>CM056379.1:20972983-21682983 GCA_029718625.1 Synaphobranchus kaupii
ACACTGGGGGGAAAAAAGGGAGGATCTTTGCGGGAGGAGGTGCATCCAGAGAGGGGCTGGTGGCGGTTATTAGCTCAGCATTTTCTCATTCCTGGTGTGTCAAAATAATCGCAGACAAAGGGTAAACGCTCATAACCATCAGGAGGATGTAGGGATTAGAAAACGTGGTAAAACGCCGGGCCGTGATAAAGCCCCCCCCCCCCGCCCCCCCCCCCAGCACTATCAGCATTAACCTTCATATTATGTTTGGGGTCAATTTGACCCGATTAATTGCTTGACGTCTCTTAAAAACCAATTAACCTTATTTTTTCATCTTGACACTATTTTACCTTTCCTAATTTGTTGGGATTAAATAGTAAACACGAACAGACATAATGCTATGTTTTCAAAAAGTCCTGACCAACTTTGTATACAAAGGTGTGTGGGGTCATTTTTGGGGTAGCTGTACAAAATATAAGAAAACATACCTTTTTTTATTTTTTTAATCTTTGTTTTTTTATGTTTGTTTGTGGGTGATTCTGGTGGAAGTTAAAATATATATATATATATTCTATTCGAATACTTTTGCGTCAGTTTGACCAAAACATAAAAGGCATCATAAAATTTCAACATTATATGAGGTTTAAGCTAGACGCCAAGGTGCTCAGTACGTTCTGTGCCCGCTGCCTGTGGGAGTGAGGTAGCCCGGCCCGGGCTCTGGCTGCTATTTTTAAGAGATGCATCATGTGGACAATGAGGAGGGCCACTTAATGAAATGGACTGAGTCAGGTATGATGCAAGCAGTGGCAACGCCAGCCAATACCGCTTCCTCACCTGCCCACGCTCCTAATCAGTCCCTGGGGACTGCAGCCTACCGCCCCCACACAGAGAACATCACCGCCAGCACTCAAAAGCAATTAATTTCCAGGCAAAAAGCACCAAGACTGATCCAGCGATATTAAGGCATCTTGACATTCTAATCATGTCCTCTGTGGATATGCTCTGAACGAGAGCGGGCATACCCTATCTTTGACAGAGTGGGCCTTTTTACATCCGTGAATGTAATAAGCCCATGAGATGGCCGTTAATTCCACCCACAGTGAAGGCAGCTGAGAGTCTGCAAAGTGCCCTGGCAGCATTTGAAAAACAGCTGATGAGCACAGCTTCAGAATCCGTATCCGGGCAATATGAAACATCCAGAGCCTGAGAACGAAGTTGTGCGCTGTTTACAGAATAAGCCTTTTAGCTGTGCTTCCCGTCACAAGCCACCACAGCCCCCTCCCCCTCTCCCTCTCCCTGTGGAAGCTCTGAATCACTGTCAACTCCAGTACCAGTTGACACGACACCCTGAAGACACCTGGTCCTACCTCTCTTTGTCCACCCACCACTGCTGCTGGGAGACAATGACATCCATATTGAGAGGATGGCAAGGGAGGGACCGTCACATTTTCCCAACACTCTGGGTTAGACGGAAACTTCCAGCTCAGAAGTGGTTAAATAGACACTTGAATGTTCTGCCCCCAGATGATGACTATTATAAAATATCGAATTCAGTTTTGTGCGTGTCATTTATTTCTCTCAGTTGAGGAGAGACTTCATCAGTAAAGGTTGGATTTATTGGCTCATAAACCAGGAATTGTCCATAAAGAAAGCACAAAGCTCAGAGAGGGAACCAGAGCCAATGCTTTCAGACGAGCGGGATGGACTGCATTTATGCCGGACATGCTTTTTTATTTCGCCTGATACTGATACCCATAAATGAGTAAAGCTGGGGATAAGATGGATAACACATGAAGGCAAATGTGTGTGTGTGTGTGTGTCTGTCTGTCTGTCTGTCTCGCTGTGTGAGAAGTTTGGCCCTGTCTACCATTCAGTGCGACAGTGTATGATAGTGGCCCTAACTGGAGAAAAGGAGTTTTCACCATTTTATCTAAATAGATCCCAACGCAGTCAGTGTGTGGGTGCCAGGCCCTTCACAGAATGACACACACCACTACAGATGGCTGTGGCCAGGCCTTGCCTGGCTCTGGCTTGGAGGCATGGCAATCATGGGGGGTGGGGGGTGGTCCCAGCTGTGGACAATCTAATATCTGTGCACTGTTTCTAATGGAGCAGGCAGCATCCCCGGCAGCGGGGGGTAGATTGTTGGTTCGCTCTGACCAGCATGCTCAGTGCTTCTTCCTGCTTTCTATGTACCAGGCGACGGAGGGGGGGGGGGGGGGGTGAGATTGTGGGGGGCCGGTTGTGATTGGAGCTGAGATAATAATCTAACATACATGAATGCACTGCCAGCAGACCTCATTTCTCACATCCTCAAAAACAGACTTTCTCTCTCTCTCTCTCTCTGTCTGTCTCACCATAGATTCTGTCTCATCTGTTCGCCACAGATCTTTCACATGACCAGGCCTCGCTGTTTACCTCTGTTGGTTTTCTGGCAGAGGGATAACCACATGCTCAGTCTAGGGTGTGGACGCTGAGTGGGAAGGACATTGTTGTATAACACTCAATGATGCATCGCATGAGACAAGATTTCATTTAAAAATCACAAAACAACCCAGTGTGAGCGTTACCAAGATAAAGGCCTAGAAGGTATGTACAATATTATTTTCTTACCAAAGCATGTGCTCCTACGCATACCCCCGGTGTGGGCATTTATTATATTCAACAGAAATGCTGGTATCTTGGTGCCAAGAGAGACCAGAGATCTATCTACAGTAAGCAGCCAAGATCCCTAATGAGATTATGGGTGATCAATGTAAAATGACTCACTGAACCCAGCCCAGTGCTCGTTAGGATTTCTTCTGTTGGATACCCTGCTCATTGACAGCACATGCAGATCCATAGCTCAGTTGTACACTGTGCACTTTATCTCTCCCTTATGGAAATTGAATGCACTGTAATACATTAAAATATTATATATTGTCATGATTAGAAAAGATATATAAATATTTCACAGTATATGAGCAAGGTATTATTTTTAAATACGCCATATGTATAGAACTGCATATTGCATTTTCCATTCCTGCTGATATACAGTAGAAGGGAACTGGACAAGTTCTGTGGGATCCACAGTAATTACAAACCCAAAGTTTGGGACAGTACAAGACTGTCAACCCAGGATTGCACAGTCCAATTAGAATGGGACAGAACTAGATGCCTCTCTCCCTCCTCATCTGTGCGTGTGTGTGTGTGCGTGTGCGTGTGTGTGTGTGCCTGAGAATGAGAGAGAAAACTGAAGAGTGAGTCACCCATCGTGCAGCCCTGTACGGCTTCATGACACACAGGGAGCCCTTAAGAAAGCAATGGCGTCTACCATTAAAAAACATGACACCAGCAAAGAGCTGCGCCTTTCTTTCACCTCAGATTTTCCTCCATCCGACTGGAAGTTGTTTCAATTATATTTAGCCACAACAGGAATTTATGTTTTGTTTTTCTCTCTCTCTCTCCCTCTCTCTCTCTCTCTCTCTCTCTGACTCTCTCCCTCACTCTCTCTCCCTCCCACACACACAGCTTCTCTGGGGGTCACAAAGGCTGCTAGCTAATTAAACTTGGGACCACAGGAAACTGAGAGCCAGCTGCCAAGTCCTGTATAATGCAAGATTCCACTATGGAAGGATGCATCCAGCATTACATGGACTAAAACTACGTCCCTCTCAGGCTAAAAAAAGAAGAATGCAGTTCACTTTTACAAGGATGAGTTTAATGTTCAAACGCGAAGGGTAATGCTTAAACGCAACTGCGATTTAAACGTATAGCGGCTTCACAAGTGGGCTTGTACAGAACACACTCTAATGAGTGTCGCCTCCGGAGAAGCCGAGCTTTTCAGGACGACGCCGAGACGCTAGTTCACATGCCTCTTGTGCTTTGGCCCCCTTCCCTGTCCATTAAATACTATTTATAAGTCATTATACAGCTGAACCCACAGATTGAAAAAAAGCGCTGTGCGCTGGTGCAGCCCTGTCGTTTTAGCCTCTCTCCACTAAAGTGCACAGGGCTCTCCTCCTCCCAGCGATATGCGGGAGACCATCAGCTCCTGCTTTCACATGCAAATCACACTTTTATCTCACTTCCCTAATAGACAGCCATGGCAACACAAAGATGGTCCTAATGAGCCGGAGACAGGTTAACAGCAGCCCTGTATTCCCCATCAACGTAGATTTAACATTCCACTTTCGCATGCACACACACACACACACACACGCTCCCTCTCCCCATCTCTCACATACACATGCCCTCACTGTCCCTCACACACACACACACACTCCCTCCTCTCACATACACATACCCTCGCTCTCCCTCCCTTTCTCACACACACACACACACACACACACACGCGCACACACACACACACACACTCCCTCTCCCCATCTCTCACATACACATGCCCTCGCTCTCCCTCTCTTTCTCTCACACACACACACACACAGGCGTGCGCACGCACACACACACTCCCTCTCTCCATCTTTCACATACACATGCCCTCACTGTCCCTCACTTTCTCACACACACACACACACACACACACACACACACACACACACACACACACACACACACACACACACACACACACACACACACACACACACACACACACACACACACACACAGATGCCAATATAGATATGTCAGATTTATGTACAAGCATAATAAAAGGAGATGTGGAGCTACACATAGAAGCAGCAATAGACACAAATAGACTCACACACTCAGAATAAACAAACAACCCTGACCTTAACCCAGGCTTCATTCTGACAGCATATAATCTCACAGCACAAATTCCAAAAATACACAAATGAAATATCACTTAGGTGACTCCAGGCACTATGCGCACAGAGGTGGGCCGATTCAATTTGGTTAAAGATACACTGTATTGGGCTATTGACAGGCCCTTTAGCTCATTCTACACTAGGCATAGGCTTACTTTCCTTTCTTTTTCTTTTGTATTTGACAGCAACACTAAAGCTCGCCTGATTTAAATTTATGAGCATATTAAAGCCATTACCCCTACACGTGTTTTAGCACAATATTACTGTGAGCCGAGCCAGAGGATCACATTAGAGTGTGATTATACTGCAGCAGACAAGCTCATCTGGGGCTTCAGTCCAAACCCCAAACCCCCACCCTCTTGTACAGCTCGTGCAGTGAAAACACGATACACTTCATCCAATTCCAGGAAGCCCCCCCCCCCCACGCACGAGCCTTACATTTACCAAAAACAACGTAAAACCTCCTTTATCGTCTGTGTACCAGCAGAGCGGTGGGAGTTGTGTGTAAATATGTGTCTCCTAACACAGAGAGGACGCGACCGCGTGCTCTTCAGGTGAAAGCAGCGTCCCCAGAACATCTGGATCTACATTCCCTGCACCACCCGGTTCGCGCGGCGCTCCGCTGGCAGACCGGAGCCCTCGCTCGACGTCGCCGTTTATTTAAAAAACAACAGACAGGACGAGGCCTACGGAGAGCGGCGCCCGGCTCTCCTCAGCCGGCCCGGCGCCCACGCGCGCATAGCCGCATCGTTATCGGAGACACTTAATTTATACGCCTTAAACGTGACAGGGTTAACGAGTGCCAACAGGCGCCCAGGGACCGCGGGCGTAGGCGGCTGCGCCCGGCTGCGCGGAGATTCCCACAGAAAGCAGCTTCGCTCCGAGCGCACCTCGCATCGCAAAAAAACAACGTGTGCTCTCGGCCCCAAACCGCTGGCGCTCGTCCGGTGTCGTCTCGCACTCTCGCCGTAGCACAAGGGATCATGGGGGGGGGGGGGGGCAGACGGTGATATTTGTTTGTTGTTGCTTTGGGTTTTAATTACCACGGCGTGCACGCACAGCCCCCTTCCCCCGCCCCCCCCTTTCTAGCAGAGACATGATCCATTATCTCCCCTAATTACATGGCACTCATAGCTATATTCAACACACTTCCTGAGCAGGTAGAGAGAGAGAGAGAGAGAGAGAGGGGGGGAGAGCATAATAGCAGAAAAATGAGAAGAGAAAAATGAGGAGGGAATAAATTGTATAGGCAGCGATAGAAGATGGAGGGAAAGGAGAGTGAGGGTTGATGGTGAGTGATGGTGATGGATTAGGAAATTGTCGGTGCGTGATGGAAAGGGGCAGACAATGTGATTTGCGGGGCGGGAGCGAATTTACAGCACACTGCAGCTTTCGCCCTTCCCCATTAACACAATGCGCTGCTCGGTAACACTGGCACTTATTGTCTCCGAGGTGTGTTGTTTGCATTGCCCTTTGGCCTGGACAATTAAATCCACCACAAACACTGCCGCGCGTTCAAGAACAACAGCGTGTATGCACGTGTGTGTGTGTGTGTGTGTGTATGTGTGCGTGTGTTTGTGTGTGTATATATATTCTCTTTTGTGTATGCAAGTCTGTGGTCTGTGAGTGTATGTTTGTGCATATGTGTCTATGTCTGTGTGTGTGTGTGTGTGTGTGTGTGTGCGCCTCCATGTATTATAATGTGTGGTCTAGCAGAGAAAGTGAAGGCTGCAAATTCTGCACTAATCCGCTAATTAAATTTTAAAAACTGTTGTTGCTAATCTGCACAGTAAGACAGAGACATAAATCCCACATACAACATTCACACATTTAGAGGCGAGGTAAAAAAAAAAAAATACAATTTGACAATCAACACAGCAAATCAGCACCTGCGCGCTTACCAAGACAACAGCGTGAGAACAGGACATACATCACAGCAGCTTTCACTTTTACAAACTGTAATACATGGGAATGTTTCACAGGAGAGAAACAGAGAGGTTGTTTTTCTCTATTCTCCACTGTGCACTAAGGTAAGGCTCATCAGGGGCCGGCCCAGTGTTAGGAGTGACAGGGGAGATCCACAAGAGCCTGAGTGTATTCCTGTGCAAGAGCACAAAAACCCCCAATCCCCTGAGACACCATCAGGACAGTTTAAGGTCAGGGGTGGAGAACAGAGACAGTAGCTTCCCAGTAGCCATGCACACACACACACACACACACACACACACACACAGACATGCACACACACCCCACACACAGACATGCATACACACACACACACACACATGCACACACACCCCACACACACACACGCACACACACACACACACAGATGCACACACACCCCACACACAGACACGCACACACACACACAGACATGCACACACCCCCCCCCCCCCACACACACACACACACACAGACATGCACACAACACACACACATAGACACACACAGACACGCACACACACACACACACACACACACACACACACACACACACACACAGACATGCACACACACCCCACACACAGACATGCATACACACACACACACACACACACACAGGTCATAACAACACCTCCACATCTTCCACACGTGCACCGTCCCTAACGGCAGTAATTTTGATATCTGCTAGCATCTCCTGTTTTCTGTTAGGATCTCTTGTTGTTTGATCAATTGAGAAAAGGTCAATACACCCTAGCATCACCATCAGTCTGGTAATGGCACAGCTCATCAATACATCCATGTGATCTTTTTCACAACAGTGACTACATTTTTTCCCTCTTTTTTACACAGGGATTTCAATCCAGAAATTACATAAATTAGCAATTCATTGAGCATTCTCTCCAAAACATTAAAGCTGTTATTATCAAGCTGGGTTTATAGAATGCATTTCCTTTTGTCTTAGGAGTAAAAACTAAAAATAGGATTAGAGGATTGACTGTGATTTAGCAATACAATCCAAACTGTGTAAACCCCCCAATCCCATAAAATGGACCCCCTGGAAACAAGGTTGTGGAGCTGACAAATAAAAGGTGTATATCCAGGTCTAAGCTCCTTGTCTCACATGCCTTGTGCCAGAAATAAGATGGTGGTCACAGAGGCATTTTATAGAACAGAACTGTACAAATGCATGCTAAGACAGACTCTCTGCTACAGAAAGAGGGATTTACCCATCAGTCAAATGGTTCCTGCCCTAAACCTCATTTTATGAGGTTATGCCCTAAACCATTTTATTAGATTATTTGAACTACTGAAGAACACATTTATTTTACCTTAATTTGATTGAGAAAACGTTCTCTTTTTTGAATAATAACTCGATGGGAGTAAAAAAGACGTGTACAAAACGTTTAAAAGTAACGTAACAAGCAACAGACGATATCAAATTTGTGAATGTTACATGTATGAAGTACACAACATAATGTGGAAATATAATAGAAAGGAGTATAAAAACAACACAAAAATAAACATTGGATCAATTTTTTTTCTTTTTACTAATACAAATTCCAATAATACAACAAGAAAAACGAACAACAATAATTTTTCACACTAAATCCGTTCTGTTATAATGATAATAGATTATTATTCTAATAATAATAATAATTGTATTATTATTATTATTATTATGCTAACACTAAAGCAGGGAGCATTTTAATTTTTTCACGGGGATTGTGGTGAAAGCCCCAGAAAAAGGATTTTTAATGCCTGTTGGTGTGCAGTGACAGGCAGGCGGTCCTGTGGTGGAGCATGCTTCAGTGCCTACAGGAGTAGTGAAAGGCCATTGTGGAGTGTGCCTGTGCTATTTTAAGGCCCAAATGATTGCAGATTGATTCCCTCAGCGGCTGAGTTGCAGGCGGTGGGACTGGGGGCGGGCCTGGGGGGGGGGGGGGGGGGGGGCTGGAGGGCGGGTGCGTGGGAGGGCGGGCTGGTGGTCGGGAGGTGTGGGGAGGAGGATACTCTGGGAGGAACAGCTGTCATTCAGTGTGAGCGAAAAGGCTAATTTCCGGAGGGAGAGGAGGAGGAGAGAGAGGGGGGGTTCCATGGCATGCCCAAGAGCAAGGCTGACTCTCACATGAATGCATTTCTGTTAGGAAGAACCCCGCTTCCACAGCAAAAACATGGGTGGAGGGTGGGGGGGGGGGGGGGGGGGACTTGGGGGGTTGCCGGTTATTGCACAGGTTTGACACAGACGTGGGGGAATAGCGTCTTTGCCCACCGCACCGTGAAGATGAATTCCCCAACATCAGTGCAGTGCGTGCACGCTGTTGACACGCTGCATCTCCCTTCAAACAGCACCGCTCCCTCTAATCTTAAGCAAACGTTGAAGTGTTAAATACAAATATGCACGTCAACGTCACGCCTGTGCAAAGCTGTAGCAGCGCACCGGCGTCTCGGGGCTCTGTTCACAGTTAGAATATCCGCATTTCTGCATCACCTCACACTGCAAACAAAGCCATTTAAAAAAAAGACAACAATGGCAAAAGGAAAACAAAGGCTGGGACTGCTTTGCTAATGTCTCTCCAGTGCCGAATAGCAGGGATGGTGGCAGTATAGCATAATAGTTGGGGGCACTGGGCTAGCGGCTCTTAAGGTTCAATTCCCTGGTGGGGCGCTGATGTTATACCCTTGGGCAAGTAAATAGCAGTAAAAACCCAGCTGTACGAACGGACTGTTTGTAAAAGAATGCAAGCTGTGTTAAGAGCGTCCCGCTAAATGCCTAAAGATGTAAAAATGTGACTTTAGCGCACGCATTGTGCGCTCTCGCGAGTCCGCCCAAAAGGAAAGGGCCCCTGTCAAAACCCATTGAGCGAGCACAAAGGACCCATTTGACTACAGAGCCAAACGGGAAGACAAAGGGAGATACCACCAGACTGTGCGCAGACCCCTGCGCGAGAAGGCTAGTGTCATCTGGCTGGATGAAGACGCAGCCGGGCCCGGCCTGCACATTTGCGACGGAGCCTGGCGTCGATGGAGCTCTGCCAGCATGCGTTGCTCTCTCTCGGGGCTTTCACGCTGGCAGCCAGGAAGCAGAATGACAGTTCATAGTAAACGAAAGCGGATTCCCCCCCAGGTATCAAACCGTACCGAGTTGCATCATCGTCCCGCCCCGGAGACACGGCACACAGCGGGGGCTTTGCGTGGAGCGTTGCGGCTTCCACATTGTTATTAGGTAGCTATACTTAGCTAGATATTTTTGTAAATAAAGGGTCTGTGGTTTGAGTTCTTACAACATGCCATAACGATTCAGATTTTACACGTATGAACGAAGCATGTTTTGTTGAATGCTTTGAAAAACCTTGTCTCGCTGGCTTTCTAGACTACAACATTCTGTCAGAGGTAGTCTCGGCATTTGAGTTATTAACTATACAATCAGAGACAGATGAACACGGAAAAATTCTGGTTGTACATAAATGCACTTAAAACATTCCATTTAACCACATACAGGTAGCTATAAGCAACACACAGCCAATTAGAAATGATCAAGGGACTATCACTGCAAACACTAAGACAAGATGTGCCCTTAATGACAACTCTTAAGCATCCTCGCTTTACTCAACTCAACTGAGAGCTCTGGAAATTCAGAGAGAAACCAAAAAATGCTGTAGAACATCAATAAGAAGGCAACGCACTCAAATGAAAGATTTGCTGCTAATTGCAATATCATTAGTTTCAAACCAGTATTTGCCCAGTTCTTGTCTAGTTGTGTAAGGGGTTTTCCAACAACCAGGCGCTGTCAGTCTAGCCTGCCAGCCTGTCGGCACCAACAAAGCCACTGTTACAAATGCTTCACATTAGTAGAATTACTGCTTTATTACTAAAAAGCCTTGTGAAACAATCTTTCCACTGACATTTGTTTCAGCTATAATGTGTCTTAATCCTTTTTCTTGCACCAGGATATTATGCTCACTGCCAATGGAACACATTCTCAACCACACACACACCTACACACACACACACACACACACGCACACGCACACAAACACAATATTTGCCTTAGCCAGCCATCCTCCCTTTGCTGGAAGGGACGCTGAGGTGGACACTATTCTCAGCCTCATTCTGACAGCAGGAATTAATTTTCATCATCGCATTGTCACAAGCAAACACTCATGGGAGGGTAAGTGCCAAACCACATGGATGCATGGAAGGGACAGAAATGCATCATACTCTTGCCTCTTAGTTTATCAGACAGAAAAATTAACTACAGCCGATGCAGATTCCCCAGAAACTCAATTTCCCTTCACTATTAGCATGCAGTCTCAACTGCACCTGAACAAATGTGGTCTAACAGAGAGAGAGAGAGAGAGAGAGAGAGAGAAAGAGAGAGAGAAAGAGGGATGGGGGGTGGGCGACAAAGACAGGGACAGACCGAGAGAAGGAGGGAGAAACAGCCACTGTTTGTTTACAATACACGCAATTGTTTGCATTCTGTGTTTATAACACAGAGTGCACAATAAAGATGCTATTGGGTTGGGTTCATTTGGATTCCATGCATGTGCATTAATGGTCCATTAACCAGGTCATTAACCAGAGGGGGGGGGGGCCTTGTCGTACAAAAATCCATGACAATGTAGCAGGGTAAGAAGGTGCAATGTCACAGTAAAAAATCCACGAAAAATATAAATATCCATGGAAATAGACCGTTGGTTTGGAAGCCTTGTGACAGTGAAGGGGAGCCAAAGAGCATTTCGGGAGAAAACAAACAAACACCACATAACAGGGACAGAACGTTTCTTTCTACACAGTAAGTGTGAAAACAGGGCAGGCATAACGAGAAAAGGGAAACCACAAATATAACAGGGCGTGTATGCAATAAAAGACTATAAATTAGTAAAAGGGTGAGGAACTTCCTTTCGTTCAAAGAGCTTCCTCTGAGCGACTGCTAAAATGTGATAAACATCTCTATGTGGGCCAAACACCACTGTACCACATCATGCACCTCTAAAGGAATGCAGTACTAATGGTTCAATGCTACAAAGACTCGCAGTTCTTTAAATTTTGTTTCCTGAATTGAGAATTGAGACATTTTCCAGGAAGGTTGTTCTTATAAATTTCTTTCTATTACCAGCTTTTCTTATACAACGATGAACATGAGTTTCTTCCAGCAACATACAGAGAAACCAACATGTTTTTGGAGATGATTTGTCTGATTAGCTGGAAGAGAGGGAACTGGGATTGGGAGCGGGGGGCACTGGGGGGGGGGGGGGGGGGGGGTGCCCCTTATGGAAAAAGAATATACTGCAGTATATATAAAAAATTATCTTCACAATATATATTTTAAATATACTGCAGTATATTACATTTCCATAAGGGGCTACTTCGTCAAACCCCAACAGCTGGTCAAAACTGGCAGCAATCCTACAGCTACAATAGCACCAGCTATCACCGCCTGTGCCTGGCAACATCTGTGCGAGAGCCACACGGGAAGGCCTCACGCTGTCCATCATCCTAACTCAGACTGCGAGCTGCTCAGAGAGGGAGCGACTAATCATTTACAGCAGAGGAACTCGTGTGCGAAAGCACTTGTGATGTTCTTACATTTATACTTCAAACAGTGATAAAAATACAAATGAATAATAATAAAAAAAACATCTATATCTTTCAGGGCACTTATGAAATCATCGCTTTTGTTTCTTCAAACTCCTGCATGATACTGTCCAAATTGAAGCTTGGTGCATTAGAAGTTTATGTAATGATTACTTCAATACAAGACTCTTATTAGATCACTAAATGATGAGTAAAGTTGGCTTGGCCAATCAAAGTAAACCACGTTCTAGAATGGAACAGGCATTGTAGAACTGAAACAAGGATATGCATGGGAGGCCTGTATGAATAATGACCATTTTTTTGTCCAAAAGGATACGTGTTTTCTATTTGGTGTAACTCTCCACATCCACACTTGGAAGCACCCACCAATGTGTGACAGGGCAACGCATCTGAGCCAGAACCCTGCTTACAAAGCCACTGAAGGTGAAGATTTATTTTGCCAAATAAATTGTGGAATTATATGGCCTGGAATGAAAAGGATTTAACTTTTCATGGAATGGAAATTTGACCAGTACAAGAAGGGACCACCTACATTTTATGATAGATTTGGTACACAAATTCTCCACATAAGTGAGTAAGAAATACCCTCATGTTTCTGGTTAAAGGACACATCCATGACTACAGCTTTATTTTACAGATAATCTATAGAGGATAACTGTGAAAGATGTCAAACCCTGATTGGTACTGAACTACGAATGAAATCTGAGCTCATCTGGTACTCAAGCCAGTTTACACAATGACTCACTATGAAATGTATTGAGAAACTCCCAAGAGGATACATTTTCTGTGTTAACTGGTTTAGCACGTGACTGTTGCGATATCTGGGATTATGTGGTTTGGATTTTATAACCACAAACAAAATTCTTTCCCCATATATGGCAATGTGCTTAATCACTGTGACTCACCTGTTAGGCCGTGTGCCCTCCCCTCTGCTCGAGTTGCTGACACACACGCTGCAGTTGTTTACCTGCGGTTTCCCGTGAAGGCCCCGTGCTTGTGTATTGAAGCACCGCTCACGAGCTGGAGGAAAACGACACTGACACGCCTTGAGGGTGCCAACTGCTAACTACAGTTTCAACTGGTTTCAAACTGGACTTGTTGCAAGCGTGGCGGCCACGTCAATTTCACTATAATTTAGACTATTATCATTGACTATCAAATAGTTGTTACCCTCTATCGTCAAGCCTGCGATGTAATAGTCTATTTAGTCATTTTTATAAAATCATCTTACAGTGAAACAACCTATTAGCCTAACGACAGGAATCATCTGTCTCACCTTGGCAGCCGCTCAAAAGATAAGGGTGGACTTAAGCGTGTAAAAATAACGCATCCAATTATACTTTCACTCTGTCAGGCAATTCCAAAGTTAATTTTACCGCGTATTTTTTCCCCCAAGATCACATAACTACGCATATAGCATTCGACTAGGCTATTTACATGCAGCCTCAATGTGCGTCTTTTACCGAGAAGCTACAACAACTTGTTGCCAACAAACAGTGGACGTGCCAGGGCAGGGACGTAGGCTACCGTTTTAGTCCCCTCAAAGTTATGATGTGACGTTCCCTAAGGATGTCCTAAAAGCATGGCTAGGACGTCATTAAAGTCGTAGGAAGGAAGGTCACTGTTTGGTTACAATATGACATTTAATTAGAATTTTTCAGGACGTTCAAGCAACGTCCCTATCCGGTTATTAGCTATATGACGTTATGCTCATAACATTCAGGGACGTTCCTGCAACGTCTGTTACTGGTTACAATATAATGTGAAGTAATGAATATCTGGGGGACGTTACTCGAACGTTCTCTGTGACGCTTAGGAAACCCTACAAAAAGACGTTAAGGCGACGTTCTGATGACATTTCGAAACGTTCAGGGGACGTCCCGGGAACCTAATTTTGTTAGCTGGGTTGTTGTCTGTAGGCCTACCTAGAAAGTGCCGCTTACTTTACGATCAGTTATTTCAAACTATAAACAACAATGCGCTCCTATAACTTTAATGTCGTATTCAGCATAGGCTATAATTGTCCGAATGAAGTTTATACGAGCACTATAGGCTAAATCTAATACAGCGGTGTAGCCTAGCCTACTTTGTTTTAACATCGCATTAATTTGAGTGCCATTGGTGGCGGTGGTGTGTTTGTATAAGTATAATTATGTTGTATGCTTTAGTTGTAAAACAGTGACGAGAAAGAAGGAAAAACAAGGAGGCCTGAATTAAATCAACACTTGACCAAACGCATTTATGAGGAAAACAAGAACACTTGCATTTATTTGTCAGACAGAGTTAAGGAATTTGTGTTTCAAATGCTAGTGTTTTTATTTTCACTAACAAATTTCAGCGAGCTCAGCAATCGACAGAATGAATTATTGCAAATCATGTTTGTGAAGAAAAAAAGAACACGAATTAGCTAATTTTAAGTCAAAATGGAAGACAAAAATCCCTGTTTTAAATAAATTAGCAGTTGCATTCATTCTGTTCCAAATTTAGCACACATGCCCCTCTTGTGGGGAAACGACATGCTCATCCTGTGGGTAACAGAATGGACGATTTCAGGATAAGATACAGACAAAATAAATTATGGCTAGATCTTAAGTGGGTTATTCTATCTATAGTTACCAGAGATAACCTTCAAACGTGCTGAGAAGTCTTGTCTGTCTGTCAGGTTGAAACAACATGTGACCTGCTATTGTGGCATGTGATAAGGAATGATGCAGTGAGTAGACCATAGCCTGTCAGACATAAATAGTAAAACAACATATAATGGTTATTATAGCCTGCCACTAGCTGTAAAATATTAATTATTGAAACACATGGCATACAATTACATCATGGACACTAGTGAAATAACATAAGATAGTAGCCTACACAAATTATTGTTCTTGAGAATCATTAGAAAGTGAACTGTGAACAGACTTACTTGACACACAATTTGGTTACTTCAGAGTTTATGAAGTTGGGAATGACACACCACACTAGTTTTGATTTTAGGCAATAATGCCATAGCCTCCTAATCAAAACAGCAGAATTTGGTCCCCAACTGTTTAAATATACTATCTGGATATCATTCCACATTTCATGTTTGTGGACAAATTAAATAAATATAAATCCTCTTGTCCAAGAAAATCTTTTGTATTTTTGTCCAGTATAATTTAGCCTCTAAAGTCTGATATTTTCATTGTATCTTTCCTAGTCATCATCTCTTGCTTCATTTTGATTTCATTATACACACTTTGATGGTGTAACGGTCCAATACACTTTCAGCACATACAGTACCAATCTATTATAATAGTGAAATGAATGCAGTTTAAAGTAATTTAATGTTTGAAGAGAGCTACTATAATACCATTTTCTGATTCAGTTAAATCATTCTTGAAAACAAATGAGACTGAATAACGTATTCATATTTCATATCTATCTAGGTATCTATCTCAAAAGTTTAGACCTTAAAATAAGTTTTTTTAACAACAAAAAATGAGGACCTTCGTGAAATCTGGAGTGCTCTATGTATTTTAAAATCAGTTGGAGGAGTTCATATTCACTTTTATAGAGGATATATAAAGATCCTGACAGATTTTAATAGTCTTTCTAGTATCCAGCTGCAGACTAATTATATATACAGTGGACTTCTTATAACTGTTGGATTATTACAAAGTCCTTTTTATTACATTACATGCAACTGCATGTCCAATTTTGATCCCACTTTACTTAGCTGTGTTATGCGTTTCGTCATACGTTTCAACACTCCTGTGTATACAGTTGAATGCACACATTTTTCTACAAGCAGTAATATTGCTTGTATTTCAGCGCAATATTCGTCGATGTGACGTTCTCACATGGAGCAGAGTATGCCTGAAAGGTAAATGAAAATGCTGCCCCACATTAGCACGTGCACTCTTATTTGCCTCAGCTCAGCTTCATGGTTTGTTTGGTAGATGTCCAGATGACGTTTGCTTCATAAAGCGGCAGTGTAGTATAATGGTTAAGGAACTGGCCTTGTAACTGAAAGGTTGCAGGTTCGATTCCCAGGTAGGACACTGCCGTTGTACCCTTGAGCAAGGTACCTAACCTGAATTGCTTCAGTATATCCAGCTGTATAAATGGATAATATGTAAAACATGATAAAAAGTTGTGTAAGTCGCTCTGGATAAGAGCGTCTGCTAAATTCCTGTAATGTAATGTAATGTAAAACGCACTCCACTTCCTTTATACACACCTGCATATTTTCAACTGCAACACAATAGTTCCACATTCTGTACATTTCTAGTGTCTGACAGGACAGAGAGCATTGAGACAAAAGAGCTCTCATACATTTTCTTTCTTTACAAAAGGCCACAAATGCATTGTTAATACAGGTTAGAACTGAAATTAGGAACATATAAAGCAGCTGATTTTCATGTCAGTTTAGTCATCAGAACTCAAGTCACAGTGTCACGTGTGTCATACGGGCACTAGGAGGTGGTTTTGGGGAAACTTCTAGCTTCTCATTTAATATACTGCTTCTGCTAATCCTTCTACAACAAAAATAAGAGAGTCAAAGGTTCCACCGTAGGTCAAGGTTACACATTAAAATAACCATTTACTGATTTTACTTAATATTTGAGACATCGTTGTTTATATATCGTATATGAAGCTAATATATGAGGCATCGTTGTTTATATATCATATATGAAACTAATATATGAGGCATCGTTGTTTCTATATCATATATGAAGCTAATATATGAGGCATCGTTGTTTCTATATCATATATGAAGCTAATATATGAGGCATCGTTGTTTATATATCATATATGAAGCTAATATATGAGGCATCGTTGTTTATATATCATATATGAAGCTAATATATGAGGCATCGTTGTTTATATATCATATATGAAGCTAATATATGAGGCATCGTTGTTTATATATCATATATGAAGCTAATATATGAGACATCATTGTTTATATATCATATATGAAGTTAATATATGAGGCATCGTTGTTTATATATCATATATGAAGCTAATATATGAGGCATCGTTGTTTATATATCATATATGAAGCTAATATATGAGGCATCGTTGTCTATAGTCATAGTCACGCACAGTGAGTGAACGTAGTGGATGGCGATCGATCAGATCAGGACTGAAATTAATGGTGGGGGGAGGGAGGTCCCATGCTGTCTGCCTGAGGCTGTGACAGTGGGCTTGTTTTGTCTGGGCTGCAGTCTGTTTCATTAACACATCAGCATCCTTATCCTCCCCAGACTAGAGCCCGGACTCCATCCTAATACCTCCTCTATATTCATTATCACCTCCGCCTGCTCCTGTTGCCGAGGCTTGGCCCGGTAATTGATAATTAAAGGGCAATAACATAACGGTCAATGCAATCGTGCAGCAGGAGTGCGCGGACCCCACGCAAATCACTCTAATCCGGAACAAACAGGAGGGCTGCACTTCACCCGGGGAAGCCCCATGAGCACACGCACTACACACACACATGCACACATGCAAGCACGCACACACACACACACACACACACACACACACACACACACACACACACACACACACACACACACACACACACACACACACACACACCACACACAAAGACCATGCCAAAATGCATACGTGCACACAAATACCAAATTAAAATGACATGCATACACATCACACACACACAAAGAACATGCCAAAATGCATACATACACACAAATACCAAATGAAAATGACATGCATACACATATAACATGCACTGTACAGACAGACAGATAGACACACATGCACACTAGAAATGTACAACGATGGACCACACAAATAAAACTCGCACATGCAAATTCTGAACTAAGGTACAAAAACAGATAAACATACATTGACATGCAAATACAGAAACAACATCCACAACAGAAAAACAATACGAATAAGCACACGCAGCATTAGCGGGGAGACTGTTCTCTATTGTTCTTTATCTTCCTGGTGTTTCTGGTGGCAGCTGAGCTTGCTATCGCTCCAGAAGAGACAGATGTGCATTATGACATATATTATCAAGGAGGCAGCCTAGATCCCTGCCTTGTAATCCGCCTGCACTGTCAGCAGGCATAGCGCTACAAAAACGTGAGTTTGTGGAGAGAGACTAAGAAAAGTGGGTTAGGTTCACCTTTCAGACCAGAACAAAAAATAAAACATTACAGTCCTAACCTGAAAACTGGCGACAACCAGGAAAAAAACAGGCACTACACAATTTTACCAGTGTAAAAAAACCTTTGTTCACTTATCATTTAAAATAAAAAATACAAGTTAATATGAACAAAGAGGGGAAATCAAAAGCCTACGAACCTCACACACCTTAACTTACAGGACTCCTAATATCAATCCCCATCTTTATTAAAACCTCCGTTACGATGCTCATAATTACAGTGCTCTATGCAGTGTTAAAACAAAGACACTAATGTAAACCTAGCTGGTGTTTGACTGGGCTTTAAATGACTTTATGAAATTTATGCAATTTAAAGATGCAATTATTTGCTTAAAAACATCCTTTTGTCCGGCAGCTTTGGTAGTATTCATATTTTATGCTTTTTTTAGTCATGCAAAACTGATGATTTTCCTCTGTTGAGTATTCCTCTTCTTTGAATTATCAGGCGTATGCATAAATTTAGAGGCCACAGGATACAAAGCCTGACAGAATGGCGGTGGGCTTTACATCAATTCATTGCTTTTGCTGCTCCTAAAACTCATTTAGCCTGGAAATGAGGAATCAATCTGCCATTAATGGGACGTACAGTAATTGCGCTCGGGAAGAGGAAACACAGCTGCAGAAGCCGCTCTGCTTATTAAAGAGATTTCGCATGCTTATAAAATGTTTAGGTTGGGCTCACGGAGACAGGGAGGCAGGGGAATCTCTTAAGCCTGTGAGCTGAAGCCCCTTTCAGGCAGCCTGTGATTTAAAGCCACACAACCCTGTGGTACAGAGGCACCCGCCCGCCGGGCCTGATATGTTCACCAGCGCTCTGCAGGCCTGCTCCCATGGTTACACCTCTGTAATGGCTGCTCCAAAGGTGGAAAATAATCACTCTCAATGACTCTCGCAAATACAGCATACACACACACACCGCGTGCAAGCACGCACACACACGCACACGCGCACCTGCCTTATCACACATGCAGCCCGGTGAACTTCGCTGTCAACCACACACATCATCGCTGTCCACACCTACTGTGTGAATGGCACCCCTGACTGCGTAAAAACGTCCTCCTCATCTAGCCCACGCATGTCCCGATGCGCACGCCAGGACGGTCACGTGAAGCTTCCCCATGTCCTGCACGGCGCTGTCCCGTGCGCGCGTCCGCTGCCAGCCGCAGAGACCGACGCTCCCCGGTCCCCTCTTTCACTGTGCTGCACAGACGGCTGCACAGAGACCGCAGGGCGCACAGAAGCAGCTGGAGCTGCGGTCTGCCTGCACAGACACAAACGCCTGTGAGAGCATGCAGTCACCAACGCAGGCAGCGCATACGGAAATGCCGGCAGCATGGGCTAAGATCCCTTACCCTCTTGCCCATTGAAGCTCAAATGGCATTAGTCCCCTAATTTTAGCCCCAAAGTGCCCTCTGTGTCTTAATCCTAGTTAAATACAACCCTAGGCCTTTTAGCCACCCCAGCATTTAGCACACCGTCAGCCCCCTCTCTCCTGAGTTTCCCAGGTAATCCCACAGAGCAGGCATGGGATTAATAGGTGAGAAAGGGGCTATTCAGTAATAGCTGTCATTTGGGAGACAGAGGTGAGGAGGCGCACATTAGGAGAGCGGGGTTTTCAGTTACTAATGTTACTGTATATTTTTAAAAGCAATTTGGTTGGGGCACTCAAATGCACCCTAGAGACAAAAGGACAGTGTTCTTCACCATGGCTCAGAGCTCAGAGAGACGTAGACTGCCACACCTTGACAGGTTGATTAAGTGTATCTAAAGCTGAAGTTCAATCATTCTCTCCGATTCTCTTTTTTTCAGTTAATTATAGACTAATTGCATGAAATTTCCCATTTGGGATTACATCACCTAAAGTAATATGTGTCCCTATTGGACTTATATTTACTCTGTTGGAGTTGAATGAACACTGTACACCTCACAGAGCATGTTACAGAATAACCTATGCAAATGTGAACTTGTACAGAAACCTGAAATGGAATGAATAATGGAACAGTGGTATACTGATGCAGTATAAAACAGAAAAACACAAAAATACTTTGAGACTGAACAGTGAAACATTATTTCAACTATAATAATCCACATTCACATCCAAATAATTACTTGACCAGGAATTGAAAGTGAAGTAGGTAGCAAATAAACAACAATAATAATAATAATAATAATAATGCCAGTGCTCATACAATGTTCCCACAAGCTTATGTTTAAATATACATTGGTACCGTGGGCCTTTTCTTTAGAAAGCATGAAATCCGCACTTGTAGTTCTATAGATGAAGCAATGCTTGTAACAGTTTTAACACAGGAAGCATATACAAACCTCAATTCCAAAAAAGTTGGGACAGTATGTAAAATACAAATAAAAGCAGAAAGTAAATGATTTGTAAATTCTCTTTTACATATATTTAACTGAAAACCGTACAAAGAAATGACATTTGTTTTACCTTATCAACTTAATTGATTTTTGTTAATATACGCTAATTCCGAATTTGTTGCCTGCAACACGTTCCAAAAAAGTTGGGTCAGGGGCAAAAAAAACACTGGGAAGATTGTGGACTGTTCATAAAACACCTGTTTGGAACATTCCACAGGTGAACAGGTGAATAAGCAACAGGTGTTGCTATCATGACTGGGTATAAAAGGAGAATCCACAAAGGCTTGGGCCACGAGCAAGGATGGGTCGAGGTTCGCCACTTTGCGAAAAACTGCGTGAGCAAATAGTCTAACAGTTTAAGAACGTTTCTCAACGCACGACAAGGAATTTATGGATTTCACCATCTACATAATATTAAAAGATTCAAAGAATCTGGAGAAATATCTGTGTAAAGGGCAAGGCGAAAAACCAATATTGAATGCCCGTGACCTTCGATCCCTCAGACGGCACTGCATTAAAAACCGACATGTTTCTGTAATGAATATAACCACATGGGCTCAGGAATACTTTGGAAAACCGTTGTCAGTAAACACAGTTCGTCGCTGCATCTACAAATGCAAGTCAAGACTCTACTACACAAAGCATAAGCCATATATCAACAATATCCAGAAACGCCGCCGACTTCTCTGGGCTCGAGGTCATCGGAGATGGACTGACGCAAAGTGGAAACGTGTGCTGTGGTCTGACGAGTCCATCTTTCAAATTATTTTTGGACATAATGGATGTTGTGTTCTCTGGGCCAAAGAGGAAAAGGACCATCCCGATTGTTACCAAAGCAAGGTTCAAAAGCCAGCGTCTGTCATGGTATGGGGGTGTGTTAGTGCCCATGGCATGGGTAACTTGCACATCTGTGAAGGCACCATTAACGCTGAAGGGTACATATGCATTTTGGAGAAACATATGCTGCCATCTAAACGTCTTTTTCAGGGACGTCCCTGCTTATTTCAGCAAGACAATGTCAAGCCACATTCTGCACGTGTTACAACAGCGTGGCTTCGTAGTCAGAGAGTGCGGTTGCTAGACAGGCCTGCATGCAGACCAGACCTGTCTCCCATTGAAAACGTGTGGCGCATTATGAAGTGCAAAATACGACAACAGAGACACCGGACTTTTGAGCAGCTGTCTTATATCAAGCAAGAATGGGAAAAAATTCCACTTTCAAAACTACAACAATTAGTGTTCTCAGTTCCCAAAATATTACTGAGTGTTGTTAAAAGGAAAGGTGATGTAACACAGTGGTAAACAAGCCCCTGTCCAAACTTTTATGGGACGTGTTGCAGGCATCAAATTTAGAATGAGCTTGTCTTTGTACTGTAAATATCTTGTCTTTGTACTGTTTCAAATTGAATACAGGTCAAAAAGGATTTGCAAATCATTGCATTCCGTTTCTATTTAGATTTTATACACTGTCCCAACTTTTTTGGAATTGGGGTTTGTACAAAAAAATTATATTAGTAGTGTTTCTTGTACATTTGTATTTTGCCAGTCCTATTTTTCAAGAAAATAATCAACCTGTTCTAGAGAGCTAATTTTGCTCAATTATTTTTCTTCACAAAACCTTTTTCACAATTGTACCAGCATATCTGTGACAATTCCCAATGATAATAAAAAATTAGGTTTAAAAATTTGATTAATTAGTCAAATAAATTCACCAATTAGATAAAAACTTCTATACATACATGTTCTATACATGTTCATATAAAGCAAATATACGAGTCCTGTACCAAACAGCGTTGAGCAGTTAGTAAAGGTCATTCATGCAATGTCTTTGTCAGGTGTTTATGTAAACAGTACTGCTACTAAAATTCAGCTCCCAATAAATTTTAGGTGAATCACTGAATGTGCCTCAGTGATGAGTGGATTCGACAACCCACACTAAATATTTTAATAAGAACATTGTCAGACTTCATGGTTACTAATGACTCTGTTATTAGACATGGATGATTTATATGATTGTGTCAGTTTCATGCAAAATAATTGATGTGTGTTCTAAACCTTCTTAGTTTTGTACTGAGCATGCTGACCTTTTGCATAGTGCCGGAGAAGCTCTTTTCTGTTCAAAATAAAAAACAAAGCAAATAATATTTCAACAGAATAATAAAAGTTCAATTTCAGGCCTCCTGCTGGAGAGCATCACATCCCTCTCTGAGCAGCACATCGCTAATCTCATTCATAAAATACTGGCTAACCCATTCCATCCATCGTTCCTGGAGAACAAGTCACTACAATCTGGCTGCAGATATCAATGCTCTGAGATCACAACTTTAATTCTTACCTAAGCAGTTATTCGTATCCAACTATCCAATTTTTATATCCAATAACATCCAAATGTTTTGGTTGATGAATTGTTGAGTATTCTAAACATTATTACTGTATGTATTAATTTTATTGTATAGGTTATGATTTTACTGTATTTTTTTATTATCTAAAAAATATATGTTATAAGTTCAATATTGACCTGTGAGTCTTTATGTTTTGCTCAGGTTCATGTGCGAAACTAATTTTCTTCAAGACAAAAAAAGTTTCATCCATTCATAAATGAACACAGTTCATTGTTCTTAAGTTCTTAAAACAGTTCAACCTGGAGCAAAATTTTGCTTTCCATGACTTTAATTTACCCATTTTTAGATTATTGTTACACCACTGGATCTGTGTTTGTTATTAAAATAAACATTGATAAAAATTTAAATATACACTGAAGACAAATGTTGGTTTTTAAATAAAAACCTTTGTGAGGTGTGGTTAAATCATATATAGCAATAGCAATAGCAATACATAAAAATCACAAAAAACAAACAAACCCTGTTATACACGTATACTGGTTTAATTTCCAACAGTTTTTGACTGTCTTCCCATATATAACTTTCACTGCAAAGGGCAAGACGTCTCTTCTGTATAAGTTTGTTAGATTTCCTTGCCATGTATTTTTCCTGCAATGTAGATAAGAGTCTGTGACAGCAAACTGCAATCTGATAAGCACAAAATAACCAGAAAAACAAGGCGTGATTGACAGGTATGGGGTTTTCACCTTGGTTCAGATTATTTTTTTCTGTCGCTTAACTGATAAATCACCTTGCCCACACCGTCATAATGTATGAAAAATGTCCACCAACTACATTCCAATGAAAAACAATCCACAGTTATAATATTATGAAATGCAATGATTATGGAACAGTTCAGTTTTAGTGCAGTTGTCAAAGACAGGTGACGGGTGCATGTGGACATTTTTGTTCATGCTCTCATGGGGTTTTGTTGCAGGTGTCCAAGCATTGCCCAGGCTAGTCAGTAAGCTCCCCTGGCTCTACCCAGCCAGTAGTGTGTACCTGCCACGCATAGCTCTGCCAGGAACAGCCGTGTCTACCCAGCGCCTCTTGCCTAGTGGCCTGTGCAGTGGTAGAGGAGACTGGGCCCCATTGTCTTAGCATGTTTGATAATGTGCATAAAAACAGCTCTAAAACACAAATTAAAAAGCACTATTATGACAGCCGTTTAATGACGAGGGGAGGCTTTGTCATTACAAAAGCAAAGGCGGAGAGTTCATGACCTTCCGCTTATGGGCTTTTCTGCCCCTTTCCTCATGTGGCGGTTAGGACTGATTATGGAAGCTGAAAGGGTCCAGTGTCCCTGCGCCTCCTTTGTCCTCGGTAGGCAGGGCAGGCCGGGGTGAGGCTGGGGTGACCAGCCTGGCAGAGCTCCCACAGGGGCAGGTCCGGGGCTCCGAGGGCTCTCCACAGCACTCAACCTCCGGAATGCAGTCACTGTCCCACATACCTGGGCCGGACAGCTTACGCAGACCGCGTAGGCTGCACGGGATTGTGGGAAGGAGGCTGAACTGGTGAAGCAGACTGCGGGCCTAGGAGGCAGGGAGTGAGGGGGGGGGGGGGGGGGGAGAGCAGAATCAGGCGACATTAGCGAATGCTCTACATGTATGAGCATATGCACTTTAAGCACTATTGCTCATTTGTGAGCATGGAAACACACGCGCAGTTAAAATGCTTCACATTTTTACAGTGAAAACTCATTTATTTTCACAGTGTGTCGTCAGCACTTTTTCAATCGATTATTGGCTACACACCTGCAGCGCAGCCTAGTCAATTTCATTGACTGAGCACAACGGCAGCTTTCTAAATCTAATATATATATATATATAGCACAAAAAACAAAGGATTTTCCAAACATTTCAAAGAAAAAGTTTTTAATTTGTTACCGAGGATACTTTTTTGTAACTGCAGTAACTGTGCAAAGCTATAAAAATTGAACTAATGTATTTACGGCTACCTGCCTACCACGACAGCTGTAATCTAACACCATTAAGCCTTCTACCACCTTTTGTGTCTCTGACTGTGCAGAAGCGCTTGCGTCTATCAATAGCCCCCATTAAATAGAGTGTTTTGGAGGGAAAAAAAATCTAAGTAGGGTCAGAGCTCAGCTTTGCCTGACACGTCTGAGGTTCCCATTACCGTTAACCGCAAAATAAATGAGCATTTACGATAGAGAAGGGTCTGACAAAACGCAGACACACAAATGCACGGGTTTGTTTAAAACAGGCCTTGTTAACACTTGAACTGGAGGCTGCTCTGCTTTATCAGATCAGAGAAGCAACTGGAGCTGCGGGGCAGTGGCTGCCTCGCTCTCCCACGATCAATACCGTTCTCTTAGGCTTTAATTAGGAAATCAGCCCAAATGTGCTATTAAGTGAGACAGACACAACAAAATAATCTCTGCCGAGGCCTGCGGTCGATAACAATTAAAATGAGAATTTCAGCCCGCAAATGTTGTCGTCGCTTTTCGCCAAGTGTTGAGCCGCGACAACCAACGGAAGAGGCAAACAAACAACCGACGGAAAAGAAAAAGCCAACAGACAGCGGAGGCACGACACGACACAGGCGACGGCTCCCAGAATAACAGTCTGTTCCGCCGTTCGCCGTGACCTCACCTTGCGTAGCACCAGCTCCCCATTCATGCGCATGGACAGGTGACTGAAGTGCGGGAGCATCTGGTCCACCGCCAGCTGCTGCTCTGGTACATCATCGCCGTACAGCATAATGATGGCCACACACAGGAACAGATGGAAGTAGTCTGTCTGAGACAGAGAGATGTATGCCCCGTATATACTTTACTCACAACATAGGCTTACACAACAAATAGACATATGGGTATGGGTATGCATAAGAAGGAGGAGAAAACTGGTTCAAATCAAATCAAATCAAATTTATTTATAAAGCACGTTTAAAAACAACCAACGTTGACCAAAGTGCTGTACAGTGTGGAAGTGCTGAAAAGGAATAAATAAGTAAAACAATGGAACACAAGACAAAAGACAAAAACATCGGCAAATCAAATAGACTTGAAAGCTAGAGAATAAAAATAGGTTTTAAGACGGGATTTGAAAGACTCAATAGTGGGGGCGGATCTGATAGTAAGGGGGGAGGCCGTTCCACAGTCTAGGGGCCGCGACAGCAAAGGCGCAATCTCCCTTTAGCTTTAGGTTGTTTGATTCCTACCCAGGCCAAATACAAGCTTACTGTGTTTTTATTTATTTATTTATTAACAAGGTAGGTCAACTCAGACCTCGACTCTTTTTTTACAGTGACCATCTGGGGAATCAAAGTGGCAGGAATGCACGGAATGTTCTTATCTTCAGAGTGTGTTGATATGGCAGGACACACGTTACCTCGCAATGAGCGCGCTAATCTGGAAATAAGTGTCTTTATATGACAGCTTGTTTATATAGTACTGAGTATGTTTATTTTACCGGTTCGCTTGTATGTTTCACTGGGAGTGGGCATGTTTTCTTTGAAGCAGTCATGTCTATCTGGGAAGCATATCTGCAGTTACTGAGCATGTGTACCTGTTAAGAAGCATGTTGACTGATTGTGAGCATATTGCCCAGTTAGTGTGTGCGTTGACTGTTGGTGAGCATGTTAACCTGTTAATGTGCGTGTTTACTTGTTAACGAGCATGTTACTTGATAGTCTGTAAGTTTACCTGGTATTTTCACCTGGTTTTGAGCCTGTAAACATGCACATTAACAGGTTAACATGCTCACCACCAACAATGTTTACAGTGGGCTCCAGAATTATTGGCACCCCTCACAAGAAATGCACTAAAAATACTTTAAAAAAATAAACAATATAATTATTGAGATAAACTCAAAATGCCAAGATATGAAAAATATTGTAGTTTAGTAATGTTTCAATGGAACCAACCAGAAAAATCATACATTTATTTAATAAAAAATTAATTTCACAATAAGTTTCGTAATTATTGGCACCCCTGGTTTAGTACTTCTAGTACTTTTTAGTACCTCTGGCAAGGATAACAGCATGGAGTCTTTTCCTGTAATGTTTTACAAGGTTAAGGAACACATTTGGAGGGATTTTGGACCATTCCTCTATGCAGATCCTTTCAAGATCCTTCACATTCTTGGGTTTGTGCTTATTAACTGCCCTCTTCAGTTCAGCCCACAGGTTTTCAATTGGACTGAGGTCCGGCAACTGAGATGGCCATTGCAGAACATTGATTTAGTTGTCACGGAACCATTTGTGGGTGGATTTTGAGGTATGCTTTGGGTCACTGTCTTGCTGGTGAGCATGTTTACCTGTAAACATGCTCACTATAGCAATTATACATCCTGGCGACCAGGTAAATATGCACACTGACAGGTGAAACATGCCGATGCTGTATCTGACCAAAGCGCTCAATTTTGGTCTCATTTGACCACAGCACCTTCGTCGAGTCATAATTTAAATGATGTTTGGCAAACTCCCAAGCGTCCAAATTGAACGTTTTGGTCAGATACAACATTGACATGTTTGGGTTTATCTCAATAATGTTATTGAATTTATCTCAATAATTAGATTGTTTATTTTTTTGTGCATTGTCAATCAGGGGTGCCAATAATTCTGGAGCCCACTGTACCGGGTAGCCAGCATGTTTAATTTCTAGTGATCATGTTTACCTGTTAGTGTGCATATTTACCTGGTAGCCAGGATGTATAATTGCTATAGTGAGCATGTTTACCGGTTGGTGTGCATATTTACCTGGTAGCCAGGATATATAATTGCTATAGTAAACATGTTTACCTGTTGGTGTGCATATTTACCTGGTAGCCAGGATGTATAATTGCTACAGCGAGCATGTTTACCGGTTGGTGTGCATATTTACCTGGTAGCCAGGATGTATAATTGCTATAGTGAGCATGTTTACCGGTTGGTGTGCATATTTACCTGGTAGCCAGGATATATAATTGCTATAGTAAACATGTTTACCTGTTGGTGTGCATATTTACCTGGTAGCCAGGATGTATAATTGCTATAGTGAGCATGTTTACCTGTTGGTGTGCATATTTACCTGGTAGCCAGGATATATAATTGCTATAGTAAACATGTTTACCTGTTGGTGTGCATATTTACCTGGTAGCCAGGATATATAATTGCTATAGTAAACATGTTTACCTGTTAGTGTGCATATTTACCTGGTAGCCAGGATGTATAATTGCTATAGTGAGCATGTTTACCGGTTGGTGTGCATATTTACCTGGTAGCCAGGATATATAATTGCTATAGTAAACATGTTTACCTGTTGGTGTGCATACTTACCTGGTAGCCAGGATGTATAATTGCTATAGTGAGCATGTTTACCTGTTGGTGTGCATATTTACCTGGTAGCCAGGATATATAATTGCTATAGTAAACATGTTTACCTGTTGGTGTGCATATTTACCTGGTAGCCAGGATGTATAATTGCTATAGTGAGCATGTTTACCTGTTGGTGTGCATATTTACCTGGTAGCCAGGATATATAATTGCTATAGTAAACATGTTTACCTGTTGGTGTGCATATTTACCTGGTAGCCAGGATATATAATTGCTATAGTAAACATGTTTACCTGTTAGTGTGCATATTTACCTGGTAGCCAGGATGTATAATTGCTATAGTGAGCATGTTTACCGGTTGGTGTGCATATTTACCTGGTAGCCAGGATATATAATTGCTATAGTAAACATGTTTACCTGTTGGTGTGCATATTTACCTGGTAGCCAGGATGTATAATTGCTATAGTGAGCATGTTTACCGGTTGGTGTGCATATTTACCTGGTAGCCAGGATATATAATTGCTATAGTGAGCATGTTTACCTGTTGGTGTGCATATTTACCTGGTAGCCAGGATATATAATTGCTATAGTAAACATGTTTACCTGTTGGTGTGCATATTTACCTGGTAGCCAGGATATATAATTGCTATAGTAAACATGTTTAACTGTTAGTGTGCATATTTAACTGGTAGCCAGGATGTATAATTGCTACAGCGAGCATGTTTACCTGTTGGTGTGCATATTTACCTGGTAGCCAGGATGTTTAATTTCTAGTGAGCATGTTTACCTGTTAGTGTACATATTTACCTGGTAGCCAGGATGTTTAATTGCTAGTGAGCATGTTTACCTGTTGGTGTGCATATTTACCTGGTAGCCAGGATGTATAATTGCTATAGTGAGGATGTTTACCTGTTGGTGTGCATATTTACCTGGTAGCCAGGATGTATAATTGCAATAGTGAGCATGTTTACCTGTTGGTGTGCATATTTACCTGGTAGCCAGGATGTTTAATTGCTAGTGAGCATGTTTACCTGTAGGTGTGCATATTTAACTGGTAGCCAGGATGTATACTTGCTATAGTGAGCATGTTTACTGGTTGGTGTGCATATTTACCTGGTAGCCAGGATGTATAATTGCTAGTGAGCATGTTTACCTGTTAGTGTACATATTTACATGGTAGCCAGGATGTATAATTGCTATAATTAGCATGTTTACCGGTTGGTGTGCATATTTACCTGGTAGCCAGCATGTTTAATTGCTATAGTGAGCATGTTTACCTGTTGGTGTGCATATTTACCTGGTAGCCAGGATGTATAATTGCTATAGTGAGCATGTATACCTGTTAGTGTACTTACTTACCTGGTAGCCAGGATGTATAATTGTTATAGTGAGCATGTTTTTTTAACGGTAGGTGTGCATATTTACCTGGTAGCCAGGATGTATAATTGCTATAGTGAGCATGTTTACCTGTTAGTGTACATACTTACCTGGTAGCCAGGATGTTTAATTGCTATAGTGAGCATGTTTACCTGTTAGTGTACATATTTACCTGGTAGCCAGGATGTATAATTGCTATAGTGAGCATGTTTACCTGTTGGTGTGCATATTTACCTGGTAGCCAGGATGTTTAATTGCTATAGTGAGCATGTTTACCGGTTGGTGTGCATATTTACCTGGTAGCCAGGATGTATAATTGCTATAGTGAGCATGTTTACCTGTTGGTGTGCATATTTACCTGGTAGCCAGCATGTTTAATTGCTATAGTGAGCATGTTTACCTGTTAGTGTACATATTTACCTGGTAGCCAGGACGTACAGTCAAGCTGGAAAGTCTGCACACCCCTTTCACCTTCTCCACGTTTTATTACATTACAGACTTATACTACAATAGATTGAGTTCATTTTTTGCCTCAAACACCTACACACAATAGCCAATAATGACAAAGTGAAAACAGGTTTTTAGAAAATATGCAATTTTATTTTACTGACAAAAATAAGTTATTTAGGGGTTACATATCTGTACACACCCTTAGCCTAATACTTGGTTGCTGCACCTTTGGCAGCGATTACAGCTTCAAGGCGTCTTGGCAAAGAAGCTACGAGCTTGGCACACTTGTTTCTGGACATTTTTGCCCATTCCTCTTGGCATATCCTTGCAAGCTCCGTTAGGTTGGATGGGGAGCGTCGGTACACAGCCATTTTCAGCTCTTTCCACAGATGTTCAATTGGATTCAGTTCTGGGCTCTGGCTGGGCCACTCAAGGACATGCAGACTTTCTCCGAAGCCACTCCTTTGTTCTCTTGGCTGTGTGCTTTGGGTCGTTGTCATGTTGGAAGGTAAACCTTCGCCCCAGTCTGAGGTCCAGAGCGCTGTGGAGCAGGTTTTCTTCAAGGATCTTGGTGTACTTAGCTGCATTCATCTTTCCCTCTATCAGGACTAGTCGCCCCGTTCCCGCTGCTGAAAAACATCCCCACATCATGATGCTGCCACCGCCATGCTTCACTGTAGGGATGGAATTAGCCAGGTGATGAGCGGTGCCTGGTTTCCTCCAGACGTGACGCTTGGTATTCAGGCCAAAAAGTTCCATTTTGGTTTCATCAGACCAGAGAGTCTTGATTCTCATGGTTTGAGAGTCCTCTAGGTGCCTTTTGGCAAACTCCAAGCGGGCTGTGATGTGCCTTTTACTAAGGAGGGGCTTCCGTCTGGCCACTCTACCATAAAGGCCTGATTGGTGGAGTACTGCCTGGATGGTTGATCTTCTGAAAGGTTCTCCCATCTCCACAAGGATACGCTGGAGCTCTGTCAGAGTGACCCTCGGGTTCCTGCTCACCTCCCTGACCAAGGACCGTCTTCCCCGATTGCTCAGTTTGGCCGGGCGGCCAGGTCTAGGAAGATTCTTGGTGGTTCCAAACTTCTTCCATTTACGAATGATGGTGGCCACTGTGCTCTTTGGGACCTGTAAAGCTGCAGAGATTTTTCCGTACCCTTCTCCAGATCTATGCCTTGACACAATCCTGTTTCTGAGGTCTGCAGATAATTCCTTTGACCCCATGGCTTGGAGTTTGTTCTGACATGCACTGTCAACTGTGGGACCTTATATAGGCAGGTGTTGGTAATCCCCAATCATGTCCAATCAATTGAATGTATCACAGGTGGACTCCAATTAATTGTAGAAACATCTCAAGCAGTATCAGTGGAAACAAAATGCACCTCAGCTCACTTTTGGGTGTCATATCAAAGGGTGTGCACACAAATGTTTTCACTTTGTCATTATGGGCTATTTTTTGTAGAATTTTGAGACAAAAAATAAACTCAATCTATTGTAGAATATGTCTGTAACGTAATAAAACGTGGAGAAGGTGAAAGGGGTGTGCAGACTTTCCGGCTTGACTGTATAATTGCTATACTGAGCATGTTTACCTGTTAGTGTACATATTTACCTGGTAGCCAGGACGTATAATTGCTATAGTGAGCCTGTTTACCTGTTGGTGTGCATATTTACCTGGTAGCCAGAATGTTTAATTGCTATAGTGAGCATGTTTACCAGTTGGTGTGCATATTTACCTGGTAGCCAGGATGTTTAATTGCTAGTGAGCATGTTCACCTGTTGGTGTGCATATTTACCTGGTAGCCAGGATGTATAATTGCTATAGTGACCATGTTTACCTGTTAGTGTGCATATTTACCTTGTAGCCAGGACGTGGAATTGCTATAGTGAGCATATTTACCTGGTAGCCAGGATGTATAATTGCTATAGTGAGCATGTTTACCTGTTGGTGTGCATATTTACCTTGTAGCCAGGACGTGGAATTGCTATAGTGAGCATATTTACCTGGTAGCCAGGATGTATAATTGCTATAGTGAGCATGTTTACCTGTTGGTCTGCATATTTACCTGGTAGCCAGGACGTGGAATTGCTATAGTGACCATGTTTACCTGTTAGTGTGCATATTTACCTGGTAGCCAGGATGTATAATTGCTATAGTGAGCATGTTTACCTGTTGGTGTGCATATTTACCTGGTAGCCAGGATGTATAATTGCTATAGTGAGCATGTTTACCTGTTAGTGTGCATATTTACCTTGTAGCCAGGACGTGGAATTGCTATAGTGACCATGTTTACCTGTTAGTGTGCATATTTACCTGGTAGCCAGGATGTATAATTGCTATAGTGAGCATGTTTACCTGTTGGTGTGCATATTTACCTGGTAGCCAGGATGTATAATTGCTATAGTGAGCATGTTTACCTGTTGGTGTGCATATTTACTTGGTAGCCAGGATGTATAATTGCTATAGTGAGCATGTTTACCTGTTGGTGTGCATATTTACCTGGTAGCCAGGATGTTTAATTGCTAGTGAGCATGTTCACCTGTTGGTGTGCATATTTACCTGGTAGCCAGGATGTATAATTGCTATAGTGAGCATGTTTACCTGTTGGTGTGCATATTTACCTGGTAGCCAGGATGTATAATTGCTATAGTGAGCATGTTTACCTGTTGGTGTGCATATTTACCTGGTAGCCAGGATGTATAATTGCTATAGTGAGCATGTTTACCTGTTGGTGTGCATATTTACCTGGTAGCCAGGATGTATAATTGCTATAGTGAGCATGTTTACCTGTTGGTGTGCATATTTACCTGGTAGCCAGGATGTATAATTGCTATAGTGAGCATGTTTACCTGTTGGTGTGCATATTTACCTGGTAGCCAGGATGTATAATTGCTATAGTGAGCATGTTTACCTGTTGGTGTGCATATTTACCTGGTAGCCAGCATGTTTAATTGCTATAATGAGCATATTTACCTGGTAGCCAGCATGTTTAATTGCTATAATGAGCATATTTACCTGGTAGCGAGCCCAGCAGGCCTCCCACATGGGCAGCACCTCTGTGTGGGGGAACTCTCTCCTGAAGCCCAGCAGCACCCAGCGGTGGCAGAAGAGCAGCTGCAGTCCATCCTCACCCAGCTGGCTCAGGTGCTGGTGGAACCGGGGCAGCATCAGTCGGAGCATCTCCCGCAGGTACATCTGACGCAAACACAAAAGTACAGACTCCACTCTTTACCTCACATTCTCAAACCATCTATTAATGTGGGGGCAGCAATGTTTGTTTGGGTACCATAGAGCAGCAGTGTACTTGCCTATCAAAGCACTGGACTCACCAGCTGTTTCTGCATGTCCTCCTCATGAGGTGAACTGATGAAACTGGAGCTCTCCATCAGGCCCACAAAACACCAGAAGGCATCGCCCTCATCCGGCACCTCGATTAGCAATGGCGCTACCAAATCCGACATGCCCTGGCAGTAGCCCACCTCGGGGTTGAACACGGCATAGTTGAGCAGGATACGCCTGTGCAGAGGTGCTATCACAATTAAGAACCAAAACTAAGCACACTGTTAACACCAAATAATTACTCAATCCAACATGCAGAGAGTGTGTGTGAACTGCCTAAGCAGCACTGGAAACCTGTATCCTTAGGAAATTGTGTACTGTATTGTGTCTGTGTGTAGCCTACTAGACTCAATGTTCATGTCTATGGATAGCTGCACCGTTATGATAGAACTGTACTCTATCTGACCTGTTTTATAGTTCCTTCAATGACCTTCGGTATACACTTATTGGACGTCTGCCAAATGAATGTAATGTAATGCAATGAAATTTGGACATGAGGATTAATAGTGGAACACGCCCAAGCAAGGGAAACGGGGAAGGAAATTTCCTCTTACGCACAGGAGCGTGAACCTGAGCATGGGATGTGAATACAGAAAAGCCAAGCTGGGTCTGTAGAGCATGGCAGACACACAGGCCAGTGGAGGAGCCGGCCGACCTCATGCTCTCCACGTTGGGGTTGTCCTCCCCGCTGAAGAAGGGGCTGCTCCGGTCCGTCCTCACCACGTCTCGGTCTACTGTGAACTGCACCTTCCGCCAAAACTCGCCTCGCTCCTCAGGACTCATAGACGTCCTGGACGGGTGTGTGGGATGGAGGGGGATAGGGATAGAGATAGAGATAGAGAGAGCCAGGGGAGAGACGGAGGGAGATAGAGAGGGATAGAGGGAGCCAGGGGAGAGACGGAGGGAGATAGAGAGGGATAGAGGGAGCCAGGGGAGAGACGGAGGGAGATAGAGAGGGATAGAGGGAGCCAGAGGAGAGATGGAGGGAGATAGAGAGGGATAGAGGGAGCCAGGGGAGAGATGGAGGGAGATAGCCAGGGGAGAGATGGAGGGAGAGGGATTGATGGGAGGAATTGCGGTCAATAGGTGGGACGAGGTGGGCGGGGGGGAGGGGGTTTGGGTGAGTGGAGGGGCAGGGAGAGACAGAAGGTGTGAAGAGCAGGTTGAGGGAATAGGAGGTGAACAGAGGAGGGGGGGTGGATTAAGTGGAGATGGAGTGAGCGGAGGAATAGAGGATGACAGCAGCGGGGGGACGAGAGAGGGGAGGAGAGGGGGGAGACAGACGAGAGGGAGAGAGTGAGAATGAGGAGAGAGGTCAAGAGAGGAGAGTAATAGAGGGGGGGAAATTTAATTATACAAGCTGTTTAAAATGCAGGGCCTCACTTTAACAGCAGAGGTCAAAGGCAGGCCAGCCCTCCCGGATTCTGCTCTGAGGTGTTAAAGCCCCTTTAGGGGGACAGGTGACCAGTCACATGGCTCAGGAGAGCCAACCGGTGTGCCCCACCAGATGGTAATTTATAGACCAGAGCTGATTCAGAGATGATAGTGTGCAACTTGAGCACTATTTGAGCTTGTGTGTTAAGTAAATAGTCGCAAAACACATACAGGGTGCGTTTTCAATATTTGTTATCCAAAAACATTAAGCTAAGCAAAAATGAAGCATTCAGTGGATGTTTGAAACAACAGAACTCTGGATTGTGCTTACATGCCTTTAGTGTAGTGTAGCCTTTATTAGTCCAAAAGCAACTGCCATTTTATCTATCTGCTGTTAGTAGGGTGTGGGGTTTGACCCGAAACTTCTGAAATTTCCCTGGATTGTGTGGATGACAGCTAAAATAAAAACCTGCTTCCTTGCGTCTCTGAGTGTTTAATTTGTTCTCCCTTTGAAGACTGGGTTAAGGGAAGGACTGTCTGTCAAAGTAATTATTCCCTAAGAATCGGGCATCCTGTCTCGTGTGAGGGCATTGGCTTGATGCGCACGGACGGTCCTTTCGACAATAAAGTCAGCAGGACCTCAGAACAGTGAGAGGGATGATTTAATTAACACTGCAACACCTCCCTACCCTCAGGGCTACAGCTTCAGGAGGGTAAAACAGACTGATGTAACTCCCCGCAACTATTGATTCTTTCAGACTGTGTGTGCGTGTGAGTGTGTATGTGTGTGTGTGTGTGTGTGTGTCTTCCACCCCCTGGGCTTCACTCAAAGAGCACTCAGTCCCAAATGAGAAACACTGGCACTGTACTTACTGTACTCTTCAGCGAGACACCCAGCCTCTCCAGCCCCCTGGTAATAAAACCAAACTGACAAACTCCCTGATGGCAAATTTAGAAAGAGCCGCAGCCTGAGCAACACGCTCGCCAAATTCACCACATGATTGGACAACTAATGGTTAAACGGGCAATATGAAGTGACTCGCTCTATTTTACAAAATACACTACATGGCTAAAAGTATATGGACACCTGCTCATCCAACATCTCATTCCAAAATCATGGGCATTAATGTAGAATTGGTCCCTCCCTCCGCTGCTATAAGCGCCGCCACTCTCCCGGGAAGGTTTTCCACTAGTTGTTGGAACATTGCTGTGTGCATTTGCTTCCATTCAGCCAGAGAGAGCATTAGTGAGGTCGGTCACTGATGTTGGGCGATTAGGCCCGGCTCGCAGTCGAGGTCCATTTCTGTATGGACCTCGCTTTGCCCACGGGGGGGCATCGTCGTGCTGAAACAGGAAAGGGCCTTCCCCAAACTGTTGCCACAAATCTGGAAGCATAGAATCAACCAGAATGTCATTGTGTGCTGTACTATTAAGATTTGCCTTCACTGGAACTAAGGGGCCCAGCCCCAACCATGAAAAACAGCCCCAGACCAAGGGGCGTCCGGATACTTCTGGCCATGTAGTGTACATGACGTACAGGCACCAATCAAACATCGGTATGTTTTACATCTACTTTTAGTTATCCTCTGTCAAAGGCATTCTTTCTCCTACTGTTCTAACTGGAGAACAGTGTTCAGCAAATACACCCAAATACGTAGTAATATTGATTAGGCGGCGCAGAGTATCAATAACGTTGCAATATTCTGGACCTGGGTGTGTAGAGTTGGATTGTGTAACCCATTCTTGTGCTGGCAGGGAGTGAAACGTGGCAGGGTGGACTAAGAGAAAAAAGCAACCGCGTGTGAGCAAATGGACGTGCGGGAGCAGTATATATAAAAGGCAAAGCAGCACTTTAAACAGAGAGGCTCATCTTGCTTTCTTGTACTCTTTCCAGGGCTTTATTTGACTGACACTTTCAAATGTGTTTCTTGAGCGCCAACATGTGTCAAATGAAGATAACCGTAGTGAGATACCTTTTTGAGGTTAATAAAAAATGTGTGTTAATGAGCGTAGTTAATCCATGTAGGTTTTTTGTTTCCTTTTCATTCTGGATGTATGCCAAAGTGAAATAAAAAATGATAATGAAAAATAAACAATAAATGAACTGTTCTGGGAGATAAAGCTGCGTGGACTCCTCCCGCTCACCTCCTCTGTTGGATCTCCTGGTACTGCCTGCGCTTCTGCTGCCTCCAGACCCCGCGCTCCTCTGCGGTGGAGTCCCAGCTGTAGTATCGCAGCAGGAAGGGCCACACCTCGCCTCGGACGGCCGGGTCGATCCCTCCGAAAAAGATGGCCTGTCAGCGAGAGGAAACGGTCGCGGCTCTCTGCGTTTGTGTGAGCGCTGCGCGCGCAGTGACAGACACTCCCGCTTCCCAGCGCATTAAACGTGCGCCGCTGTGTCAGTCTGGATTGAGCGTGCATGCATGCATGTCTGGTCTGTCTGTACCAGATTGTGAGTACATTACATGCATCTGTAGATTGAGTATGCAACATTTGGAAATGATGGTGCTCGAACATGTGTGCAAGTGCAGAATTAAAGTCTGGATTGAGTAATAATAAGTCTGTATATATGTACGTACGTACGTACGTACGTACGTGTGTGTGCGCGCGTGTGTGTTACTAGAATAAGTGTCTGGAATGTGAGTGAATCATCTTGAGTAAGTTTGTGTGCGGATGCAGAGTGTGTGTCAGGTCTAGCACTGGGTTATTCAGTCTCAGTGTATTTAAAGTGAGTCTGCACCATCCTTGATTGAGTGGGGCAGCAGCTTCACCTTGCGTAGCCTGTGCTGCTCCTCCACCTGCCCGCTGTGGTTCAGGTGGCTCAGCCAGGTGGCCTGGTCCAGGTGGTGGTGCAGGCGCTCCTCGGGGTGGGTGTCAGCCGACGGTGGGGTGGGCCGGAGGACAGAGAACTGCACGCAGGACCTCCCGTCCAGCACCTGGCAGGGAGAGCGGGATGTGAGGGAGGGACAGAAAGGGGGAGGCTTCAGGCTGCAGAGGCTCACAGGGAGACGCACACTGAGGAAGGTGCACACTGAAGGAGACGCACGCTGAGGGAGGCGCACAATGAGGGAGACGTACGCTACAGGTGACACACTCTGAGGGAGACGCACACTGAAGGAGACACACGCTGAGGGAGGCGCACAGTGAGGGAGACGTACACTACAGGAGACGCACGCTGAGGCTGAAGGAGACGCACGCTGAAGGAGACGCACGCTGAGGCTGAGGGAGACGCACGCTGAAGGAGACGCACGCTGAGGCTGAGGGAGACGCACGCTGAAGGAGGCTTGCCGCAGGATAGACAGGCATGAGGGCGTTAGGCGGGAGAGTGAAGAAATTCAGCTGAGGGTTGAGGGCTTTAATATGATATAGCCTGTGGTGGTGTTAGTGGAATGGAGCTTTATCAGCTTTCCAGGCTCCAGCTCAAAGAGCAGCTCTTTAATAAAACCCTCCTTGCAAAGGGCTGATTAGAAGTATAATTTCCTGACACTCAATTTTTTTCCCCCCTTATTAAATTCTGAGCACGGGAGGGATATAAGAATAATGTAAGCGATAGACAGACAGGCAAGAGAACAAAAGCTCTACCCCCCAACACAGACACGCACACACGCGCACACACACGCGCACACACACACACACACACACACACACAAGTGGCAGTTTAATCTAATTCTTTATTTACTGCTTTTATTTGTTTTCCAAGGTTCAATATTGCAATTTAATTCAAGTCTGTCTCTCTACAAAACAGAAGGTTTATAAAAACATTTTATATAATTCATACTGTTCTTTCACAGCTGTGACCTATATATTTTCCTTGGCGAATAATAATAATAATAACAATAATTATAATTATTATTATTGTTATTATTTCAATTTGTTGTTGTTAAAATTATTATTATTATTATTATTATTATTATTATGTTGACATTATTGCAGCTTTATTATTTTAGAAATGTGGTATTATTCAGGTACAATTTCAGGCATTTATTAATTACAGCATGGAAAGCTACATTCTATAGCCCTGAGTTACTCTCCAAAGATGACATCCGAAATACATCTGCCCTCCATGTTGCTGTCCTTTCTGGCACAAACTCCACAGCTTGGCTTGATATGCGACTATGCGACTGCAGCTGGGGCCCCGCCCCACATGTGGTCAGAGGAGCCTGGAATTACATGCTGTACCCTGACCTCCCCATACACGGCCCCCACGAACCACTCACACAGGTCAACAGCGGCCACACGCCAGCACTGACGCGCTGACCACGCTGCCTCCCCGCCCCCCCCCCTCACCCCCCGCCCACCCTCTGCCACATTCATTACAGATTACAGACCACTGGAGGAGTTCTAGGAACATTAAATAAATCCTTCTCCCGCTTACTCATTCATGAGTGTGCGTCATGTCTGAATGTTGATTGTTCGCTTTGTGTAGAAGAGCAGGTGGTAGAGAATTAGGTATGCATTGCTGTACTGTATGTATGTATGTATGTATGTATGGAGGTGTCAGGTGTATTGTGTGTGTTTGTAATTTAATTACAGGTTGGGGGCCCGCCATTGTCTGTGAACGTGAACGCAGGTGAGGTGGACACCCTCTCACCTGGTCTTTGAGCTGCGTCTCCTGGCAACGCTTCCACTGCTGAAAGACGTCTGCAAGCTTGTCCAGGCCAGCGTGGTGGAAGTGCAGGATCTTAAACCGATTCTCCCTGCTGGCGATAACCAGCTGGCCACTGGCGCGTGCCTCGTCACTGCAGCATTGACACAGTGAAATGAGGTACATCTCTTCCCTCCTTCACCAAGATTTTACCACAGTCAGATAAAGAGATAATGGCTGCTGCTTTGCATGGCACTAATCGGCGCCAATGTTTTCTGAAGCATTGTTTTGCTGCTGAACCAATCTTATAACCCTTAAAGCGAACGTGAAGCACCCAGTAATGTGGCTCTGGTTTGCTTCCTTTTTATGTTAGCCCAAATCTGAAACTGACCAGTATTTGCTATAAAAATTAACTAAAGCTTGCTTTTTTGCACAAGGGCGCAGCCATCTTGAACCGACGTAGGCAGTTAGGCAGTTTGTGCAAATTAATAAGTTTTGTTCAGAAATATTCAGTACCGTGAATGCAAGGCCATATCTTATCTAAGGTTAAAAAACAAATGAACCAGAGCCACATTACTGAGTGCTTCACGTCCGCTTTAACCACAATAATCAGTGTGGCAAGAACATGGTCTTGACCTGAAGAAGAGGCGCAGTGATCTCATATGACCCAGGTCCACCCGGAACACTCCACAAAGTGGCTCCAACGTGTGCACGTTCTGTTGCTCCTCCCACCCTGTGGCCTGTGATTGGCCGTCCTCCGAGGGGGCAGGACTGTTCTGGCTGAGGCTGGAGGTGGAACAGGCCGAGTGGGTCACGGATTCGTTCCTCATTTCCCTGCAAGGAAGACCAGAAGAGAGGTCACATGCTTTGGCCCTTGGCCTTCACCCTCTGAGGTCACATGCTATCGCCCCTTAGCCTTCGCCCTCTGAGGTCACACGCTCAGGCTTCCTGTCACCACCAGCGTACACCGGTGACCTAAATCTCGCTCCGGTGGTTTTGCAAATGAATAAGCCGTCGGGTTCACCTTATCACTGACCACATTGAGGAGAGGGAATCCTATATCACTGTAGCACAGGTCAGGTTTTTGAAGCAGTGAAAAGAAAAGCTCATGATGAAACACAGCATGTATGAGCACTCCTGAGAAGAGGGCCTTTATGAAAATGCCTAATGCTAATGGAATCAGTAGCATTATAAATCGAATAAAAAATGTGCCTCCATGTCCTGTACTTTGTACTTTAGTACGTCTATTGACGTAATGCTCGAGTCAATCTCTCCAGCCTGATATGGAGGGGGAATCAATTAAACGGCTGAGTGGGCTACGCAGAGGAACTCTGGCTCCCGTCTGCATGCTAACCCCACTCTGGATACCCACCTCTTCCTGCTGAGCCCAAGGAAGGCCGGCAGACGCAAATCAAATCTCGGGCCGCCTAATTCCTCCCGACATCCAATTGGGCCCGTTAGCCTTTCCCTGTGTGTCCTGCAGCCGTAACCCGAGGAGCCGCATTTATCTCTCGCCCTCTCCCCTCAGCAGCCCGTGTCAGGTTCGACACAGACTGGCCGGAGCTCTCACTGTCACCGACTGTACAGACGTTCTCATGCCTGTGGTGATGACATCACGTGCTGGCTCTGTTCCGGACAATAACCTGAAGCACGGCATAATGCTCTCCCCCATTAGGCGCCCGCTGACTGATTGATTGGCTGGTCGATCGATGTTATCTGATAATTAATAGACAACACGATCCCACATATCCCCGAAGACATAATGTCGGTGTCAAATGGCCATGGTACGTCAAATGTACATTCCAGAAAACAATTCCTTGCCTGACAAATGCATGATTCACTGCAGATTGTAAAGATAGAAATTGCACTTTAAAAATAAAATTAAAATTAAAATTAAATCTGTCATTTCACTAAAATTCAGTGCTTTCTGTTTGTCTTATTTTGGAAAGAATATAAAATTAAAATAGCAGTTCCCAGGTTTTGTACCCTAACTTAGATACAAATCTCCAGATGGTGCAGTGGAGCCCAGAAGAAGATAAGAGTCCGCTACACAACATGACATCATCCCCTAGTCAACACTAGAATACCCAGCAAATGGAGCACATTCCTGGTCTTTACCAAGGCCAGGTAGATTCATCAGGATACAGGTTGTGCTGTGAGGAAATCAGGCCCATTCCTCAATTGGAACTTGATGCTTATAATGGCATAGCTCATTTTGGCATGGCTCATTTCACTGAACTGGAAGATACAGTTGATTTCATGTTAGCAAACTATAGTGTTGGCAAGTCAGTTTGGACATCTACTTTGTGCATGACACAAGTTATTTTTCCAACAATTGTTTACAGACAGATTATTTCACTTTTAATTCACTATATCACAATTCCAGAGGGTCAGAAGTTTACATACACTAAGTTGACTGTGCCTTTAAACAGCTTGGAAAATGATGTCATGGCTTTAGAAACTTCTGATAGGCTAATTTACATTATTTGAGTCAATTGGAGGTGTACCTGTGGATGTATTTTAAGGCCTACCTTCAAACTCAGTGCCTCTTTGCTTGACATCATGGGAAAATCAAAAGAAATCAGCCAATACCTTAGAAAGAAAATTGTGGACTTCCACAAGTCCATGGGAGCAATTTCCAAATGCCTGAACGTACCACGTTCATCTGTACAAACAATAGTACACAAGTATAAACACCATGGGACCACGCAGCCGGCATACCGCTCAGGAAGGAGACGCATTCTGTCTCCTAGAGATCAACGTGCTTTGGTGCGAAAAGTGGAAATCAATCCCAGAACAACAGCAAAGGACCTTGTGAAGATGCTGGAGGGAACAGGTACAAAAGTATCTATATCCACAGTAAAACTAGTCCTATATCGACATAACCTGAAAGGCTGCTCAGCAAGGAAGAAGCCACTACTCCAAAACCCCCCAAAAAAGCCAGACTACAGTTTGTAACTGCACATTGGGACAACGATCTTACTTTTTGGAGAAATGTCTTCAGAAATTGAACTGTTTGGCCATAATGACCATCGTTATGCTTGGAGGAATAGGGGTGAGGCTTGCAAGCCGAAGAACACCATCCCAACCGTGAAGCACGGGGGTGGCAGCATCATGTTGTGGGGGTGCTTTGCACGAGGGACTGGTGCACTTCATAAAATAGATGGCATCATGAGGAAGGAAAATTATGTGGATATATTGAAACAACATCTCAAGACATCAGTCAGGAAGTTAAAGCTTGGTCGCAAATGGCTCTTCCAAATGGACAATGACCCAAAGCATACTTCCAAAGTTGTGGCAAAATGGCTTAAGGACAACAAAGTCAAGGTATTGGAGGGGCCATCACAAAGTCCTGACCTCAATCCAATCAAAAATTTTTGGGAAGAACTGAAAAAGCGTGTGCGAGCAAGGAGGCCTACAAACCTGACTCAGTTACACCAGTTCTGTCAGGAAGAATGGGCCAAAATTCCAGCATCTTATTGTGAGAAGCTTGTGGAAGGCTACCCGAAACGTTTGACCGAAGTTAAACAATTTAAAGGCAATGCTACCAAAAACTAACAGAGTGTATGTGAACTTCTGACCCACTGGGAATGTGATGAAAGAAATAAAAGCTGAAATATATCATTCTCTCTACTATTATTCTGACATTTCACATTCTTAAAATAAAGTTGTGATCCTAACTGACCTAAGACAGGGAATGTTTACTAGGATTAAATGGCAGGAATTGTGAAAAATTGAGTTTAAATGGATTTGGCTAAGGTGTATGTAAACTTTCGACTTCAACTGTACATCTGCCCGTTTGGATCATCTGAGACAGAACAGCACATTCAATTTGGTTTCACTTTTGCGAGACACTTGTTTACAAGGAACATTTCTCCAATTAATTCCTGAGATTTGATCGTTCTGACAGCAAGCACTGTAGACTGCATGGAATTTACTTTTATGCCTGTAGATACACACACAGTGCTTTTGTTCAAAAGAGGGTATAGACTCTACCACCATAAAACATCTATTGAATAATAGAACAGAAGGGGAAAAAATCAGTTTCTCCCTTTCAAAGTAGATGTCAGCGCTGGTATGATTCATGACTGCTGTGGGGCTGGAATTCTTGCATGCATTATGCACAATCATACCCAACCCCAAGGGTAATGCTCTGTGGTCACACAGAGTATAGCGGAAAGCAAAGGACAGAAGTCACAAGCCTCGCAGGTTGCAGGAGGATGGAGGCTTATATAATGCCCAATGTGCACCGAATCTTGGGTCTTCCATCAGACAATGTGCCCCACCAAGTCCAGAGCGAGCAACAGTTGCTCTTAGGAACAATAGAGAGTCTTTCATTCCTTAAAACATGATGTTTCTGCCACCATGGCCTTCATCAGATAAGAGTCCAAAATTAGCATTAACGGCACCACACTCTCGCCCGGCTCGTACCAGCGGACGCTGTTTCCGTCCGCCATTCTCCCGAGCGGCGTGTTTCTGAGGCCACGGGCAGGCGGCTCGCTCTCCACGCACTGCCTCTCCCTGCTCACTGCTCTCAGTCTGGGGCTTACGCTGTGACCCGGTCATTGTCTCTTCCTGACTTTCCTTGACCTTCAGCACAATAGTGCCTCACACTACTAGCAGTCGAGTGCACCCATGGTATTTGCCGGGAGGGCTGGAGAATAGCCAGCTAGCAGACGGACTGAAGTCTCTGACATCAAACTAACTTTGAGGCGTAATAAAACAGAGCAGTTTTTCGGCGGTCAGATCTGTACTCGGCTCGCAGTCCCAGCCTGCACTGGGGCGTATCGTTTCAGCCGATGTTCCCAGGGTGGAAAGGGCGAAGGTATTAATAAACTCAAGCTGTGCGTAAATGGGGCAGCGAGGGAGATGGGACCTGCGGTCCAGAGGAACGATTGGCGTCCGTGTCCCGCTTAGGGATGTGCGCCTCGTGGTCGCGCCGTTCACACTCCACCGGGTCACTGGAGGGTCAGCGCTCAAGAAGCCAGCCTGGCATGCAGGCGAGAACCTCAAAATGCAAGGAAACAAATCCCCATCTGCCGCGTACAGCATAGAGGTATCTCCATCACAGTCTATGTGTTCCCCCCTACCCTCTGCCTTTTTTTCTTGTTTATTTTTCCCTTTTTCTCACCAATTTGGAATAACCAGTCCAAATTGGGAATGTCAATGGGCAAATTGCAGCCTGGACCTTATTGATTATTCAAAAGAATTATTTAATTTTTTTTCCAAATTAATACTGAGTCAACAGCTTTTATACCTCTGTAGTCTCAATTCTTTCAACGATTGCAGTTATCAGCTATGCTCCACTGTTTTAATGTTCCTAAGGTTTTAGAAAAAACTGCATTCTCTCATTATGTACCCTGGACATGGAATAACTTGGACATGGACATGGAATAACAAAAAGGTTGAAACTGGAGGCCCAGGTACACTTGGGTAATTTTACATGTACAGTGTAATTGTTTTTGACTCTATGAGGCTGTGTTCTGTGGGCTGCACTGATTGACTTTGTACAAGCGCTCTCTGTGCTGTTGTACGCTGATGTCTTTGACGTTAAACGTTTTTGCACTGTACTTTATGGTTGCTATCTTGGCCAAGGCCCCCTTGAAAAAGAGACTTTATCTCATGGGACCTCCCGGTTAAATAAAGGTTAAGTAAATTTATCAGCACTCATTGCTACAACCGTCCTCCACTATTGATCAGAGAAAGCGCAGACAAGCAGGTTCTCTCCTCTCAAGCATGTGACGTCAGCCCCTGCATCTGTGATGCTATCAACCCAGCCAGTGCATCTGTGATGCAATCAACCCAGCCACTGTATCTGTGATGCTATCAACCCAGACACTGCATCTGTGATGCCATCAACCCAGACACTGCATCTGTGATGCCATCAACCCAGACACTGCATCTGTGATGCTATCAACCCAGACACTGCATCTGTGATGCTATCAACCCAGACACTGCATCTGTGATGCTATCAACCCAGCCGGCTGAAATCCTCCCATACCTGAGCTACGCTAGAGCCTACTGTATGACGCCCTGTGGGTCAGCTGACCACAGTCGGCAGTGGCACGGACTGGGGTCAATAACAGACCGTGAGGCCAATCCACGCACTAGATCAGCACCTAGTAGCCCGTGACCAGGCCTTCATTCTTCAGGCCAATACACTTCCGTTTTTATTCAGCACTTCATGCACTGTGAGTAATCTATTGTGATACCTATCTGCTGTGCATGTTAGACTAACAGAGTGTGCACCCTACAGTTTAGTGCTGAGCAGCCAAAATTTTCCTCTTAAAAATTTCGCTTTCGTTGAAAAAGCAGACAAATATTTGAATTTTGCCAGATTTTCCTCTATCAATTAAATCTACCATAACTATATATGATAGTTTATAAAAACGCACATACACAACACATGTACACAAACCCACGTACACATACACAAACACACATAGACAAATTGAAACACAAATCTGACTGATTACAAGTGCGAGGTCTCCATCGCCAACCTCTTGCCACCATCAATTCAACAGAGAAAATTCTCCCCAACAGTTTGGCTACCCAAGACATTCTTCATTCTTTTAATCCTCTGAAGTGAAATCCAGACTGGTTCGGAAGCCAGAGGGGTAAAAAAAATAAAAAAATAAATCAAAGGGTGCTGAAGGAGGAGGAGGGGATGAGAAGAGAGGGAAAGAAAAGAGAGAGAGAGAATGTATATAGATACATATAGGCAGACAGAGTGAGAATGGGATGGAAAAAGGAGAGATCCCACAGCCATATCCCAGTTGGTTATTCTGCAGCCCCCCCCCAGAAGCTGGGTTTTGGCTGCACTTGAAGCACAGGACTGACACAGTCTTTAATGGAGTCTGACAACACACAAATCACTGAAGTGGTTTCCCAGCAACTAGTGGGAATTCTGGACCCTGGTGGAGCCAAAATGTGTTTTGGTGGAAATTGATTCACTTGGAGTCTTAAAAAAAAAAAAAAAAGGGCAAGTCAATAACAACCATGAAACAACAGGCAGTGGAGAATATTGATTGGGCTTTGTTTTATCCTGATGGCAAGCAATCAACCGACTGACACAAGACTGGAGCACAGTAACTCAAAACATCACAAACATGCTAAGCCAGTGCATGCGTACATTCCAAAACCACAAATCATCTCACCACCCTTTTCCACTTGCCTGTTCTTTCCCTCTCTTTTCTCTCTCTCTCTCTCCCTCTCTCTCCCTCTCCCTCCCTCCCCCACCATGTTGTTTCGCAAGCAACCCGGTCCGATCTTTCTCTCTCTGCTTCCCTCCTGTGGCCGCTGATGCACATCACACACTTCAAACAGACGCTGGTCTCGCTGGTGTTCTTCAGCGAGGACAAACTAAAAAGCCAATTTTCCTTTAGTCAAAAGCACTAAGCAGGTGCTGGCACATCCTGTGCGTTTCAGACAATTAACCTGTGAATGGCAGTGTCATCAAGTTTAATTACATGGCTGCATCTTCTCCAAAGATGCTCTTGTTGGTGCTCAGACAAGTTCAAACCATTTACCAGGTTTGGTGAGTGGAAGTTATGCCATGTACTATATTGGAGTCCTTGCTTAGAGCGAGAAATTAAGGCAATGCACCATAGCTATCACATGCTTATTTCATACAGTAAATCTGGCTTTACACAGGAAGGTCACTTTGTCTTTTCTGCTTCACAGCATCCCTCCGCCTAACCAGTGTCCACCTGTTTTTAGTTTTGTCTTTCCAACAGCAAAGTGGCAGTTACTCTGTCTTCTCTCTTTATCTTGGCCCCTCTTTGTCAGGCCTGTCACCAATCAGCATGTTTCCTCCAATGGCTGAGACCGAAAATGATTATGGGATCGTGTCACCTGTTTCAACTCTCCAAAAAACGAATGATCGCCAACAATACATCATCCAGTGTGACTCAGCTTTCACAGTCTGCACTGTACGGCGAATGCAGGCACCTGCCAGAGGTTGTTCTGCAATACGCATTTCTCACTATCTGTACCAGAATAAGACACATAAACTGTGCATGTAGTTTATTCTCATACTGAGCTGTTATCAGAAAGTCCATAATCAGTTCCATGGATAAGCTAATGATAGCTGAAGAAAGTGTTCCCATTCGAGACATGATCACCCTCTGAAAGGCAACTTCTGCGGTTATATGGTAGCAGGAAACACCACATTTTTTTTCAGCACAATAAAAAATTTTATGGTTTCACTTCCTCGTGCTGTAAATGCTATGCAAATACATACAAGCCATATCTATAGCAGCAATCCATGATTTTTTTTTTCTCATCAAAATGCACCCTCCGATTTATCTGAGAGATTTATCTGAAATAATAGCAATGTACATGCAGAGATTCAAACATACCTTAATATATTTTAGTAACAGACATTAATGGAAACTAATCATAGATATTGTATGCTTGTCACTAATTATTCAAATAAATATAATCTCATTCAAGATGAATCAGAGCAATTATATTTTACTCTTTAATCTTTTTTTTTTTACATTACAGAGCAAAAAAAGCATTGAGATTAACCATATATGGTGGCATGAGAAAACATGTCAGTTTGCTATCCCAACCTACTTCACTGTGGGAGACTGCAGTTTAGAGAGAGCTGAACAGGAAGGTGTTTTTCATCCATTTTAGGAAACAATTTGTATACCTGCAAAAGTCATTATACGTATGAGAGGACACTGGTTGCTCAGAGGAAAAAGGTACTCTTTTAACAAAAGGAAAAAGGCTAAAAAAGGGAAATCAACTGCAGCGAATATTGAGCACAATGCAGGTGTTCAAGGCACTTATATGAATGAGCAGACGCATGTGGTCAAAATGCATGGGCCAGTTTTTTAACAAAAATATTCCTGTTGAATATGTCACTAAAATAAGGTCTTTTAAAATGTATTTTCCATCTTCCTCCTTTCACATAAGAGTATCTCAAAATTATTATATATTGTCGCATTTGTAAGGACAAAAAGTTTTTAAATTCATACAGTTGATATTCTTCTTTAGCAAAGTACTGGCACACAGTTCATAGAAATCATGTTGTCGTCCCCTAGTCTCACGCCTGCCCCGGTAAACAACCTCCTGCATGCTTTTGTCACTAAGACTGCAAATATTTTAGATGATATTACACCTGTCAAAACTAAATTAATCTCCGGTAAAGAAAGAGCTTCGTGGAGAAATGCTAAACGCAAATGTCGGAGAGCTGAACGCAAATGATGAAAATCTAAACTGCATGTTCACTTTAAGTTGTACAAAGAGAAAATGCTCTCGTACAATGTTGAGTTAAATAGAGCCAGGAAATTCTTCTTCTTTGATTTTATTAACAAACCGACGACTCAAATAACCCCAGAGTTTCTTTCCACTGAAAAATGCAATTAATTTGCATCCTTCTTTAGTGACAAAACAACAAAAATCAGACAATCTATTATGGCAAATAGCAAGGTTCCACCTGTAGTAGCACACAACATTCAGCTCCCTTGCACCTGATTTACTGCAAATAGTAAATGGTTCCCTTCAATCAGGCACTTTTCCAAAAGCCCTAAAAACAACTGTGGTTGTACCGCTACTAAAAAAGAGCAGCCTAGATTCCTCTGAAATGAACAACTACAGGCCCATTTCTAACCTGCTTTTTATAGGTAAAATAATTGAGAAAACGGTCTATAAACAACTTAATGAATTCTTGACGTCGTGTAGCCTTCTCGATCACTTTCAATCTGGATTTCGGCCTAATCATAGCACAGAGACGGCTCTAATTAAGGTCTTAAACGACATCCACCTAAACACTGATGCGGGGAAAGTCTCAGTCCTAGTGCTATTGGACCTTAGTGCAGCATTTGACACCATTGACCATGAAATACTTCTGGACAGACTAGAAAACTGGGTAGGCTTATCTGATATAGTTTTACAATGGTTCAGATCCTACCTACAGGATAGGGACTACTTTGTCTCACTTGGTAATTTTACTTCTGATCGTACAAATATGACGTGTGGAGTCCCTCAAGGGTCCATTCTGGGACCACTCCTATTTAACTTATACATGCTCCCACTAGGCAACGTTCTTCAGAATAACAACATTGCCTATCATACCTATGCCGATGACACACAAATTTACGTAGCCATTTCCCAAGATGAATTTGCACCAGTAAAATCCCTACTGGACTATATTGAACAAATCAATAACCAGATATGTCAGAATTTCTTTACAACTAAATAAAGACAAAACTGAGACTATTATTTTTGGGGCTAAGAAAAAGTGGCTAGGGGTTAGCACTCACCTGCAATCTCGCTCCCTAATATGTAAAAACCAGGTCAGAAATCTCTGTGTCATTCTTGACTCAGATTTAAGCTTCAACTCCCACATCAAGTTAATAACTAAAGTAGCCTACTATCATCTCAAAAATATAGCCAGTTAAGGGTTACATGTCCAAGCACGATCTTGAGAAACTGATCCACGCTTTTATATCCAGCAGACTAGACTACTGCAACTGCCTTTTTTCAGGGCTCTCCAAACAGGCACTTAAACAGCTTCAACTTATTCAAAATTCTGCTGCTAGAGTCCTGACTAATACCAGGAAGGCGGATCACATTTCTCCCATAATTAAATCACTACACTGGCTGCCTGTATCTTGCAGAATAGACTTAAAAATCCTTGTTTACGAACCACTTAATGGTTTGGGACCAAAATACATGTTAGCACCTTAGAACGCGAAGGTCATCTGAGGGTGGCCTTTTAATTGTTCCAAGAGTTAGGACTAAACGTGGCAAGAGTTAGGACTAAACGTGGCAAGAGTTAGGACTAAACATGGCAAGAGTTAGGACTAAACGTGGCAAGAGTTAGGACTAAACGTGGCAAGAGTTAGGAGTAAACGTGGCAAGAGTTAGGACTAAACGTGGCAAGAGTTAGGACTAAACGTGGCAAGAGTTAGGACTAAACGTGGCAAGAGTTAGGACTAAACGTGGCAAGGCAGCATTTGCCCACTGTGCAACCAAAAATTGGAACAAACTACCAGATGATCTTAGATCGGCCCCATCCATAGCAGTTTTTAAGAGTAGGCTCAAGACCTTCCTGTTATGTTTGACTTTTTAAAGCGCTGCAATGCACTCTTATCTGCACTTTTTATCTTACACTACTCACAAAAAGTTAGGGATATTTGGCTTTCGGGTGAAATTTATGGAAAATGTAAGTTCACGCTACAGTGATATTATACGTATCATGAAAGTAGGGCATTTAAGTAGAAGCATGCAATGGTGATTTCCTCATCTCAAACAATTTATTGAAACAAAAGCCAACAACAGTGGTGGGTATACCACAACAAAAATGTCAATGTCTCAATAACTTGTCATGTGCCCTTGAGCATCAATTACAGCTTGACAACGACGTCTCATGCTGTTCACAAGTCTACTTATTGTCTGCTGAGGCATGGCATCCCACTCTTCTTGAAGGGTGGCCCTCAGGTCATTGAGGTTCTGGGGTACAGAGTTACGAGCCTCTACACGGTGAGTCAGCTGATCCCATAGGTTTTCTATGGGATTCAGGTCTGGAGAAAGTGCAGGCCACTACATTTGAGGTACCCCAGTCTCCAGCAGCCTTTCCCTAATGATGCGACCTCGATGAGCTGGAGCATTGTCGTCCATGAAGATGAAATTAGGCCTGTGTTGTTCATGCAGGGGCACAATGACTGGATTAATGATGTTATTCAGGTAGTATGGGCTTGTCACTGTACCATTCACAAAGTGTAGGGCAGTTCTGTATTGACTAGACACACCTGCCCACACTGTAACACCGCCACCACCAAAGGGTCGTCTGGTGACAACAGTGGCTGATGCATAGCGCTCTCCTTGACGTCTCCAACATCGTTGGCGGCCATCATTTCTGCTCAACGTGAATCGACTTTCATCAGAGAACAGCACTGAGGCCCACTGGTCCCTCGTCCAGCGTAAATGCTCCCTGGCCCATGCAAGACGATGACGCCTGTGCCTGGTGGTGTGGTCAGGTACCCTTGCAGGTCGTCTAGCACGCAGACCACGCTGATGTAAACGGTTTCGAATGGTCTGACGTGACACTTGGGTGCCTCTCACCTCCCTTAAATGTGCCTGGAGTTGAGTGGCATTCATCATCCGGTTCCGCAGGGCACTGTTCACAATGAAGCGGTCATCAGTGTGGGATGTGGCCAAAGGACGTCCACTTCTATGCCTTTCTGTGACTCTTCCAGTCTCTCTGTATCTCTGTTGCAACCTGCTGATGACACTCTGTGACACTCTAAGCTCAGTGGCCACTTCCCTCTGAGAACATCCTGTTTGAAGCCTCGCAATGGCGAGGTACTGTTGATCAATTGTTAGGTGTCGTCTTGGTCTCATGATGTCAAAATGTGAACAGCATGATGAAGAGGACTGTTTAAATACCAATTCTAATTGAACCAGGAAATTTATTGGTCGATTCATGGATCAAACACCTGTTGTGAATTTTGCCGTTCAGCTCCTTGTTAGAGAACAGCAAGTTGTGCAAAAAGTACTGAAACATTGAATAGTTGGACATGTGCATTCAAAAGTTTAGAGAAGGTCAAATTAATTTCACCTGTAAAGGTTATAGTGCATTTTAGGTTCATCCTGAAATTTCACCCGAAAGCCGAATATCCCTAACTTTTTGTGAGTAGTGTATTTTTTATGTATCTTTTTAATAGATGTTTTAAACTGTTTTATCTTTTATTTTATCTTTTTAAACTGATTTTAAACTGAGGGTGATTGATTTACTTTTTACTACTTTTTAATGTATTTTATATAGTTTTAATTGTACTGTCAAATCAATCTTTCTTTTTTCATTATTCTGTGAAGCACTTTGAATTGCATTCAGTTGTATGAATATGTGCTATAAAAATAAACTTGACTTGACTTAGCATGAATCAAATGGCCCTCTTCAAAAACAGATGTAAACCCTCCTCCCCCTCTTCCTCTGCCATCACTCACTACCTTCCTACCATTTCTCCACCCCGCTCTCTCACCTGCTGCTGTGTTCTTGGAGAACTTCGCCCGAACGCCCTGCGAGGGCTTCACTGATGGGCGAGAGACAGAAAGGAGAAGGGACGGAGTCCGGGCCTGAGCCCTGGGCGCTCTCGTGACTCACTAAGTCAACAGGGAGATTGAAAGGTTCCTGCCTCCCTTCCTCCGGCTGCTGAGGCTCTGTGCTCCGTCTCTCCGGGGCTCCGGGCTCCCCCTCCCACTCCTGTGGCGCTTCGGGGGCTGGTGGGGGACCAGGGCCGGAGCAGTGGGGAGAGCGGCGGCGATTCCTACGCATGGGCGAGCCCTCAGGGGTGACGTAGCGCAAGGCCTCTTCATCCTGCCGCTGGATATGGGAGTTGGGCACCCAGGTCAGGATCAGGGTTGTGCCCAGGACCTCATCCTTCTCCATGCGCACACACAGATAACCTGACAAGGACGGGGAGCATCAAAATACATATAAGTGAACTGCAGGGGGAGACACTGAGACACACATGAGAAAACTGACAGGAGAGTCACTGAGATACAATTGAGAATACAGAAAAAAAGAGTCACTGAGACACACATGATAATACTAACAGGAGAAACACTGAGACACATTGTAAAACAGAAGAACAGAAGGGATATAGAGGGGTGGGAGAAAGACACAAAGCCTGTTGAATTTAAATAAGTGGGGGACATCAGAATGAGCTACAGCATGTAGAAACAGATCATCACACAAGTGCACAGAGGACAAAAGGAGACAGTTACAGAAAGATCTCATACCTGGATGGTGCTCAGCTTGGCCAGGCATAGACTCAGATGGGTGCACACACACATTGTTTTTGGAGAAGATGATCTCACCATCCTGTTCCACCCTTGGCCCTCCTGACCCAGCAGTGAAGGCCAGGGGATCGGAGACTTTGGGGGAGGCGAGTCGCAGGAGCCGACTGAGCGACATGGCGTTTACACGTCAGGGAGCAGTGCTCATTCTCTTTGGAAAGAGGGAAAGGATAAGTTACAAACTATTCTCATTTTTTTTCACCGCATCTGTGAAGTCAGTGGCCTGTGTAAGTTACGGCTAATGGAGGTGTGAGGACTTAATAGTTTTATTACCCTCTGTGCTAGATCCCAATGAGCTTAAAATCCTCCCCTGAATTTTATCTTTGCTCTCTGGAAAAGCATACATCTCTGCGTCTCAGTATTCTTGTTTATCTCAAACAAGAATCCCCAGGGTTCATAAACTTTACACAAGACACAAGTTGCTGTTCCCTCTCTGAGTACCCAAGGGCCTCAAAGCTTCCTTTTTTTCCCCCCTCTAAAGGAAATTAATGATAAGCTCTGTATTCTGTAGTTTGAGAATAGGTTTTTGCAGAGGGCAGATTCCTCAAGGCCCTTCAGATCCACTCACCACCACTCATTCACAATTTATATAACAGTAACTACAATCCATTACATTCCAATAGAACCCACGGCAACATTAGCATGGTAACCGCTCTCAACTGAGGCAGAGGCCACACACATACACGGCTTTCATAAAGACAGACAGGACCAAATTCAGAAATCCGTAAAGTATCTTGTGGCCATTCTGGGACGCTAAAGTAATCCCTGAATCACAGGACATGAGGGAGGAAAATGAGCTAACTTGAAAAAAAAGACAAAAGAAAAATATGCCGAAATATGCCGGTCTTCAAATCAGCTGCCCCATTTTTATAAAGTTACAGCAGTATGCCACTGACAGTACCTATTGTATTCGACTGAGGCTAGACATTAAAGGGAGATTTGTTTGATGTGTGGAGCCATTAGGGTAATAGACGTCTAGTGCTCAGTGGGTAATGTGAACTGTGTTCGTACACTACTGATTGGGAAAACAACAAAAGCCCTCCCACTGCAGCTAATTTGACTCTAAGCAACGCAGAAAGCTCTGCTGTAGGTTTTACCCTCCACTCAGGGTTCTAAAACACCACCCTGCGGTAAATAGCCTACTGTGCCCGCGTCCAATACTCTGCATATTTCCATAAGACAAAATTGTCCTGCTAAACTAACACCAGATCTGTTGTCCCATTTCTCTACTCTGAACACAGATATAGCCTACAGCGGCTGATAAAACCTTAATGGGATTCAAGCGCTATGAATGCGGATTCTTGACGTTTTCTTCACAAGGACTTCAAATCCAGCAACGACTCAAAACATCTTCCGCGCGCATATAGGCTATCAGTCTCTGTCCATATCGATCAAAGTTAATTAGAAAGTTTATTAATAAATGTTACGAAAATGCATTTCGGGGTAGGCTACACTCTAATTTATTCTCAATTTGACTCGCTAATTACATGTTTAAACTAGCAATGCCACAGCAACCTATCTCTCCGTGACACTAATCACACAAGACATGTAAGTATATGTAATGTTAGCAAGCTATTGCTGTGCAACTGTAGTCAATATAGCCAGCAATAGTCAGAGCTGCTCGCTATAGTTGCCGCGTAAGGGATTAAGGGGAGCCTTCTCGAAGTCCAATATTCTATATTATAATGGTTACCTTGCAAATTAATCCACACGAGTTCGGTTTTTGACGTGTTAAAGCCTTTTCCTACGGTCTATTGTTAAAGCCCAATGACTCATGTTTTGAGTCTGATAGCTACAGCGGGTTGATCTCATCCTATCGCGACATTCTAGAAAGCTAACGACCACATACAGGAAGGCACACGCTGGTACGGTTCTCTCACCGTCTGTACCGTCAAAACTATCTTCTGTGCCCCTCGCCAATATCTGATGAGAAGCACGATTTTTAGAGGCGTTTTGGTCTGCTGTGTTTTTCCGACCTCGGGAGCGCGTGTGTTTATGCACAGCTAGCCTACGCCAAAACATTACTCATTCTCGCTATTTAACCCAACCCAGTTGCTTCCGGGACAGCTTCCTCAAGCAGCTCGAAGAACTGAGGTCTCATTACAGACCACAGAGCTATATTCTGTGGGTCGACAGTAAAACAACCGATTTATCCAATCTAATCGGGGAACTATACGAGTAGCTATGCAATAATTTATCGGCTCAATATTTATCATAGACCTATCGATTGAATAAATAACAAAAACACTACTGCCGCTTATTTATTTTAGGCGTATATATCTGTGAGTAGCCTAATATAGCCTATTCAATGATCCTACGCAGATTAAGAAGGTAACTGCACACTGACGATAGGCCTAAAGAGTCTTGACCACTTGTGTTAGAGTGGATTTTTCACATATTAAAACAAAACTAACAAAAATATTGTAATTTATCCCCCTTCTACACAGTAGCATTTCACACGCCAGAAAACATTTACTTGCAGAGACTACAGCTACTCATTCGAAATGAAATCAAGTAGGCCAAGTCAGCGCAGTAATTCACCTTTATTAACAATTAGGCTACATAGCCTACATATTTGATGAAACACTTCATCATTTGTAAGTGAAAATGGAACACCCAAACTTCCACAGATAGTGACAGACTGACGTAGGCTAATACACAAGGATTTCATACAGTTAAATGCAAACGTATTGGGACTGACGATTTTTGATGTTTTGGCTCTGTACTCAGCACATTGGATTTGAAATAAAACAATGAATATTAGGTTAAAGTGCAGATTGTCTGTTTTAATTTGAGGGAATTTAGCCTACATCCATATCAGGTGATTACAGCCCTTATACATTTCAGGGGAGCAAAAGTAATGGGACAAATGAACATAATCCAAAATAAAGTAATAATATTTAGTACTTGGTAGCAAATTCTTTGCATTCGATGATTGGCAAAAGTCTGTGGCCTATAAAAGATGCAAGACACTGAGATGCTCTGCCAGGCCTGTACTGCAGCCATCTTCAGTTCCTGTTTGTGAGGCGTTTCCCCTTCAGTCTTGTCTTCAGCGAGTGAAACACATGTCAATTGTATTCAGGATGGGTGATTGACTTGGCCAGTTTTCACACTTTTTTGCCCTGAAAAACTCATTGGTTGCTTTAGAAGTATGTTTGGGGGTAATTGTCCTGCTGCAAAGTGAAGCTCCGTCCAGTGAGTTTTGAGGCATTTGATTGGATCTGAGCAGATAAGGGGCCCTATCTTGGCGATCTTGGCGCTTAGTCTAAGCGCATGGCGTAAAGTCCATTTTGGGCGTGTCCAAGTCCACTTTTGCTATTTTAACGGCGTGTTTTTTTGGCGCTAAGCACGGCGCAAGGTGCAACTGGGCTGAACCTAGTCGCTTCATTAATTATAGGTGTGTCTTGGGCGTGACATGCAATAAACCAATCAAAATGTCATATCCCATTCCCTTTAAAAGCCTGCTTTTCCACCTTGGCGGATTGCTTGATGGCGAAACAGACATGCTTGTGCGTGTTTAGTGTGATCAAGGAATAGGCTAAATGGAGTATGATCAATATTATTCGGACTAACCATTAGCCTAAGAGTTCCCGGTAATTCCAGACAGGGCTGTTATTTTACAAAATATATGCGGTTAAATTTCGTTAAAAGGACCTGCAACAGCTGAGAATAAGCTATCAATGGCTTCAGTCTCACCTTAGAAAACGCCAAATTAGCCTGCTTGTTCAGCGAATTTCGTTTGACTATGCAATGAAAGTGTCAAACATCAATCCCAAGAGGCTGTTCTCATGGAGTTCTCGAAGTTCAAGCTTCATCCAAAGTTAATTAGGCTACCTGCATAGTAGGCTAATATTGATTAATAACATACATACCGTTATTTTGCCTTAATGATTACACTAAATAGCCTACAATAAAGCTGTCAGGTTTGCAACCCATATGTTCACGCATATTTCCCCTTGTTTAATAATGTCCTGTTTATGGAAATGTGACCAACCTGTTTTACTCGTAGCGTAATCCTTTAAAACAATCCACTTTCCCAGGAAGACAGTGAAACGTGCGACTTACAGCAGGGGAAACAGAGAACATGCAGCGCACGTGCAGAGAATGGCATTCAAATTTATTGTGAATTAATTGTGTAACGTGCTGCAAATTTGTTTTAGTTTCTAATTAGACGCTTAGTTCTCTTTAAAATCGTTTTGTTCAGTTATGGAATAACGGGTGAAATCAGCTGGGTTTTAAACGGTGAGAGTATGGAAACCTGGTCACTGTAATTAAAAAAATATGAAGGACGAAGAATAGCTAAGGTTACAATTTAGTTAACATGGTGACATCTCCGTTTTTAACCATAGGCTATCGAAAAAAACCTTATGCACAGCGAATCCGCTGTAGCCTAGGCTATTTGAAAAACAATAAATGCAATATTCACTGGACAAGGTTTTGAACTTTTTTCAGTCACAAACCATTCTATTTACTTACAGGCTGTATTCATAGATAAACGGAGCTGTATTGTAATGACATCTGAAGCGCATTTTCAGAACTTAAATGTCCGTCTATTGCCGTGCGTGAGTTTTCCATTGAATGACAATTCACGCATTAGGTGTAAATGACAATTCGCGCATTCGGCTTGATATAGGTGTTATCAGCTGCTTTTTAATGGATAGCCATTGTCCCGTACCATCGCACATCACCTGGATGTTGATGGAGTGGGCTGAAAGCAATTTAATGTGCATGGCATTCCCCTTCGCTGAGGGAAAGGTAGGCTATGGACCCTTTTATTATTATGTATTTTTTGATATGGGCTACACAATAATACTATTTCACATTGTAATCTTGATATTTTAATCATGCTTGTGCGCGCCCCTGTGTGTAACAGACAGGAGGGTACGCACATTGTGCACACGCCTTTGTAGACGCACTTATATGCGCCGTTAAAATAACATGTATATAACTTTAGACCAGGTTAGTGGTGGTTCTAGCGCAAGCGCTTTCTGCTGGCTCAAGATAGCAATACGCCAAAAAGAATCCTAGCCACTCCTCATCTTAAGACCAACACGCCCAGTTCACTTGTGATGGCGCAAGAATACATGCTAGTTAAAGGACGTAAGCGTTAGGCGGTATTATGGACCTAGCGCCGGGTGTAAGATAGCAAAGACACTTGCGTTTGGGTTAGCGCCGCTTTGCGCCGGGTGTAAGATAGGGCCCAAGATGTCTCTGTACGCACTTCAGAATTCTTCCTGTTGCCGTCACCAGTCACATCATCAATAAAGGCAAGTGTGCACAAACTAATAATCCAAAGACACACAGCTGGCCAAGAAACAGCTGAGCAGCCAATTGTGCCATTACCGTTGCTCCTAAAATGGGCTTTAATTCCTACATGGATCAGGCGATATGGATGTAAATGTTCTCAAATTAAAGCTGGCAGTCTGCACTTTAACCTCATATTCGTTGTTTTATTTCAAATCCAGTACAGAGTACAGAGCCAAAACACAAAAATGGTCTCACTGTCCAAATACCAAAAGCATTTGACTGTACATGTTTGCGGGGACTGTGATGCAATTACCATGCATCACATACAAAGCCCTCTGCATGAGACTGAAGTTCCAACAATGGAAATACACTGAGATGACATGTCTGTCATGTAAATTAAGAGATCCCAGAAGAATAATGTGGGGTCAAGTATTCAGATTGTGAATACCTATCCCACAACAAAGCAGTCATTTTTACATTTTTACTGTACAGCCATTGAAGTAAACATTGGTAATTTGCCGAACTCTTAACAGTACTGTGACTTAAAGAAAATAATATTTCCCCATCTGCTGACTATTTTTTAATTCTTTACAAAGCAAAACATTATCAATAAACTTCTCATCATAATTTTTCCTTAGTCATCAATTTATAACGCACAATTTTAATTTGAAGCCTATTACGGCTTCATAATATTGTGCGGGTGCATACTAGCACCTCAAGACAAGGAGAATTTCAGAGCAGCCTAGTGAGCCTACTTTTTTTAAACCAATTTATTTCCTGAATTTCTCATGTCCTCTGAATGTGGAATGCCCAGTTGCCCGTCTCATCACTGCAGCCATTTTCAGTCAATTCAGGAGATCGCTGCCAAATGGCACTTATTTTTACATTGTAGTATGCAGCTATTGTACTTGATATAAGACCATAGGACTGACCATTAAACTGAAAATGTTTTTTTTTCAGTGAGCCGTCTGACAGCTTATAACATTTCGTGTTACTTCAAAAAAAAAGAAAAAAAGAAAAGAATGTGTAGCAGGCCAAGCATTTAAAGTGTCCACAGCCCTACACTATCTTCATGTGGGGAAACTTTTTATATTCTTATACCTTATTTGGCAGGTAAACAGTTTGCGGTTACCATGACGGCAATGCATCACTTAAAGTTCACTTAAAAAATATATGGTACCTCTCCATGCCCTCTAATGGCTGTGTCAGTGGTACATATTTTGATATTTTGGTAGGGCTTTTTGGAACATTTTATTTAGCGTGTCCAGAAAGACAGAAAAGATAACTACAGGATATAACTCAATGATCTAATCCCACATGTCATTTTACATCCCCATTCCTGGAATGTCCTTTTCTTTTAGGCATTCCCCCGCAGAATAGTCGACAATGCCAAATTACTCTCCAGTATTGTGAATTACAATGCTTAATTTCCAAACATAACATCAATAAATGCCTCGTCCTTCCTTTGAGCTACACATTCAAACTCACACTAATGTGGCTGGGTAAGTGAACCGCACCCAGCACTTGTTTGTCAGAATTTTCATAAGGCAGCTTGTAAGGAATTACAGAAGTCAGAATTAGAGAGACCACTAGATAAGATTTATAACCCTGTATACAAGCCTGGCCAGAAACAGGCAGCTCATCTGAATACAAACATCACTGCCGCCCTTCACCACAGGTCTGGTTCCAACCACACAATCTTGCTCTGCTCCTCCACGACGGTGGTGTGCAACACGCGCAGCAAGGTGGCGGTGTCGCTCCAGCTATGAGGCAGGAGCCTGCGGTACAGGCAGGGAAGTTTGTCCAGGAGAGGCTCCTCACTGCGGGAACAGTCCAGGAGCTGTTCCTCTGACCACCACTGTCGCTGAAACTTTTGCCTGCATGCATGCGTATTCACACACACACACACACACACACACACACACACGTAAACACACACACGTAAACACACACACACACACACACACACACACACACACACACACACACACACACACACAGGCAGGCACGTACAAACACACACACCCACACAGGCATGCATAGATACACAAATACACAGACACACACACACACACACACACACACACACACACAGGTAAACAAACAATATATCAGAACACACAGAGTTATGAGCTATGACTAAATATCAAGTTGACAGCCCTTGTCAGTACAGAAGACTTGCATTACTTCCAGTAAATTCAAGTTAATATACTGTTTAGTTGCATAGTACTGTAACTGTATGTGCACTATCTGTACTGTATTATGTATTATGTGCACTGTGTGTCTGCTATCTCTAATACTGCATTGTGTTTAATCATGATTACAGCATCACCAGAAACTGGTCATGTATATGAAAAGGTCCTTCAAGCGATTGCACATTACAAATCCACACCATTGCTGTTTGACTGGAGTGCCAAATCAGTGCCAGCGTGTACCTGAGTCTGCGTACGCTGCGCTCGGTTGAAGCGATGAAGATTATGATGGGGTAGATCTCTGCTTTGTGCAGCCGTCGCACACAGTCCAGGCCCAAGGGGAGAACACAGTGGCACCCCTGTGAAGAGGGAGTAGGAGTCAGCACCACTGAAGAGCGTCGCTTTTTAGCGACAGTTGTGCTGAAGTAGAAAACTAATACTATTTGACCCTCATATTATGTTATAACATGTCAATGTTTGACGTCTCTTAGAGACCAGTTGGCCTTATTTTTTCATCTTGACACTATATAATTTTTCCTAATGTGTTGGGATTAAATAGTAAACACACAATAAACATAATGTTATAGGGGTAAAAGGTGACACAGAAAGTGTCAGAATTGTTCTGTTACAATAGTTTTGTGTCAGTTTAAACCTTTGGGGTCAATTTGACCCCAAACGGAAAAGGCGTCATAAAATGTGAACATAATATGAGGGTTAAATGAGCATTGGTCAGGTTACGCCCTCCCTGATCTAGGCCAGGCCTCCGTCCAGCGCATCTCCTTCACCTCTCCTGTGGCCTACACGGCACACCCAAGTGACACTTCAAATGAAGACGGCAGGACTCCCAGTGCAACGGCAATGGTTTTAACGCTTTAAAGTGTACCTGCTTTATCACTCTCTCCACGCCCTGCAGAGTGTAGCAGCGCCGGCTGCCCTGCTCACAGTCCTCCAGCACATCTGCCTTCTGCGTCCGCAGGGCGTACTCACTGGCACTCAGCAGCTCTGGGGATTTGAGGGGGCAATGAGGGAGAGGGAGACACAGTGGAAAGGGGCGATATGTAGGGCGATAGTGGCTCAGACAGCCATATTTAAACATGCAACCGTTAGGCTCCCTCGCTGCTGTTATCATCTGCTGTTCCAATGTTAGAGCATTCAGAATATGTGCCTGCAAGGCCTCTCCTGAAGTCAAGGCTGGGCAATATCAGACTATACCACTTACCCTCTCTCAAGAGGCCCAACAGTAATTTGTTAAAGGAAAATGTGGCACGATTTGATGGAATGAATGTGCATTCAGCTTCAAACTTAGCACTTTGTGGTGTAAACAAATGTTACTACTAATTAAGATATGAACTTACCTGGCTCACACAAGTGGAATCCCTGCAAGCTTCCCAGCTTTTTATCCATGATGCGACCGAGCATTGTGGGAAAGAGGAGGACTGGACGAGAGGTTGGTGGGTGGTGTGGTGTGACAAGAGTGTAGGGCATAAGGGTCACGCAGCTTCTGGGCACAGCGCTGTCGCCTGAAGCATGGGATGACAATTCATTCAGTATCTGCCCTAACAATAACTGTATTGTTCTATTTTATAGAAATATTAATAATAATTGAATAATAATCAATAATTGAATACACAAATTAGTGCTTGTTAATCATTTATACCTTTTTTTCTGGCTAATTTCCTTTAAACCCAGGTAATTAAGTATGTAGCTTGTTAACTGGGCACATAAAGTCATTTTGAAGAAGTGCAGTGTTTCTTTTACAATCACTACCAAATATTGTGGCTCAAATAATTGGTTGAAATATTTGACAAATTGTCATGACTCATTTTGACAGTTTTGTTTGACATGGATTAGCTACGCAAGCCTGTATTACATTTCAGATCATTTTGAATATTACATTGAATATTACTTCTTTACTACTTCAGCTATGGAGGCCAAAAAAACAGTTGGATAAAAATAGCTTGAGATATAAAATGGAAACCAAAAAAGTATAAATAAATGTAACTGCTCTCGATTTTTATGAAGTTCAGGACCACTCACCTGACTCCTTGTTCTCGTCGGTGTTGTCCTCTTCCACACTCACCCACAGTGGGTTGGGCCCCAGGCGGCCCGTGCTGACGATGCGCACGGCCTTCTGTTTCTCCTGGGCCTGACACCGGTCCGCCTGGCAGGAGAGTGAAATGTCATGGGACTCACAGCTCTTATGACACTTCACAGCTGCCATACTGAACTGGTTAGAATGCCTCCAATAGGGGATTTTTCAAGTGGATGCATCATTCATATGATTGCAGTCGTAATACCAATTGACCAATTAAAGGGTAGATACACACACAGTTTACGCCTTTCCAGCCTCTGGGCATCTCAGTTTGTGTGTCTCAGTTAGGACCTCTGTGTTTCTCAGTTTGGGCCTGTGTACATCTCAGTTAGGCCCTCTTGATTTTTCAATGAGGTCATCCCAGATTCCTTACCTTCCTTTCAGGCCTGTGCTGGAAGGCCATGTCCTCAATTGCTCTGATTAGCAAGCGTTGGGCTCTGCAGGAGAAAAAAAATACATAAGCATTAAATACAGGCTCTGAGCAGTGGCCACAGTGTTGACCATCCAGACTGAGAACTCAGGTATACCACGCAGGTATAACCCAACTCCGTAGGTACCTGTAGTAGTTGGGCAGGGTGCCGCTCTTCAGATCCTCAAGCTTACAGGGGTGAACGTGACTGGCCTTCCAGAAGCCGACGGTGCAGTGCCTGGTGTTTGTCACGTGCAGGATGTCGTTGCACGGCACAGTCAGAGTGCCGGGGGGCCCGCCGGGCAGAGACATGTTCACGCGCACGTAGAAGGAGTCCCCCGATGTGGCCTCCCCACTGCTGAGCTGGAGCAGCAGCTTCTCATAGCCTGAGTAAGAGGGAGACTATAGTGTAAATATAATACGTTTTAATAGGATATATTCCCGGGATGAGTTGGAGGAAGTCGCTGAGGAGAGGGATGTCTGGGCTACTCTGCTTGCCCTGTTGCCACCGCGACCCTGCCTTGGATTAAGCAGTTAGAAAATGGATGGTTGGGTGGAGGATATATTCTAAGTATATTGACTTTTTGAGAATGTAATTAATGTTGCAGCAGTGTAATATATTGCAATATCTGAAAGTGGCAATCATTTTTTAAATACGTATTTGCCCATATCTTTTTTCAGAATGTGTATGTAAGGGATTGCATACACACACATGAGTGAGGGCGGCAGTGTAGTATAATGTTTAAGGAACTGGCCTTGTAACCAAAAGGTTGCAGGTTCGATTCCCAGGTAGGACACTGCTGTTGTACCCTTGAGCAAGGTACTTAACCTGAATTGCTCCAGTATATATCCAGCTGTATAAATGGATAATATGTAAAAAATGCTAATGCTAAAAAGTTGTGTAAGTCGCTCTGGATAAGAGCGTCTGCTAAATGCCTGTAATGTAATTATGTATACGTAGAGAGGGCATTTACATACAGAGGGAGACTACATGAAACCCACACACAGTAAGGGGAAATACACAGCAAAAAGGAGGTACAAAAACAGAGTAACATAAACACAGATGCAACTTCAGTATCAACACCCATAACATATCTTTCCCATTTACACACTCACTCCCCAACACTTTATTCATGTGTTGATGGACCCAAAAAACAGGTTAAGTCTAACTTATCTATGTATCTGATTGCATAGATAAAGTCTTGCGCACAGAATAAGCCGCAGGCCTTATCTAAACAGCTCTCACCTCAGTCTACCCTTGTGACCGTCCTGACCTGAGAAAATGCAGAATTACAAAACCTACCCTCATTACGCCCATGTACATTTTACACGTAGGCTCTGATAAAAAAAAATCTGACCTTATAAGCACTGTTTTATATACTTGATACAGCTTGGTCTTATTCCACCATGACATCTAACTACCCAGACAGACGGAACCAGCTCATGTGCCTCACCATCCTGGTTGGGCCGTAGTGAGAGATGACAGAACCCGCGAACCTGGCCCAGTGCCCACAGCGCCTCCTCCAGGGTGGAGTCCTCCAGCAACATACGTGTGGACCGCCGGCCCTGCTCGCACCGTACCTGCAGAACAGCGGGAACAAGGCTTTTCTCAGTCATAGTAGACACACACATACACACACAGTCTCTCACACACATACACACATGCACGCAGAGACACGCTCACACATATACACACATACAAGCCCGCAGACACACACAGTCACACACACACATACACACACACACACACACACAGTCACACACACACACACACACACACACTGTCACACACATACACAAACATACGCGCACACACACGCACACGGACAGTCACACACATACACACACACAGTCCAAAGCTGTCTTTTGGTGGTCTTGTCTCGCTCACCTCCAGTATCTGCGCTCCAGGAGAGATGCCCACACTCTGAGCTGAGGACTCCTCTGTGACCGTATGCACAAACACCCCTGTCTTGTTTCCCCCTATGACCTGCAGCTGGCTCAGCAACGCTTCACCCTGGAAGGAGATGGTCATGAGGCGCCCGGAGATGCGCAGGGCCTTCGGCCGCAAACGGACAAGGAAGGGTGGAGCAGTAGGTCTGGAAATGGGTGGAGGGAAAAAGAGGATACATAGGAGAGGGGTGGGGGCACAGAGGTTACAGCCCACAGTGAAAATACAGAGAGTTAGACAGTCTAACATCAAATGGATGCGATATACTCGTGCTGATTTGAGACAAAGCCTGTGGAAAGCCTCACCCATCGCCAGAGCCGCTGTCATTAGAGGGAAGAGAGGGCAGTGGCGTTGGAGTGGTCACCTCGTCATCCCCTGTGACAGACACACAGTGGTGACAGTCATTTTCTGAAATATTCTGAATGACTTCATATCGATTACTTTTCTTACAGTTTACACTCTAAAAAAAAGGGTTCCAAAAAGGTTCTTAGCAGAAGGGTAGGGTTCTATCTAGAACCGTTTTCTTCCAAAGAACCCTTTTTAGAAGGAAGGATTTTTCAAGGGTTCTTAGGAAGGCAAAGGGTTCTGTCTAGAACCCTTTTCATCTGAAGAACCCTTTTGGAAAAAAGGGTTCTTACGGAACTCTTTGGAAGGTGAAAGGGTTCTACATAGAACCATTTTTTACTATTTTTTCATACATGTATATTGCAAAAATATAATTTTGTCTTCATTTTAAATAGGTGTCAATGTTAGTGTTAATGTACATCAGTGTTAAACTTTAACATTAGCCTAGATGTTTTGTCAGTAATCTGATATAGAGCATCCATTTTAGAACACTTTGGGCGCAATTTTCAGGCTCTTACTCCAGTGCGCTGTGCGCTATGACAGGCAGTGTGGTAAAAATGTGGCATGGACTATGGAATGGAATGCTCTGAGTCTACAAATACAGTACACTCAGAGCATCCCATATTCCATGTCACACCGCTTGTCTTAGCACACATGAGTAAGAGCCTGAAAATTGCGCCCCTTGTATTCATTCAGACTTGCTTCATTCTCAGTAGGACTTAATTCAGTCAGACCATTGTTCTTACTCAGACTTGGGTTGAAGGGCTAACATTTGTCCATCAGAGTTTGAGTGACAGTGGCTCTGTGATTAAGGAACAGGACTACTAACCTCAACATTGCATGTGCGATTCCCAGCTGGTGGGAATCTAATCTAATTGTGAATTCAACTGTCTTAAATGTGTTATTTTGTAGGCTTTGGAATTTTGGGTTTGTTTGTCTTGCATGAGGTCAGCCCTTATGGAAATGTAATATACTGCAGTATATTTTAAATATATTGTGACCATAATTTTGATATATTTACTATATACTGCAGTACATTCTTTTTCCATAAGGGAGTAGCATAGTGATTAGTGAACAGAACGGAGTGACAGGTCTTACATTCAAATCTAATCTCAGAATTTATTTCATGGTTTAAACATTTGTAGAGATGTTTATAAAGGATCAACCATTACAAGTAGGTGTTGTTTAAAGATGTTTAAAACACAAACTTCAATTCAGGATGCAGTGCGATTTGAACTTGACATCAATAACTTCAAAGTCCAGCTCACTAACCACTATGCTATAGGTCTGAGTTCCATTTAGGTGGCAAACGAGCCTAGTAAAAAACAAACACAAACCCAAATAAGCCATTTTTAAAATAACAACAACACTTACACACAGTGGCAGTGCATCACCAGGTGGGAATCGAACAAGCAATCTTGTGGTTACTAGGCCTGTTCCTTAATTTACTGAGCCACTGTCACCTCAACTCTGTACAACAAATGTTTGCCTGTCAAAGACTGAACTCAAGTCTGAGAAGGATGCACGTTCAACTGAGAATGAAGCAAGTAAGAATGAGAATAGTGTTTTATTAATGAATATTATAAATACTGAATTATTGAAAAAATATTAATGAATTACTAAATAAATATGAATTACTGAATGACGTGAGGATACTCTCGTAGCATGAGATTTAGACCAATCAGAAGTAGCCCTTGCGTCACATGCACCGCTTACTTCACCACCTGGGTGTGATTTTTCTACGTCAACCAGTCGTAAAAAAAAGGCCAGAAACACCTATTTTGGCCCATTCATGTTTGCAGAAAGAAATGGATAGGTCAAAGCAATATGATGCAGGCTCCACATATCAGAGTCCTTTCATATCTGCAAACAGGAAGGGGTTAGGTCTAGGGCAGCGGTGTCAAACTTGGGGTGCGTCCCAATATTCTTCACTCCCCACCTCCCCACCCCCCCCCCCCCCCCGACTACCACTCCTCTCCCCCTCTTTAGCTTTCTGCTAAATCTGGTGCACTCATCTTTTATCCCAATAATGAATGTTTGTGCACATTGTCCTTTTAAACCAAATTTAAAAAAAACCCTGGAAATATACAAAACGTTTTGAGTACAAGTATTTGCATGTACAGTATCCAATGTACATGACATTGTGGTTTGCGTCGAGACATTAATTAATATGTAAGCATTAATACGTAATTAAGATGTAATCAGCGACATTAGATTAAAACACAAAGATCCGTTTCCGGGGCACGGAGTAGAGGAGGTGGTAGTGGAGGAGAAAGGTGGCATTTTTCGACTATTGGGACGCACCCTTGTTCCATCGAGGGCCGAGTGTATGCAAGTTTTTCTAACCATGCTCTACACCAGCAGATTCCACTAATTAGTTCACCTCCTTGGTTGAAGAGCTGAGCTAATTAGTGAAATCAGCTGGTGTAGGGCACAGTTGGAACAAAAACCTGCATACACTCGGCCCTCGATAGAATGAGTTTGACATCCCTGGTCTAGGGACTGAATCTGTGGGCCGCCATGTGAGGATTGATTACTCCAGCTGGACTTTCCGAGAAACAGACTGAGAAAAGGCTTTTCAACTTGACAGAAGGTTATGTTTTCTGGATAAAATGTAAGCTGTATGTGTATTATATATAGATGTATATCTCTGGGTAGCTTAAGAATTGCATGGTTCAAGGTGCATTTTTTAATTTAAAGCGATTGTTGGTTTCCTGCTTCTCATATTTTTTAGGGACATGGATTCTTTTACCAACTGGACAAGCCAGGAGGTGTGCCAGAGGCTTGGTTATCTATTTCCAGCACTTGTGCACTTCACAGATTTTTTTTTCCAGTTTCACATGTTCACATCCCCTATGTTGAGGATGTTATCAAGTTTCATATGGAAAAAATTAAATAGCATTTCACTGATGTTAAACTCTTGATAAAAAAGTATTTGCATACCTGGTTATTGTAGTACGGGTGCTTGAATGATAAAGTATTTGCACACCTGGTTATTGTAGTACGGGTGCTTGAATGATAAAGTCAGATATATAGAAAAGAGAAGTACTCCCGCACACCGTATTAATCTCGATTTTTTTATTCAGTGCTGACGTTTCGTTCAACAACCTTTTTCAAAGCTTTCTGATGTTAAACTCAACTGAAACGGGTCAATTTTGACCCTAACATAACAGGAAGGTTAATGGTTTATTTTACTTATTTTTATCTTTCTTAAATTCATTCATTCATTTAATTCAGTCAACTTACTTTTTGTGTTTTTAAATTAATCTGGTGTACAGAGTAGTCTTTGACACTAACCATCTCTTTTCTCTCTCTGCTATGTCTCTACTGCCAGAGGTCACCCAATGTCAATTTCTGAAGACACCCTGAAGTGCCTAGACCTCTTGGTCATATTGCTCCTGCTCTCACCTGTGACCCATTTCCGCTGGATCTACATCACCTTTCCCATCCTGATTGCTCGTCCCTCTTACCTCATAGGGCTTCCCCACCTCATCCAACAACCCTTCTAGATTTCTAAATAAAATTTTTGTTAAATAAAACTGTGTGCTTACTATTCTATGTACATGGGGAATTGGACACGCCTTTGTAGAATTACAAGAAAGTTCTACCTAGAACCTAAAAAGGTTCCCCCACAGGGACAAGCCAGAGAACCCTTTAAGGTTCTAGTTAGCACCGATTCCTTTTAGAGTGTAGTTTCATGTTCAATAGCATCGATACATCTCTACTAGGGGTGTCACGATACCGATTCGAAATCGAAAATCGATCGAAATGAGCGTTTGATTTCGAAGTTCGAAATCACAAGCTGGTTCGCGATTCTCCAAGTTTTTTTTTTCTCTCCACCCCCCGCCCCCCCCGCGATCTTCTTAGCCTTTCATGTGATGGGTAAAATGTAAAAAAAGTAGCCTACTTGGCCATCTCTAATGTAAGCGTCCCCGACAAAACGAAACTTGACGCCTTCCACTGCATTTTGTTCGTCCACGCAGGCGTGCGTCCGAAGAAAAAAAAACAACGATATTTCAAAGAAGACACAGCTGCTAGTTAACGTTAGCTTACCGGTAGCCTGCATTACTTTTCGACACACCATGGCCACTGCCGATGGAGAAACAGAACTGGAAAATCCTCCTGCTTCCCTCAAGTCACCAGTGTGGCAACATTTTGCCTTCCCCGTGAGTTATATAAACAACGAACACGTCATTGACAAAAAAACGACAGTTTGTCGGCTATGCTACACGCGAGTAGCCTACCATAAGCCACCTCAGGCAACACGTCAAATATGGCAGGACACATTCGCAGGCATCACAAAGAAATAGATTTGACTGGGAAAAAAACATTGACACAGGCAACTCAAATGACAACCCAAATGACAGTTGTCAGGGCATGAAAAAAAAACGTGTAAATAGTTAATAGCGTGGTTCAACTGTTTATTATTTCAGATATTAGTTTGTTAAAGCTCTTAACTGTTCAAAGAATGTGAACACGCTCATCTTTTTAAAGAAGAATTTGAAAATGTAAATGACCGTTGTCAGGGCATAAAACCAATGTGTAAATTGTTAATAGCGTGGTAAATGTTCAACTGTTTATTCTAGAGTCTAGTTTTGATAAAGCTCTTAACTGTTTAGGTGTGTTTAAATATTCTCATATTTTTGTTATTATTTATAATTGTTATTATTCAAATAAAAGTTACTTATTGAGAAACAAGTATTTTTCTTTACAAATCAAGACTCGATAGTCTAACAATGGCATAGCCATTAGTTAGACTATAGTGCTGGAAAAAAAAATTGTGCTGGAAAAAAATCGAGAATCGAATCGAATCGTGACCTTAAAATCGAAAGTCAAATCGAATCGCGGATTTGGAGAATCGTGACACCCCTAATCTCTACTATCAGTAATATGTCCTTGAGCCTCTGGAGAGCTTGTGCACAAACATGCTCACATGATCATCAGGAACTGAGATCATGTGATGCGATGTAGCACAATGACATTTATGAAAACTGGAAAAGTGAAAACAGTGAGGTTTAATACCTTTACTATCTTTACTATATCTCTGGGTGTAGTCACACTCCAAGCCTGCAATGGATGTTATCTCCCAGTCTGTCATGTCAGGGCTATGGAACAAAGAAAGGACACAATTAAATTCATTAAAACCATAAAACATGCAATACGTTTGGTTACAGCCTTTATTCTTCACACGGCTCACTCTGTTGGCAATCACACGCCCCTCACGTCACCCGACCCCAGCGATGCGCTTAATATTCTGCACCTTTCCCAAAACCTTGCCGCTCTCTGTCACTGCTCCTGATTGGTCCTTTTTTGGCCCGTTCTCACCTGTCAGAACGATCCTGCAGTTCCTCCTGCCTCCTGCGGAGGGACTCAATGCTGGGTGGCTCTGCACAGTTAGACCGGAAACTGCTGATACCTTCCTCAGAGTACTGTGCACATGAGAAACAGTATGTAGGAAACTAGTGGATAATGTAATAAAACTACTGAGTGGATAATAACCTTTTGCACATATTGTAACAACTTATTACATTATATGTAAGTTATTACAGTACATTATAGTAAAATATTTTTGGGTTAATAGTGTAATAACTTTACTACATTATGAAGCAAGTAAATAAATCATGGATTAGCAGGGTAATTACTTCAAGGTAAAGTGTAATAACACAATAAAATCACTCTTTTAATAGTTTTTAATGTAAGTAGCCTCGTACTGACCTCTGTGCTGGTGTCTGTGTCTCTCGCGTTTTTGGGACATATAGCTTCCATGCGACGAAGTCGGGGGCGCAGACGTGGCTGAGGTGGACTGGACGGGGGGCACTCAGTGCTGCCTTCTCTGCTGGAATCCCAGCTGTACTCTCTGTCCTGTACCAGGGACAGTGACACATGGAGAAAGGTCATCTCCACCAATCATGGAGTATATTGGTAACAACCAACAGGACAATGCCGACAGTGATTGGTGGATAGCTTCTGCCTATGCTTCTGAAATCCCTGAGGGAAAAGCATTGTATACGCACGTATTCCTTGTGTCTATAAGTAAATTTAACCTTGTGGATGTCTTATCCATATTTTATCATTCATGTTCTGTACCCATGCAACATCCCCCTTAAATATCTAATACCTAAAATACCCTTGTCTCTACCATTTTAGGTAACATTCTGTGCACAGCAGATAAACACAGCAGATGATTATGCAGGTAAGAGATCCACCTCACCGTCGATTTCTCCTCGGGTCTCTGTGCTCTGAGGCTGAAGAGTTTCTCTTGCAGCTCAACCACATGTCCCCGCAGGGTGTCCTTCTCTGCCAGGCTGCAGGCGATCTGGGCCTGGGCCTCGTCCCTCAGCAGATAGGCCTGGGACACAGACACACGGCTGAGAGAGGGGCCTACAAAGAGGACTGGTGCGAGACGGAAGCCTCTTGTCATGTTTGCAGCAGGCAGGACGTCGGACAGACCTGGTCTCTCTCCGCCTGCAACCCGCTCAGCTGGCCCTGAATTACAGTGCTCTTCTGCTGGTACATCTCACAGTCCAGAGACAGCTTCTTCACCAGCAGCTCCAGGCACTCCTTCTCTTCCAGCAGCTAGCGACACAGACAGACAGACAGACAGACAGACATACAACGTGAGAGCTGGAGAGGGCACATACTGAAATGGTGAAATGCCCACAAACACACGCGTGCGTGTGCACGGAAATACACACACAAACACACGCGCACGTGTGCACACAAGCAGACACACACACACACACACACACACACACACACACAAAATGTGCACACACGCACACGCGCACGCACGGATAAAGCCTGTCTCATTCCACTCTGGGCAGTTCTTGAGAGCTGGCGAGTTCACGCCGCCGTTACCTGTCCCCTCTCACAGGCCAGTTTCTCACTCTCCTCCCTCAGGCAACAGATCTGCTCCAGCAGCTCCGTGCGGCCGTCCCGGGCCTCCTCCAGATCCTGCACCAGAATATCCTCCCGAGTCTGGGCCCAGCACAAAAAAAGAGAGTCAGTGAGCTGTGGAAAACAAGGGCCCTGTGTACATGATGGTGTCCAGTCTCACCAGGCTCAACTTCTCGGCCTGCAGGTAGGTTCTCGAGCCCGGGGCGACAGGGTCGGGGTCGACTTTAGGGCCGTTGACTCATGAGAGTCATTGCTTATCAAAATGGATCCTTTAGATCGTTCTATTCTATTTCAGTTCGGCATCAACGATTGGTCCATTGGCTCAGCATTTATGTTTCACAGACAATTGCGTTCACAAATCACTAATGTGATAATGCGGCATAACTCGGGGGATGGGGTGGAGGGATACGCTGCATGTACCTATACACTGGGTACCATAGATACATACATATACTGTACCCATACACTGGGTACCATAGATACATACATATACTGTACCCATATACTGGGTACCATAGATACATACATATACTGTGCATATACTGGACATACATTCTAGCTCACACATAGGCCTGGATTCAGTAATTTTCCTTTTACCATGAATTACAAATAAAATAAAAGTGTTAGTCATATTTTTAAATGGATTACGGTAAGTGTTTTTAATGGGTTATTGTACACGGTAGACCTACTAATGGTTTGTGTGTCAGGAGACAATCTACAGGCCTAGGTAACATTCAATTAAAAACTTGTCGTTTGCAAGGTAGCTACAGTAGCCTGGTTAAAGTAGTTAACATAACACTGGGGACGTCACAGCCGTCAATTTTGCCGTTACTTTAAGAAACTCAATAAATCTGCCGTCATGAAATCCAGACTTTTCCTAAACATATGTGTTGAGCATTCTGATATAGCTTGAATATCAGTATTGCATAAGGAAATAAAGTTATAAATTCTTACTTAAATGGCCTATGAACAGTCTAAACGACCGTCATTTATCTTGCCTGTATGCTTGATCATTTTGATCACTGTGTGTAATGCAAAATGACAAGGCTGCAATCTTGCTTAGCCTCGGTAAGCCTTAGCCTCGGTAACTGAAATTTCACTACCATTTTAACAACCTAGTCTGTAATGGACCAGTGGGGCTTGTTGTAGCCTACATTACATTACATTACAATTATTTGGCAGACGCTTTTATCCAAAGCGACGTACAATAAGTGCATATTGAAGGTCACTGACGCGACTACAAAGCAGATCCGACAAAGCACAACGTAGGAGCTATCCCTAGTAAAGTACATGAATAGTACACACAGTCAGCTATACATTCTGAACTATAAAATAACCAAAAAAAAAAAAAAAAAAACACAAGTTAAATAGAAAGCAAGCAAAGAACAGGAAGCGAGTACTATAGAATGGCCCGATATAGGTAGGCATACAGTGGGGCTTGTTGTATCTTAATCCATTGCAGTCGAAATCAAGGGGCAGAAACCTGATTTGCCATGCAATCTACAGACTGGACTTGTTAGTCTAGCCCATAGGTCCTAGGCAGGCATGCTACGTATGATGCGCGTCACGGTCACTGGTAGATTCGTGTTAATACGCATGAAGATTTGCTCTCATTTCTTCTTCCTTTTGGGCCCAATTAAGGCTTAAACTGAATTGCTAATCGCCGAAAGTGTATGTTCACCAATTTCAAGTAGCCTGGTACACTAGGCTACACCACTGACTGGCCTATGAATGTGTATTGTAATATGGTCCACAGTCCATACGCATACAACAGACTCGAAAACCGCAGTTTGCGATCAAAATCTATTGGAGTTGAAGAGTCGATTCCAATGACTCCAGAAATTTCAGGGTCGATTCCAAAGTTTTGGGAGTCGGGCACCCTTACCTGCAGCAGCTGCTTGCGTAGTGTGCACACCTCATTGCGCAGCAGCTGAGTCTCATTGGGGGAGCTGCATTTGAGTGAGCGCTCCCTCTGGAAGTCCGTCTCTGTCTGAGCCTTGCGCAGTTCGTACTGCAGCTGGTACATCTGCCAAACAGAGAGGGGGCAGAGTCATCACACTGTCATCACAGGGGAGCTTAGCATGCTCTGTCACACACCTGGGGACAATCAAAGTAAAAGAAAATCCCAGCTACACAAGATGAAGATTTGGGCGTACAGTCTACGTTAGGGTTTTTGACGAAGGCAGGGCTTCGTTTATTGTTATTATTGTTTATTGGTTTTTTACAAAAAAAAACGAATATTCTTTTTCCACTCAATTTCAAGTGTAGCTGGAATTTCCTATCCTCAGTAATGCTGTTTTCCTCTCTAACCCCCCACCCCCTGACCTGCAGCTGAAGATCCCGACAGCGTATGTTGACGACCGAGTTCTCCTCGACGACGGCGGTGTAGCGGACGTGCAGGTCGCACTTCTCGTCCTTGAGCTTCAGCACGTCTCGGTGCAGCCCGGCCATGTAGCTGCGCAGCCGGCCGTGGTCCGTCTGCAGCTGCTGCATCGTCTCGGCCCGCCGCTGGGCCTGGCTCTGCTCCGCCTCCAGCGTTCTGCACCGCGTACCCGCGACCTCCGCCTCCCGCCGCGCCTGCTGCAGCTCGTGCTGCATGCCGGTCACCGCCCGCACCAAGTACTCGGTCAGCTCGGACCCCTTTATCAGCCCTGCGGGAGACATAGGGAACGCACAGGGCCAGGTGAGAATTGGGACCATTATCTCCGCCTCTGCAATGCACTTCATGAGCTACGCGAGAAAAGGGCCGGTCCCCAGGGCCCGCTGGTCACTCACCGCTGAAGAGCGAGGGCTCTGTGCTGGGCTTACGGCCTGTAATGTGGGTGTACAGCTCAGGGTAGTGGATCATTATGCTCTCCAAGAGGGCCATTGCTCCATTGCGCCCTTGGGTCCGTAGGATGTCCAACATGTGGCCTTGCAGAAAGACACAGGGCACACTGCTCAGCCTCAGGCAGAACAACTCCAGGAGGGCTGCCAAGATTAATGCTGGGACTTTCCCTCAAGGCCATCCATAGGGCGTCAACCTTACTCTACTTAAAGGGCACTGCCAATGATATCAGATCACTATCATACCGTTACAGAAATTATTTAACATTTAACATCCAATGAATGAATATCATTTATTTTTTAAATCCAATAGGTCATTGAAAATGAACCTAAGGGATTGTTTACTTGAATGTTCCATGCACACACACAGTCTACGCACATAACACGCCTGTTTCATAAAGGCTTGAAATATCCCACAAAACATTTTCCCTTTGTTTTTACAAATTATTAATATTAACATTATTATTTTTAAAATTTTTTAAATGAATAGTAAAAATAATAATAAATAATAATAATAATACTTTTTTTTAACTTTGTAACTTAATTACTTAACTTATAAAAATAACTAATCACCGATATGGAAATGTGATATACTGCAGTATATTTTAAATATATTGTGAAGATAATTTTGATATATTTACAATATACTGCAGCATATTCTTTTTCCATAGGGGCAGTGCTTTTCTTGTAAGACATTTTTGGACAAAGTGAAACAATAAAATAACAGGTTAAAAATATTTTTCTACTGTTATCCCCTTTCCCCATCCCACTCTCACTGGTTCTCATGGAACGGTTGGGGAACTTCATGCAGTTGAGGATCTCATCCTCATCCAACACGTTGAGGACACGGGCCTGGCGCAGGTAGGAGATCAGCATGCACGGCTGCACATCCAGGGACACGCGGTGCCGGTGGTTATTGATCAGATCCCACAGATCCTCCTCTTCCATCTCATTCAGGTTCGGCCCCTCTGCCATCAACTCCGCCATCACGGTGACCTACAGTCAAATGAAAAACACAATTTTTGTTGTTTTGGCTCTGTACTCCGGTACATTGGATTTGAAATAGAACATGTGAATGTGAGGTTAAAGTGCAGACTGTCAGCTTTAATTTGAAGTTATTTACATCCATATTGGATGATCCATGTAGGAATTACAGCCCTTTTTATACATAGTGTATAAAAGCAGCCAGCAGTCATACCACCATGCAATCTGCTCCTGCTGAATGGCTGAAGCTAGTGGGCTTGGTTAGTAGTGGGAGACCTCCTGAGAAAACTAAGTTGCTGCTGGAAGTGATGTTGGTGGGCCAGTAGGGGGCAATCTTCCCTCTGGTCAAATAAAAAATACAAAAAAACCCATGCCCCATGCCCCAAAAAAACCCTAAATTCCCAACCTGGCTCTTTCAATCTGCCACCTAATCATTCCCCAGTTTAATTGGCTAAAAATGGTTTTCTCCCTCTCCACCTCAGCTGATGTGTGCTGAGCATTCTGGCACAAAATGGCTGCCGTTGCATCAACCAGGTGGGTGCTACACATTGGTGGTGGTTGAGGTGAGTTTCCCCTCATCATTGTAAAACGTTTTGAGTGTGAGAAAGGAGCTATATAAATGCCAGGCATTATCATTATTATTAGTCCTCCCCTCATTTTAGCGGAGCAAACGTAATGGGACAATTGGCTGCTCAGCTGTTTCTTGGCCAGCTGTGTGTCTTTGGATCATTAGATCATGCACAAGAAAGCTAACAAGGGGGCGCTGTGGTGGTACAACGGTAAGAGCGCCGAGCATGGCCGGCGCCCTGTGGGAGCAGCAATTGGCGGCTGCTTCCGGGTGGGGGGAGGGGCTCGGAGAGAATCGCTGCACGCATAGCGGCCCTGGGCGGGCTGGAATCACGGTCAGGAGCTAGGAGGAGTCGCGCCCTGAAGAGGACGTGGCGCCCTCCCGTCCTACCGCCGGCTGACGGGGTTGCGTTGCAGTGATTCTCTAGCGGTTGCTACACGGGGCAATTGAATTAGAATAGGGTTCAATTGGCTACTAAATTGGGAGAAAATGGGGAAAAATCAGAAACAAATTTAAAAAATAAAAAAAAAGCTAACAAGAAGTCTTGAGTTGATTCTAGGTGTGGAATTTGCATTTGGAGTCTGTTGCTGTTGTCTCTCAACATGAGGACCAAATAAGTGTCAATGCCAGTAAATCATCACAAGGCTGAATCTGAATAAATCAATCAGAGACATAGACAAAACATTAAGTGTATCAAAATGAACTGTTTCATACATTGTTAGGAAGGAAGAACGCACTGGTGAGCCCAGCAATTGCAAGCAACCTGGTAAACCACAGAAGGCCACTGTAGGGGATGATCGAAGAATACTTTCAATTGTGAAGAAAAACCCCTTTTCAACTGTTAAACAGATCAAGAACAGTCTCAAGGATGTAGGCATAGATGTGTCAAAGACTACCATAAAGCGAAGAATATACCAGCATAACCTCAGAGGGTACACCACAAGTTGCAAACCACTGGTAAACCTCAAGAACAGAACGGCTAGTTTGGAGTTTGCTAATAAAGTACACTGAAAAAAAACTCCTGGAACAAAGATTTTATGGACAGATGAGATGAGTATTGACCTGTAACAAAGTGATGGAAAGAGGAAAGTGTGGAGAAAGAAAGGAACTGCTGATAATCCAAAGCACCCTACCCTCATCTGTGAAACATGGTGGAGATAGTGTTATGGCTTGTGCATCTTGCAAAAGGACAATGACCCCAAATGAACTGCTAAAGCAACCAAGGAGATTTTCAGGGCCAAAAAATTGAATGTTCTTGACTCACCAAGCCAACCACCCGTCCTGAATCCAATTGAACATGCATTTCACTTGACAAGACTGAAGGCAAAATGCCCCAGAAACAAATAGGAACTGAAGATGACAGCAGGACAAGCCTGGCAGAGCATCACCAGGGAAGATACCCAGGGTCTGGTGTTGTTTATGGGTCGCAGACTTCAGGCAGTCACCGAATGCAAAGGATTTCAGATTGTGCTCATCTGTCCCATTACTTTTGCTCCCCTAAAATGGGAAACTATGTATAAAAAGGGCTGTAAATCCAACGGGAATCACCCGATATGGATGTAAATACCCTCAAATTAAAGCTGACATACTGTGCTTTAATCTTGTATTCATTGTTTTATTTCAAATCCAATTTGCGGGAGTAGAGAGCCAAAACAACAAAAAATTGTGTCACTGACCAATACTGTGTATCGCGTCAGTCTGTCATTGTATCTCTGTGGAAATTCAGGGGTTCCATTCCCTTACAAAAGATGAGATGTTTCATTAAATATGTAATTGTCAAAACAACAAAACTTTTCTCACTGTGACTGTCCCAATATTGTTTTTCATTTAACTGTATGTGGTCACGGCAACTCTTTGAGACACGCTGACACGCTGGTGCAACAATCTGACAGTGCCGGTGCGTTAGCAGAGAAAAACACTCGCAACAAGCTCTACTGCAGACTCATCTGCGCATCACACCTTCAATGCATCATTGCGCAGATGCACCAATAACACCGCCAAACACTGTCACAGCGGTGGCTGGGAAAACCTGAAAGACCAGCTGCCACTGGGCCCGCCCTCTCTCACAGCACACCCAGAGACCGGCATTCCCGATTGTACCAGCAACAATCAAAGACAAACATCCCCTCGCTCTCTTTGTTCTGTCCCTGCTCCCGCTCTTTCCAGTCAGCCTTATATTGCCCTATTTATTTGCAGTAGTGTCCTAATTCAATATCTATGAGACATGCGCAGTATATAGCGTCTCTCTCCAGTTCTTAATTAAGAGAGCAATATGGCTATGTTTGCTGACTTCAAAGGCCGTGCAATAAAAGCACACAGCTATATGACTCAACTGATCTGTCATACATAACAAGCAATTCATTTTTAAAATACTGAAGGCAAAACAATACTCCAAACAGTTTCTGCACACCATCAGCCTCTGAGATTCAAAGGCCTTCAAAGGGAGACAATGAGAGAGAGAGATAGATAGATAGATAGATAGAGAGAGAGATAGATCAGTTTATTGTCACATTTCTTGAGGTTTAGTAATAGTTCATAGACAGAGGCAATAGGCACACTTGTAAAAACTATTGTCAAGTTATTTCACATATGCAGGCCTTTCCTATGAGTGGCTAGGAGGGGGCAATTTCTACATGAAAGACTGCGTCCATGCTACAAATGATCCTGCTACCCCAAGGCCAGTTAGTCAATTCAGGGAGAGTTTATCTGTTTATCTGTTCATGCATCCACAGATCTTTAAACTACATTTACTTTAACAGTATGGCATTCAATAAACCTTCCTCTCGGTCTGCAGTACATTCTGGGCAAGTACTCTTAAACCTTTCAATGAACTTTCAAATATTTTTCTATTGTACATGGGTTATGACAATACAGCACACACAATAACAAATGTCAAAGAGTATGTATACCGTGCACCCACTAAAATAGCTAACTTTATATTGCCCAGGAAAATACCAATAAGTGGTAGTCTGACATTTATTTCCTGTTAAGAATTTGACGCTGAACCTCGATGCATGTATGGGGGTTTTCACTTCAACTATGTAAGACCAAGACACACACAACAAGTCTGATCTGGACCCCAATAAGCATACTGGCTCAGACATAGCATGAACTTGGGACCAGCTGACCCTTCACCGACTAGACTATAGACTCAATAAGATCACAGAATAAAGATATAAACACATCTGAGACCGTGACATCACTGTGAAAGAACTTGACTGAAAAAGGCATGTAAATGATAGGTTACTAAGTAACTCGCAGAACAAAGACAGGTTAACATATAACTTCCAAAGGAATAGCCTGGATACTGTGGCCCAATACGGTCATGACAAACACCATACCACACAGAAATCAATCAGATTTTTCAAAATCGGATGACTTACAGGAAAGACTAAATGAATGGTCCAGCAAAATATTTTTTCAATAAGAGGAACAAACCCAATTCACGCACACACGCACATGCACACATTTAGTCACATTTGTGTCAATGTATTTCAGTGTAAACCGTCAAGACGCGTTTACTGTGAAACATGAAAGCTTACGCCCTGTATAATTTAGGCTAAAGCTCACAATTCTGTCGCATTTTGACTTTTGATATTATGTCTATAACAAGTTATAAGTTATAATATATGTCTATATAAGTTACGAAAGGTTATATATGTCAGGCTATAAAGGCTATATATGTCTATATAGGTTACGAAACGTCAATAGGACTCAACTTACCTCTTCAAATGGAGAAACAGGGCAGGTGTGTCACCATATACTGCCCAGGCGTTACAGTCCGCAGTGATAGGTGGACAGGTGTGATGTAGACTATGTACACAACGGGGCTTGCAGTGTTCCTCTGAATTGTGCGTGGGCGAGAAGGCTGCCCCGGAGGACACCGAGAAAAATTAGACCAAGCCCAACTCCAAGGTAACTTCCTATCGTCTTGAGTCTACTGCGCAATGAAAATAAAACAATGGCTCGGAGGGCCAGCCTATTTGTTTTCTTCTGAGTCCTGCCCACTGTATTTTAATTATTATTTTTATCGCTTCTGCTGTCGTCTTAAAAAAACATTTCCAGTACGATATGCTCTGCTCTTGTGATATTAATAACAAATAATTACATTACACTACTTTGGCTAATTTAGTCAAATGCATTTTCAACAATGAGCGCTCGGTGATAGCTATACCCACGACGCTTTCATTAAAAACAATAACAGGCTGTACATTATATTACGGTAAATAGGCTAGGCATAACGTCATTTATTATTCTTATTGTTTTTTTTTTTACTATTTAAAAAAAACATTTCCAGTTCTGTGTAAACCGTGTGTGGGCTAAAACACCTGCACCCACATGTTTTGTACATCCGTTTTGAATGTTTTTTTTTTTTTTAACGCGCGGCTGTGTATTTCCAATTCCCACGCTAATTTGGAACGCCCAATTGCCCTCCAACCGCGTTCATGCACAGGACACAAGGGTATCAGACCTCAGTGCAGACGAAAAACACGTGGATGAGCCACCTGTTTCTCCCTATGCACCATCGGCAAACTCTAATCGAACCGAATGAGCCACCCAGCAGCCCTCATAAGGGGTAACTTGGGAAATAAAGATTTTTGTCCTAAACCTCAACTCTAAGCTCATTATCTATCATATTACGATACGAACATATGACGTGACTATTCGGTTAAAAGTACATGTTTTCCAAAATGTTGATTATACAAATTCTCATTATGTGTAATTGTGTTGACAATTGACATTATACAAATGCAAGCGGGAAAAAAAAACAATACAACATCAAAAGCCCTGACAGTGGTTTCATTTCACGGAGCTTTGCTTCAAATGACTGTTGTGCAATAATAATTTGTGTTCACATAGGTAAGTAAAATTGAATAAAAATAAAATGTAACTAATCTAAACTTTCACGTTAATTTAACGATTATGCTAGCTGCACCATGGCCAAAACGTCACTGCAATGTACTGCAAAGTTTCCTCAAGAGTTTACATTTTTGAAAGTTTGTACATTGTGTCAGTCTGGATAAGAGTGTCTGCTAAATTGCAGTATAATGTGTCATACATTAGGTAATGAACAGTCATCAGGGTCACAGCCAATAGTAGTAGTCAAAACAAAATCATAAAACATAAGGTTAGATGTCAAGGTTGGAGCAAGAGGGAGGTGGAGAACGTAATATTATTTAGGCAGTGGTTCCAAAACTCAGTCCCGGGCTGCGTTCGGATCCAAATTTTATGCTTTCTTCCTGTCATTCCCTTCCCTTGCTTCAAGGGGAGAATCCCCAAAATGTCAGGATGAAATAGCCTATGGCAACCACACCAAGGGTGTGTCACAATATTCTTCACTCCTCACCTGCATGTACAGTATACAATGTACCTGACATTGCGTTTGCGTCGAGACATTAATTCATATGTAATTAATATGTAATCAGCAACATTAGATTAGGACACAAGGATCAGTTTCCGGAACATGGAGGAGAGAAGGTGGTAGTGGAGGAAAGGAGGATGCATTTTCCGAGTATTCGGACGCACTCCATGTGGGATTCGGTTCCAGTTTAAGAAAGGGGAGGGAGTAATTATATTCCCTCACTCCCTCGTTTATCCTCCCTTCCACCAAGGGTATAAAATGCAAGCTACCAGCAAGAATGGAATCCCACAATACAATGCTCCACGCAGAAAAAGTGGGCGGTCAATTTCAACTCTGGGGTTGCGCTTCCTATATTGGTTACATGGGTGGTTCAATTCCATTTTGGTTTGTTTCTCTTCAATCCTCCCTTGCAGAGCACCTGTTAAGTTTGTTTGCTGCAAGTCGCAAATTTCATCACAAGGTAGCTTACTCGAGGGAAGAGAGCAAGGGAAGGGAATGTGTAAAATTGGTAGGGTTAGTAGACTGACCTGTACCAAAGATCAGCTTAAGGTGAGCCAAAAAATGACATTAATTAAGTCTTTGTTGGAAGATTTGCAGTGACTCAGCTGTCCTGACTGTGTTGCACTACCCCTGTGGCTCCCCTGTCCCTCCCTTTGTGATCAAAAATGAATGCAAATTCAACCAACTATGATATCTTGCAATTTTGTCCAATCCCTGCAATATTTACACATATAATCCACTCTTCTAATTCCCTCTGGATAAGAACGTTTGCTAAGTCATTGTAATGTAATGTCATGTACTGTATTGTATGTAAAGCAGAATACATTTTAAATGTGAATAGTTTACATTTAAAATACCCTTTCACTGTAATGAGGGAGATTCCCTAAACTAGTGGTTCCCAAGCCTCTCCTTGGGTAAACCCAGCCAGATCCAAGTATTTGATGTGTTTCATCCCAAGCACACCTGATGCAATTCATTAAGGGCTTGATTGTTGCATCAGGTGTGCAACAATCTGATGTTTGTTGAATACGAAGCCCACCCAAACACAAAACAATGCTAACAATGATTTAAGGTTTTGATGACGATGGACTAATTATCGTGCATTTTGTTAAAGGGACAGGTTTGACAGCTTTCTTAAAAGCCATACATGCACAGATTTCCTTTAAAGAAACCACAGTCTAGCAAAAGGAGTCTGAGCTAGTGGCAACACTACACTTATTATAAAACCAATAAAAGATCAAACTTGCGGTTTTGCATTCACGTATGGATTGGACTGTAGATTTCCAAAATACAGGCACCTGTCCCTTTTAAGACATTCCTTACTATATTTAGCAGAAATACTTTCCCCTTCCCCCTTGGTATGCTTGAGATGGAGTTTGTTCTGCAGGTTTTACAAGCAGTTGTAAATATCTCTGGAGTTCCCCATGTGTTCTGCACGCATGATTTGAGATATCTTTTTTTCTGTCATTAGAAGGAAGACAAACAGAGGTGTAAATTTCCTGTGAAATGATTCATCCATCATGACTACTAGTTGTATGAGCAATAAGCAATGAGTATGAGCACAAATTTTGTTAACCCATTGTCTGAATATGTGTTTGATTCAGAAGTTGTTGCTGAAATACTTCTTTTTTTTGGCTGGTTAGTGTCATGAACCTAATACGGGCTGGACCCAAATGCAACGACCAGGAGGCAGAGGGACAGAAAAAGGTAGTTTATTATAGCTTGGGGTAGTCCCAAGCTGTACATAGATAATAAACAGAAACACAATAAAGTCCGGAGCTTCTCCGGGACTTCACCTTGCTCCAAGCCGGAGCTGGACTTGAACTGCAACGCAGGATGTTCCAGGCCGGAACTGGACTTGATACTGGAACCCTGGAGTTCCAACCGGAACTGGGCTGGAGGGGAAACTGGAACGGATAACACCGGAACTGGACTTAACTGGAAAACTGGGTTGTTCCAAACTGGACTTGGTACGGGACACTGGATGTTCCAAACCGGAACTGGACTGGATCGGGTCAAACTGGAACTGGACCCCTGGAACACAGAGTTGTTCCAAACCGGAACTGGACTTGGTATGGGACACTGGATGTTCCAAACCGGAACTGGGCTGGACAGGAACTGGATCGGGTTAAACTGGAACTGGACAAACTGGAACACTGGAATGTTCCAGACCGGAACTGGACTGCACGGGTCTCTCAGGAATTGTTCCAAACCGGAACTGGACTTGGCGGATCTGGACAGACGGGACAAACGGGATGGATAGGGGGAGCGCTAGGCATCCAATACATAGGCTTCGAACTTGTCTCCTGAAGCGAGGGAGGACATAGAGCACAGACAACCGGTTATGGAAATACATGAAATGTAAAGGAGGGGGAGCCGGGGTGTAATAGTAACAGGTAATTGAAGCAGAGGAAGGGGTTGCGGCTGAATACGGCAAGGCAGGGCAGTGCAGCGGACCTCGGGTTGGCCCGGTTGAGGCAGCAGGGCCACAGCAGTAGATGCAACTGGAACCGTAACAATGGCGGTAGCCACGGCCGGACAGGAACCACTGTAGAATGGAGGAGCAGAACACCCAGCTGTGGGCGCAACGTCAGGTGGGAGCGGAGGTACCGCAACACAATCAGGGAAAAGCGAACAACTACAGACTGGCAGAAACAATAGAGTGGTGGTTAACGAGACAGGCAAGGCGCGGCAGGTAGAACCGCATACAGACAGGACTGATTAGCAAAAACAGTAGGCAGTGTGCATTTAAGCACCGAGACAGAACCAAACTGAAGTAAGATTAACAGGTAAGGGAATTCAAGACCAGGGTACAAACGAAACAACGTTAACGAACTGGCGCCAAATAGCAGCCAGCAGGAGGGTTAAATAGGGAGTGAGATTGGAAACAATTAAGAAAGCGTGCAAATGTAAGCGTGGGTAATTGAACAGAGTGGAGAGTGAGGAATGCATGCTGCAACGGAGAAAGGAGATGGGGAAAAGGAGTGAAACAAACGGAGGGAACACGCCCAGTCTGCAGCAAGGGGGAAAACACGGACAATGGGAATCAAACATGACACGGAGGGAAAGGGCAAAACACGGAAAACGGACTAGATGGGAACGGAACGTTACAGTTAGGGCTCATTGGTGATTCGTGAAAGAGTGTGCAAACAATCTAAAAAGCAACGTTTTGGATTTTTCTTTCTTGTTCACTTGAAAATCAGTTTAGGAATCTAGCCTGCATATCCATTGATAACTGTGGGGGAGGGGTGTGTTAATCGTCTTCCCTGTACTAGTGCACAGAAACCTCCTCTAATAGAGGCTTGGTCTTTACTGGCCATCATCTCCCATCAAAGTAGCTCCTGGCAAGTGTAAGACTGAAAGACTGTCCACGGCTGAATTACTGTAAGCATGATGTTGGCAAGGATGCCTGCTAGGAGGGGTAGGACTCCAGATGGAACAGCTTGGACCAACCAGATGCCCTATAGATTTGTGCACATTGTTGAGGATTCATTTGTGACTTAAAAACATGGCTGATCTGTTGCATGCTGGGGTGGGGATCAGGGTGTCGCAACAGAGAACAATGCAGTTTCCATTACTCATTTCATAGCATTGTCAGCCTTGTGGTTACACGGTGGCTCATAAACTGCCCTACCTAATTTATCCAGTACAGCTTTTAACGTAATAGGAAATAGGAAATCCTTGCAACAAGTCTTTGCTACATTCTCAGAAGAAGAGGTTCCAAAGGCTCCTCTGTGTCTCCATAAGGCAGGGGTAGGCAACCCTGGTCCTGGAGAGCCGCAGGGTTTGCTGGTTTTTATTGTTACTCGCAACTTAATTGATCAATTTGATTACACAGTTAACTCATCTGGTTTCTTTGATCTAAGTAGTTTCTGTATTTAAGGTGAAAACAAAAACCAGCAGACCCTACGGCTCTCCAGGACCAGGGTTGCCTACCCTTGCCATAGGGGAAGCCAAGTTCAAGGGTTATTTATCAGGCAAAATGGTGCAATTAAAAAGGGTTCCCCTATGGAGACAAGCCAAAGAACCCTCCCTATTTCCTACTGTGGAGGATTCCGCAAATAACTAAAAAGGGTTCCCCTATGGCAGGGGTGTCCAATCTTACCCGAAAAGGGCCGGTGTGGGTGCAGGCTTTTGTTCTAGCCCAGCACTATGACACCTGATTCTACTTATCAAGGTCTTGATTGAAGAGCACGATTAGTTAATTAGTTGAATCAGGTGTTGTAGTGCTGGGCTAAAACAAAAGCCTGCACCCACACCGGCCCTTTCCGGATTAGATTGTTCAATCCACCCCTGCCCTATGGAGACAAGCCAAAGAACGCTCTATATTTCCTACTGTGGAGGGTTCCGTAAATAACTAAAAAGGGTTCCCCTATGGAGACAAGCCAAAGAACCCTCCCTTTTTTTTCCTGAGAGTGTAGTGGAAATGCTAGACTTTATATGATGATTGCTGAATTCAAATCTTGAATTGATTCAAGTCATAGAAGAATGCTCACGCATAGCAAGCACAATCAGCGCTTCCTAATTTTGTATGAAATTCAACTCATTTGCTCTTTAAGTCAGTTTCCTCTTTGAACATGTGCCAAACTCCTATCAAGGGCAACAAGTGTAGTAAATGAAGGCCAGCAAACAACATGACATTTTTCAAGGCGGTGTTCTTTATCCAACCATATACTGAAAAATTGCCTGATTGTGGTTAGATCTACCTATCTTGGAGGCCATGTAAAAGGAATAAGTACTCTGTATGAAACATAAGGGGCTCTATTTTCAAACCAGCGCAAGGGGACGGTATAGTCAAACGCAAGCTTGTTGACAGCATCAACGTCTTAAAACTGGCGCTATGGCGTTTCTCAGCAATACCGCTAGGATCAACAAATTCTCAACATAACATCCTTTCGCTTGCGCTGCAGTGGGATGGGTGGCGTTGTCTGGGGCGTGTTCTAAAATACTTTCGGCTCAGTGACAATTTGAACCAACGAAAACCCATTGCGTTATGATCAGCTGGAACCACCTCTTAGCGGGAACGCAATAGACTCTGGCAATTTGCCAACTTATTCGTCATGTAGTTCTATGTAGTGTCTATAGGTGATGCCAACATTACACTTCCATTTAATGAACAAATAGCCTATAATTATTATTAATTAATTAATTTTAATTTAAACTACTAGAATAAAACAGGACAGCTTACAAGAAACTTGCGATCATGTAGGCCAATAGCCTATAATATATAAATTACACATTGACACAGTTGAATCATAAGCCTACCATTTGAATCATAATTATGCCTACATCACCTAATGTAGGCTAATTAATGCATTCGCCACCTCCTCCCGTGCCTTCCGAACTTCTGGGAGACGAGGTGGTGTGGATTGTGATCCATAAATTACTACAGTCCTAGCCTGTACTTCTGTTGCAACTTGCAAGTATGTCTGATTCCTGTGCGGAAAATCTTGTCGTTGACGGTCCAGTGCGTTTGGGTTGCTCATTATGAAATTGCATGGAGCGATTGCGTTCCAACGCGATTGCGTTTTAAAGCATGAGAACAACAATTTGATTGGCTACCATAGAGACACACCTTGGACGTTTAAACCCAGCCTTTTAGCAATACCGCCATAAGGTGCGCCAAGATTGCCGTCATGAAATTACCAAATTTCTCGCCGACACGCCCTCAGAGCGATACCGCCAAGCGATTACTCTTGCGTTCACCATTGCGTTTGGTTTATTAAAATAGAGCCCAAGGTGATAATTACAGTTTATGACCATATACACTTGACATCATGTAAGAAGCATGCAGTATGAATGGAGCCCAACTGTTGTTCATAGTTACCTACAGAAATGGCATAAACAATGACAATGCATTATTTAAAAAAAATACTTAACGAAACTTGCCAAGGGGAAGTTTTCATAAGAAATACAAACCAAACAATGTTCTTGTTGCATCACTCATCGAGTGTAGCATTAGGCCACGAGATTTAAACCCGGTGAATCAGCTGACAGCTCAGCTGAGTAGTGACGCTACTTGAATGGATTGATTGGTGAATCAAGGCGGTCTATTTAACCACCTCGCCCTAACATGGTGGATCCTCTGATGCACGCCCGCTGCACACAACCCCCCCCCCCACACTCCACCCCAGCTCCATCCTCTTCAGTTTCCCCTTTGCGCACTGACACCTAGCCTATATCGCTCCTGCATGGCTCACTAATATGTTTGAGTGCCTACTGATTTCTTTCCTCTCTCCTTCCCTCTTCGGCAACCGCCGGAGCGGTAGCTATAGATCAACAAACATCGTTCTCCAGAAGCAGCCGGTCAGCTCAGCTCCACGCCGTCCCCAGCTGATGATGCCACCTGCTTGCCTTCAATCCGCCTTCCACCACCGGCTCATTATATATTGACATTTTCATATGTTCTGTCTTGCATTTTTTCTATTCTGTAATCAGCTATTCAGTTAACCGGTGCCAGTCAGCGGTGGATGGACTCCCCCCTCAGAGTCAGGTTCTGCACAAGGTTTCTTCCTGCTAACAGCAGGGAGTTTTTCCTTGCCACTGTCGCCCTAGGCATGCTCTACGGGGGTTCAGGCCCGGTTCGTTGTAAATTGTTGTGATAATGACACTTAAAAGTGCCATATACATACAACTGATTGAATGGAATCTGTAAAAAAACCATTCTCAGTGCTGCCGGTTCTGTTCTAAGTGCAACCCAATTGGGGGGTTGTTGCTGCTGCCCTCACCGCCATACCCCTGCTTGCTCGCGTTGATTGGCGGGAGGGTTTTTGAACAGAACCATACCGCCAAACCTAAAATGTATTGTTTTAAGAATGTTAATAAAGCTTTTACTTGAACAACAGTGGTCCTGACTGAACTACAGACTCTGGCAGCATGAAGTGGCTTTGATGGAGATGTGGAACAAAAAGGTAGGTCAACCATGATGGCTCAAAATGCATCTCTTCAGAAAGTGCATTTGTCACCAGCACCATGAGGGTATTCTCAGGTACTTCCCACCCATTATGTGGAACTGAGGGACAGCTGACTGATTGCTACTCACTCATTAGGCTTGTGAAATTGTGGAAAGCCATGTCATGTAGAAAGTAAGGCGTAAATAAATGACAGTGCAGTATGTTGTAGCAGTATGTTGTAGAGAGAGATAGAGAGAGAGGCTGCATCCCAATATTCTTCACAACCCCACTTCCTTTCCTCCACTCCCCCAGTACCACTCCTCTCCTTCCCAGATGTATGCAAAATTGCCTGAACATTTTGAGTACAAGTATTCGCATGTACAGTATGAAATGTACCTGACATTGCGGTTTTTCATCGAGACATTCATTAATATGTAACCATTAATATGTACTTAAGATGTAATCAGCAACATTAGATTAAAACACAAAGATCCGTTTCCGGGGCACGGAGGAGAGGAGGTGGTAGTGGAGGAAAGGAGGGTGCATTTTTCGAGTATTGGGACGCACCCAGAGAGAGAGAAAGAGATGACAGTGAAGAGGAGAGGGTGACATGGGATAATTAATCTTTCCAAAAATTGCACTCTTCATGGTCCCCTTGGAGACACAGCTGATCTCCAATGGCTTTCAGCTGCTGGGCTGCTGCATTGCCAAGTGTAATCTGAAGCTTTGTGTCATCCAGCTCACTCACATGGAATTATATTACAGGTCCACAATGTCATACATAGTCATACTCAAGGAACAAGAAAAAAGTGCAAAAAATGGATGCATGGATATCCACTGTTGAACTACCGTGATAAAGTCTCCTCGGACTGCACATTTAGACTGTGGGAAAATTATTACTTTTAATATGGCTTTTGTTGAAAAGGGGGCAAAAGAGCACGATCCTATGGAGGGACTGAGCTGGGGATTCCCCACCAACCTCTTTAGAAACCACTATAAAGGGCCTGTGACTGTTAATCCCCACAGCTAGAGGATGGAGCAAAATGGAGAAATGAAACCCAGCATCCTATTTATAACAATCATATGTTTCACTTTATTTCAAAAGTTTCCTATAATTTGAACTGCCCATTGCTTTGGCTCACTGAGGCCCACAGCAGGATTCCCACTGTGATTACATAAATCATAGGACGGTCCGAGTTCTAAGCTAAGTTGATTCCTGCAAGAATTTCTGAAGTTCTTACAAGCAATTGGTTACTTTTTCATTATAGGGAACAGTTTTCATTTAAAAATTTAATTCCATAGTTCCATAAATCATAATTGTGGATTTAAACAATGTGGATTTTAGGGGTGCGTCCCAATACTCGAAAAATGCATCCTCCTCTCCTCCTTGCCCTGGAAACCGATATTTGTGTCCTAATCTAATGTTGCTGTTTACATATTAATTGCATGTTAAGTAATGTCTCCTCCATGCAATTTCAGGTACATTGTACACTGTACATGCAACTACTTGTACTTGACACGTACAGGCAGTTTTGCATACTTCCGGGTAGGAGACGAGTGGAGGAAAGGAGGTGAGGACTATTGGGACGCACCCTAGGGTTTAAGCCTGGCGATTCTGGTTATGCCTCAGTATCTCCCCCTGCTGGCAATATCAGACCTGCAGCTGTTGCTTATTGTCCTCCCCCAGCTTCCACATTGCTCATGTTGTCCTCGGGGTCAATCAGGCAGCGATACTGACCTATTATTTAATGCAGATATTATAATTCTGTCCAATTAAATACCTGCACTACCAGTGAAAAACTTTACACCCACAATTTTCAAGCAATCAGAGATTTAAAAAAAAAAGGAAATAAACATGTTTTATGTTACAAAAAAAAAAAATTTTTTTTAGATTAATCAAAATAGCCACCTTTTGCGGTAATAACTGCTGAGCATATTCATGCCATTTTTTATACACAAGGGCAGTCGGTTCTGAAAGTTCACACCAACACTGCTGTACAAGTTCCCACAGACGTGCTGTACTTGTGGGTTGCTGTCCAATTTGTCCCAAACTAGCTTCATTATACTTCTCATGTTGGAAAATATAAAGAATTTGTTCACTTGTTTATTTAGCCAAATATGGCTTTTTATGAACTCCAACATTTAGGTCACAATCCTGTGAAGTAAAATATTCTTTTTAACTTTGACTATTCACTTCTTACCTTGTGCCATTTGAGGTTATTTACTAAGGTTAAACTGCTTAAATGACACTAAAAACAAAGTACTTAAACATGAGTAAAGTGTTCTGAAACTTTTTGTTACACCAGTAGTGTCTGTTTCTGTATTGATTAACTTACACGATAAGAGACACGTTGTGAAATTCGTTTAAAAAAATTAAACTGTATGCTTGAATTGTTGTCAGATCTTAAATCTTAACAGAGGTAATATTTACACCGAACAAAGCAACGGTTAGCTTCATACATGGGGTAGGGAAATGTTTTTCTTACTCTAAGCATATGAGACATACTTACTGAAATATTTTTAACTGAAAACATTTTTACAGGTCAACTAGAATAGTTACCTAGCTGACATACTCAAGTTAATTAGCTAGCTGTCTTGTCAACAGACCAGCTGTCTAAATTAAACAGAAATTGGACTACCTAGTTCTTACCACTGGGCTGGACAGACATAATGCAGTCACCGCTCTTGGTAAGGAAGCTCACTGAATGCCAACTTATATTTTATACATCTAGACTTGTCTGGATCTGACCTACCTTCTTCAGGTAGGAACCTACAAAAGGCTTTACAACCGATAGAAGATGTTAATCTTTTTGTTGGGTGGTTTTCTGACACCTGTGTAGACAGTAAATTTACCATCTAGTCTCCTTGCATGCTCTATTTCTACAAACTGTCATTTGGTCCATTGTCAAAAGACTCGACATTTGTCTGAAATCAGTGCTTTAAGTTGCAGTAAGGTTTAACTGCACAATTTTATGCAAATGAACTGTTAAATACAGGAAGACATAGGTAAATGTACGCATGGTCTCTTTGCTGGTGGATGAGAATCTACAGAAAAAAAGTATTCATTGTTCTTTGCTATGAAGTTTTTTCATCAGGACAGCTGGTTGTGTGCCTGCCTGTGCATGTGTGTGTGTATGTGTGTGTGTGTGAGAAGATGCGTGATACAACAGGAAGATTATGACACCACCACTGAACCCGTTGAACTAGTATAATCTGATCCTCAATAACACCATTCAGGGAGGCGATAATGGCTACGCTCCAAGTGGTAAAATACATGTTTTGCTAAGCAAATGTATAAGTCAACATATCAAAACAGTAAATGTAACTTATTTGATCATATGGCCATTTGATAAGCAGAGGACCTGGTGGAATTAATCTGTTTTTCCAGAACATATTTTTGTTGTATTCACTTTTAAATATTAACTAACAGCATGAATTTTAAATATTACTCCAAAGAAACACCTGCTGATATCATTCCACCTCTGCCACTCCTTGCATTTGTGACAGGGTAACAGGTACCCCCATTTATTTTGTTAAAACACTGGAGCCTGAACACAATATAATAGGAGATGCACCCGCAGCCACTGGGTGGCAGCAGAACTGCAGGAGGCAATTGGAAGTTGTTCTCCCTCTAGTGTCTGGTAAGGTTAGACCTCTATGCTGCACTAGTAGTGAATGGCTGTGTATGTACGCGCTGCATCTCTGATAAACCTCATTTCTTGTGTTTCAGTAATCAATAGCAGTCTGAGAATTCTGTCTCCTGCCCCCGTCCTTCAACTGCTTGTCTAATACCTCCCCACAACAAGGGTGTAACACATTGTTGGATTTTGATTCATTATAATAAACTTAGTCTTCAGCAAGAAATTCACAAGCTCTGCAATCACACAAACATGGTTCACAGTCCTATGGCAAAACACAATAGATGTCCAAAATGACTCAGTACCACACAAAGGAATATTGTTATTATTTAGAATACAGAACATAAAACCAGACACAAAATGCCATGTAACTAATTTTCTTTAATAAAAAATGCACAAGTCTGTACATTGAAAATGAGTACTTAAATAGAAAATTGGTACTTGAGTAACACACATGCAATCCAAAATCCCCTCATGTCTATGCAAGTTTACTTCTGAAAATAAGGTAAATTCATTGTTCTAATACCCATAGATACATTAATGAATATTTTATAATACAATAAAGCCTGTTGAGTAGGTGCTAGTGATATTATCAAATGACAGAATTTGACGGCTATAATCATTTCACTCATACAAAGTTAACAGTAACATGCAAATAGTCAGATAATCATTAAAAACACAGCTTCAAAAAACATGAATAAAGGAGTTTACAAAAGTCAGGAATAAAGGAATTAACAAATCTTTAAGAACGAATCCAATATATTTCCCTTTCCAATTAGTGATTTTTTTTCAGTTACAATCGTCATTACAAAAACATATAAAAGTACATGAGCCAAAGAGATTAGTAGAAGCATAATCTACAATGATTTATAATAATTTACATCTGGTGGTGTTTGCATGTGTGTGTCTGTGCATGCACATGTGTGTGTGTGTGTGTGTCATTAGTGTGTGTGTCCTTCAAGACTTTGTAGAAGTGTTTGTACATATGTGTATGTGTGCATGTGAGCGTGTAAGCGACTGCATGTGTAAATAATCCATGAGAGAAAAATACTTTTGTAAGAGTGTGAGTGTGCGTATATGTGCATGCTCGCCTTTGCGTGTATGTGTGTATGCACCTGTGTGTGTGCATATGTATGTGTGTGTCTGTGCATATGTGTTTGTGTTTGTCTGTCTGCCTGTGTGTGACTGTGTGTTTGTGTGTGTGTGTGTCTGTATGCTTGTACATGTTTGTGTGTGCATGTGTGCACCGTATATGTATGTGTCCATCCAGCTGGATGGGGGGTCTTCATGATCGGCTTTGCACTGCAGCTGAAATATAAAAACTGGAATGCCCCATCATATAAATATATAGACCAGTGACGCTGTTCCATTTTGGAAAAATGTAGACTAGCATGGGCTCTCGTTCAAAATGTAGGTAGTAGCACTGTAATACTGTGCAGTGAGTATACTTGTTGCGCAGACAGTCTGTAGATGTTAGATCGATGGGAGAGGGCTCTCACTCTTGCATGAGTTTAATGAGTTCTGACTACAGTAATGAACTTAATAAGGAGAGCTCACTGACCCTTATTGTTTCTCATGCACCTTGCTGCTACTACTGATTGTAATGCCCATAGCGACTGGCCCTTGAAAAGTAAAACCCAGGTAGAATTCAACATCCTCATTGTCATAAGGGATTGAATCTGAATTCAAAGCGTGTATCACAAAATGCTTCTTTTCACAGTCCTCAATGTAGACTTTTCCATCTTTTGTCCAACCTTGAACACGTTTCAACAGCAATTTGACCTGTGGCATTTTCCACACATCTCCACTGAGCCATTTCATTCTCCTTTCAGGCATGGAGAGAAGCTTGTTGAGCATTTCCAGCTTGCTCTTGTGAACAATTTTACTCATTCCTTTTCCATTACCCAGATAGAAATGAGTAAAAAGTCTCTTATCCTTTTTAGGTACAGCTTTCATTTTACTGCTGTAACTTTTCTTGAGACTATCAACAGCTGCCATGATGGTTTCATATTTCGCATCTTTGTCATGCTTTTTGTCATCATCTTCTGGCCAGAACAGCAGTGTTTGCAAGAAAAGAACATTAGGCAAATATATACCTCTCTCTTTTCGGAATTTCTGGCTAAGTTCCTGAAGGTCTTGAAGTGTAGACGTTCCTGCAGAAAGGCAACCTAAGGCAATTTCGGATGCTATGTATGCAACAAGTTCTGTTTGATCTAGGACATGTTTGATCCTAGAATATACAGCAACAATTTCTTCTAATTTTGCACGTTTCTTTTCAGACAAGAGGGAAAAGATTGTGGTCATGTTACCACCACCAAGATTGCAAATGTTCATGCGCATCAACAGACTTTGGTTAGCTTTAGGCAATGGTACCTCTCCGAAAAGTTTACCATAGGAGGATGATTTTTTTGCTAACCACCTTATTGGATTATTTATCTTAATTTCAGAGCTGAGTGATTCATGTTCTGAAGTGTCTGAAGTGGTGTAAGTCTGGAAATGAGTCAGGTCTTCAGATATCCTTTCAAGGGCTGTCCACATGTTTTTGTGAATACTTTTCAGTTGGCTGTGAAAATGTATCCAGGGATGTTTCACTGCCTGTGGTATGTGCTCTGTGAGCAGGTACTGCAGACACTCAGAGCGGCCTTTCTCTCCTTCGGGAAACACGCGGAAAATGAGCTTCAAAAAATCAAATGCTAGGTCAACTTCTGAAAAGTAGCCTGAATTGTTCATGGTTTCTTGTTCTGAGTCAGCTGCTGTCTCGGATGCTCTGAAGCACTGCATTGCTTCTAGTGCTGTTGAAATCGCATCCACAGTGTTTTCAGCTGTAACATTCTCGCTTCCAAGCAATTTGCATTTGGCATTGAACCATCTCTTGTACACCTGGCCTTTTGTGTCTAAGATGAAGGAATTGTTGGGCTTCTTTTTTTCTGCTACCTCCGCCCAGTTTTTTGCTTCTTCAAACTTTTCGTTTGTGTAATGCAATCGTGCAAGTTGCTGAGCAAAGAAGGCATCATCACCAAAACGTGAGTAGGCTTCCTGCAGAACCTCAACTGCCTTCTCTGTGGTTTCTTCCTTCAGAACATGTTCGATAAGAGGGGAAAAGGAACTGTCATATGTATCACCTCTACTGATCTTGCTGCGCCTCATGCAAAGATCCCGCAGAAATCTGTGATAGTCTTCCTTTCCAAAACGGTTCTCAAAAAGCACATCTTCATGGAGGAGGTCCATGGCTATTCTGCTCTGCTGCACATCACTCCCTAACAGCTGTTGGAGAACTTCTTTAGCGACTAATGGATGAATTATGCGTATAGATTTGATGTTTGTCGTCTCATTTCTCAAGTGTATGAAAAGAAGTTTGGCTTGTTCACTTAATGAAGATTCAAACAAGTGCCTTCTGAAACTTCTGTCATTGCATTTTTCATCGGTTTCCTCTGTTTCGTTCATATGCATGGACAGTAGCAAGAGAGCCTCACAATGAGACTGAGAAAGATAGGAGTTTTGGATATGTGTGTTGAGTAAAGCCACATACAGAATGAGGCGAGTTGCGATAGAAGTGCGGTCAATGTCTTCCAACAAATCTGTCACAAATTTGGTAACATACTTCCTATCAAATTCTTTGCTCATCAACACAAATGTCAAAAGGTGGTCTGGTGGATGCTGTTCATTAAGTTCAATCATCTTCTGTGCAAATTGCATTTTCTCAGCTGGGGACAATTTGTGAGTCAGGGCAAAGTTCTGTAAAGGTGACTCATTGCACATTTTGTCTGGGTCACGTGACTGTCTGCAGCTCAGAAGAACAAAACACAGTGTTCCTTGATTGATTTTCTTGGCTTTCATAGCAACTTCCAATTCATTTCTCAGGTTGTTTACATAGTCCTTCTCATAGTCTTCCACCAGGAGGAGTACTGGAAGACATTTCTGCAGGTCTTTTTCATCATACTCACGCAGTTTTACAGCATGCTCTGCAACAGCGGTCACTGGGAATGATGGTTTTACAACTGCACATCTTAGACCTTTTCTGTTGTTCCATAGTACCTGTCGTGCAACTGTGCTCCCGCCACTTCCTGGATGATGGTATATATTAATGTTGTTGACGGGTATTTGGTCCCTACTCCATCTGGGAGTATCAGTCAGAAGTTTGGAAACCTCCTTATATGTGTCCCTTTGGATGAATTCCCCAACAAATTTATTTTCCGCAAGCCAAAAATTCATCCAGCTCACTTTACCTCCCCTGTAAAACTGCTTTTCAACATCTTCTCTTTCTTTTTCATCCTCAAAGTCACAAGTGGAATTGTCATACTGATCCACACTCAGGATCTCTAAGGAAGACATCCTTTCTTCTTCAGTAGTTTCAAGCAGACACAATGCTTTACTGTGAGTAGGTAAATGCTTGGAATTCACAAGGTGAGGCTGAATGGTTTGTATTGTGGCATTCACATGGCTCATTTTCATCCCTGCAACACTCTTTTTGTTTACAGTCTTTGGACTGCAAGATACCTCAGCCAGGCTTGTCCATCTTCTGTGGTTTTCTTCAGATTCTGAAATGCAAATGATATCTTCGTGGCCTTGCATCTCAGAGTAGAACTCATAGAAAGTGTGAACCATTGGCAGTTCCACTGGTGAAGTCAGAAGAAAAATCACCAAAAAGGTGTCCCGGGGGAGAATTTGTTTACAGATTACTGACACTGCCTCCTTCAGAAGAGTCTTTTTAGTTTTGATCCAGGTCATTTCATCGCAGGGAGTTTCATTTCCACGGTACTTACTTCGCCCATTGCAAAAAATCCAGTTGGCCTGTTCGAACAAGTTCAAATGGGTCTGAAATGCACTGATGTTCATCTCGCTTGGTATCTTGTAACTCTGCAGGAAATGTAAGTTTGCAACATGATGATCAAGGTATTTCTTGCAGAGTCCAGACTGTTTAGAATCAGGGTCAAAGTCAAAGACACAAAATATCTTCATGTTCACTAAGAAGTCAACGCAACTCAAGTGCTCACTTTCAAATTTGTTTGTAACAAGAATGTACCACTTGTCTTTGTCTATGACTTTTTTTCCACCAGTCACTAACATCTTCAATTTCCTTCCAAGGTCTTGCGTGACACCAGGTATGCTGAGCAGACAAGACTGTTCTGCCCTTTCTCTCATTGCATCTCGGTCTGTCACGTGTTCGTAGAAAATACTCTGCTCACTAACTGGTTCTGTATTAGCGCCTTTTCTCTGATAGATTGTTTCCTGTTCAAACTCAATCTTGTTTGTTTCTTCTTTAAAGTTTGGTAGACGAACAGGGTAAACCTTGTTTCTCACAATGCTTACTTCAGGCACAATGTCAACTTCTATGACATAATGTTCTTCTGTGCAGTTCACAACCTTTATGAACTCTGGTTCGTGTATGCATATTCGCACATGTTCACTATTCAGCTTTGAAAAACTTTTGTCCATGTGACAAAATGCATCAATATACATGTCTTTCTCTTTCACAGGAACACCTATTACCTCACCGTGCACATAGCCAGTGTTACCTATGCTGTCCATCACCCCAAAATGTATGGTACCATTTGATCGCATATTCATACATGCAGAGCCAAATTTAAAAACCTCGCTGGCAAATTTGGCCTGCAGCCTTTCACGGGATAATGTAGCTGCTATGGCAAATGATTTGTACTCATGACAAGGTCTGATAAGGTTAGAAACACCAGATTCAGGCTGCAGTACACTGTGCTCTATGTATGTAAATTTGGAACCTTTTTTGCCTATAGAACGTGGTTTACAGTCCCTCTTTGTGGATAACACGCTCGCTGACTCTTTCTGGTCTGACTTATTCTCTGCATCTGGAGGGACTTGTGTTGTTCCAGCATCAGAGTCATGATGGTCTACCAATCGCTGCTCTTTCTGATCTCCACTTTCTTTTTTTTTCAAGGATTTTTGAGGGGCTCGCACTCGTAAAGACTTGATGAGCTCATTTCTTTTTTGGATTATCAAGTGAGCTTGCCCTGATTTCATTCCAATATTTTCTTTCAGATAGTTTTGTGTTAGTTCAAGGAGAACTTTTCCATCAACTTCCTCCTCATTCATTTTCTTAATGTAGTTCTCTTTCACTCCGATGGACTTTAACCAGGAGCTGACGTCACATTCTGTCCATTTTTCAATTGGTTGACGATTGTGTTCTTCCGCTTTTCAATAAAAAACACAAAACGTATATGTTAAACATTTTTACAATTAGCTTATTTGGTAAGCATTTCTTATTTATGGAATTAAAGTTAAAAAAAAAACACTGAAAAAGTAGATACATTTTTAATGTAATGACATTTTCCACACTTACTCATTGTGAACAGAGTGCTGTTTTCACTTGGAGGCAGAATGCATAGGGGCAGGACAAAGTTTCAGAGCTCCAGCATTCTGTAGAGATAAAAGTAATAATTTTTATATGAGGCTTTCGAGCCCATCAGGGGTATGTGCATTTTATGATTTTATGATCCAAAAGAGGGAGGAGAGAAAAAGAACAATGTTCTTTAACTGATTTTATTCCACATTATTGATAACACTCTTACTACACACTAAATACATCAAATATAGTAAAATAAATATTTTTTAAAAACCCAGAAAGTGAACTATCCTTTTAACCTCTTCCTACCAAGAGCAAAATAGGCCAATTCTCGTCTGTTATCACTGGTGACAAACAAAGCTGTTTCTCTCAAAAACTGCAAATGATATTGTGGTAGGGGGGCGTGGTTTTAGGCGCTGCCGGCAAGAGAGAGAGTGAACGCGTGTGGTTTGTGGAGCCGACACAGCTCTCGGGAATCACGCAATTGGTAACGATTGATTGTGTTATTGATTGTATCAATTAACCAATTGCCTTGATTGTTCGACAGTGAGCCTGAGTGCATAAAAGCCTGCCGGAACATCTGCGGGGAGAAGAGCGGAAGACAACGTATATATATGAATGTATACTAAATTACAGAGAGAACCGAATAAAAACCGTTCTCTCACTACAACCGTCTGGTTACTTTCTCTGCACGAGAGCGGTGGTGCTCACTTCGCCACAGCTATAAATATGGGTCATAGCTTTTATTAAAACAGAGAACGGCACTATTATGACTAAGCAGTCTGGTACCTACATTCATCTTTCAGAATTTTTACCTGATGAGCTACAAAAGCTATGGAAGAAATAACTTTGTGATTCCTCAATATGCTGCCTATATGGTGTCAATATCTCAAACCATTCAAATTCTGCAGAGCTTTTTTCAGGTGAACCATTTTGGCTACCAAAGTTTGCACGAATTGTGCCAAATTGTGCAAAATGGCAATGTTCCAGAAAACTCTCAATATGATTTCTTTTTTTAAGTTTTACAATAAAATTTGATAATTTGTCAATATTGGCAATAAAGGTTCATTTTTAGATGTGTTTTTGGTGTGTTTCATATTACACAACTAATTACCCGTAGTCCCCAAATAGCTCTCCAAACCGATGTAGCAGCACAGTGAATCTTGTATTCCACCAGAGCCCCATTAGCCAGAAATGAGTCCAGGTAGACCTATATGCAAACAGGATATAAAATCAAATGTCCACCAGTTTCCTAGATAAAATAAAAATACCCCTGAATAATAATCAGAAACTCATCCTCATGTTATCATGTTATCTCTCCCTCATGTTATGTCATGCATAAATTGCTCATTTGTTTACCTGTACAGCCTGCTGTACTGCATACAGAACAATTTGCTCATATGGAACAATACCTCTACTAAACAAATGCTTTCAGACACCATTTCATACAACAACAAAACAAAACAAATGAAAAAACTCATCAGAGCTAATCAGAGCTAATCTCAGATATAAATAGGTAGCTAGCTGCTATGTGTAATTTTGCTGGCTAGCTTGCCATTGTGTAAGGGGGTGTGACATGTGAGGTTCGAGGGTCCAATCGCAGCAAGGGGATTCATTAAGCTCGAAAGCCACTGAGACGGAGATACCCCGTGTATAGGGAAATATAAATGACAAACTCAAATAACCTAGCTCCGACTCTCGACTGGAGGGAATGGAACTAGGAAAAAGGGGCGTAACTGAAAACGACCCGTATAACCGGGCGAACGTCACACAAAGAATCTCGAGCTCGGTAAACACAACAAACTAAAAAACACTGAATACTCAAACGTATACAAAACAGTGAACAATGTGATGCTAACGTTGCCTCGGAGGTAACAAACCAAAGGACATAAACTAGAGCTCATCAAAAGGGAGAACGCGACAAGCAAAAAAATAACTCCCTAGCTCTGAACGGAGCAAACTGCTTGCTGCAGTAATAGAAGAGAACCAGTCTCTGTGTCCTAACCTACCGGCAGTGTGCCAAACGCAAGACATGCGAACATTAATAGCCCTACATCTCAATAACCGGGTGAATGGCACACGAGAGCAACGAATCTCGAGCTCGGTAAACACACTGAGCTACACTGAATACCCAAACAGTATACTAAACAGTGTACAACGAGATGCTAACGTGAAATGAGAAAGGGCTGCCTCAGAGGTAACACAAACGAAGGAACAAAAATTAGAGCTAAGCAAGGGGAGAACACCACAAGCAAAAAAATAACTCCCTAACTCTAAAACGGAGCATACTGCTTGCTGCAGGAATAGAAGGGAAGCAGTCTCCATGTCCTAACCTCTACCGGCAGTGTGCCAAACGCAAGACATGCAAAAAATAATGGCCCTACATCTAAATAAGGGGAAAGGTAACGAGAAGGCCAAGGGAATAGAGGTCTAACGTTCCATGGCTACTTTCATAGGCTCGCAGTCACATGCAAACATGTCAACAAAATAGCCCAGTCTCCCTGTGAGGAGCCAGGTACCGAAGGACGAACAGAACAGCTGTTCTGGACATTTGCCAGCTCAATGACTAACGCAAGCCTAGTAGAAAATACACGCCCTGCCTCTCAGTATAGATTAAAGCCCTGCCTCAGTATGATAAACACCCTGTCTCTTAGTAAGAAATGACTATATAAATATACCCACAAACAAACAAAGACTCCTCTCGCTTTCAAAGAAGAAAGCAGACAGAGAGAGGAGGATGAGACAGAAAAGGCAACAGGTCTAGGCAAAGAAAGAAAGGAAAGACCAGGAAGCGGAAACAGAAAAGAGCCACGGACGAAGAGTCCTAATAGCTACATACACAAAGGCAAGTCTCGCTATACTCCAATAAAACACATTGGAGCAATGAGGTCTCCTACAGAGCCTAAACCTAACCATACTGGCTAAGCAAACAAAGGGCAAAATAATACCAAACACAAACAGTGCAAAATAATACGAAATAATATAGAAGCCCAGAACGAAGGAAACGTCGGCTTAAATAGCTCCAAGGTAACCACGCACAGGTGTGATGCTGAGAGAAGCTCTGCAATAAAGACGGGGCAGAGCAAACATCAACTAAAAGGGCAGCGCCCTCGCGTGGCTACCAAGGAAAACGACCACAAGGGAAGGACTCGTAAAAACCATGACACATTGGGCCCTATCTTACACCCGGCGCAAAGCGGCGCTAACCCAAATGCAAGTGTCTTTGCTATATTACACCCGGCGGTAGGTTCATTATAACGCCTAATGCTCACGCCGTTTAACTAGCATGTACTCTTGCGCCTTTTAGGCGTGTTGGTCTTAAGATGAGGAGTGGCCAGGATTCTTTTTGGCGTATTGCTATCTTGAGCCAGCAGAAAGCGCTTGCGCTAGAACCACCACTAACCTGGTCTAAAGTCATGTCGCAGTTGTATACATGTTATTTTAACGGCGCATATAAGTGCGTCAACAAAGGCGTGTGCACAATGCGCGTACCCTCCTGTCTGTTACACACAGGGGCGCGCACAAGCATGATTAAAATATCAAGATTACAATGTGAAATAGTATTATTGTGTAGCCTATATCAAAAAATACATAATAATAAAAGGGTCCATAGCCATATTTTTTTTATTCCCTCAGCGAAGGGGAATGCCATGCACATTAAATTGCTTTCAGCCCACTCCATCAACATCCAGGCGATGTGCGATGGTACGGGACAATGGATATCCATTAAAAAGCCTAATGCGCGAATTGTCATTTACACCTAATGCGTGAATTGTCATTCAATGGAAAACTCGCGCACGGCAATAGACGGACATTTAAGTTCTGAAAATGCGCTTCAGATGTCATTACAATACAGCTCTGTTTATCTATGAATACAGCCTGTAAGTAAATAGAATGGTTTGTGACTGAAAAAAGTTCAAAACCTTGTCCAGTGAATATTGCATTTATTGTTTTTCAAATAGCCTAGGCTACAGCAGATTCGCTGTGCATAAGGTTTTTTTCGATAGCCTATGGTTAAAAAACGGAGATGTCACCATGTTAACTAAATTGTAACCTTAGCTATTCTTCGTCCTTCATATTTTTTAAATTACAGTGACCAGGTTTCCATACTCTCACCGTTTAAAACCCAGCTGATTTCACCCGTTATTCCATAACTGAACAAAACGATTTTAAAGAAAACTAAGCGTCTAATTAGAAACTAAAACAAATTTGCAGCACGTTACACAATTAATTCACAATTATTTTTAACGCCATTCTCTGCATGTGCGCTGCATGTTCTCTGTTTCCCCTGCTGTAAGTCGCACGTTTCACGGTCTTCCTGGGAAAGTGGATTGTTTTAAAGGATTACGCTACGAGTAAAACAGGTTGGTCACATTTCCATAAACAGGACATTATTAAACAAGGGGAAATATGCGTGAACATATGGGTTGCGAACCTGACAGCTTTATTGTAGGCTATTTAGTGTCATCATTAAGGCAAAATAAGGGTATGCATGTTATTAATCAATATTAGCCTACTATGCAGGTAGCCTAATGAACTTTGGATGAAGCTTGAACTTCGAGAACTCCATGAGAACAGCCTCTTGGAATTGATGTTTGACACTTGCATTGCATAATCAAACGAAATTCGCTGAACAAGCAGGCTAATTTGGCGTTTTCTAAGGTGAGACTGAAGCCATTGATAGCTTATTCTCAGCCGTTGCAGGTCCTTTTAACGAAATTTAACCGCATATATTTTGTAAAATAACAGCCCTGTCTGGAATTACCGGGAACTCATAGGCTAATGGTTAGTCCGAATAATATTGATCATACTCCATTTAGCCTATTCCTTGATCACACTAAACACGGGATATGTTTAGTGTGATAAATGGGATATGACATTTTGATTGGTTTATTGCATGTCACGTCCAAGACACACCTATAATTAATGAAGCGACTAGGTTCAGCCCAGTTGCACCTTGCGCCGTGCTTAGCGCCAAAAAAACACGCCGTTAAAATAGCAAAAGTGGACTTGGACACGCCCAAAATGGACTTTACGCCATGCGCTTAGACTAAGCGCCAAGATCGCCAAGATAGGGCCCATTGTTACAATATAGTCATGTTTATGGAATCCTCAAGGCAACAAAAGTCACTAATAGGTTATCTGGATTGTAAAAAATAAAAAAGCTTTTAATCATTTCCTTAGCCTCCAATCAATCAGTCGATAAAATAAACAAAAAAAAGATTTTTACTTTCCCATTTATAATTTATTTATATCGCACCTTTCAACCATAAAGTGCTTTCCAGAACAAAAAAAGGGCACACATTACAGAGCATGGGATAGGGATACAATAAAAAAAGTAAAGAATAAATGAATAAAAAGTGCTGTAAGTTCTACATGGTGAAAACAAAATGCATAAAATACCCTTTAACCCTCATATGTCCACATTTTATGATTCCTTTTATGTTTGGGGTTAAATTGTGGTCTAAATATTGAAACTGTGATGATCTCATTTTAGAGTCTGAGCTAAGTGAAAGTTTGTGAAGTTTAAAACCTATATGGGAAAGTGCCACCAAAATTACCCATAAGAAATCTGAGTTAAAAACTAAAAAAGGTTGTATATTTTCTTACATTTTATACAGCTACCCCACAAATGACTCCACACAACAGCTTTGGATGCAAAGTTGGTACAGGACTTTTGAAAATATAGCATTATGTTTATTGTGTGTTTACTATTTTATCCCAACAAATTAGGAAAAATCATATAGTGTTAAGATGAAAAAATAAGGTTAACTGGTTTTTAAGAGATGTCAAACATTGAATCGGGTCAACTTGAATCTAAAATGGTGGACTACAGAGCTAAATCAAGACCAAACATTATGGAGGGCACTGTAGCCTATATGCCAAAACAGCCCAAACTGATCAAATATTTGACTCACCTTGTTCTGGAAAAGGTTGGCCAGGAGTACATGTTAATTTTTATAATGCTGCAAAGAATTTGATATAGTTTATGAAAATCTAAAACATCAGGATAAACAAGGCTATTTCTCTCAAGCACGGTCAAAGCCTAATATTCAAGTAGACTATTTAGCCTACATCAAAGCTTTTTAGGCACAAGAACAATAGCATTCTACAATATAATAATCGCAATATCTTTAATTTAAGTATTTACAAACAGAAATACTTTCAAGCAAAAAATGGAAAAGGACTAATCAGCTGAGATTTCTTCTTCAATAGTGTCACAACTGCATACAACGTTTGAGAGACCGAGTGGACTCGTTTTGCAAGCAGGAGGAGTCCCGCCCATGACTGACTGGGCATGTTCTGCACAAGCCCGTGAAGTTTTTAACCCCTTGGCGCAGATGGCAAATTTTGTATATTTAGGGGGTGCTCTGTTTAAGGCTTTATAATTCCAGGTGTGAGCATCACATTAACTTGGTAAATGGCTTAAATTAAACAAGACAGGTGTACCATTTACAATACAAACTTGTTTATTTTCATTATTTAAGTCAAAAAATAAAGTTCCACAAATGGCAAAAAACTTTGGAAAATGTCAACAAAAAATTGTTTTTCTTTAGTTTGCAACAAAATACTGAGAGCTACATAAGTGAAATTGGTAATATATACATTTCCTGGATCATAAACTCCATGTACACAAGTTTTGCAAAAACTGAGTGGTGCAAAATATAAGGTAAGGTAAGGTAAGGTAAACTTTATTCAAAATTCTGTTGTTACAGCAGCAGCCAGAGGAAAATAAAAGCAACAATAAGAAATGCAGTATGCAACATCCATACACAAAATAAATAAATAAATACTGTACACCATCTTGCCCTAAAAATTAAAATTTGGATACCTAAAAATATACAAATGATAAAAGACTAAGGTATAAAATCCAGAGAAAAAATAAAGTGCAGGAGTGAAGTGCCACAGTAGGTTGCTGTGATGTGATATCAGGTGGTTGCCAGGTACAGTGGCGCCCCCAGCTGTACGCAGAGTACGCAGTCTGCGTACCTTAGCAACAACAGCAAAATTAGTATTTCCATTAAAACTGACGTGAATTGTCAAAGTCTTTCCGTCTCTGTTTCTACGATGTTGAGGAATGATATTTGCTTATTGTCTTCGTTGTATTGCATGGTTATTGTATTTTCATATTTCAAACATTTGAAAGTGATTGGAAGACACAGTTGAAAGTGATTGGGGAGGACCTTTTTCTTTAGACCGGGAAAAGTTTAGAGTTGCCTTTTTACTTGTCAGTCAAGATAACTAACTTAAACGAATAGTAATTGACGTTAGCCAAATATGTCAAACTGTGGCGTCGCCAGACCTATTTTAGGGGGCTGTAGCCCCCCTAAAATTTGCTGTAGCCCCCCTAAATATTTTTTAAGCCACTAGTTTTAATCATTACATTTTTTTTGATTTCACAAAATGTGCCATTGACATTCCAGAATCATAACGCACACGGAAAATCTGGCGCTAGGACCCTGGGGAGGCTTAATCTAGTGCAGCCATTGGTTAGAGTGCAGTGTGGTAGAGCCGCGTGACCGCTCAATTCAAATGACCGCTACAGACTGAGAGTGGGTTGTAGTATGAACGTTCCAATGCTGCTGTAACAAATCACTAGTCTAGTAGCCTACTTGAGCTCAATAAGTTCGGTCACAACATAAACCACTTAACAGAATTTAAAATTAACAGTTAACGTTAGCTACAAAAGCTTTTGCTCCATAGGTCTGTTCTCAAGTGCTACTGCTAGGCTGGATCCATACCATGTCGAAAAAAATAAGTAAGTTTTCCACTATGTTGAGCAGCCAGAGTCTACGATGTGTAAAAAAATTCTTGACTATAACGTTGTTTGTATTAAGTAAAGTCATGAATTATGGGTATACCTGAGTTGAAAAAATTACTGTTAATCCCTTAGTTTGGTAGAAAAAGGCAGGAGTGTCTTCATTATAGCCTATGTGAACCATATTAATGTTAGTTGCCGAAACTCCTGGCTCCTCTTCCTATAGCCAGCTTAACAGTTACTGGTTCACATTTTAGGTTTATATGAGATGGCTACAGTTGTTCAACTAAAATGCCTAAACGGAATTTGTGAAGCTTGCCTGCTGTTACTAATAGCCTATAGCTGCTAAATAAATTTTAAAACGGAACTCACTTTCTGCATCTGCAACGTGGAGTAGCTAGCCTCTCTGGTTTTATGTCCTCGGTTAGCTACTGCGATAGCCTGGATAAGACATATAATAATTTACAGTTAGATAGCTACGTAGGTAACTTATTTGACTCATAAAGTTAGGATGCTTTGATAAAGCTACAAAGCTACAAAAGTTCAAAGTTTTTTTTCTAATGATAGGGAGAAGTTTACGGGAGAGTATAATTTTGAGGGAATCCCCCCCCAAAAAAACAAATTACTGGTTAAATTTAATCTACAGGCCAGGCCTAAATGAATTCTGCTGCCATTGAGGCAATTTGTATAAGCTGTCAAACTAGAATAGGCTACACATCGGCTTTGACATCACAATGTGTCAACTGTTGCCGATGCCAATACATTTTAGTTGATAGACGATGGTATCGTCTACATCAGCCCAACCCTATTGCTACATATGTAAGCAATTTATAGAAATATTCTTTGCAACAACTAAATTATTTATTGATTTTAGGCTTATTGCTGCTCCCAAATTCATGGGGAACAACCATTTTGTGGCTGCCTTTTTGAAAAAAGTTCTCCTGGGGGTGCATTCCCCCAGACCCCCCTAGTACAGGCTTAGCCCCCCTAAACATATATCTCTGGCGACGCTCCTGTGTCAAAGAAAAGAAAGCAGCTCAGCATTGTGGAACTGTTCAGTCTGAAAAAGAATGAAAAGAACAATTCGGAGAATCAGCTTTCGGAGAACCAGTCCTCAGCTGAGGACGAGCTACCCACCAAAATTTTATTTTATTTGCAGTGACTTGCTCTTGCTCGTGCTCTCTCTAACACACACAATTGGCGTGCATATAATATTTTATTACAAATTTAAGCAGTGAATACATTTTGTTGAGCATGTTCGATAGTTACATTGACTTGTCAGAAGTGTTTTCATTGTGTTAACATTAACTGTGCTGTAAGTCGCGTAACAGCTTGTTGCGCGCAACATTTCCATTCTAATGTGAGGTCTCTCCAGTTTTCCTGATGAAATATCAGGCTACTGTAAGTCACGTAACATCTTTTTGCGCGCAAGATTCCCATTCTATTTTGAAGTACGTCTCTCCGGTTTTTCTGATGAAAGATCAGACTTTAACGTAGGCTAGGCCTACTCCTACGTTAGAACTTCTTGTAATATGCGACCTTATGAGTGCAAAATATATCGGTAAATTACGTTGTAACGTTAGTCCTAAGTAGTGGCTTTGTTTTCATGTTGCCTATGGCTTGGCCTACTCTGTTGCGTACCCCGGGAAGAAATCCTGCGGGCGCCCCTGGCCAGGTACACAACAACAACAACATAAAAACTACATGGTACTGTTAAAAAGTCTAACTGCCATTGGAATAAAAGACCTGCGGTAGCGCTCTGTCTTGCACTGTGGGTGTCTGAGTCTGTTGCTATGGGAGCTGTTCAATGCCTCCACAGTCCCATGCAGGGGGTGAGAGGAGTTGTCCATGATAGACGTCAGCTTAGCTAACATCCTCCTCTCACCCACCTCCTCTGTGAAGGCAAGAGGGCAGCCCAGGACAGAACTAGCCCTCTTGACCAGTTTGTTGATTTTTTTTCTGTCTCTGTCTGAGCTTCCCCCCCACCAACAAGCAACAGCATAAAAAGCAACAGATGCCACAATGGTGTCATAGAATATCCTTAACACTGGTCTGCACACTCCGAAGGACCTCAGTCTCCTCAACAAATGAAGCCGACTTTGGCCCCTCTTGTACAGGGCGTCAGTGTGGTCTGACCAGTCCAGTTTATTGTTGAGGTGAACACCCAGGTATTTGTATGAACAAACTATCTCAATATCCAGTCCCTGGATGTTCACCGATGTAGTCAGGGATGACTTCCTGCGGAAGTTGACAATCATCTCCTTCGTTTTACTGGCATTCAAGTGGAGATGGTTTGGGTTCACACCAGTCAACAAAGTCCTTGATGACCCCCCTGTATTCCCTTTCGTTCCCCTCTGATACACACCCAACAATGGCTGTATCATCAGAAAACTTCTGTATATGGCAGTTACTTGTGTTGTATGTGAAGTCTGATGTGAACAGGGTGAACAGAAAAGGAGAGAGCACCGTCCCCTGTGGGGCGCCTGTGCTGCTGGTCACCACATCAGACGCACAGTCATGCAGCCTTACATACTGTGGTCTGCTGGTGAGGTAGTTAATAATCCATGCAGTCAGGTGATGGTCAACTCCCGCTCCTTCAAGCTTACCCCTGAGCAGTGATGGCTGTATTGTGTCGAACGCAGATGAGAAATCAAAAAACATGACTCTCACATAGCTCCCGCTGCTCTCCAGGTGTGAGAGAGATCTGTGCTGAAGGTAGATTACCTTTAACTACAAATCAACAGTTTTGGCTCATAAAACTCACTTTTGCATAATTTTCAAGTGGGAATTACTATATTTTCATCAGTATAGGGGGGGTAGATATCTATGAGTCCAAAAGCCCTATACAAAACATGTCATAGAATTTATAAAATTAGTTTTGTCCATTATAAAGCATATACATTTCCTCCTTCTGATGGCTTAAGATAAAAAACATTGATATGACAGTGTTACATACACCTAAATATGTTGCCTAATCATTCACTTTTCTACCTCAATAAAACATAACTTTTCCCTGTACTCTACAGTATGTACTTTTGTCCTGGGATTGCATTTTTCTGTATTTTAAAAAAAAAATGTTTAATGTTCCAATTGATAATGACTCCAAGGAAAATGTTACCTTAATCTACCACATATCAGCGCACAGTAAATTGTAATGAGCATTTGTCATGCCCTAAGAAACAAGTATATACACCATACAGTGGCAATTTTAGCATGACATTTCTGAAGGGGCAGTTTTGTATGTCACCATAAAAAAATAAAGACAGCCAATTAGTCTATGGTAGGCCTATGCTATGGGCTGCGCTGTAGGCCTAAGTGCCAGGGAGCAGAAAGATTTCAAAACTGAATACAATGTATCACTTCAGCGCAACACAGAACCCTACATTGAGGTTGCCTATACTGCAACAAAGTAATAGGATGAGACAGACAAGTTTCTTCAATAACTTGCATGCTTTATCAAAACCGTAAATACAAGCATATGACACGTTAACTTATATGAAAGTGAAAACAAGTTTGATCAAGTTTATCCAGAACTAATGCAATTATAGCCTAGCTAAAATACAAAAAACGCAAAGCGTGCCAACAGCATATTATAATAACGAGAATTATCAGATAAATGTAAAATAAATATGTAAATATTTAACACAAACATTACATTACATTACATTCATTTAGCAGACACTTTTATCCAAAGCGACGTACAATAAGTGCATACAGAGACATCATCAAGATCACTACAGAACAGACAAGACAGAGCACATCCTTCCCATAATGTAGCAGCTATCCCTAGTAATCAACGTTGACTATATTTCACAGTAAGCTGTGGGTAAATCAGCTATACTACACTTCTATTCTAAATACTATTATAAACTATAATAAACAGACAGGAAAACACAGGGAACTGATATTCCTAGGTTAGAATATCAGTCAAGGTGGAGTCTGAAGAGGTGTGTCTTCAGGCCTCGACGGAATGCAGGCAGGGTTCGAGTAGAACATAGGGGAATGGGAAGTTCATTCCACCACTGATGAGCTAAGGTGGAAAAACTCCGCAGTCGGGACGAGCAAGAGCCTTTGACACAGAGGGGGGGAAGTGAGTCGCCCTGCTGTAGAAGAGCAAAGTGGTCGAGCAGGAACATAGTTCTGGATTAAGTCCTGCAGGTAGGCGGGGCCTGTCCTATTGGCTGCAGTGTAGGTCAGGGTCAGAACTTTGAACCTGATCCTGGCTGCAACTGGCAGCCAGTGGAGTGACCTCAGCAGGGGGGTTACATGGGAAAATTTCGGGAGGTTGAACACAAGCCGGGCAGCTGCATTCTGGATCAGTTGAAGAGGCAGAATGGCGCAGGCTGGTAGGCTTGCGAGCAGGGAGTTGCAGTAGTCCAGGCATGAGGTGACCATGGTCTGGACAAGAAGCTGGGTGGAGTAGGTGGTCAGGTACGGTCAAATCCTCCTGATGTTGTACAGGAGGAACCTGCAGGACCATGCCGTCGCCCTGATGTGCTCTTTGAAGTCCAGATGGTCGTCCAGGACCACCCCCAGGTTCCTTGCAGAGCGGGAGGCAGCCACCACGGTCCCATCAATGGTGATGGAGAAGTCATGTAGTGGGGAGGTCTTGTACGGCATGAAGAGGAGCTCTGTCTTGTCAAGGTTGAGCTTCAGGTGATGGGTAGCCATCCACTCTGAGATGTCAGTCAGACAAGCAGATATCCTCTCCTTAGGGGTAGAGGGAGGGAAAGAGAGGAAGAGTTGAGTATCATCAACATAGCTATGGTATGAGAAGCCATGTGAATTAATTACTGAACCAAGAGACTTAGTATACATAGAGAACAGCAGAGGACCCAGTACAGATCCCTGCGGGACTCCTGTAGACAGGGGATGGGGAGCAGAGACGGAACCCTTCCAGGAGACTTGGTAGGATCTATCAGTGAGATACGATACAAACCAAGAGAGGGCAGTTCCAGAAATGCCCATCTCAGTGCGTGTGGAGATCAGGAGTTTGTGGTTGACCGTGTCGAATGCCGCAGACAGGTCAAGGAGAATCAGAACAGAGGAGAGAGAGGAGGCTCTAGCAGTGGCGAGTGCCTCCGTCACGGCCAGGAGAGCAGTTTCAGTGGAATGGCCGGTTCTGAAGCCGGACTGATGTGGGTCAAGCAGGTTGTTCTGGTGGAGAAAAACAGACAGTTGGTTAAGGACAGCACGTTCAATTGTTTTGGACAGGAAGGGCAAGAGAGATACAGGACGGTAGTTCCTGACATCAGCGGGATCCAAGCTAGGTTTTTTAAGGAGTGGGGTTACACGGGCAGTTTTAAAGGCAGCAGGAACATGGCCACAGATTAGGGAGGTGTTAATAATGGAGGACAGATATGGAAGGAGCTCAGCAGATATAGACTGGAGGACTGCTGAAGGTATGGGGTCTAGTGGACAGGTGGTTGCGCGATGGCGCGTCACCAGCTGGAGCACATCTAAGTCCTCCAGAATCTTGAAGGACGACAGTGTAGTGATGGGTTCAGTATGGGGGATGTGGGGTGTCACCGGATGCGTGAAGGAGTTCCGGATCGCGGCCACCTTCCCCTCAAAGCGGGTCAGGAAGTCATCTGCAGAGAGGAAGGGGGTGGAGGGGGGATGAGCAGGGAGGAGAAGGTGGAAAAGAGTTTAGTTTCAATGGTTTAGATACACATGCATCAATTTTAGACAAACATTTGGTATTGCTCTAAAAATGGTTCCCCTATGGAGACAAGCCAAATAATCCTCCGTTTTTTCAGAGGTTGTAGTAGAAATGCTAAAGTTTATATGATGATTGTTGAATTCAAATCTTGAATTGATTCAAGTCATAGAAGAATGCTCACACATAGCAAGCTCAATCAACATTTTCTCATTTTGTATGAAATTAAACTCATTTGCTCTTTAAGTCAGTTTCCTCTTTGCCAAACTCCTATCAAGGGCAATAAATGTAGTAAATGAAGGCAAGCAAACCACATGGGTGGATTCCAATCGCTTATTTTATCCGTCCTCTTCTCTGTCATCGCCTCACCCGGAAATCGATCGAGGTTCGCCATCTTTAAGGACATTCCAAACCACTAAATGCTCCTCGGAGGAGCAAGGAGTGGGGAACGACGAGGCTCTCGGAGGATGCTTCAGTGAGGAAACACAAGTGTAGCCTTTGCGGAAGCCTTTTCTCAGAACGCGTGACGTGAATAAATTATCCACCACTCTGCCATGTTGCAGGCACACCCCTACACAAATGCTATGTTACCATTCCTTTCCATTTATTATAAAGCACTAATCCATAATGACACTTGTTCTTTATAACTAACAAAAGCACCGTTCATTCAAAATAAGTTAGGCACGTGTGCATAAAATGATGCTGATGCTTGATTGAGCAAGGATGTTCCATTTGCCTAATACATGTTCCCTCGTTTCCTCCATCCTAGTATCTGATCCTTGCATTCTTTCCTCGCGTCCTCTGTTGGGCGGAGCTAAGGAGCGTGGAAAGAACTCGAGGAAAGGATGCAAGAAGCAAAAATATTCGATTGGACTGAAACCCATGACATTTTTCAAGGCGGTGTTCCTTACCCAACCATATACTGAGAAATTGGCTGATTGCGGTTATATCTACCTATCTTGGTGGCCATGTAAAAGGAAAAAGTACTCTGTATGAAACATAAGCTGATTGGTACTCACTCATTAGGCTTGTGAAATTGTGGAAAGCCATGTCATGTAGAAAGTAAGATGTAAATAAATGACAGTGCAGTATGTTGTAGCAGTATGTTGTAGAGAGAGAGAGGGGCTGCATCCCAATATTCTTCACAACCCCACTTCCTTTCCTCCACTCCCCCACTACCACTCCTTAATTAATCTTTCCAAAAATTGCACTCTTCATGGTCCCCTTGGAGACAACTGCTGATCTCCAAGGGCTTTCAGCTGCTGGGCTGCTGCATTGCCAAGTGTAACCTGAAGCTTTGCGTCATCCAGCTCACTCACTTGTGTGGTATGGAATTATATTACAGGTCCACAATGTCATACATAATCATACTCAAGGAACAAGAAAAAAGTGCAAAAAATGGAGAGTGCATGGATATCCACTGTTGAACTACCGTGATAAAGTCTCCTCGGACTGCACATTTAGACTGTGGGAAAATTATTACTTTTAATATACTTTTGTTGAAAAGGGGGCAAAAGAGCACGATCCTATGGAGGGACTGAGCTGAGGATTCCCCACCAACCTCTTTCAAAACCACTATAAAGGGCCTGTGACTGTTAATCCCCACAGCTAGAGGATGGAGTAAAATGGAGAAATTAAACCCAGCACCCTATTTATAACAATCATATGTTTCACTTTATTTCAATAGTTTCCTGTAATTTGAACTGCCCATTGCTTTGGCTCACTGAGGCCCACAGCAGGATTCCCACTGTGATTACATAAATCATAGGACGGTCCGAGTTCTAAGCAAAGTTGATTCCTGCAAGAATTTCTGCAGTTCTTACAAGAATTTGGTTACTTTTTCATTATAGGGAACAGTTTTCATTTAAAAATGTAATTCCATAGTTCCATAAATCATAATTGGATTTAAACTGGATGTGGATTTTAGGGGTGCGTCCCAATACTCAAAAAATGCATCCTCCTCTCCTCCTTGCCCTGGAAACCGATCTTTGTGTCGTAATCTAATGTTGCTGTTTACATATTAATTGCATGTTAAGTAATGTCTCCTCCGTGCCCCGGAAACTGATTTTTTGTCCTAATCTAATGTTGCTGATTTCATGTTAATTAATGTCTCGAACCGCAATTTCAGGTACATTGCATACTGTACATGCAACTACTTGTACTTGACACGTACAGGCAGTTTTGCATACTTCCGGGTAGGAGACGAGTGGAGGAAAGGAGGTGAGGACTATTGGGACGCACCCTAGGGTTTAAGCCTGGCGATTCTGGTTATGCCTCAGTATCTCCCCCTGCTGGCAATATCAGAACTGCAGCTGTTGCTTATTGTCCTCCCCCAGCTTCCACATTGCTCATGTTGTCCTCAGGGTCAATCAGGCAGTGAAACTGACCTATTATTTCATGCAGATATTATAATTCTTTCCAATTAAATAATTAATAAAGTGTTCTGAAACTTTTATCCGGTAGTGAATGGATTAATCTGGATTAATTATCTGGATTAATTAACTTGCACTATAAGAGACACATTGTGAAATTGGTTGAAAAATGGGTTTTACAATGTTAAACTGTATGCTTGAATTATAAGATCTTAAATCTTAACAGAGGCAATATTTACACCGAACAAAGCAACGTTTAGGTTCATACATGGGGTAGGGAAATGTTTTTTTATGAGACATACTTACTAAAATATATTTAACTGAAAACATTTTTACCGGTGAACTAGAATAGTTAGCTAGCTGACATACTCAACTTAATTAGCTAGCTGTCTTGTCAACAGTCCAGCTGTCTAAATTAAACAGTGAAATTGGACTGCCTAGTTCTTACCACTGGGCTGGACAGACATAATGCAGTCACCTCACTTGGTAGGGAAGCCCATTGAATCCCAACTTATATTTTATACATCTAGACTTGTCTGGATCTGACCTTCTTCAGATAGGAACCTAAAAAAGGCTTTACAACCCATAGAAAATCTTTTTTTCTTGTTGGGTGGTACCATGGTTCTCTGCCACCTGTGTAGACAGTAAATTTACCACCCAGTCTCCTTGCATGCTCTATTTCTACAAGCTCTCATTTGGTCCATTGTCAAAAGACTAGACATTTGTCTGAAATCAGTGCTTTAAGGTGACTTAACTGCAAGATTTTAGACACAAAGGAGGCTGCAAATTAACTGTTAAATACAGGAAGACATAGGTAAATGTACGCATGGTCTCTTTGCTGGTGGATGAGAGTCTACAGAAAAAAAGTATTCATTGTTCTTTGCTATGAAGTTTTTTCATCAGGACAGCTGTGTGTGCCTGCCTGTGCATGTTTGTGTGTGTGTGTGTGTGTGTGTATGAGATGATGCGTGATACAACAGGAAGATTATGACACCACCACTGAACCAGTTGAACCAGTATAATCTGATCGTCAATAACACCATTCAGGGAGGCTATAATGGCTATGCTCTAAGTGGTAAAATACAAGTTTTGCACAGCAAATGTATAAGTCACCTGGCAAATGAAATTCAATATATCTAAATGTAAAGTTCTACGTGTGGGGAATAAAAACATAGAGCAGGATTACTATATGGGCGGTACAAAATTAGAAAGTGCTCCTGTAGAAAAAGACTTGGGTGTAATAGTCGATGAAAGCCTATCTGTTAAGGATCCGGGTAGGAACTGGACTCAAATGCACGACTCAGAGACAGAATACAATAATGCTCGCGAAGAGTGTTTATTACTTCGTCCAAAACTCCAGAAGTATAGGGAGAGAACAGGGAAAGGGGCTGGATCCTGGGTTGGTGAGAACTGGGACAGAGCGGGGCAGAACAGTTAATTTAACTTATTTGATCATATGGCCATTTGATAAGCAGAGGACCTGGTGGAATTAATCTGTTTTTCCAGAACAAATTTTTGTTGTATTCACTTTTAAATATTAACTAACAGCATGAATTTTAAATATTACTCCAAAGGAACACCTGCTGATATCATTCCACCTCTGCCACACCTTGCTGGAACACCACCTCTGCCACTCCTTGCTGGAATACCACCTCTACCACTCCTTGCATTGTTGGATGTTGATTCATTATAATAAACTTAGTCTTCAGCAATAAATTCACAAGCTCTGCAATCACACAAACATGGCTCACAGTCCTATGGCAAAACACAATAGATGTCCAAAATGGCTCAGTACCACGCAAAGGAATAATGTTATTATTTAGAATACAGAACATAAAAGCAGACACAAAATGCCATGTAACTAATTTTCTTTAATAAAAAATGCACAAGTCTGTACATTGAAAATGAGTACTTAAGTAGAAAATTGGTATTTGAGTAACACACATGCAATCCAAAATCCCCTCATGTCTAGGCATGTCTATACACTGCATGGAAACATGTATGAAATGAAGTTTACTTCTGAAAATAAGGTAAATTCATTGTTCTAATACCCATAGATACATTAATGAATATTTTATAATACAATAAAGCCTGTTGAGTAGGTGCTAGTGATATTATCAAATGACAGAATTTGACAGCTATAATCATTTCACTTATACAAAGTTAACAGTAACATGCAAATAGTCAGATAATCATTAAAAACACAGCTTCAAAAAACATGAATAAAGGAGTTTACAAAAGTCAGGAATAAAGGAATTAACAAATCTTTAAGAACGAATCCAATACATTTCCCTTTCCAATTAGTGATTTTTTTTCAGTTACAATCGTCATTACAAAAACATATAAAAGTACATGAGCCAAAGAGATTAGTAGAAGCATAATCTACAATGATTTATAATAATTTACTGGTGGTAAATTGGTGGTGGTGTTTGCATGTGTGTGTCTGTGCATGCACATGTGTGTGTGTGTCATTAGTGTGTGTGTCCTTCAAGACTTTGTAGAAGTGTTTGTACATATTCGTATGTGTGCATTTGCATACATGTATGTTTTTGTGTAGGTATATGTGTGTATGAGTGTGTAAGCGACTGCATGTGTAAATTGGTAATCCATGAGAGAAAAAGACTTTTGTAAGAGTGTGTGTGTGCGTATATGTGCATGCTCACCTTTGCGTGTATGTGTGCATGCACTTGTGTGTGCGCATATGTATGTGTGTGTCTGTGTATATGTGTTTATGCATGTGTGTGTGTGTTTGTCTCTCTGCCTGTTTGGGTATGTATGTCTCTGTGTGTGACTGTGTGTTTGTGTGTGTGTGTGTCTGTATGCGTGTACATGTTCATGTGTGCGTATGTGTGCACCGTATATGTATGTGTCCATCCAGCTGGATGGGGGGTCTTCATGATCGGCTTTGCACTGCAGCTGAAATATAAAAACTGGAATGCCATCATATATATAGACCAGTGGCGCTGTTGCATTTTGGAAAAATGCAGACTAGCATGGGCTCTCGTTCAAAATGTAGGTAGTAGCACTGTAATACTGTGCAGTGAGTATACTTGTTGCGCAGACAGTCTGCAGATGTTAGATCGACGAGAGGGCTCTCACTCTTGCATGAGTTTAATGAGTTTTGACTACAGTACTGAACTTAATAAGCAGAGCTCACTGACCCTTATTATGTCTCATGCACCTTGCTGATTGTAATGCCGATAGCGACTGGCCCTTGAAAAGTAAAACCCAGGTAGAATTCAACATCCTCATTGTCATAAGGGATTGAATCCGAATTCAAAGCGCGTATCACAAAATGCTTCTTTTCACAGTCCTCAATGTAGACTTTTCCATCTTTCATCCAACCTTGAACACGTTTCAACAGCAATTTGACCTGTGGCATTTTCCACACATCTCCACTGAGCCATTTCATTCTCCTTTCAGGCATGGAGAGAAGTTTGTTGAGCATTTCCAGCTTGCTCTTGTGAACAATTTTACTCAGTCCTTTTCCATTACCCAGATAGAAATGAGTAAAAATTCTCTTTTCCTTTTGAGGTACAGCTTTCATTTTACTGCTGTAACTTTTCTTGAGACCATCAACAGCTGCCATGATGGTTTCATATTTCGCATCTTTGTCATTCTCGTTGTCATCATTTTCTGGCCAGAACAGCAGTGTTTGCAAGAAAAGAACATTAGGCAAATATATACCTCTCTCTTTTCGGAATTTCTGGCTAAGTTCCTGAAGGTCTTGAAGTGTAGACGTTCCTGCAGAAAGGCAACCTAAGGCAATTTCGGATGCTATGTATGCAACCAGTTCTGTTTGATCTAGGCAATGTTTGATCCTAGAATATACAGCAACAATTTCTTCTAATTGTGCACGGTTCTTTTCAGACAAGAGGGAAAAGATTGTGGTCATGTTACCACCACCAAGATTGCAAATGTTCATGCGCATCAACAGACTTTGGTTAGCTTTATGCAATGGTACCTCTCCGAAAAGTTTACCATAGGAGGATGATTTTTTTGCTAACCACCTTATTGGATTATTTATCTTAATTTCAGAGCTGAGTGATTCATGTTCTGAAGTGTCTGAAGTGGTGTCAGTCTGGAAATGAGTCAGGTCTTCAGATATCCTTTCAAGGGCTGTCCACATGTTTTTGTGAATATTTTTCAGTTGGCAGTGAAAATGTATCCAGGGATATTTCACTGCCTGTGGTATGTGCTCTGTGAGCAGGTACTGCAGACACTGAGAGCGGCCTTTCTGTCCTTCGGGAAACACGTGGAAAACGAGCTCCAAAAAAGCAAATGCTAGGTCAACTTCTGAAAAGTAGCCTGAATTGTTCATGGTTTCTTGTTCTGAGTCAGCTGCTGTCTCGGATGCTCTGAAGCACTGCATTGCTTCTAGTGCTGTTGAAATCGCATCCACAGTGTTTTCAGCTGTAACATTCTCGCTTCCAAGCAATTTGCATTTGGCATTGAACCATCTCTTGTACACCTGGCCTTTTGTGTCTAAGATAAAGGAATTGTTGGGCTTCTTTTTTTCTGCTACCTCCGCCCAGTTTTTTGCTTCTTCAAACTTTTCGTTTGTGTAATGCAATCGTGCAAGTTGCTGAGCAAAGAAGGCATCATCACCAAAACGTGAGTAGGCTTCCTGCAGAACCTCAACTGCCTTCTCTGTGGTTTCTTCCTTCAGAACATGTTCGATAAGAGGGGAAAAGGAACTGTCATATGTATCACCTCTACTGATCTTGCTGCGCCTCATGCAGAGATCCCGCAGAAATCTGTGATAGTCTTCCTTTCCAAAACGGTTCTCAAAAAGCACATCTTCATGGAGGAGGTCCATGGCTATACTGCTCTGCTGCACATCACTCCCTAACAGCTGTTGGAGAACTTCTTCAGCGACTAATGGATGAATTATGCGTATAAATTTGATGTTTGTCTTCTCATTTCTCAAGTGTATGAAAAGAAGTTTGGCTTGTTCATTTAATGAAGATTCAAACAAGTGCCTTCTGAAACTGTCATTGCATTTTCTCTCGGTTTTCTCTGTTTTTTTCATATGCATGGACAGTAGCAAGAGAGCCTCACAATGAGACTGAGAGAGATAGGAGTTTTGGACATGCGTGTTGAGTAAAGCCACATACAGAATGAGGCGAGTTCCGATAGAAGAGCGGTCAATGTCTTGCAACAAATCTGTCACAAATTTGGTAACATACTTCCTATCAAATTCTTTGCTCATCAACACAAATGTCAAAAGGTGCTCTGGTGGATGCTGTTCTTTAAGTTCAATCATCTTCTGTGCAAATTGTCTTTTCTCATCCGGGGACAATTTGTGAGTCAGGGCAAAGTTCTGTAAAGGTGACTCCTTGCACATTTTCTCTGGGTCACGTGACTGTCTGCAGCTCAGAAGAACAAAACACAGTGTTCCTTGATTGATTTTCTTGGCTTTCATAGCAACGTCCAATTCATTTCTCAGGTTGTTTACATAGTCCTTCTCATAGTCTTCCACCAGGAGGAGTACTGGAAGACATTTCTGCAGGTCTTTTTCATCATACTCACGCAGTTTTACAGCATGCTCTGCAACAGCGGTCACTGGGAATGATGGTTTTACAACTGCACATCTTAGACCTTTTTTGTTGTTCCATAGTACCTGTCGTGCAACTGTGCTCCCGCCACTTCCTGGATGATGGTATATATTAATGTTGTTGACGGGTATTTGGTCCCTACTCCATCTGGGAGTATTAGTCAGAAGTTTGGAAACATCCTTATATGTGTCCCTTTGGATGAATTCCCCAACAATTTTATTTTCCGCAAGCCAAAAATTCATCCAGCTCACTTTACCTCCCCTGTAAAACTGCTTTTCAACATCTTCTCTTTCTTTTTCATCCTCAGAGTCACAAGTGGAATTGTCACACTGATCCACCCTCAGGATCTCTAAGGAAGACATCCTTTCTTCTTCAGTGGTTTCAAGCAGACACAATGCTTTACTGTGGGTAGGTAAATGCTTGGAATTCACAAGGTGAGGCTGAATGGTTTGTATTGTGGCATTCACATGGCTCATTTTCATCCCTGCAACACTCTTTTCTTTTACAATCTCTGGACTGCATGATTGCATCACAAAGCGTGTCCATGTGCTGTGATTTTCTTCAGATTCTGAAATGCAAATGATGTTTTCGTGGCCTTGCATCTCAGAGTAGAACTCATGGAAAGTGTGAACCATTGGCAGTTCCACTGGTGAAGTCAGAAGAAAAATCACCAAAAAGGTGTCCCGGGGGAGAATTTGTTTACAGATCACTGACACTGCCTCCTTCAGAAGAGTCTTTTTATTTTTGATCCAGTTCATTTCATCGCCGGGAGTTTCATTTCCACGGAAGTCACTTCGTCCATTGCAAAAAATCCAGCTGGCCTGTTCAAACAAGCGCAATTTGCTCTCAAATTCATTGATGTTCATCTCATTTTGAATGTAATTCTGCAGGAAATGCAGGTTTGCAACATGATGATCACGGTATTTATTGCAGAGTCCAGACTGGTTAGAATCAGGGTCAAAGTCAAAGACACAGAATATCTTCATGTTCACTAAGAAGTCAACGCAACTCAAGTGCTCACTTTCAAATTTGTTTGTAACAAGAATGTACCACTTGTCTTTGTCTATGACTTTTTTTCCACCAGTCACTAACATCTTCAATTTCCTTCCGAGGTCTTGTGAGACACCAGGTATGCTGAGCAGACAAGACTGTTCTGCCCTTTCTCTCATTGCATCTCTGTCTGTCACATGTTCGTAGAAAATACTCTGCTCACTAACTGGTTCTGTATTTGCGCCTTTTCTCTGATAGATTGTTTCCTGTTCATACTTAATCTTCTTTGCTGCTTCTCTAAAGTTTGGTAGACGAACAGGGTAAACTTTGTTTCTCACAATGCTTACTTCTGGTACAATGTCAACTTCTATGACATAATGTCCTTCTGTGCAGTTCCCAACCTTTATGAACTCTGGTTCGTGTATGCATTTTCGCACATGTTCACTATTCGACTTTGGAAAACCTCTTTCTATGTAATAAAATGCGTCAATGTACATGTCTTTCTCTTTCACAGGAACACCTATTACCTCACCGTGCACATAGCCAGTGTTACCTTTGCTGTCCATCACCCCAAAATGTATGGTACCATTTGATCGCATATTCATGCATGCAGAGCCAAATTTAAAAACCTCTCTGGCAAATTTGGCCTGCAGCCTTTCACGGGATAATGTAGCTGCTATGGCGAATGATTTGTATTCATGACAAGGTGTGATAAGGTCAGAAACACCGGATTCAGGCTGCAGTACACTGTGCTGTAAGTATACTAAGCCGCAACCCTTTTTGCCTATAGGCCGTGGTATACAGTCCCTCTTTGTGGATAACACACTCGCTGACTCTTCCTGGTGTGACTTATTCTCTGCATATGGAGGGACTTGTGTTGTTCCAGCATCAGTGTCAAGATTTTCAACAGATTGCTGCTTCTTCTGATCTCCACTTTCTTTCTTTTTCAGGGATTTCTGAGGGGCTCGCACTCGTAAAGACTTGATGAGCTCATTTATTTTTTGGAATATCACGAGAGCTTGCCCTGATTTCATTCCAATATCTTCTTTCAGATAGTTTTGTGTTAGTGCCAGGAGAGCTTTTCCATCAACTTCCTCCTCATACATTTTCTTAATGTAGTTGTCTTTCACTCCAATGGACTTTAACCAGGAGCTGACGTCACATTCTGTCCATTTTTCAATTGGTTGACGATTATTTTCTTCCGCTTTTCAATAAAAACACAAAACGTATATGTTAAACATTTTTACAATTAGCTTCTTTGGTAAGCACTTCTTATTTATGAAATGGAATTAAAGTCCAAAAAGCTGATTCATTTTCAATGTAATGACATTTTCCACACTTACTCATTGTGAACAGAGTGCTGTTTTCACTTGGAGGCAGAATGCATAGGGGCAGGACAAAGTTTCAGAGCTCCAGCAATCTGTAGAGATAAAACAAATCATTTTTATATGAGGGTTTCGAGCCCATCAAGTGTATGTCCATTTTAGGATTTTCTGATCCAAAAGAGGAGAGAAAAAGAACCATGTTTTTTATTGATTTTATTCCATCTTATTTATAACACTCTTACTACACACTAAATACATCAAATACAATAAAATAAATACTATTTTTTTTAAACCCAGAAAGTGAACTATCCTTTTAACCTCTTCCTACCAAGAGCAAAATAGGCCAATCACTGGTGACAAACAAACTGTTTATCTCAAAAACTGTAAATGCTACAAATATGGTTCATAGCTTTTATTAAAACAGAGAACTGCACTATTATGACTAAGCAGTCGGGTACCTACATTCATCTTTCTGAATTTTTACCTGATGAGCTACAAAGGTTATGGAAGAAATAACTCCTCTTTGTGATTCCTCCAGTGCTGCCTATATGGTGTCAATATCTCAAACCATTTGAATTCTGTAGAGCTTTTTTCAGGTGAACCATTTTAGCTACCAAAGTTGGCATGAATTGTGCCAAATTGTGCAAAATGTTCCAGTAAAGTCTCAATATGATTTATTTTTTAAGTTTTGCAATAAAATTAGATAATTTGTCAATATTGGCAATAAAAGTTCATTTTTAGATGTGTTTTTGGTGTGTTTCATATAACACAACTAATTACCTGTGGTCCCCAAATAGCTCTCCAAACCATTTATTTATTAATTTATTTTTTACCGTATGTCTTCTATGTTATTTGTACTGTGATGGTTTTATGTTGTTTTATGTTGTTGTCATTACATGTATGTAATGTGATGCAGCGGCTTGGTGCCCAAGACAAATTTCCCCCTGTGGGACTATAAAGTATACCTTACCTTACCTTACAACAGCACAGTGAATCTTGTATTCCACCAGAGCCCCATTAGCCAGAAATGAGTCCAGGTAGACCTATATGCAAACAAGATATAAAATGAAATGTCCACCAGTTTCCTAGATAAAATAAAAACACCCCTGCATAATAATCAACAACTCATCCTCATGTTATCATGTTATCTCTCCCTCATGTTATGTCATGCATAAATTGCTCATTTGTTTACCTGCACAGCCTGCTGTACTGCATACAGAACATTTTTTCTCATATAGAACAATAAACAAATTGCTTTAAAAACTAAACAAATGCTTTCAGACACCATTTTATACAAAAAAAATTGAAAAAAAACTCGGAGCTAATCTCAGACACAAATAGATAGCTAGCTGCTATGTGTAATTTTGCTGGCTAGCTTGCCATCGTTACAATATAGTCACGTTTATGGAATCCTAAAGGCAACAAAAGTCACTAATAGGTTATCTGGATTGTAAAAAATAAAAAAAAGCTTTTAATCATTTCCTTAGCCTACAATCAATCAGTCGATAAAATAAAAAAAAATAAAAATTTATTTTACTCTCCCATTTATAATTTATTTATATTGCACCTTAATCACAAATAGATTCACCTGAGTGAATAAATAGCGTGTTTTGAATTCCTAGTTCAGAGTGCAATCAGACCAGCATTGTCAATCTACCGTCGGGTAGGCTAAGTATCGTGTTTTTCATTTGGTTCAGCTGTGCGTTAGCTGATTGAACTGTTTGTAGTGTAGTCACTGTTTAGTTAATGTAAATTGCAGCTTTACCGGTCACTTGTTTACTTGCTTTGTCTTTCTAGGTCAGCTGCTAGTCTTTTGTGTTGCTAATCGCAAATAGATTCACCTGAGTGAATAAATAGCGTGTTTTGAATTCCTAGTTCAGAGTGCAATCAGACCAGCGTTGTCAATCTACCGTCGGGTAGGCTAAGTATCGTGTTTTTCATTTGGTTCAGCTGTGCGTTAGCTGATTGAACTGTTTGTAGTGTAGTCACTGTTTAGTTAATGTAAATTGCAGCTTTACCGGTCACTTGTTTACTTGCTTTGTCTTTCTAGGTCAGCTGCTAGTCTTTTGTGTTGCTAATCGCAAATAGATTCACCTGAGTGAATTAGCCCTGCAAGCAGCTGAGTGCAATCGGGAAATTAGCAAGTAGTCTATAAGTTAAAGTAGAGGCTGCAGTGAAGACTGCAGCCTCATCGTCAATTTGAACAGTTTGTAATGATCTCTCCCCACCTACCCTGTCTTCTCACCCCCTACCATGTGTCTAACCCCCATTCCTCTGTGCTCCATGCCTTGCTCCAGGAGGCCCAACCACCGCAGACGCTGTCTGGCTAACCTGGTCTGCCCACCGCTGTCCTCTCATAAGGAACTCTCAGTGCTGGGTGGACTATGGAACTGCCGGTCAGCCGTCCAGAAAGCTGACTTCATCACTGCATATGCTAGGGTGAAGTCCCTCCACTTCCTGGCTCTCACTGAGACCTGGATCACTTCTGATAACACAGCCACTCCAGCTGCTCTGTCTGCTGGCTACTCCTTCTCCCACACCCCCAGGGCCTCAGGCAGAGGCGGGGGTACTGGTTTGCTCATTTCCACGTCCTGGAAATTCTCTATTCCCACTGTACCCTGCCTGAATATCTCCTCCTTTGAGTTTCATGCAGTCACTGTAACTCACCCATCTGCACTTAACATTGTTGTTCTCTATCGCCCCCCAGGTCCGCTCGGCGCTTTCCTGGATGAACTGGACACTCTCCTGAGCTCCTTCCCTGAGGATGGTACCCCTGTAATCCTACTGGGAGACTTCAACCTCCAACCAGACAGTGCCCAGCTATCCAGTGTCACCTCACTCCTCCAGTCCTTTGCCCTCACTCAGTCCCCATCGCCTGCCACCCACAATGGTGGTAACCAACTGGACCTTGTACTCACCAGGAGTTGCGCCACATCTGAACTCACGGTGACCCCCCTCCACGTATCGGACCATTTCTTTATCTCATTTTCTCTCTCCTGCCCACTCTCCCTCAACTCCGCTAACAACCCACCCGCTGTTATGTTCAGGAGAAATCTCCGCACCCTCTCATACCTCTCACTACTTCTGCTCTCTCTGCACTTCCTCCTCCTGCTACCTTTGCTAAAATGCCTGTTGATGTTGCCACCTCTGTGTTTAACTCATGCCTCTCAGTCTCTCAACTCACTATGTCCTCTTGTCTCCAAACCAGCCCGACTATCGCCCCCCTCCCCGTGGCTGACGTATTCTCTCAGATCCAGCAGAACCATGCTACGAGCCGCTGAGAGAAAGTGGAGGAAATCCAGATCCCCAGATGACCTGGCCTCCTACCACACTCTGCTGGCAGCCTTCACAGCTGCAACCACATCAGCTAAAACTTCATTTTTCCAGTCTAAAATTGATACATGTCTATCTAACCCACGTAAACTCTTTTCCACCTTCTCCTCCATGCTCAACCCCCCTCCACCCCCTTCACCGTCCTCCCTCTCTGCAGATGACTTCCTGACCCACTTTGAGGGGAAGGTGGCTGCGATCCGGAACTCCTTCATGCATCCGGTGACACCCCACATCCCCCATACTGAACCCATCGCTACACTGTCGTCCTTCAAGACTCTGGAGGACTCCGATGTGCTCGAGCTGGTGACGCGCCATCGCGCAACCACCTGTCCACTAGACCCCATACCTTCAGCAGTCCACCAGTCTATATCTGCTGAGCTCCTTCCATATCTGTCCTCCATTATTAACACCTCCCTAATCTGTGGCCATGTTCCTGCTGCCTTTAAAACTGCCCGTGTAACCCCACTCCTTAAAAAACCTAGCCTGGATCCCGCTGATGTCAGGAACTACCGTCCTGTATCTCTCTTGCCCTTCCTGTCAAAAACAATTGAACGTGCTGTCCTTAACCAACTGTCTGTTTTTCTCCACCAGAACAACCTGCTTGACCCGCATCAGTCTGGCTTCAGAACCGGCCATTCCACTGAAACTGCTCTCCTGGCTGTGACTGAGGCACTCGCCACTGCTAGAGCCTCCTCCCTCTCCTCTGTTCTGATTCTCCTTGACCTGTCTGCGGCATTCGACACGGTCAACCACAAACTCCTGATCTCCACACTCGCTGAGATGGGCATTTCTGGAACTGCCCTCTCTTGGTTTGTATCGTATCTCACTGCTAGATCCTACTAAGTCTCCTGGAAGGGTTCCGTCTCTGCTCCCCGTCCCCTGTCTACAGGAGTCCCGCAGGGATCTGTACTGGGTCCTCTGCTGTTCTCTATGTATACTAAGTCTCTTGGCTCAGTAATTCATTCACATGGCTTCTCATACCATAGCTATGCTGATGATACTCAACTCTTCCTCTCTTTCCCTCCCTCTACCCCACAGGTTAAGGAGAGGATATCTGCTTGTCTGACTGACATCTCTGAGTGGATGGCTACCCATCACCTGAAGCTCAACCTTGACAAGACAGAGCTCCTCTTCATGCCGTACAAGACCTCCCCACTACATGACCTCTCCATCACCGTTGACGGGACCGTGGTGGCTGCCTCCCGCTCTGCAAGGAACCTGGGGGTGGTCCTGGACGACCGGCTGGACTTCAATGAGCACATCAGGGCGACGGCTCGGTCCTGCAGGTTCCTCCTGTACAACATCAGGAGGATTCGACCGTACCTGACCACCTACTCCACCCAGCTTCTTGTCCAGACTATGGTCACCTCACGCCTCGACTACTGCAACTCCCTGCTCGCAAGCCTACCGGCCTGCACCATTCTGCCTCTTCAACTCATCCAGAATGCAGCTGCCTGGTGTTCAACCTCCCAAAATTTTCCCATGTAACCCCCCTGCTGAGGTCTCTCCACTGGCTGCCAGTTGCAGCCAGGATCAGGTTCAAAGTTCTGACCCTGGCCTATACTGCAGCTAATAGGACAGGCCCCGCCTACCTGCAGGACTTAATCCAGAACTATGTTCCTGCTCGACCACTTCGCTCTTCTACAGCAGGGCGACTGGCACTTCCCCCCCTCCGTGTCAAAGGCTCTCGCTTGTTCCGCCTGCGGAGTTTTTCCACATTAGCTCCTCAGTGGTGGAATGAACTTCCCATTCCCCTACGTTCTACTCCAACCCTGCCTGCATTCCATCGAGGCCTGAAGACACACCTCTTCAGACTCCACCTTGACTGATATCCTCACCTAGGAATATCAGTTCCCTGTTTACTAGTTCCCTGTGTCTGTTATTATAGTTTATACTAGTATTTGGAATGGAAGTGTGGTGTTGCTGATTTGCCCACAGCTTACTGTGAACTACAGTCGACGTTCATGGCTAGGGATAGCTGCTACATTATGCGAAGGATGTGCTTTTCCTTGTCTGTTCTGTAGATCTTGACGATGTCTCTGTACGCACTTACTGTACGTCGCTTTGGATAAAAGTGTCTGCTAAATAAATGTAACCATAAAGTGCTTTCCAGAACAAAAAAAGGGCACACATTATAGAGCATGGGATAGGGATACAATAAAAAAGAAAAGAATAAATTAATAAAAAGTGCTGTAATTTCTACATGGTGGAAAATAAAATGCATAAAATAACCTTTAACCCTCATATGCCCACATTTTATGATTCCTTTTATGTTTGGGGTAAAATTGTGGTCTAAATATTGAAACTGTGATGAAACATCTCATTTTAGCTAAGTGAGCTAAGTGAAAGTTTGAAGTTTGAAACCTATATGGGAAAGTGCCACTGGAATTACCCATAAGAAATCTGAGTTAAAAACTAAAAAACCTTACAAATGACTCCACACGACAGCTTTGGATACAAAGTTGGTACAGGACTTTTGAAAATATAGCATTATCTTTATTGTGTGTTTACTATTTTATCCCAACAAATTAGGAAAAATCATATAGTGTCAAGATGAAAAAATAAGGTTAACTGGTTTTTAAGAGACGTCAAACATTGAATCAGGTCAAATTGACCTTAATCTAAAATTGTGGACTACAGAGCTAAATCAAGACCAAACATTATGGAGGGCACTGTAGCCTATATGCCAGAACAGCCCAAAATGATAAAAGATTTGACTCACCTTGTTCTGGAAAAGGTTGGCCAGGAGTACATGTTGATTTTTATAATGCTGCAAAGAATTTGATATAGTTTATGAAAATCTAAAACATCAGGATAAACAAGGCTATTTCTCTCAAGCACGGTCAAAGCCTAATATTCAAGTAGACTATTTAGCCTACATCAAAGCTTTTTAGGCACAAGAACAATCAGCTGAGATTTCTTCTTCAATAGTGTCACAACTGCATACAACGTTTGAGAGACCGGGTGGACTCGTTTTGCAAGCAGGAGGAGTCCCGCCCATGACTGACTGGGCATGTTCTGCACAAGTCTGTGAAGTTTTTAACCCCTTGGCGCAGATGGCAAATTTGGTATATTTAGGGCGTGCTCTGTTTAAGGCTTTATAATTCCAGGTGTGAGCATCACATTAACTTGGTAAATGGCTTAAATGAAACAAGACAGGTGTACCATTTACAATACAAACTTGTTTATTTTCATTATTTAAGTCAAAAAATAAAGTTCCACAAATGGCAAGAAACTTTGGAAAATGTCAACAAAAAAATGTTTTTCTTTAGTTTGCAACAAAATACTGAGAGCTACATAAGTGAAATTGGTAATATGTACATTTCCTGGATCATAAACTCCATGTACACAAGTTTTGCAAAACCTGAGTGGTGCAAAATATAGGCAGTCTACCCTGTTGTCTATTAGTGACTCCAAATCTATCCAAATGGCTAAATTGTGCACTGCTCTAAATAGAAATTATGCTATATTTAACTACAAATCAACAGTTTTGGCTCATAAAACTCACTTTTGCATAATTTTCAAGTGGGAATTACTATATTTTCATTAGTATAGGGGGGTAGATATCTATGAGTCCAAAAGCCCTATACAAAACATGTCATAAAATGAATAAAATTAGTTTTGTGCATTATAAAGCATATACATTTCCTCCTTCTGATGGCTTACGATAAAAAACATTGATATGACAGTGTTACATATGTGACGTCCCATTCCCATCCAGTCCGTTTTCCCGGTTTTGCCATGTCCCTCCGTGTCTTGTTGGATTCCCTTGTCCGTGTTTTCCCCTCTGCTTCAGGCTGGGCGTTTCCCCTCTGTTTGGCTCTCTTTGTTTCCCACTTTAGTTTCCACCTATCGCCTTCCCCTCTCGTTGCATGCATTCCTCACCTTTGTGTTTAGCAATCACTCCCGGTTACTTTCCGCACCTGTGCCTTATTGATTCCAATTTCACTGCCCTATTTAACCCACCTGCTGTCTCCCCTTCTTTGTCGGTTCATTACGTGTGTTACCCTTCAGACGCTGTTTACAGTTTGTTAACTAACCTCACTCGTTGTGCATTCTTCTCGTTTCTGGTCCCGTGTTTGCTGATCGCTTGGTTGTGGGCTAAATTCCCCTTACAGCTTTCAGTTCACCTGTCCTGCAGTTTGGTAGTTATCCTCCCCTGACGTTTGCTGTTTGCATGCTGCTAACTTGTCTCCTTCTAACCACCAGCTGCCCCGGCTTCTACTCATCTGTAGCAGTGTCTGTTCCCTGTGTGTGTGTGTTACGGTACCTCCAACTCCAGCTCGTGTAAGGTCCGCTGTTGTGTTCAAGCCTGGCTACCCTTCAGTTGTTCCTGTCCGGCCGTAGCTACCTCCTGTACTACGGTTACGGTTCCAGGTTCTCTGGAATTCAGCCAGCTCCAACCGGACCCACCCGAGCTACGCCGCACCACCCAGCCCTGCCGAGTTTCGCCGGCTACCTACCCTTGTTGACGGATTACCTCCGTGAAAACCTCCCGGTCCAATTCCTGTCTACGGTACCGTATTAACTACCCTCTGCTTTCTATCCAGTACCCGAGTAAACTGCCCGGTCCAGTTCCAGTCCAGTCCCGGTGTGAAGTTCACCATCTGTAAGAGTCCAGTTCCGGCTTGGAACACGTTCCGTTCCAGTACCCGTTTCCTGAGTGGACCTCCCGGTCCAGTTCCAGTCCAGTCCTGGTGTGAAGTTCACCACCAGTCAAATCCAGTTCCGGCTTGGAACCCCTTCCGGAGTTCAAGTCCAGCTCCGGCTTGGAGCAGTCCGTATCGGACTTCCATTAATTTCCTGTGTGATACTGTGTTTTTGTCTTTCCTGTACAGCTTTGGGACTACCCCAACGCTTAATAAATATTATTTCCTTTTGAATCTGCCTCAGTCGTGCATTTAGGTCCAACCTTCCCCAGGATCGTAACAACATACACCTAAATATGTTGCCTAATCATTCACTTTTCTACCTCAATAAAACATCACTTTTCCCTGTACTCTACAGTATGTACTTTTGTGCTGGGATTGCATTTTTCTGTATTTTTTTTAATTTTTTTTAAATGTTCCAATTGATAATGACTCCAAGGAAAATTTTACCTTAATCTACCACATATCAGCGCACAGTAAATTGTAATGAGCATTTGTCATGCCCTAAGAAACAAGTATATACGCCATACAGTGGCAATTTTAGCATGACATTTCTGAAGGGGCAGTTTTGTATGACGTCACCATAAAAAAATAAAGACAGCCAATTAGTCTATGGTAGGCCTATGCTATGGGCTGCGATGTAGGCCTAAGTGCCAGGGAGCAGAAAGATTTCAAAACTGAATACAATGTATCACTTCAGCGCAACACAGAACCCTACATTGAGGTTGCCTATACTGCAACAAAGTAATAGGATGAGACAGACAAGTTTCTTCAATAACTTGCATGCTTTATCAAAACCGTAAATACAAGCATATGACACGTTAACTTGTATGAAAGTGAAAACAAGTTTGATCAAGTTTATCCAGAACTAATGCAATTATAGCCTAGCTAAAATACAAAAAACGCAAAGCGTGCCAACAGCATATTATAATAACGAGAATTATTATTATTAGATAAGTGTAAAATAAATATGTAAATATTTAACACAAACATTACATTACATTACATTCATTTAGCAGAAACTTTTATCCAAAGCGACGTACAATAAGTGCATACAGAGACATCATCAAGATCACTACAGAACAGACAAGACAGAGCACATCCTTCCCATAATGTAGCAGCTATCCCTAGTAATGAACGTTGACTGTATTTCACAGTAAGCTGTGGGTAAATCAGCTATACTACACTTCTATTCTAAATACTATTATAAACTATAATAAACAGACAGGAAAACACAGGGAACTGATATTCCTAGGTTAGAATATCAGTCAAGGTGGAGTCTGAGGAGGTGTGTCTTCAGGCTTCGACGGAATGCAGGCAGGGTTCGAGTAGAACGTAGGGGAATGGGAAGTTCATTCCACCACTGAGGAACTAAGGTGGAAAAACTCCGCAGTCGGGACGAGCGAGAGCCTTTGACACGGAGGGGGGGGAAGTGCGAGTCGCCCTGCTGTAGAAGAGCAAAGTGGTCGAGCAGGAACATAGTTCTGGATTAAGTCCTGCAGGTAGGCGGGGCCTGTCCTATTGGCTGCAGTGTAGGTCAGGGTCAGAACTTTGAACCTGATCCTGGCTGCAACTGGCAGCCAGTGGAGTGACCTCAGCAGGGGGGTTACATGGGAAAATCTCGGGAGGTTGAACACAAGCCGGGCAGCTGCATTCTGGATCAGTTGAAGAGGCAGAATGGCGCAGGCTGGTAGGCTTGCAAGCAGGGAGTTGCAGTAGTCCAGGCGTGAGGTGACCATGGTCTGGACAAGAAGCTGGGTGGAGTAGGTGGTCAGGTATGGTCGAATCCTCCTGATGTTGTACAGGAGGAACCTGCAGGACCGTGCCGTCACCCTGTTGTGCTCTTTGAAGTCCAGACGGTCGTCCAGGACCACCCCCAGGTTCCTTGCAGAGCGGGAGGCAGCCACCACGGTCCCGTCAATGGTGATGGAGAAGTCATGTAGTGGGGAGGTCTTGTACGGCATGAAGAGGAGCTCTGTCTTGTCAAGGTTGAGCTTCAGGTGATGGGTAGCCATCCACTCTGAGATGTCAGTCAGACAAGCAGATATCCTCCCCTTAACCTGTGGGGTAGCAGGAGGGAAAGAGAGGAAGAGTTGAGTATCATCAACATAGCTATGGTATGAGAAGCCATGTGAATTCATTACTGAGCCAAGAGACTTAGTATACATAGAGAACAGCAGAGGACCCAGTACAGATCCCTGCGGGACTCCTGTAGACAGGGGATGGGGAGCAGAGACGGAACCCTTCCAGGAGACTTGGTAGAATCTATCGGTGAGATACGATACAAACCAAGAGAGGGCAGTTCCAGAAATGCCCATCTCAGCGAGTGTAGAGATCAGGAGTTTGTGGTTGACCGTGTCGAATGCCGCAGACAGGTCAAGGAGAATCAGAACAGAGGGGAGAGAGGAGGCTCTAGCAGTGGCAAGTGCCTCCGTCACGGCCAAGAGAGCAGTTTCAGTGGAATGGCCGGTTCTGAAGCCGGACTGATGCGGGTCAAGCAGGTTGTTCTGGTGGAGAAAAACAGACAGTTGGTTAAGGACAGCACGTTCAATTGTTTTGGACAGGAAGGGCAAGAGAGATACAGGACGGTAGTTCCTGACATCAGCGGGATCCAAGCTAGGTTTTTTAAGGAGTGGGGTTACACGGGCAGTTTTAAAGGCAGCAGGAACATGGCCACAGATTAGGGACGTGTTAATAATGGAGGACAGATATGGAAGGAGCTCAGCAGATATAGACTGGAGGACTGCTGAAGGTATGGGGTCTAGTGGACAGGTGGTTGCGCGATGGCGCGTCACCAGCTGGAGCACATCTGAGTCCTCCAGAATCTTGAAGGACGACAGTGTAGTGATGGGTTCAGTATGGGGGATGTGGGGGGTCACCGGATGCGTGAAGGAGTTCCGGATCACGGCCACCTTCCCCTCAAAGTGGGTCAGGAAGTCATCTGCAGAGAGGGAGGAGGGTGAAGGGGGTGGAGGGGGGATGAGCAGGGAGGAGAAGGTGGAAAAGAGTTTACATGGGTTAGATACACATGCATCAATTTTAGACAAACATTTGGTATTGCTCTAAAAATGGTTCCCCTATGGAGACAAGCCAAATAATCCTCAGTTTTTTCAGAGATTGTTGTAGAAATGCTAAACTTTATATGATGATTGTTGAATTCAAATCTTGAATTGATTCAAGTCATAGAAGAATGCTCACACATAGCAAGCTCAATCAACACTTCCTCATTTTGTATGAAATTAAACTCATTTGCTCTTTAAGTCAGTTTCCTCTTTGCCAAACTCCTATCAAGGGCAACAAATGTAGTAAATGAAGGCAAGCAAACCACATGGGTGGATTCCAATCGCTTATTTTATCCGTCCTCTTCTCTGTCATCGCCTCACCCGGAAATCGATTGAGGTTCGCCATCTTTAAGGACATTCCAAACCGCTAAATGCTCCTCGGAGGAGCGAGGAGTGGGGAACGACGAGGCTCTCGGAGGATGCTTCAGTGAGGAAACACAAGTGTAGCCTTTGCGGAAGCCTTTTCTCAGAACGCGTGACGTGAATAAATTATCCACCACTCTGCCATGTTGCAGGCACACCCCTACACAAATGCTATGTTACCATTCCTTTCCATTTATTATAAAGCGCTAATCCATAATGACACTTGTTCTTTATAACTAACTAAAGCACCGTTCATTCATGAAAAAATAAGTTAGGCACGTGTGCATAAAATGATGCTGACGCTTGATTGAGCAAGGATGTTCCATTTGCCTAATACATGTTCCCTCGTTTCCTCCATCCTAGTATCTGATCCTTGCATTCTTTCCTCGCGTCCTCTGTTGGGCGGAGCTAAGGAGCGTGGAAAGAACTCGAGGAAAGGATGCAAGAAGCAAAAATATTCGATTGGAATGAAACCCATGACATTTTTCAAGGCGGTGTTCCTTATCCAACCATATACTGAGAAATTGGCTGATTGCGGTTATATCTACCTATCTTGGTGGCCATGTAAAAGGAAAAAGTACTCTGTATGAAACATAAGCTGATTGGTACTCACTCATTAGGCTTGTGAAATTGTGGAAAGCCATGTCATGTAGAAAGTAAGATGTAAATAAATGACAGTGCAGTATGTTGTAGCAGTATGTTGTAGAGAGAGAGAGACGAGTGGAGACGAGTGGAGGAAAGGAGGTGAGGACTATTGGGACGCACCCTAGGGTTTAAGCCTGGCGATTCTGGTTATGCCTCAGTATCTCCCCCTGCTGGCAATATCAGAACTGTAGCTGTTGATTATTGTCCTCCCCCAGCTTCCACATTGCTCATGTTGTCCTCAGGGTCAATCAGGCAGTGAAACTGACCTATTATTTCATGCAGATATTATAATTCTGTCCAATTAAATACCTGCACTACCAGTGAAAAACTTTAGTACACCCACAATTTTCAAGCAATCAGAGATACAAAAAAAGGAAATAAACACGTTTTATGTTACAAAAAAAAAAATAGCCACCTTTTGCAATCATAACTTCTGAGCATATTCATGCCATTTTTTTCTACACAAGGGCAGTCGGTTCTGAAAGTTCACACCAACACTGCTGCACAAGTTCCCGCAGACGTGCTGCACTTGTGGGATGCTTTCTAGTCCAAACTAGTTTGATTATACTTCTCAGGTTGGAAAATGGAAAGCATTTATTCACATGTTTATTTAGCTAAATATGGCTTTTTTATGAACTCCAAAATTTAGGTCACTATCCTGTGAAGTAAAATATTCTTTTTAACTTCTGACTATTCACTTATTACCTTGCGCCATTTGAGGTTCTTTACTAAAGTCAAAATGACACTAAAAACAGAGTACTTGAACATTAATAAAGTGTTCTGAAACTTTTATCCGGTAGTGAATGTTTCTGGATTAATTAACTTGCACTATAAGAGACACATTGTGAAATTGGTTGAAAAATTGGTTTTACAATGTTAAACTGTATGCTTGAATTATAAGATCTTAAATCTTAACAGAGGTAATATTTACACCGAACAAAGCAACGTTTAGGTTCATACATGGGGTAGGGAAATGTTTTTTTATGAGACATACTTACTAAAATATATTTAACTGAAAACATTTTTACCGGTGAACTAGAATAGTTAGCTAGCTGACATACTCAAGTTAATTAGCTAGCTGTCTTGTCAACAGTCCAGCTGTCTAAATTAAACAGTGAAATTGGACTGCCTAGTTCTTACCACTGGGCTGGACAGGCATAATGCAGTCACCTCACTTGGTAGGGAAGCCCATTGAATCCCAACTTATATTTTATACATCTAGACTTGTCTGGATCTGACCTACCTTCTTCAGGTAGGAACCTACAAAAGGCTTTACAACCCATAGAAGATGTTAATCTTTTTGTTGGGTGGTTTTCTGACACCTGTGTTGACAGTAAATTTACCATCTAGTCTCCTTGCATGCTCTATTTCTACAAACTGTCATTTGGTCCATTGTCAAAAGACCCGACATTTGTCTGAAATCAGTGCTTTAAGGTGCAGTAAGGTTTAACTGCACAATTTTAGACACAAAGGAGGATGCAAATTAACTGTTAAATACAGGAAGACATAGGTAAATGTACGCATGGTCTCTTTGCTGGTGGATGAGAATCTACAGAAAAAAAGTATTCATTGTTCTTTGCTATGAAGTTTTTTCATCAGGACAGCTGTGTGTGTGCCTGCCTGTGCATGTGTGTGTGTGTGTGTGTGTGTGTGTGTGTGTGTGTGTGTGTGTGTGTGTGTGTGTGTGTGTGTGTGTGTGTGTGAGAGAGAAGATGCGTGATACAACAGGAAGATTATGACACCACCACTGAACCTGTTGAACTAGTATAATCTGATCCTCAATAACACCATTCAGGGAGGCGATAATGGCTATGCTCCAAGTGGTAAAATACATGTTTTGCTAAGCAAATGTATAAGTCAACATATCAAAACAGTAAATGTAACTTATTTGATCATATGGCCATTTGATAAGCAGAGGACCTGGTGGAATTAATCTGTTTTTCCAGAACATATTTTTGTTGTATTCACTTTTAAATATTAACTAACAGCATGAATTTTAAATATTACTCCAAAGAAACACCTGCTGATATCATTCCACCTCTGCCACTCCTTGCATTTGTGACAGGGTAACAGGTACCCCCATTTATTTTGTTAAAACACTGGAGCCTGAACACAATATAATAGGAGATGCACCCGCAGCCACTGGGTGGCAGCAGAACTGCAGGAGGCAATTGGAAGTTGTTCTCCCTCTAGTGTCTGGTAAGGTCAGACCTCTATGCTGCACTAGTAGTGAATGGCTGTGTATGTACGCGCTGCATCTCTGATAAACCTCATTTCTTGTGTTTCAGTAATCAATAGCAGTCTGAGAATTCTGTCTCCTGCCCCCGTCCTTCAACTGCTTGTCTAATACCTCCCCACAACAAGGGTGTAACACATTGTTGGATTTTGATTCATTATAATAAACTTAGTCTTCAGCAAGAAATTCACAAGCTCTGCAATCACACAAACATGGTTCACAGTCCTATGGCAAAACACAATAGATGTCCAAAATGACTCAGTACCACGCAAAGGAATATTGTTATTATTTAGAATACAGAACATAAAACCAGACACAAAATGCCATGTAACTAATTTTCTTTAATAAAAAATGCACAAGTTTGTACATTGAAAATTAGTACTTAAGTAGAAAATTGGTATTTGAGTAACACACATGCAATCCAAAATCCCCTCATGTCTAGGCATGTCTATACACTGCATGGAAACATGTATGAAATGAAGTTTACTTCTGAAAATAAGGTAAATTAATTGTTCTAATACCCATAGATACATTAATGAATATTTTATAATACAATAAAGCCTGTTGAGTAGGTGCTAGTGATATTATCAAATGACAGAATTTGACGGCTATAATCATTTCACTTATACAAAGTTAACAATAACATGCAAATAGTCAGATGATCATTAAAAACACAGCTTCAAAAAACATGAATAAAGGAGTTTACAAAAGTCAGGAATAAAGGAATTAACAAATCTTTAAGAATGAATCCAATATATTTCCCTTTCCAATTAGTGATTTTTTTTCAGTTACAATTGTCATTACAAAAACATATAAAAGTACATGAGCCAAAGAGATTAGTAGAAGCATAATCTACAATGATTTATAATAATTTACATCTGGTGGTGTTTGCATGTGTGTGTCTGTGCATGCACATGTGTGTGTGTGTCATTAGTGTGTGTGTCCTTCAAGACTTTGTAGAAGTGTTTGTACATATGCGTATGTGTGCATACATGTATGTTTTTGTGTAGGTATATGTGTGTGTGAGTGTGTAAGCGACTGCATGTGTAAATTGGTAATCCATCAGAGAAAAAGACTTTTGTAAGAGTGTGTGTGTGCGTATATGTGCATGCTCGCCTTTGCGTGTATGTGTGCATGCACTTGTGTGTGCGCATATGTATGTGTGTGTCTGTGTATATGCGTTTATGCATGTGTGTGTGTGTGTTTGTCTCTCTGCCTGTTTGGGTATGTATGTCTCTGTGTGTGACTGTGTGTTTGTGTTTGTGTGTGTCTGTATGCGTGTACATGTTCATGTGTGCGTATGTGTGCACCGTATATGTATGTGTCCATCCAGCTGGATGGGGGGTCTTCATGATCGGCTTTGCACTGCAGCTGAAATATAAAATCTGGAATGCCCCATCATATATATATATAGACCAGTGGCGCTGTTGCATTTTGGAAAAATGCAGACTAGCATGGGCTCTCGTTCAAAATGTAGGTAGTAGCACTGTAATATTGTGCAGTGAGTATACTTGTTGCGCAGACAGTCTGCAGATGTTAGATCGACGAGAGGGCTCTCACTCTTGCATGAGTTTAATGAGTTTTGACTACAGTAGCAGAGCTCACTGACCCTTATTATTTCTCATGCACCTTGCTGATTGTAATGCCGATAGCGACTGGCCCTTGAAAAGTAAAACCCAGGTAGAATTCAACATCCTCATTGTCATAAGGGATTGAATCCGAATTCAAAGCGCGTATCACAAATGGCTTCTTTTCACAGCCCTCAATGTAGACTTTTCCATCTTTTGTCCAACCTTGAACACGTTTCAACAGCAATTTTACCTGTGGCATTTTCCACACATCTCCACTGAGCCATTTCATTCTCCTTTCAGGCATGGAGAGAAGTTTGTTGAGCATTTCCAGCTTGCTCTTGTGAACAATTTTACTCAGTCCTTTTCCATTACCCAGATAGAAATGAGTAAAAATTCTCTTTTCCTTTTGAGGTACAGCTTTCATTTTACTGCTGTAACTTTTCTTGAGACCATCAACAGCTGCCATGATGGTTTCATATTTCGCATCTTTGTCATGCTTGTTGTCATCATCTTCTGGCCAGAACAGCAGTGTTTGCAAGAAAAGAACATTAGGCAAATATATACCTCTCTCTTTTCGGAATTTCTGGCTAAGTTCCTGAAGGTCTTGAAGTGTAGACGTTCCTGCAGAAAGGCAACCTAAGGCAATTTCGGATGCTATGTATGCAACAAGTTCTGTTTGATCTAGGACATGTTTGATCCTAGAATATACAGCAACAATTTCTTCTAATTTTGCACGTTTCTTTTCAGACAAGAGGGAAAAGATTGTGGTCATGTTACCACCACCAAGATTGCAAATGTTCATGCGCATCAACAGACTTTGGTTAGCTTTAGGCAATGGTACCGCTCCGAAAAGTTTACCATAGGAGGATGATTTTTTTGCTAACCACCTTATTGGATTATTTATCTTAATTTCAGAGCTGAGTGCTTCATGTTCTGAAGTGTCTGAAGTGGTGTAAGTCTGGAAATGAGTCAGGTCTTCAGATATCCTTTCAAGGGCTGTCCACATGTTTTTGTGAATACTTTTCAGTTGGCTGTGAAAATGTATCCAGGGATGTTTCACTGCCTGTGGTATGTGCTCTGTGAGCAGGTACTGCAGACACTCAGAGCGGCCTTTCTCTCCTTCGGGAAACACGCGGAAAATGAGCTTCAAAAAATCAAATGCTAGGTCAACTTCTGAAAAGTAGCCTGAATTGTTCATGGTTTCTTGTTCTGAGTTAGCTGCTGTCTCGGATGCTCTGAAGCACTGCATTGCTTCTAGTGCTGTTGAAATCGCATCCACAGTGTTTTCAGCTGTAACATTCTCGCTTCCAAGCAATTTGCATTTGGCATTGAACCATCTCTTGTACACCTGGCCTTTTGTGTCTAAGATAAAGGAATTGTTGGGTTTCTTTTTTTCTGCTACCTCCGCCCAGTTTTTTGCTTCTTCAAACTTTTCGTTTGTGTAATGCAATCGTGCAAGTTGCTGAGCAAAGAAGGCATCATCACCAAAACGTGAGTAGGCTTCCTGCAGAACCTCAACTGCCTTCTCTGTGGTTTCTTCCTTCAGAACATGTTCGATAAGAGGGGAAAAGGAACTGTCATATGTATCACCTCTACTGATCTTGCTGCGCCTCATGCAAAGATCCCGCAGAAATCTGTGATAGTCTTCCTTTCCAAACCTGTGCTCAAAAAGCACATCTTCATGGAGGAGGTCCATGGCTATACTGCTCTGCTGCACATCACTCCCTAACAGCTGTTGAAGAACTTCTTTAGCGACTAATGGATGAATTATGCGTATAAATTTGATGTTTGTCTTCTCATTTCTCAAGTGTATGAAAAGAAGTTTGGCTTGTTCACTTAATGAAGATTCAAACAAGTGCCTTCTGAATCTGTCATTGCATTTTCTCTCGGTTTTCTCAGTTTTTTTCATATGCATGGACAGTAGCAAGACAGCCTCACAATGAGACTGAGAGAGATAGGAGTTTTGGACATGTGTGTTGAGTAAAGCCACATACAGAATGAGGCGAGTTGCGATAGAAGAGCGGTCAATGTCTTCCAACAAATCTGTCACAAATTTGGTAACATACTTCCTATCAAATTCTTTGCTCATCAACACAAATGTCAAAAGGTGCTCTGGTGGATGCTGTTCATTAAGTTCAATCATCTTCTGTGCAAATTGTATTTTCTCAGCTGGGGACAATTTGTGAGTCAGGGCAAAGTTCTGTAAAGGTGACTCATTGCACATTTTGTCTGGGTCACGTGACTGTCTGCAGCTCAGAAGAACAAAACACAGTGTTCCTTGATTGATTTTCTTGGCTTTCATAGCAACTTCCAATTCATTTCTCAGGTTGTTTACATAGTCCTTCTCATAGTCTTCCACCAGGAGGAGTACTGGAAGACATTTCTGCAGGTCTTTTTCATCATACTCATGCAGTTTTACAGCATGCTCTGCAACAGCGGTCACTGGGAATGATGGTTTTACAACTGCACATCTTAGACCTTTTCTGTTGTTCCATAGTACCTGTCGTGCAACTGTGCTCCCACCACTTCCTGGATGATGGTATATATTAATGTTGTTGACTGGTATTTGGTCCCTACTCCATCTGGGAGTATCAGTCAGAAGTCTGGAAACATCCTCATATGTGTCCCTTCGGATGAATTTCCCAACAAATTTATTTTCCGCAAGCCAAAAATTCATCCAGCTCACTTTACCTCCCCTGTAAAACTGCTTTTCAACATCTTCTCTTTCTTTTTCATCCTCAAAGTCACAAGTGGAATTGTCACACTGATCCACACTCAGGATCTCTAAGGAAGACATCCTTTCTTCTTCAGTAGTTTCAAGCAGACACAATGCTTTACTGTGGGTAGGTAAATGCTTGGAATTCACAAGGTGAGGCTGAATGGTTTGTATTGTGGCATTCACATGGCTCATTTTCATCCCTGCAACACTCTTTTTGTTTACAGTCTTTGGACTGCAAGATACCTCAGCCAGGCTTGTCCATCTTCTGTGGTTTTCTTCAGATTCTGAAATGCAAATGATGTCTTCGTGGCCTTGCATCTCAGAGTAGAACTCATAGAAAGTGTGAACCATTGGCAGTTCCACTGGTGAAGTCAGAAGAAAAATCACCAAAAAGGTGTCCCGGGGGAGAATTTGTTTACAGATTACTGACACTGCCTCCTTCAGAAGAGTCTTTTTAGTTTTGATCCAGGTCATTTCATCGCAGTGAGTTTCATTTCCACGGTACTTACTTCGCCCATTGCAAAAAATCCAGCTGGCCTGTTCAAACAAGTGCAAATGGGTCTGAAATGCACTGATGTTCATCTCGCATGGTATCTTGTAACTCTGCAGGAAATGCAAGTTTGCGACATGATGATCAAGGTATTTCTTGCAGAGTCCAGACTGTTTAGAATCAGGGTCAAAGTCAAAGACACAAAATATCTTCATGTTCACTAAGAAGTCAACGGAACTCAAGTGCTCACTTTCAAATTTGTTTGTAACAAGAATGTACCACTTGTCTTTGTCTATGACTTTTTTTCCACCAGTCACTAACATCTTCAATTTCCTTCCGAGGTCTTGTGAGACACCAGGTATGCTGAGCAGACAAGACTGTTCTGCCCTTTCTCTCATTGCATCTCGGTCTGTCACGTGTTCGTAGAAAATACTCTGCTCACTAACTGGTTCTGTATTTGCGCCTTTTCTCTGATAGATTGTTTCCTGTTCAAACTCAATCTTGTTTGTTGCTTCTTTAAAGTTTGGTAGATGAACAGGGTAAACCTTGTTTCTCACAATGCTTACTTCAGGCACAATGTCAACTTCTATGACATAATGTTCTTCTGTGCAGTTCACAACCTTTATGAACTCTGGTTCGTGTATGCATATTCGCACATGTTCACTATTCAGCTTTGAAAAACTTTTGTCTATGTGACCAAATGCATCAATATACATGTCTTTCTCTTTCACAGGAACACCTATTACCTCACCGTGCACATAGCCAGTGTTACCTTTGCTGTCCATCACCCCAAAATGTATGGTACCATTTGATCGCATATTCATGCATGCAGAGCCAAATTTAAAAACCTCTCTGGCAAATTTGGCCTGCAGCCTTTCACGGGATAATGTAGCTGCTATGGCAAATGATTTGTACTCATGACAAGGTCTGATAAGGTTAGAAACACCAGATTCAGGCTGCAGTACACTGTGCTGTATGTATGTAAATTTGGAACCTTTTTTGCCTATAGAACGTGGTTTACAGTCCCTCTTTGTGGATAACATGCTCGCTGACTCTTTCTGGTGTGACTTATTCTCTGCATCTGGAGGGACTTGTGTTGTTCCAGCATCAGAGTCATGATGGTCTACCGATCGCTGCTCCTTCTGATCTCCACTTTCTTTTTTTTTCAAGGATTTTTGAGGGGCTCGCACTCGTAAAGACTTGATGAGCTCATTTCTTTTTTGGATTATCAAGTGAGCTTGCCCTGATTTCATTCCAATATTTTCTTTCAGATAGTTTTGTGTTAGTTCAAGGAGAACTTTCCCATCAACTTCCTCCTCATTAATTTTCTTAATGTAGTTCTCTTTCACTCCGATGGACTTTAACCAGGAGCTGACATCACATTCTGTCCAATTTTCAATTGGTTGATGATTACATTCGTCCGCTTTGTAATAGAAACAAGAAACGTATATGTTAAACATTGTCACAATTTGCTTCTTTGGTAAGCATTTATTATTTATGGAATTAAAGTCCAAAAATAACCACTGAAAAAGCTGATTAATTTTTAATGTAATGACATTTTCCACACTTACTCATTGTGAACAGAGTGCTGTTTTCACTTGGAGGCTAGATGCATAGGGGCAGGACAAAGTTTCAGAGCTCCAGCAATCTGTAGAGATAAAAGTAAAAATTTTTATATGAGGCTTTCGAGCCCATCAGGGGTATGTGCATTTTACGATTTTCTGATCCAAAAGAGGGAGGAGAGAAAAAGAACAATGTTCTTTACTGATTTTATTCCACATTATTAACACTCTTACTACACACTAAATACATCAAATACAGTAAAACAACTATTTTTTTTTTTTAAACCCAGAAGGTGACCTATCCCTTTAAATACAGATAAATGCACATAAAATACAAACCTCGATTCCAAAAAGGTTCGGACAGTGTATAAAATGTCAATAAAAAAGCAATGATTTACAGAATCCTTTTTGACCTGTATTCAATTGAAACAGTACAAAGACAAGAAATGTAATGTTTTGACTAATCAACCTTTACAAAACATTTTTTGTAAATATACGCTCATTCTAAATTTGATGCCTGTAAAAAATTTGATCCCAAAAAAGTTGGGACAGGGGCATGTTTACCACTGTGTTGCATTCCCTTTCCTTTTAACAACACTCAGTAATCTTTTGGGAACTGAGGACACTAATTGTTGTAGTTTTGAAAGCGTATTGTTGTAGTTTTTCCCCCATTCTTGCTTGATATAAGACTTCAGCTGCTCAACAGTCTGGGGTCTCCATTGCTGAAATAAGCAGGGATGTCCCTGAAAAAGATGTTGTCTGGATGGCAGCATATGTTGCTCCAAATTGCATATGTACTCTTCAGCGTTAATGGTGCCTTCACAAATTACCCATGCCATGGGCACTAACACACCCCCATAGCATGACAGATGCTGGCTTTTGAATCTTGCTTTGGTAACGATCGGGATGGTCCTTTTACTCTTTGGCCTGAAGAACACGATGTCCATTTCCAAAAAAAAATTTGAAAGGTGGACTCGTCAGACCACAGCACACATTTCCACTTTGCGTCAGTCCATCTCAGATGAGTTAGAGCCCAGAGAAGTCGGCGGCATTTCTGGATGTTGTTGATATATACAGTTGCGGCCACTATTATTGGCACCCCTGGTAAAGATGAGTAAAAAGGGTTATACAAAATTTACCGTATGGTGAATTACCTTAATCTCACACTGAGAAAATGAGAAAAATCCAACCTTTAATTGACGTTAATTTATTATGAGAAAAAAAAAATCCCTCATCAAGAAATAATTATTTTTAACAAAACCACGTTGGCCACAATTATTGGCACCCCTGCATTTATATATAGAATAAAGTAATAGTTTTTAATATTTGGTCGCATATCCTTTGCATGCCATGACTTCCTGATGTCTGACTCAACGACTCAACGACATCAAAAGACTCTTGATATCTTATTTTCTGGTACTCTTACAAGCGATACTATAACCTCTCTGCATTTGAATGGATCTCTAAGGGAATTGGGGGGTGGGTCTAGATTTAGCTGTAAATTACATTGGAACAGTATGGAACACATGGTTGGCTAAACGGCTGTAAGACATCAAGGGTCTGACGTATCAAACAAGCTTTAAACCATCACTCTGTTGCCAGATATGCAGTAGATATGGATGAATAACTTGAAGGGTTTCTTCTCCTGACTTATTTTTCCATAGAGTTCAATAGGAAAATTTGTCAGGAGAAACAACCCTTAAAGTGATCCATCCATATCTACTGCATATCTGGCAGCAGAGTGATTGTTTAAGGCTTGTTTGATACCTCAGACCCTTGTTGACTTACAGCCATTTTACCAACCATGTATTCCATACTGTTCCAGCATAATTTACAGCTAAATCTAGTCCCACCCCCCAATTCCCATAGAGATCCATTCAAATGCAGAGATGTTATAGTATCGCTTGTAAGAGTACCAGAAAATAAGATATCAAGAGTCTTTTGATGTTGTTGGGTCACAGACATCAGGAAGTCATGGCATGCAAAGGATATGTGACCAAATATTAAAAATTATTACTTTATTCTATATATAAATGCAGGGGTGCCAATAATTGTGGCCAATGTGGTTTTGTTAAAAATAATTATTTCTTGATGAGGGATTTTTTTTTCTCATAATAAATTAACGTCAATTAAAGGTTGGATTCTTCTTGTTTTTTCAGTGTGAGATTAAGCTAATTCACCAAACGGTTAATTTTTATAACCCTTTTTGCTCATCTTTACAGGGGGTGCCAATAATAGTGGCCGCAACTCTAGGTTACGCTTTGCTTAGTAGAGTCTTAACTTGCATTTGTAGATTGCACAACTGTGTTTACTGACAACGGTTGTGGTTACATTCATTACAGAAACATGTTGGTTTTTAATGCAGTGCTGTCTGTGGGATCGAAGGCCACGGGCATTCAATATTTGTTTTTGGCCTTGCCCTTTAGGCAAGATTTCTCCAGATTCTCTGAATCTTTTAATAATATTATGGACTGTAGATGGTCAAATCCCTAAATTCCTTGCAATCGTGCATTGAGAAACGTTCTTAATCTGTTGGACTATTTGCTCGTGTAGTTTTTCGCAAAATGGCGAACATCGACCAATCCTTGCTCGTAAATGCCCGAGCCTTCACGGATGCTCCTTTTACACCCAGTCATGATAGTGTAGGATATCTAATATTTAGATATAAGTAAAGTACCCCCCCCCCCCCCCCCCCCGCTCTCTATCTCTGTCGCTCTCTGTCTCTCTCTCACTCACTCACGCCCACAAACATCAAAGATAAGCCAGTCTCCACCCCCCTCCCCCACACCTTAACCCAATCAGGACAGGGATGCTTTCCCTGTAAAGATATTTTATGGAGCCGCAGAAAAGTTAGTCAGTTTTGGAGTTTGTTTAGAGAAGTTCATCCTTTTTGGTTCCTTGTGCATGTCCTTTTGTTCCTGTTCAGCTGGAGGGTAAATAATATTGGCAATTTTTGGCTTATCTCTCTCTTTACTGGTATCTTCTAATTAATGTCTGGTTTAATGTCTTCCCTTTTGTAAATTATAAGTAGTCAGCCTGCATTCCTTAGTGAATGTATGATTTCCAGTCATTATTCTAATTGACTGTTTTTCATTTAATAAAATTATTTAATCTCAAGACCTGATTTAGATTCTGTTTTGGCTTGTTGGTTGATCCACCAGGTTACTGTTCGACTTACCTATTAACGAATTTGGCGATTTAATTGATGATTGTCATTTTTAATAATAATTATTCAATTAAATCACGTAAAACTTATTTTGAATGTAGGTTAAGTGAGGGGTTCTAGCACGCAATATCACTTGTGTTCAGTATTCAGAGTGCCGAACGTTTTAACAAGGGCATTGACTGTTGGAACCGCTGGATTCAGAAAATACACATTTTACCTAGTCCTCACTTACCTGACAATAGCATCACCTGTTACACTACCGGTCAAAAACACCCCCATTTTTCTAGTTTTTATTGAAATTTACACAGTTCAAGTCCAGTGAATAACCTGAAATCGAGCGTAGCGTCAGTTCAGGCAGGCCACGAGAGTGAAACCCGGCCATAGGTAAATCAGCTGACAGCTGAGTGACGCTACTTGAATGGATTGATTGGTGAATCAAGGCGGTCTATTTAACTGCCTCGCCCTAACATGGTGGATCCTCTGATGCACGCCCGCTGCACACAAAACCCCCCCCCTCCACCCCAGCTGATAATTCTGCCCAAGGTTTCTTCCCGCTAACAGCAGGGAGTTTTTCCTTGTCACTGTCGCCCTAGGCATGCTCTACGGAGGTTCAGGCCCGGTTCCTTGTAAATTGTTGTGATAATGACACTCAAAAGTGCCATATACATACAACTGATTGAATGGAATCTGTAAAAAACCATTCTCAGTGCTGCCGGTTCTGTTCTAAGTGCAACCCTATTGGGGGGTTGTTGCTGCTGCCCTCACCGCCATACCCCTGCTTGCTCGCGTTGATTGGCGGGAGGGTTTTTGAACAGAACCATACCACCAAACCTAAAATGTATTGTTTTAAGAATGTTAATAAAGCTTTTACTTGAACAACAGTGATCCTGACTGAAATGGTACAAAGGTAAGCGGTAAACTGCCAGAGGTTAAAAAAAAAAGTTATAAAAAAAGGACTTTTTCAGGGAACAAGTGATGGGTTAACAACTTACAGCTGTTCTGCAGCAATGGAAGTAAATGAAGCCTTGAAAGTTGATGCAAACAATTCCTACAGGTGTCCCAACTTTTGTTGATTACTTACAAACCCTCTGTCTGTATAAAAGCAGTGTTGGAACAGACTGTGTTATTACACCCTCTGAAGCATTATTTGGACAATATTACACTGCAGGAAGTAGTATATTGCTATCATAATGGCGAGAAAAAGGCAATTAACAAAGGAAGACAGACAGAACATTATAACTTTAGGTTACTGTCGTAACCCCGGTTCTCTGAAACATCGAGTGGAGAGATCCACCTATGGGAATGACATCCGGTCATGACCACCGCAGAAGCATCCAATTGCACCACGTCTGGCCCTGACAGACAGTAGCGTGTCCAATGCGAAGGAGGCTCCCGCCCTCCTTGTACAAGCATATAGGACACTACAACGCTACTTCTCTTTAGTGAACATATTCGCTTCTCGCGCGCAGCAAGCAGGGCAATGTTGGTGGATCTCTCCACTCGATGTTTCAGAGAACCGGGGTTACGACAGTAACCTAAAGTTCTCTTTCATCATCTCGTTTCGAGATCCACCTATGGGAGATTTGGACAACTCCCGGATTGCCATATGCTCACAGCTGAGACGCTGTCAAGCCAGCAAGGGAGGCCTCCCTCCCTAACAGGAGGGTGGTGCCTGGCGCATCCCGTGTAGGCAAGTACCAACCACAGTCCACTGTCCAGTGTAGTAACCGGGGTCTGGGAACAGTGTGAAGTACTACACCCGTATTGAGATGTGTGTGGGTCACACAGAGCTCACCCCCAACACTGAGTGGGCTACCGGAGTCCTGGTAACATCCAGACGATAAAACCTCACAAAAGTGTGTGGAGAAGCCCAGCCTGCAGCTGAACAGATTTCCTGCATGGAGACCCCACGGAATAGGGCCCACGATGCAGCCACGCCCCTCGTAGAATGAGCCCTCAGACCCGAGGGAGGTGATACCCCCTTTGAACCATATGCCATAACAATAGCTTCCACAAGCCAATGGGACAGCCGCTGCTTAGAGATGGCTTTCCCCTTGCAGGCGGGGGCCCAGGCGACAAAGAGCTGATTGCTCTTTCTGAAAGCCCTAGTCCTTGTCATATACGTGTGGAGAACACGCACAGGACATAGCATATGTAGCCTTTGCTCCTCCTCCGAAGAGAAAGGCGGTGGGTGAAAAGCGGAAAGCTCCAACACCTCACATGTGAAAGCTGGGAAGCTTTTAGGCATAAAGGCAGGATTAGGTTTAAGGAAAACCTTATCCATATTAGGGGAGAATATTGCGCACGAGGGATGCACTGAGAGCGCATGGAGATCACTGACCCGCTTAGCAGAAGCTAATGCGAGCAGCAGTGCTGTCTTGAGAGACAGAAATTTTAACTCTATTCCATTTATAGGCTCGAATGGCCGTTGGGACAGAGCCTCCAGCACCAGTGACAAATCCCATGAGGGAATGAGCTTTTTAGCAACAGGCAGAGAACGGCGAGCCCCCTTCATGAACCTGCGCACGAGGGGATGCTGCCCCACTGTATGGTCATTGAAACCCATATGACAAGCAGTGATAGCTGCCAGGTAGACCTTAATGGTAGAAAAGGATTTCCCTTCATCCATCAGGTTTTGTAAAAAGCACAGCACGTCAGAAACAGAGCACTGATAAGGCACTGACTGACGGGAGGCACACCACCTTTCAAATACCTGCCACTTATTGTCATAAAGTGACCTGGTAGAAGACGCTCTCGCGCTCTGAATGGTTGCCACCACGCGAGGGGGGAGCCCTAAAGCGTCGAGGTTGTGCCTTTCACGGGCCAAGCCCAAAGAGCTATTCGCTCTGGGCAGGGGTGGTATATTTCCCCGTTCGCCTGAGACAGCAGGTCCGTGCGTAACGGGAGCGCGCACGGCTGTGCGTAAAGGAGAGGGATTATCTCCGCCAGCCACGGCGATTTCGACCACCTGGGCGCTATTAGGATCAGTGTCAAACTCTGCTCTCTCACTCTGGCCAGAGTGGGAGAGATGAGAGCGAGGGGGGGAAACGCATATAGAAGCACATTGGGCCAAGGGTGGGCCAGTGCGTCTACGCCTAGAGGCGCGTTCTTGTCCCGTAGCGAGAAGAACATACGACAATGGGCGTTTTCGTGCGAGGCGAAGAGATCGACGGCTGCGTGGCCAAATCTCTGCCATAGCATTTCCACAGTCTGGGGATGCAGACGCCATTCCCTGTACAGCGGGTTTCCCCTTGACAGCAGATCTGCGCCCGTGTTCAGAATGCCCGGAACATGGGTCGCACGTAACGACAGAAAGTGATGGCTGCTCCATACCAGCAGTCTGTGGGCTAGACTGTGGAGATGGAGAGAGCGCATGCCCCCCTGGCGATTGACGTATGCTACAGCAGTCGTATTGTCGCAGCGTACTAGCACATGCCGTCGCCTTAAGCGGGGTAGGAAATATCTGAGAGCTATCCATATAGTTAGGAGCTCCAGATAATTGATGTGAGCTGAGCGCAGCCGGGTCGGCCACATCCCATTCACTACACGTCCTTCCTGAGTGGCCCCCCACCCAGAAAGGGATGCATCTGTCGTTACGACTTTCCTCATGAGAACAGTCCCGAGAGGGGTTCCCTGAGTATAAAAGTCTGTGTTCCCCCAATGACGTAGAGCTGCCGTGCACTCGTGCGTCACTGTGAGACGGCGATGGAGATCGCGTACGGGGCTGAGGTGAAGTGATGACACCCACCTCATAAAACCCCTCATTCTCAGTAACCCCAGTGGTAAAACTTGCGAGGCTGAGGCCATCAGCCCTTGCAGTCTGAGGCATGTGCGGTACTGTACTCTCAAGCCCGGTCTGAACAGAGAGAGACAGTCCCGCAGGGATAAAATGCGGTCCGCCGACAGGCGAGCTAGCATCGATACAGAGTTTAGCACCAGCCCCAAGAACGTTACACTCTGAGAGGGAGAGAGATTGCTCTTGGGGAAGTTTACCCTGAACCCGAGCGCAGCTAGTTGTGCCAGAACTAGTTGCGTGTCTTCCACGACTCTGACTCTCGAATTGGCAATAATTAGCCAATCGTCCATATAAGTCAGTATTCTGACCCCCGTTAGTCTTAACGGGGCCAGACCCGCCTCCACACAAACACAGAACACCCGTGGGCTTAGCGAGAGACCGAACGGTAGAACTGTGTATTCGTAGCAAACGCCGCGGTGAGCGAAGCGAAGGAACTTCGTGTGGGGAGGATAGATGCGGAAGAAAGCATCTTTCAGATCGATTGATGTGAACCAATCGCTCTGACGTATTGCACGTGAAAGAGTATTGTACGTTAGCATTTTGAAGTTGTATCGCCTCAAATGTTTGTTCAACACTCTGAGATCCAAGATAGGACGGAGGGAACCGTCCTTCTTTGGGACCAGGAAATAGCGAGAATAAAAGCCGTGTTGGGCTTGATCTCTGGGAACCACACGTATCGCCCCTTTTTGTAACAGAGAGGAAATTTCCTCCTCCAAAACATGGGCCGAACTCTCCTCGGTTTGAGAGTAAATGACTCCGTTGAAACATGGGGGTTTCCCTGCAAACTGGAGTCTGTAGCCCTTGGCTATTGTGCGTAATACCCACTCGGGGGCAAACGCCGCCTGCCAGGCTTGTACGTGGTTCGTGAGCGCCCCTCCTGGTGCGGAGGACCGCAGAGGGGAACGGCCGGGTGCGGCCGTGCTGAATGGGACTGGCGCTCCACCTAGTGGTGAAACCAGGGGAGGCCTTATGTGATAAGAAGGGATTCTTTTCACCACATTTTTTGTTTTTTGGCCTTTCAGGGCGGGAGCCTTTATTAGAAATGGCCTGGTGTTCATTTGCACACTGAACGTGGCTAACATTGCCTGTGTACTGGAACCCTGGGGATTGAAGCTGGGGGGCACGTGAACTCCAACAGGTGCCCTGACCGCAGCGAACAGAGGAGGGCTGTCCTCCTGAACTGGGGGTCTCCTTCTCTTCCTGGGGGGGGGAGAGAGACGGACCTGTGACCACGGGGCTGGCTGCCCCAGAACGTGGACTTAGGCCCCCAATAGCGGCAGCGTCAGGCTGGCCGCTTCCGTTTCTGGTCAGCGGGGGTGGGAGAAGGTTTCTTTGCCGCGGCTGCGGCAAAGGACATATTCCCCCAAGGCTTAGCAGGGGGGTTGCCCTGCTGGCCCGGGGCTCTGCCCTGGGGCTTGCCCCTGCCCTGTCCTGGCTGGACACGGCGGTTCACCGCTGGGGGCTGAGGAGGCCGCATGGGTGGCGGCAGGTGAGGCGTCGCTCTGCGTGGGAGGCAGAGTTTAAAGGCTTCGTCCTCCTTTTTCTTATCATCGCACCGCTGCTGCATGAGGGTAAGAGCGGGGCCAAAGAGAGCCCGGCCTGGCTCGACAGGGGCGCCAGCTAAGCGCCTTTTCTCACTGTCGGGCAGACCAGAGAGGTTAAGCCAGAGCGCCCGCTCGCCGGCTACGGAGAGAGCCATAGAGCAGCCGCAGGCCTGGACACACTGGCGAGAGTTGCGCAGAACCAGGTCATTAACAGTGACAATCTCTTGCCACAGTATAGGGGAAGGGTCCCCCTTCTGTAACTGCTTCCCCATCTCCTCTGTGAGCTCAGCTTGGTAAGCCGAGAGGAGGGAGGAAACATTAAGGGCTCTTACCGCGAGGGCTGAGGCCCTGTAGGAAGCCTGGTGGATGGAGGCTGTGAAGCGTTCCATCTTATTAGGGAGGGTCGGCCTGGGCGGCGCCAGGAGACCTCCCTGCGTGGGGTTAAGGTGTCGAGCTATGGAGGGCTCAACAGCTGGGGGTTCCCCCATGGCGTGGGCGGCCATGTCCTTAACTTCCAGGCCGGAGAAACCGTGCTTGAAATCAAGCGGGTCCTTCCAGTGGTGTTTCATGTGTTTAGCGCAGGCGGGGAGAACTGGGAAAAGCTGTTTTCTGGGGCCTGGGGGGGGGGCCCAGGAATTTCCCATCGTAAACATCCCTCTCCTCGTCGGCCGGGTTCTGGAGGGCTGGCCATTCGATGTTGAGACGGGCGGCGGCCCGCTCACACACCTCCAGAAGCACCGCATAGGGTTGTGCGTTAGCCGTACCCATAGCCGGAGCTAACTGGGCCGGAGGAATGGAGTCCTCCTCTCCAGAACATTCAGACGCAACCGCCATGTCGTCGTTATCCGATGTCTCTCCTTCCAGTATGGGGGTACCGGAGAGCGAGAGAGGGAACGCCAACATGTCTGGGTCGGAGCGGTCAGCCCAACTCAGGGAAGGAAGGTCTTGAGGCGGCCGAGAGGCCGCAGTGCTATCATCCTCTTTGTCAGAGTCCTCGGGACCGAGGTCGTTGCCGTGGGTAGCAGCAACTCTCTGCCTCCGTCGCCTGAGCTTTTTGGGCAGAGCGAGGCAGTGGCTGCAGCTCTCTGGGGAGTCAATGGCCTCCTGGGCATGTTTTAAACCCAAGCACATGACACAGAGAGTGTGAGTGTCCCTGGCAGCGATGAGGGCACCGCAGGCGGCCGGGCAGGCACGCGAGCGAAGCTCCTCGGGCGGGCCGAGAGGAATGGGCTTAGACAGAGCCATTAGCGGGGAGCTAAGCGGCAGCTAAGCAGAGAACAGGCAGCGTGGGTGGCTGGCTAGAGAGCAAAGAGACAAGCTAGCGTGGGTGGCTAGTTGTGAGACAGCACAGTCCTGTTCCGCGTTAGCAGGTGCAGGAAAAAATCGTATCTGGGGCGGGGGCCTGACACGATAGAAGGGCTAGCGAGCGGGGGTAGCAGGCTAACACCGAGTGGAGCTACTCAGCACTGACTCACGTTCCCAAACCTTTCACGCCCGGCGGAGGCTGATCCGGAGATATATCCTCCTGCGGACAGTTAAGTGCCAAGGTTCGTGTGGGATACACGGTCGAAGCTGTGAGCGGGGGTACTCGGAATTTCGCGAGAAGCGAATGTCAACTAAAGAGAAGTAGCGTTGTAGTGTCCTATATGCTTGTACAAGGAGGGCGGGAGCCTCCTTCGCATTGGACACGCTACTGTCTGTCAGGGCCAGACGTGGTGCAATTGGATGCTTCTGCGGTGGTCATGACCGGATGTCATTCCCATAGGTGGATCTCGAAACGAGATGATGAAAGAGAACCCTTAAAAGTGTAGGTCTTTTCTTTAGAGAAATAGCAAAGAAAGCCAAGATGTCAGTGAGTAGTTTCCTACACCATCAAAAGGCACTTGGAAACTGGAGGAAACTCTGACAGGAAGACGTCTGGCAGACTCAAAGCCACAACAGAATCAGAAGACAAGTTTCTGAGAGTCAACAGCTTGTGTGATAGGCGGCTCACAGGACAACAGCTTCAAGCACAGCTTAACGCTGGTCGAAGTAAGCAAGTCTCAGTTTGAACTGTGAAGAGAAGACTTTGAGCTGCAGGTTTGACAGGTCGAGTGGCAGTAAGAAAGCCATTGCTAAGATGGCAAAATAATAAAAAGAGGCTTGCCTGGGCCATGAAGCACCTGCAGTGGACTACTGAAGACTGGAAGAAGGTGTTATGGACCGATTAATCAAAATAAAATCTTCGGTTCATCACGCAGGGTTTTTATGCGCCTTTGAGTAGTCGAAAGGATGGTTCCTCAGTGTGTGACACCAACTGGCAAACATGGAGGAGGAAATGTGATGGTCTGTAGCTCTTTTGCTGGATCCAGAGTCGGCGACTTGCAGAGCGACTGGCACCCTAAACAAAAAGAGCTACCACAGCATTTTGCAGCGCCATGCAATACCTTCCGGTCTACGCCTAGTTAGTCAGGGGTTCATCCTACAGCAAGATAATGACTCAAAACATACCTCCAGGCCATGTCAGAACTACCTTAGAAGAAAAGAACAAGAATGAAATCATGGAATGGCCAGTACAGTCTTCAGACTTAAACCCCATCGAGTTGGTTTGGGATGAACTGGACAGAAGGGTGAAAGCAAGGCAACCTACAAGTGCAACACATTTGTGGGAACTTCTGCAACAGTGTTGGGAAGAACTTTCCGTGCAATATTTGATTTCCATTGTAGAAAGAATGCCACAAGTGTGTTTGGCTGTTATATCTGCAAAAGATTCAATTTTGTTAAACAAAAATGATTCCATGATTTATTTTTTATCTCCAATTGTTTATTTAATTTCATTTACATTGAGACATTAAACTGCGTACATTTCTATAAAAACTGGAAAAATGTTCTAAAACTTTTGACCGGTAGTGTACCTATTTACCTGTGGAATGTTCCAAACGTGTTTTTTTGAACATTCCACAACCTTCCCAGTCTTATGTTGCCCTTGTCCCAACTTTTTTGTAACATGTTTTAGGCATCAAATTCGGAATTACCATACATTTACAAAAATCTATAAAGTTGATAAGGCAAAACATTAAATATCTTTTCTTTGTACTGTTTTCAATTAAATATATGTAAAAGAGAATTTACTAATCACTGCTTTTCTCCATGACTATTTGCATTTTACCTACTGTACCACCAACTTTTTTGGAATTGAGGTTTGTAGAATGCACCCATCCTCAGGCTCCCGTTTCATGTGGTGTGCAATTTGAAGCTAATTTTTCAGTGTACATGAAAATGTATAGGCTAGGCTATTCACTAGACAGGCCAATAGGGCACACAAAAACTTTGGGATACCACTTTCTGAAGCCTGCATTGATCTCCAAGTTTGAATTTGAGGGTGTAATAAGGCCCTACCCCCCTTGCAATGATTCTGTTAGGGTTTTCCTAATAGGTTTGGACCCAAATGCAGGACTCGGAGACAAACTCAGGAACGAAGCTCCGGGGGGAGCACTTTATTAGAGCGCACAAACAAGGGAGAGGGAGAGCTAGGTGCGGGTCAGGAAACAGGGTTAGTGATACAGGAGGAGCAGAGCAGATGAGGGGGAGCGGGAGTGAGAACTGAGCGGATGCAGGCCGGCCGGTGACAACAGGAAGCGGGACTGGAGCGGGCGATGGCAGGGCAGGAAACGCAGGCTGGTGAGGACTGGAAACAAGACTGGAGACAGGTTAACAAGACTGATAATACAAGACAACACGGGCCAGGTTCCGACACAAGACTGACGTGACGAAGGCGTACGAACTGGCAACGAACCAACGAGCAAAGGGGAAATATATAATGAGGCTGATGAGTCAGAGGGAATGCAGCGTGAGAATGTATGCGTAAATTAATGAGCTAATTGGAGTGAGTGTGGAATGCGAGCGGGGAAGGTGAGTGATTGGCTGAGGGAAACGAGGAAACAAGGAGGAGAACCACGCCCAGCCTGCATAACACGGAAGACAGACAAGGAAACGCAACATGAAACGAGAGGTAATGGGGAAACACGGAGAACAATAGGGCAGTGGACTGGAAGGGAGGCAACGGATGTCAGATTCTTCCCCATATGTTTTGTACACTCGAAAATATGGTAGCCATGCACAAGATTGGTCTCTGTAGGGTGGTAGGCCTAATCCACACAGAGTGTGGTGGTTTGCATTGTCACTCAGAGTGGAATTGTAAAACTACTGAAATATCAAGGCCATTTAAAGTTCTGTGAAGAAGTACTGGGCTGACAGCTTGCCACCGATGAAGCCAACTCCTTCCCTGCTATTTTACAGTATCACACCCATGTCTGTTTCTTGTTGATTATAACCACTGTGCCTTACCACAATTACAAAAGTATAACCAGCTAATAATAACGCTTTACGTAAATGTTGAAACTGACACTTGTTTAAATATAAAGGTACAGAGAAGCTTTTCCTTTGTTTTTCAGTGAACCTGGTTTGCAGTTAGAGACCCTGGCTGGCTTTGTCAATCAAGAATTTGTTCACCTCCTGCAATTGCTTGAATAAAAGTTATTATGCAGAACCAACCTCCGAAATAGAGAACAGAGCTTGCTTCTACAGCACCATCATTAATCGGACATTTAAAGTAGTTGACTACACAGTAAACTAACCTTAATTGGTTTCTTCACTCCTGGAAATAAAGGCACAGTGGAAGTACCCTGAAAGTACAATAATGTCATATTTATGTACTAATAAGTACCTTTTACAAGCAAAACAGGTACACATCAGTGAACTTTTTGTTATTACCCTATTCAATTCCTTATTTATGATTACAATTCCATTATCATTTTAAGCAAGTGTTATGTACTTGGAAAATATAATTCATCATTATATCCTTCATAAATGGCTCTAAATAGCTATGCTATATCTTCCTTATGTTGTTCTTCATATCCGATAGGTAGGATTAGGTAGCACTGATATTCAGGATCTGGCAATCTTGTCTGAATCTGGATCAGGGTGATCCTATCCTGAATTGCTTTGAAATACCGGGACAAAATTTGGCTGAGTTGTCTTATCCTGGATCACAAAATATGGGATTTCTAAATCTGATCCGATCGGATATGGATTAAAAGTTTTGAACTACTGGGCCTGATGGCTAACTTCGGACTCCTCAAGCAGAAATGGTCACTAGCACACACTGTGAAACTCCCTTGGTGTTCCCGATCACTGGTGTTGGTCCAGAACTTTTGAAAATATGGCATGTTTGTTGTGTTTATTATTATTTTATACCAAGAAATTACGAAAAACCATATAGTGATGTATGAAAAATAAGGCTAACTGGTTTTTAAGAGACATCGAACATTGAATCAGGTCAAATTTACCCTAAATCTAAAATGGTAGACTACAGAGCCAAATCAAGAAATAATATGTCTTTGTCCCTGATAGCCTATATGCCAGAACAGCCAGAAACTGATAAAATAACTCACCTTGTCCTGGAGAAGGTCGGCCTGGAGTACATGTTGATTTTTACAATGCTGCAAAGAATTTGATATAGTTTATGAAAACCTAAGACATCGGGATAAACAAGGCTATTTCGCTCAATCACGGTCTTAGCCTAGTATTCACATATATTTAGGCTATTTAGCCTACATCTATCTACATCAAAGCTTTTTTAGGCACAAGGATAACAGCATTCTACAATGTAATAAGCATTATCTTTAATTTCAGTAGGCTATATAAAAACAGAAATAATCTTCGCGAATGCTTTCAAGTAACAAATGGAAAAGGACTAACCAGCAGAGATTTCTTCTTTAATAGTATCGCGACTGCATTTAACCTACAATTTCACATTCAGTAGGCTAGCCTACTTGCTAAATTGGCTACGATAAAATCAAAAAGTGCAAATTGCAGCCTCATCCCTGCAATTCTGATTCATCAATGAAGTCAAACCGAATGCTCCTTAAGTTTCGATTTCCAAATACGCAACACCCTTATTTCCGGTCAAGCTATTCGGTAGCCTATCCGCTCTTTGATAATGCACAGTCAAACTATCAGCTTGTCAAATGTGTGCGCTTCTATGCTACGAATAGTGGTAGCTCACAAAAACAACGTCGGTAGACAATGCACTCAGGAGAAAAAGACAGAAAGAGCGACTTAATGTCATGAAGCCTGTTAAAATTTACGGTTCCATCTTTTGGCAAAGCAGAAATGTCAAATTTATGTCATTATAACTGTAGGGATATATGACAAAAAAGTAAATGCATTACTCGTTCATCTTCAACATGTTTGTCATCACATTAATTTTGGTTGGAGCGAGCTATGATGCGTCTACTACGAAAAGAAAATACTGAGATGAGACAGCAGGGGATGTTGCAGCTTCGTGAGATGAGACAGCAGGGGATGTTGCAGCTACACTACAGGCCCAGCGTCTCGGAGCAAGCAGCCAAACTGTGGGTTAAGTATCTCAAATCAATTGCTACATACCTGTATAACCTTATCAATTTACATATGAATTTAGCTATTCCACCCATCATTCCACCCCCTCCCGTACGCAATCGCCGTACTCCCCCTGTCATGAACGTTACCATTGCTTAGCAATGCTGGGTTAGCTAGCTAGCAAGCTAACGATAGCTTATGGCAAGCCATTTTAATTTAACAGTTATTCGACTTCCTTAAAGTCATCCTTGCTGGCTGGCCATACAGTGCCCTCCACTATTATTGGCACCCCTGGTAAAGATGAGTAAAAAGGGTTATAAAAAAATTCACCGTTCGGTGAATTAGCTTAATCTCACTGAAAAACTGAGAATAATCCAACCTTCAATTGAAGTAAATTATGAGAAATAATTATTTTTAACAAAACCACGTGTGCCACAATTATTGGCACCCCTGCATTTATATATAGAATAAAGTAATCATTTTTAATATTTGGTCGCATATCCTTCGCATGCCATGACTTCCTGATGTTTGTGACCCAACAACATCAAAAGACTCTTGATATCTTATTTTCTGGTAGCCTACTCTTACAAGCGATACTATAATGTCTCTGCATTTGAATGGATCTCTATGGGAATTGGGGGGTGGGACTAAATTTAGCTGTAAATTACACTGGAATAGTATGGAACACATGGTTGGCTAAATGGATCCAAGTCATCAAGGGTCTGACGTATCAAACAAGCCTTAAACCATCACTCTGCTGCCAGAAATACAGTAGATATGGATGGATAACTTGAAGGGTTTCTTCTCCTGACTTATTTTTCCATAGAGTTCAATAGGAAAATTTGTCAGGAGAAACAACCCTTAAAGTGATCCATCCATATCTACTGCATATCTGGCAGCAGTGATGGTTTGAGGCTCGTTTGATACCTCAGACCCTTGATGACTTAGAGCCATTTTACCAACCAAGTATCCCCCCCCCCCCCCCACAATAGAACCTACAATGTCAGAGTTACAAGTCCAGTTAGCCAACATGTACAGTCACTGTAGTCTCTAATCCAATGGCTGGTCGTCACAAAACAAGGTCCACTTTTTTGTATACGGCCACAAAAATGACCCATGACAACGATAACTAGCCCTGCATCTCGACGAGCTTGAAAACACTAGTGTGCAATGAGCGTGTAATGTCAGGGCACAATATCACAAGCACAAAAAATACAATCATTCTCCAAAATTTAATTAGAAGTTTCAAACGCATTGATTTAAACAAACAGTATGCTCATTTATTTTGGATCTCAGCAGCTTGCATGTAATATTTAGGGAGAGTAAAAAAAGAAAAAAAAACTAAGCCAAGATGAGAAAAAATATAACTTAACACCACTAAAAACATCTAACTTTCTAATACCGTCTGAAAAGCAAAGTAAAAAATAAAAATAAAAAATCAAATATATTACAAAAAACATTTGCAAAAAAAAAAAAAAAAAGACAATAGTGAAAATCTCTGTTAATATCTGTTAATGCTGTTTCCCCACAAACCTTTTTCCATTGCATTTCATTGAATAAGACCATTCAGTGGAAAACTGATTCTAATGGCAGACACCAAAAAGGAGTAGAATTCTTCCTGAAGTATCATGTTCAAGTATTACCCTTCTGGATGGCAGTGTGGATTCTGGGTGTGAAAATGACACGTCAACACATTTACACCTTCATTTTTATGGTGACCTCTAGACCGGGAATGAAAAACAAATTGCACACACTGGCCCCAGTCGCACGTTACAGTTTTGACATAGAATAAGGCAATTAATAAAGATTTAAGAAAATTGTTGAAAAGGACAAAAGCAGCCAAGTGATAATATCAGTTTGGCATACCGGTTTAAAACATCATGACATGGTAGTTTTGGTTATGGGGGCAGAATCAAACGTATAAAACCAGTACTTCAAACTTTAATTTAACCTCTTTTTCATATTCATGTTCCCATACTCTTATTTCAGCAGAATACCCCTGCACATGTATTTCACAGGGAGGTTATCCTTTTGCTATAAGCACAGCTTATAGCTAAGATGATCATCATATACTTACATTTTATATATTGTAAATCCCTTTAAAAAATAATTCTAATCTACTATTTACCTACTGAGGCAAAGATTTGGCGCTTCATGATTCTGAGTATCATGTACTTACCCCATAGCAGCAGTAGATATTTTTGTTTAAACACTATAGCCTGAAAGCCAGCTATCAGTTTTCACTAATAAACTGTACCTTTATGATTATCAATCATAATGTGGAATCTCCTGAAGCCATATCACATGTACCACACAAGCTGTACACAACTGATAAAACCCCATGGGAGGAAGATTATTAAATCTGCCCAAAGTCTTTAAAAAAAAAAGAAAAAGAAAAAACAGTTACCCAATAAATTAGTAACCTTTGGAATTTAAACCTTTCAACACTCCCTGTACCACAAAACGTCTCAGATTCAAGGCAGGTTCAAAGTTATTGGCCACATGGACGGTAAGGACTACCATTGGAGTTCCACAGGTCCAATGCAGGAGCAGTGTAACGCGAGAGTATAGGAAACTCTGGCCACATCTGATTATCCTTTATCAGAACCAATACAACGACACACCCAGAACACTCAACGGCTTCACAGAGAAACACTTAAAATTGCACAGAACAGCTACAGTTTTCAGCTTCATGAGTGTTCACTGACGGGTTTGCTGAAGCACAGTATACGATGCCTCGGCCCACAGTGGGCTTGCCAAAAATATAAAACATTTGAAAAAATAAAAAAAGACACATACGCACAGCCCCGTGTGATATGCATTAAAAGCACAGGGCTCCCACACAGACAGACTGCTCTAACTCTTCTAGGCGGAGCGCCATTTTTCCAGCTCCGCAGTGAGCCGTTTAGCACACGTTGAAGGCACTTGGGAAGGGGAGGCGTCCCTCCAGTGGCGAGGTCAGAGCACTGCAGGCTCTTCTCTCACCAGCGTGGTGGAAGACGGCCAGCCCTGGAATGCGTTCACCTCTTAAGGCAAGAGAATGCAAAGCCGCGCCCGCCGACCCACCCACACGTCCGTCTCTCACACTGAGTCCGTGCTCTGGGGCTCCTGGGGCTCCTGGGGCTGCGTGGGCTGCGCAGGTTCTGTGGGCTGTGTGGACTGCGCAGGTTCTGTGGGCTGCGCAGGTTCTGTGGGCTGCGTGGGCTGCGCAGGCTCTGTGGGCTCTGTGGGCTGCGTGAGCTCTGTGGGCTGCGTGGACTGCGCAGGTTCTGTGGGCTGCGTGGACTGCGCAGGTTCTGTGGGCTGCGTGAGCTCTGTGGGCTGTGTGGACTGCGCAGGTTCTGTGGGCTGCGTGGACTGCGCAGGCTCTGTGGGCTGCGCAGGTTCTGTGGGCTGCGTGGGCTGCACAGGCTCTGTGGGCTGCGTGGACTGCGCAGGCTCTGTGGGCTGCGTGAGCTCTGTGGGCTCTGTGGACTGCGCAGGTTCTGTGGGCTGCGTGGACTGCGCAGGTTCTGTGAGGGGGGGCTGGGTTCGTGCGGGGGTCCCTTTGTAGTGGTAGTAAGGCAGGAAGGGACGCTCGTGCGCGCAGGTGCGCATGGCCCGGTAGGTGTGCTGCAGCAGGTGGGGGAATCGGGAGGTGAAGTAGAACACAAAGTCATCTGGGATGGAGCCCAGCGTCTCCTGCACGTCTTCCGGAAGCTCCCGGTAGTGGTGCTTCTGTCGGGAGGAAGGGAAGGAGGGCGTGTCAGTGCACCGCTCGACACAGTCTGCTCAAAGACTCGCATATGAAGTTCACATATGAACCCAACGGGGTAGAAATACAAAACTCACTGCCCCTATGAATACCTGCGCCATGTCTCTTATTGTAACGCAAAGGCCACTGTTGTCAGTGTATAAAATGTATGTAATCGGCTTGCCTTATTCCGCATGGCTCGGAGGAGATCCCGGACCGATCCGCCTTTATATGAACGGAACTTACGCAGATCTGCCAGAAAAAACAAGATCATTGAAAGCCATTAACAAACAAGGAAAAACACTTTAAAGCCACGGTGAGTGACACGTCTATCAAAAAGCAAAACCGCCGCGGTCGCATTAAAAAGAGCGTAACATAACAGAACAACGTAGCATAATGCAATAAGAATGTAACTGTGTATAGGACTGCACAGTGAAGGACTGGTAATGTGCAGGCTGTGACGAGAGCGCCTTAGTGATGCTTACTACACATTAATGACAGTAATGCTTACCCGTCTGTAAGGGGACGGTGATATGCTCTCTCCAGTCCCCCATTACCACGGCCCGGCCCCCTCTCTCCAGCTGCCGGACGATTGGTCCGTCCAGGGGCTCCTTCTCTATCCTGTCGCTCACGTCCTGCAGGAAACACACACACGGCACCCAAAATGAGGCAGGTGAACGGAGCCGTGAAACACTGCACATCTGCCGCTTGTTTGAGGAAGAGTGAGAGAGTGAGGGAAGAGAGAGAGAAGGAAGAGACACCGAGGGAAGAGAGAGAGGGAAGAGACACTGAGGGAAGAAAAAAGAGAGACCTGGAAGAACTGCAGCTGCTTCTCCAGGCTCCAGAAAAAGGGGTGCTTGAGCACGCTCTCTGCCGGCGGCCTCTTCTGGGGCTCCATGCTCAGCATCTGCAGTATCAGGTCTGTGGCGACTATGTCTTCTACACAGAGGACAACCACATCATCACCGTTAACAACCACAAAGACATTACCTCAGTGTCCAGCTCTAGTCTGCCTTCAACGCTCCCCTCAGAACTCACCATACACATTGACAAAATAACTAAACATGCTCTTATTCACCATACATTCCTATCTCATGCTAGGGTATGTGAAGCAATATAATAATCTTGTCACGTATATTTTCTGTCAGAAATTTTTAAAATGCAGACTGACAGATCTATACGGTAAGTATAGGTAAATGATCTCACCATGTCTGTCTGTCTGAAGGTGCTCTAGGCTGCAGGCGCCCAGAAGGATATTGGCTTGACGCTGCAGGGACTTGCCAAAGGGGTGGCTGCCTTGTGACGCCACGTAGTAAAAGACGCAGCCGGCGGAGAAGATGTCCACGGCGCAGGTCTACAGGGGCACATGGGTAAGCCATCTCAGCCACACTATACATCACGTAACTTACCACAGCTTATACACATACAGTATGCAGTGTACTCAGAGCCATGCCTACACGCAGAATTCACTGTGACACGGGACTCTACTCTTATGATCACTGCTGCGCTCTTCAAGGAGAACTACATATGACCATATACGGCCATATGGCCACTTTGTTCAATCAATCAACGGGTGTGCGCGTGTGTAATGTGTGTGCATGTGTACGTGTTTGCATGTGCGAGTGCGTGTACGTGTATGCATGCATGTGTGTGCGCACGCGCGTGTGTGCAAGTGTGTGTGTGTGTGTGTATGTGTATGTGTATGTGTGTGTGTGCGTGCGTGTGCGTATGTATGCGTGTGCACGTTTGCATGTGTGTGTGTGTGTATGTGTATGTGTGTGCGTGCGTGTGCGTATGTATGCGTGTGCGCGTTTGCATGTGAGTGTGTGTGTGCGTGCGTGTATGCGGGTGCGTGTATGTGTGTGTGTGCGCGTATGTATGCGTGTGTGCGTGTTTGTATGTGAGTGTTTGTACGTGTGTGTGTGTATGTGCATGCGGGTGCGTGTGTGCAAGTGTAATGTGCTGAGCACTCACAGGGTTGTCTTTGCAGTCTTCGCTCAGGACCTCCGGAGCGATCCAGCCCTCGGTGCCAGGAACCCCTGACCTCCTGCTGAAGCTGTGCCTGCCCACGGCCAGCTTCTTACACAGGCCGAAGTCTGAGATCATGGCCCTGACCCGGCCGTGCGCGTTGGGCATGGACACCAGGATGTTGTGCGGCTTCAGATCCCGGTGAACTGGGGGGGGGGGGGGGGGGGGGGGGCGAACAGACAAGGTTTTCATACCCGAGGGATTTAGTGGAGAAAAAGAGGAACTGAACAGCACTGACTTATTATTCAGCACCAGTCTAAATAACTGCCATTCTTCTGTCAACGTTTAACCCGACATTCCCATGATACTTAAGGTAAATATGTACGTGCTGTGTGTTTGCGTGCAAGTGCTGTGAAATTGCCCTGCAGTCTGAAAATGTTACAGAACTTGTGTAACTACAGAGTTAGGGTTTATTTGCACTGCTCCTAAGCATCAGGGCTGATTTATGGTGAGATTTAGGGTTGGGGACAGGTTTACTCAAAGTGAGAGGGAGAGTGGAGGTTGGAGGGCGAGAGCTTATTTGTACAACTAGTATACACAACACTAGTTACTACAGTTACAGCACCGTTGTTATGCTCCCAGTTCTCACCAATGAACAGTGAATGCAGGTGTGCCAGCCCTGACATGGTTTGCTGCAGCAGATTCACTGGCTCCAGGCCGTGACGCTCAAAGCCCGTCAGCTCCACGTACTGAAAGAGAACCACAAACAGACCTGTCAATCACAGCTACTGATGTCCCCAGGAACCATAATGCTGGAGAAGTACACATAGGGCCTGATTTACGCACAAAAAAGACCTTTTAGCACACGCAAATTTAGTAACACAACCATTGGTGGTGCAAAACGAATACCACGACCAATCATTGGTCGCGTTATTGGTTTTGCTTGTGATAAAAGGTTCTGCACATGCTGAAGGTTAGTAAATCAGGCCCATACTGTGCAAATGTACGTGGAACGTTCCACTGTTAATACAGCATCCCTTAAGGGCCAGTCGGTCATGTGGGAGGGGCTTTCAGACACCGGCGGGGCGTTGGTTTTGAGCGCGCGTCTCACCTCCCGCAGTGTGGCGGCGCACAGCTCGATGGCGATGTACTGGAACTGCCGGTCCTTCTCGGTGCAGAAGTAGCGGATGACGTTGGGGTGCTCGTCCGACTCGCGCAGCAGCTGCACCTCGCGGTCGGCAAAGCTGAAGCACTCTGGGAGGATTCTCTTCACCGCCACGGGACGGTTGTCAAACTGACCCCTGCGCCACAAGAGGTAAGACGGGTGATTGGCCGATTCCCCTGAACGCTTATGCTTATTCTGGGGATCCAAACGCCTCTCGCAAACACGTCCTGCATCCAGAAACTTCAAACAAATCTTAAAAGTGTTCGTTGGCTCACCGCAGGTCATCAAACTACGCTGCAGGGGTAAACTGAAATTTCGACACTAAATTTTTTTTCTACACTTACTTGTACACAATGGTTCCCTCGGCACCATGTCCCAGCACATTTTTTGGACTGAAGGAAATGTTTCCAACTCTGACAATATTGGACTCATCTCCTGAACACAGAGAAAGTGGGATCAGACACTAGTGACGTCTTTATTAAAAATGAACAAGTTAGGAGTTCAGAACTAACGACTTGCTTTCAAATTAATTGGAGCACATGACTGCAAGCAGGAAACTCCCTGTTCGAGAAGTAAAGTGGTCATTTCTGATATAATTTTAATAGTACTGCAAATGTGACCGCCGTGGCATATTTGTAAATGCTATGTCTTCAGAAAAAACAGTAACTAACAGTCAAAAATAAAAAAATAAAAATCACATCTCTGGTACTAAAGTGTAAAAATCCATCTAGTGGGCAGACCGTGTGGTTCGGTCCGTAATTCGGCTGACTCTTCTTCTATGAATTCCCCACCATGGCAATTTCTGTACTGTGAGTATGTCCGTCTGTAACCCTCTCCGTTTCCCGGTCTGATGAGTGACATAATGCATACGGAGGGAAAAGCAATAAGAGAGCCGATGCGAGCAGTACCTCCGTCGTCTGGCTCAGCGGCAGAGTTGCCCAGCTCGGGCACAGACAGGTTGGAGTGGTTGGATGCCCGGGGCGTGAGGCTGGGGCTGCTGTTGTTGGAGCTCTCGGTTCGCGCGCGCACCACGTCCAGGAAGTCGGCGTCCGGTGGCAGGTCGGAGGGCGGCTGGAAGACCAGCTGCTGCCTCTGCAGGAGCTCCAGCTTCTCCTCCATCTGCCTCTGAAACTGCTGGTGCTGAAGCTGCTGCTGCTTGTGCATGCTCTGGGAGGACCACACAGACCACAGTGAGACGTACCGCCACAGTGCCGCCAAAAAGCACTACAATTCTGAATCATTTTATATAACCCAAACAAAGACTAATTTAAATGGATTATTACAGACTTACAGAGGTGGAAATCCAGTGGACATAAAGTAAAAGTCCTACCATGCATTTCTTCCATCCATACTCAGCCAGCTGATTTCACTAATGAGTTCTACCTCCTCGCTGAAGAATTATGTTAATTAGCAAATCCAGGTGATTGGAGCAAAATATTGGGGAGGACTTTTACTTTATGTCCCCTGGATTTCCACCTCTGCAGACTTATTTTATTACAACATGGTGGACACAGTGCAGAACACTAGGGCATGGTTACTCAAATCTGGCCCTCAAATCCGAATCTGGTTTTCTTTTCTCCCGGGTAATTAACAGAACAACTAATGCTACTGATTGGCCGGACTGTCTTCACACCTGACTCCCAGGTACAACGAGGGTGGAAAACCAGCAGTTCTTGGCCCTCGAGGACAGTGAGTTCAGTAACAGGGCTTTAGGGCCCAGAAGAAGCCGTAACACTCTAACATTACAAGCCAATGGATAATTCTGCCACCTGGTGGACGCTCTATACACTGCAACAGCAAGCCTGATATCTTGTTCAGTGTGGTGCACAGTAGTTAACAAGGCAGGTCTTCACCTTGGGATATGTGATGACAAAAGCCACCCATCCAGCCAACAGGAAGGTGCAAAAAATGATGGTGGCCATATCCTTCAGCATGGAGTCCACCGGGGCCTCCACACGCACTGGTCTGGTGGGCTTCTCCTGTACGGATGTGACTGGCGGCCTCGCGGCGTTGTCATCCATGTCGCTGTCATTTAACTTCTGCTGTACACGAGAGCGCGTGCGCGGATGCACACAGACGCAGTTATTCACCAGTTTGCAGAGACTTCTTACGAAAAAATACTCATAATAATGAACGAATGAGGTGCCACTGCAGAGAGATTCATTTTGCAGAAAATTTAAGGACAATCATTCACAGTTCATCGCAATGTCAACGTTAAGATAATAATTTCTTTTTTTTTTCCCATGAAAAAATGTAGAAGGCAAGACTGACACAGCAAAAACTGCACACGCCGATTGTCAGACAGGGATAGCCGAACACGCTCCTCACCTCTTCGATTTTCTTTTCTGCACTGGGAGGGATCACGTTTCCCTGCTGACGGGGTATGCTGTCTGGAAACCTCTCCAGGATTTTGTTGTGGGCATTTGGGGGCGTCTCGTGGTGTCCTGCAAGGCAGAAACAAGTGAAGAAGAGCTCCTATGAGCATGCGACCATCGTCACGGAAATCGCTACAGCGCTAACACGCCCGCTATACAGTCCCTTCATGCAACACCACATCCAAAAACTATCAAATCAGACTACAGGCTGCAGCAGCGGCAAGACTGTGTGTGCTACACAAACACTAATAGTGAAACAATTAAGGGACAGATTTACTAAGACATTTTAGCAAAACCTTTTAGCACACGCAAAACTAATAACATAACCAGTGCCTTTCCTCAAGACTACAAGGAGAACGCGGTGGAAACAGCCGAATGTTGCCAAGCGGAAGAAAAGCATGTTGAACAGGGAATTTGTACGTGACGTGCGAGTACCGACGAAGAGCAGGTAGTTCCTCATGAAGTTGATGCGGTTGCGCTCCTTCAGGGCAGTGGAGAACTTGACGTCAGTGCTGGGGGTGATGACGCACTCTTTATCGTCCGCGCCGGTGAACTCCTGGCTGCCGGGTCCCTCCAGCAGCGGGAAGGTGCTGCCACGGGGCTGCGGAACGCAACGACGGACGGAATCGTGAGCCAACCGGCTTTCTTTAGGACTGTAAAGGCCCGGTCTGCGGAACTCGGACAGGGACACCACACATACTGGTGTATGGCCATGGCCTTTAAAAGCCTGAGGCCAGTGAGTATAGATGCCACATCACATTAGTGATTAGTGCCTTTAAAAGCTTTATTGACTGTGCCCAGTACAGAATCAGCTCTGGTCAAACCTCAAGGCTTCAAGTTGAGGAATCAAGAACCATTACCTTCAAAGGTAATGTAACCTTTGTGAAATGCATTGTAGTGAAGCATTTAGATCAAGCAGGTCGCATGCACGCAAGGACACGTGAACATGCACGCAGACGCACACGGAAACACACACGCATGCACACATGCACACAAAGCAATCATGATCTGAGACCACAAACCGGTGGTCAGAGCCAGAATTAACATGACAGTCAGTGAGCGACCCATTGCAACACACAAATCTGAAAAGATGGGCAATACATTTATACATCTCTTACCACAACTGTGACGCCATCATGTACCAAGGATGGTGATGCATACAGACTAGTGGAGTACTTTCCCACATAAAGGGTGGACCTATAAAAGAACAATGGAACAAGCCATTCAGCCAAACCCATAATTTTAAGACCAAATGCAGCTGTAAGCTACAGTATCACTCACAAGTGAATCAAGTCTAAAGACACATCTAATCACCTCCAATTAATTGAGGACAAGGTGTATAAAGAAGGTGTATAAAGAAATCACCACACCATAAGATTTCTAGGAAATGTAACATAAGTGATTGTAAATCAGAGAGGTTGTGAACATACATGCAATTCATCGGAATAAAGCTTCCTATTCAATGCAGAACTTCCAAATAGCTCCTGCCTTAGGACCTGCCTAAGCAAAACAGTCTCAGAAAAGTCCCCACTCAAAGAGAAACACCCAGAGAATGCACCGTTACATAAGTTCTATGCGAGAAGCTCAAACGATATTTTTGACGGCAAAATGGAGGGAAGACTGTGGGCTTCTTACATGAGCTTGTTCTTGGGCTTCTCCTGGGGAAAGGGATACTTCCACTGGGTGATGTGGCCCATCTCTCCGGACATGAAGGTGAGGTAGCGCAGCGTCTCCACGGCGATGTTGGTGTGCGGGACCTTACGCAGGCCGTCCCTCTGCCAGATATACATGGCCACCACGGGAGAGTCGTAGTTCCGGATCCACTGCACGTCCCCGGACTCTGTATCCACCGTCACCACCAGCCCGTCTCCATTGGACACAAAGTGGGCCATCTCTGCTCAACAGGCAGGGTGGTAAGACGACTATGTGTGGTACACAAACAAGGCTATACAGAGCCAGACCAAATATGTATATGTACACCGATCAGCCACAACATTAAAACCACTTAACTGACAGGTGAAGTGAATAACATTGATTATCTCATTGTTATTTTGGTTCTGTACTCTAGCACCGAGTTTGAAAGGATACAATGACAGTGGGGTTGAGGTGCAGACTGTTAGCTTTAATTTGGGGGCATTTTCATCCATATTGGATGAACAGTTTAGAAATTATAGAACCTTTAGTACATAGTCCCCCCCAATATGTGTGCATCAAAAATATTGGACAGTTTAACAATGTAGAATAAAGTAATCATTTTTAATATTTGGTCGCATATCCTTCGCATACCATGACTTCCTGATGTCTCTGACCCAACAATATCAAAAGACTCTTGATATCTTATTTTCTGGTACTCCTACAAGCAATACTATAACCTCTCTGCATTTGAATGGATCTCTCTGGGAATTGGGGGGTGGGACTAGATTTAGCTGTAAATTACACTGGAATAGTATGGAACATATGGTTGACTAAATGGCTCCAAGTCATCAAGGGTCTGACGTATCAAACAAGCCTTAAACCATCACTCTGCTGCCAGAAATACAGTAGATATGGATGGATAACTTGAAGGGTTTCTTCTCCTGACTTATTTTTCCATAAGTTCAATAGGAAAATGTGTCAGGAGAAATAACCCTTAAAGTGATCCATCCATATCGACTGCATTTCTGGCAGCAGTGATGGTTTGAGGCTCGTTTGATACCTCAGACTCTTGATGACTTACAGCCATTTTACCAACCATGTATTCCATACAGTTCCAGCATAATTTACAGCTTAATCTAGTCCCACCCCCCAATTCCCATAGAGATCCATTCAAATGCAGAGATGTTATAGTATCGCTTGTAAGAGTAACAGAAAATAAGATATCAAGAGTCTTTTGATGTTGTTGGGTCACAGACATCAGAAAGCCATGGCATGCACTTCAACCTCATTGTCATTGTATCCTTTCAAACTCAGTGCTAGAGTACAGAACCAAAATAACAATGAGATAATCAATGTTATTCACTTCACCTGTCAGTGGTTTTAATGTTATGGCTGATCGGTGTATATATACACAGTATATACATATATAAAATAATAGTACAACTAATTGTGAAACAACTAAGGGCCAGAGTTACTAAGACATTTAGCATGTGCAAAACGTTTTAGCACACACAAAACTAATAACACAACCAGTGATTGATGCAAAACAAATACCATGACCAATCACTGGTCGTGTTATTGGTTTTGTGTGTGCTAAAAGGGCCTGCTTTACGAAGACATTTAGCATTTGCTAAACCTAAGTGTGTACTCAGGAATGGCACATTAAAGAGAGACTGTTCAGAGAAGGTAACAGTAAAGCAATGCATTATAGACACAGTGTTCATGTCTGTACCACTTGTAGAGTTGCAGTTAATGCAGTTTCGGGTGAAAACAAAGTAACATGACGTACCAGGGCGACCCCTGAAAAAGGCGCCAGAGTCTCGTAATGCTGAATGAAAATTAATGACACAGCTGGTGCCATTTAAAAAAAGAGATCTGTACAAAATCCAGAATATTTAGGGAACATACTTGACCCACCATGCTAGTGAGCTGGACCCAAGTGTTCTGTTGGTGGCCTGCGAACACTATCTCTAGATATTTTTAAATCTCGTGACTTACTGTACTTGGCGTCGTCGTCGTCGGGCAGGGTGGAGGCGTAGTCGGAGTAGGTGGCGTTCCAGCGCAGCTCTCTGTTCTTGATGTCGTACATGGTGATGGTGTATTCTGAACAACGACAACCTCGTCATTCCCACAGGTCCTCATAACCAGTCAAATCCCACCACATTTAACCGGTTTCAAAACGTGAATTCACAGCACTTGCATTTGAACTTTCATCACGTGACTTTTTTTTTTTTTTGCTTCCCACACTCTAAAGTTATTGGACATCACATAAAAACGAAATGTGTTTCAGTGTGTAAAAGCATGTTAGGTTTAGCAGAAAGTTAATGTTGTGGAATGATAAAGCGACTCCTAAGTCACACGTGCTCTCCTGGGGGGAAGGCTGCGGCATCACCTTTCCCATTCTTTCCAAAGGGGCATTCAGAATGTGGGAAACGAAGGCAACCCGATCTTCGCACCAGCCACGGGAAACGGGGACAAGCGCATCGATAGCATGCTCTTACACCGCGGCCACAATGGAGCAATCTCACGCTGCGGGAGCTCTCTCTGTGGGGTACAAGCGCGCGGCTCTCGGATTACGGCGTGCCTTTGAATGCGCGCAGCCCGGGAGGGGCCGGGGGGAGAGCTGGGGCGTACCTGTGCGGCCCAGGTAGAGCAGAGAGGAGGAAGGACACAGCGCTTCGGCGAAGGACGACGTTAAGGTCTGCTGTTTCTCTCCGGTCAGCAGGTCCACCACGTACCACAGGTCCTGCTTCTTACCTGAGTATACAGAGCACTCTCAGCTCGCTGTTCAAGTGCTTCACCTTCCATGTTAACATTCTAATGCACTACTTACTTATTGAAATTATCTCATTGGCCTTGATTTCATCATTTCAACTCATTTTTTTTTGCATTGCATGATTTGCATTTGAAGTTGCAATCACGGAACCCCCCCCCCCCCAAAAAATAAATAAAAATAGTGTGTGGATAAAAGTAACAACTGTACTAAAATAAAGCACCACAAGAGATGTACAAGTGCTTTATTAGTACTAGAATGGCATTATGTGTTTGAGATTTGCAGGGTGCCACAGTCGTCTATGACTACACAGTAGCACACCTTCAGGCTTCAGGGGGAAAAAAAGAAAAATAAACACTGCTTAGCTATACAGATACTCATTGTGCCACTTCCTGTTTTCTGTATGCCCTTGTTGTTACTGATATTATGATACAGGTCAATGTAACACTCATCGCTCTGGAAAAGAGCATCAACTAAATGAATAGATAAAAACAAAAAACAAATTTAGTTCTGACAGCTAAATTTCATCGGTTGAACTGAGGACAAATTGATGCCGGCATGTACTGCCCCCCCCAGCAGCGCTCAAACTTTCCACAGTGGTCAGGGGGGTATTTCAAAAGGCAGGATAACTGCGTTACCTGGATAAGTAAAACCCGGAACCCTCCCAAATCTGGAACATGGGATAAAGTAAAAAGAGCCGTTCCACATTTTACTGAGTGCAGTTATCCAGCTAACTCAATAATCCTTCTTTGTGAAATACCCCCCTGGACAGCATAAATGTTGGCCAGCCTCTCCTCTTCAGATGTGATGCATCATCAAATGAATGCAAATGTAAATCAAGATGATAAAACTTGGTTCCCTACTTATATGGAGAATGACATGCATGAAGATCAACAGTGGTACCCGACCAATCCCACACTATCCCTTCAAGACCAAGTGAATATAGCCAAACTTGAACAACTGAAAACCTTACGTTCAAGGTTCAGTTCACCTTTACCTTTCCAGTTCAAGTAACAGAAGGAACACATCCCATAATGTGACACACACTAGTAGATGTGCTACTGGGAAATCAAACAAATAAACATACCGACAGTTACAGTCACACCCAAAGGACAAAGCGATTTGACACCCATTGTAAGCGTGGACCAAAGCAAACCAACCGGATCTCTCTGCTTTCCTAAGTACACAAACACAGCAAACTGGGCCCAAATGGACTGACTGCAGTCTCTGCGTGCACATGTCGTTGTTATGAAAAGGTTATATACACTAATCTTGTTTTAAAGCAGGATTTACAGAGGTGCGAAGGCACACAGCTTACAGGAAAACCTAGCCACAGGGCCCACCGCCAAACATAGGTAGCGCATCAACAGCTCCCCAAACAACCAGCCAGAGTCGATAAGCAAACTGCAGTAGGTCTTAATGACTAGTTTACAGTGGCCGGCTGTAAGAGCACACTTTGCATGCTGAGGAACTTTAGTGAGTGTCAGAGACAAGCAAGTGAGCCTGGTTTCAGCTGTGCAGTATGCAGGGCAGGTATACCGGTCATTTGGCATTAAAGAAGTGGAGTACTATTGAAGGCCTATTTTCTAGGTTTTCGTTCACAGAAATAAACAGCGAAATGAGTGCTTTAAAATGTTTCTTTTTGAGATCAAGCTCTCAAAGCCTGTAAAATGGTCATGGGATACTGACGGGCAGCACTGTCATCGTCAAGAGGTATAAAATCCGGGTTCAGAAAGTAAAAGTCCTCCCCAGTATTTGGTTCCAATCACCGGGATGTGCTAATTAACTCTTCAGCCAGGAGGTAAAACTAATTAGTGAAATCAGCTGGCCGAGTTCATGGGTGGAAGAAACACATGGCAGGACTTTTACATCTCTGATAATCATTTCTGCTTGCGTATGGTAAGCAGTGTCAGAGGGGACACTGGCTCCTGCAGGCCTCACCCATGTAGAGGATGCCATCGGAGCTGCGGCAGGGAGACGCCTGGACCAGTTCGGGGATGGTGAAGGGCAATTTCTGTAATGAGATGGAGACCACGTGAGCAGCCCATTCCCCTACACGCACTCATTTCCACTGGCTCTCTCGCTGGTGTCATACAAAAGTCCATTTCCATAAATGGCCTGCAATGCTGTGATAAGACCTACAACATTTTCACTATCACTACTTTATGAAGACACCCACATGCAAAGTGATTTGCGTGCATCGCTCAGCTACGGACTATAGACTATGCAGCTGGACGCTTACTGAGGAAATTTACCTTCGATAAATAAGCATATGTCAAACTTCATTAACAAACTTCATTCCAAATAAGTAAAGTCTGAATAGCATTTCATCTCGACCTTAAAAACATAGCAGCGTGAATTAAAGAGAGAGCTCAAGTCTGGTCTTGAACACTCCAAATGTCTCTGCTTCTGCTACAGGTCTTGGACAGCTGTTCTAATGCACTGTCGCTCTGCGTGGGGGGGGGGACCCTACATGAAATTACATTCAGAATTAGAGATCAACCTGTAATATCTTCTGTAGTTCACATCATAAATGCTTTTAACCAGTGGTGTCCAATCCTATCCGAAAAGGGCCGGTGTGGGTGCAGGTTTTTTTAAAGCCCAGCACTAAAGACAGTTGATTCTACTTATCAAGGTCTTGACTGAAGACCACGACTAGTTAGTTCATTGAATCAGGTGTCATAGTGCTGGGCTAAATCAAAAACCTGATCCCACACTGGCCCTTTTTGGGTAAGATTGGACAGCCCGGGGGGTTATGCGACAGTTCCAGGTGGAATGGACACAATGCAGCAGAACTATCTGCAGGTAAGCGAACGGTGCGGTTAGGGCAGTATGAAGGGTGTCCGAAGCGCAGCGCATAGTCACCGTCAGTCCTTCGCTGTTCTTCCCTCCGAGGGAGTAGAGGCTGCCGTCGTTCGGGTCGGGCAGAAAGGCGGGCCTGCAAAACGCAGATCGGAGTTTGTGAAACGCGTTGCGTCTGACCGCATTCCTACAGCATCATTTTATACTAGAAATGGAGCAGAATCTCCTGTGGATATTAGGTCTGCTGCCTCCCTAATCCCTACAGACCTTTAAGGTGAAATTAAAAACACATCTGTTTAAACGAGCCTATAATACAGACTAACCTTTTCTGACCGGTTACTACTGGTCTTTCTGCGCACTCCCTTTCAATTCCACTGAAGTAACACGTGTCACACTTCTGCATGTTCCTTCTCATTGTATGTAAATGTGGTTTGCTTACGTTTATTTATTTACGGTTAATTTATTGTACTTATAGTTCTGTACAGTCTTTGAGCGTGGAAAAAGCGCTTTATAAATAAAATGTATTATTATTATTATTAGAATTTAATGAGATCCAAGAGGAGGGGACAGGACAGTTTAACCACAGGCATGCGGATGAGGGGAAACACCCTCAGCACTGAGTCACTCTGCTGTTCATACTCATGTATCTGAGAAGGGAGTCACTCTGTTGTTAATACTCATGTATCTGAGAGAAGGGAGTCACTCTGCTGTTCATACTCATGTATCTGAGAGAAGGGAGTCACTCTGCTGTTCATACTCATGTATCAGAGAAGGGAGTCACTCTGCTGTTCATACTCATGTATCAGAGAAGGGAGTCACTCTGTTGTTAATACTCATGTATCTGAGAGAAGGGAGTCACTCTGCTGTTCATACTCATGTATCAGAGAAGGGAGTCACTCTGCTGTTCATACTCATGTATCTGAGAAGGGAGTCACTCTGTTGTTAATACTCATGTATCTGAGAGAAGGGAGTCACTCTGCTGTTCATACTCATGTATCTGAGAGAAGGGAGTCACTCTGCTGTTCATACTCATGTATCAGAGAAGGGAGTCACTCTGTTGTTAATACTCATGTATCTGAGAAGGGAGTCACTCTGCTGTTCATACTCATGTATCAGCGAAGGGAGTCACTCTGTTGTTAATACTCATGCATCAGATAGAAGGGAGTCACTCACTCTGCCATATGTGTGGGCACCTGGAGCACAGGATCTGAATGGGGGGAAGGACACCATCATCAGTACATAAGCCATTTCTCTTTTTCACACAGAAAACAGACTGAAAACTATGTGTCATTTGACACAGAAACACACACACACACACACACACACACACACACACACACACACACACACACACACACACACACACACACACACACACACACACACACACACACACACACACACACACACACACACACACAATAATGTAATTTGCTGGAGGGCTGGGGGTTTGTATTGTAAACAGGCTACATCTTAGCAGAGCATGCTTGAAGAGACCTCAGAGTAAAAACCTTGTTTACTCGGTCTTCAAAGGATATCCTTTAGGTTGCAGACTGCGCTTGTTGCTGCAAACCAACCAAGGAGTGCAGCTTTATTTAGTCCATTGTGCAGACAGTCATAATCTACAAAGGCAGGGCAGACACGCTAAAATGCTTACCGTACAAAACAAACGCACTTCTACGAGAGTTCCAGGAATTAGAGCGTTAGTATCAGCCGCCCTGCATGCTGTCTGATAACACACCTGTAGTACTATGCAAACACTCGCTCTCCCGACAGCGTGCACGCGCTCGCTCGACACGGAGGAGGGGGGTTTCGGGAACACCGAGCAACGAATGCGCAAAGTATCCCCAGGCGACGGCGTACGGCGCTCTCCAGACGCATGTCAAAACAGCCCATAATAAGTAAGAGAATCCGAGTGAGTCAGACTCGCACCGGAGAACCTGCCGGGCTTGTGTGTCGAGTACCGGCCGGGCGCAGGTGAGGGAGACGTCAGTGCGTGGGGGGCGATCAACAGGTGCGTGCGAAAGGAGATAGCTTGTTATGCGTTAATATTGAACGCCGTTTCTGGAACATTCAGGGATAACAGGATCCTGTTTGTCTATCTTTGGGGACATCCACATTCAGGTGTAAAACTGCTCAGGGTTGGCGCCCCACACGTTTTCCAGGATGGGAGCGTGGGTCATGTCCGTGCCCGTTCCAGCTGGCCTTGATTAAAGGCCATTTCTGCTACTTACATCTGGTTAATGATTACCAGGAAGCATATGTCACTTAGGCCTCTTCTATAAGAGCTCTGAAGCAGAACAAATGGCTTGGAAACAATGCGCAACTGCTCTGGGATCTGCGGTCAAAAACACTTGAGGCCACTACATGCACACTGAAATCAGCGAATAACCGCAAGTCTTATATCGTGTCAAGTCCTCGTGACAAAAAGACAATTGCTCTTCCCAGCAACCGTAATCTGCGATTCAATTTCAATTTTCTATTTTTTTTAATGTTTAGCCAAAATCCCTTCGTGCCGGGTTTCTCAACATGAGCTTCAAAATGAGGCCGAGCCAATGAAAAATAACCATTCAACAAAGATATCTTACAGAGGCCATTTATAGCAATGTATTTCTGGTAGAACTACTGCAAGGCAGCAGAGCGAGACTGTGGAGGAGGAATTGAAAGAATGGAACAACGGAAAGAGAGAAACACAGGTTGGACAGACGCGGAAGTGTTTGTTTGATCTGGCAGCACCATCTGGCCTGGAAACTGTATCGATGAAAGGTGATGATGGCGATATGCATTATACAGAGACACACACACACACTCGGATATATATACACACACACAGACACACGCATGCACACCCACACACACACTTTATAAACTTAAATGCACGTAAAGAAAACTGCTGACATGTACACACATTCCATGGCCACGGCTTTAGGCCCGAGTCATAATAACTGCCTTATCCAACCCTTTTCCATACAAACGCCGGTGCTTGGAGATGGTTTTGTGTACAATGGGCTGCTTTCTCAACAGCAAGCTCACCTGTATTTTCTGCAGATGGGTTTCATAGTGCAGATGCTGCTTAGCTCTGTGCTTCCACATAACTTAAATATGCCATACAGTGTATCTGACTGCTGACCCAATCCTGGCGGCACAGTCTATGTACCGCTGATCTCACACAATTGGCAATGTGGCGGAGAAGGACAGTTGAAGCGGACAGAGGATACGCGCATTGAGCGAGCTTCCTGTTGAACAAGCTTTGTTCATCTGGAGTAATCGGAGACGTTTGAGGGCCAGCGGGAACGGCTCTCGTTACCTTCCTTCAGGGTCCACTTGATGGAGCCGGATCTCTTGCAGACGGCGTGCAGGTTCCCGTCCAGCGTGGACACAAACAGCAGGCTCTCGGGCAGCGACACGGTGCTGGCCATGCAGGAGCCCTGTAACACACAGCGGACGCAAGTCAACATCGACCGTTTCATTCGTTCCCTCTCCATCACCGCGGATAACCGCCACGACATCAAAACGGATGCAGGATCTTTTGATCGCCTTAGCGACGACGAGTGCATCTTGCACGCGCATGTAACGTCAGCTTACAAAAATACACTGGATATACGAGCACATGGATACACAAACACGTATAAAGTGACGAATGACAAAAGCTTTAATCTTGGGTTTTAAAATAAACAAAGGGCTAACAGCCATTGTAAGACGGGAAACTGCTGAAAAGAAAAACATGCATTATTCATTTCTTCAGTCTTAGAGTCATCCATTAATTGCAAAGTGCTAATTGATCAGGTCTTTGAGCAAACCCTTATTAGCTAGTCAGAAAAACGTATTGACTGAACCCATAAACCAAACCATGTCTTCAGTGTAATCTTTAAGGAATGATCATATGTCTGCAGCTGAGCGGAAGGCTGAACCACAGCAGAGGGCCTACGTTACCACCGAGAGAACGTGACAATGGCAGAGAGGAGAAATGGGTCCAGAGATGTATTGAGTTCCCAGCTCACTGCCACGCTGTTCTGCCACCAAAAATTCTCAAAACGGGGAGAAAGAAGTCGTAAGTAGCAGCAGGGCCTTTTACATGCGACGCTCTGGCGCAGCTTCGCAGCACTGGTGTTGTGTGGGCCGAGGAGCGCTGGGGCCACATGGAGCCGTTCTGTTAGAGAACGCCTCAGCGGCCATTTGCTCTCCCACGCGCCGAACGACGAGGTCGAGCCGGAGCGGTGCCGAGATGCCGGACACCGACACGTTCCCGTCAGAACTCGCAGCGCCGCCGCCATTTCGGCTCCATCAGAAAGCGCGCCCCCCTATACCAGACGACAGAACCCACGCACAGACCTGACCTTGCCCCGTCCCCTTCCCAGCTCATCTAGGGACACAAAGCTGGACCAATCGCAAGTGTGCAGAGACGAGTCAACATCGATGTGGACTGGACACTGCCACAGGAAGGTAGAGTGTGGGGAATAAGGGCGTGGTCCAATTGCATTGTAAGAAATCCAAAGCCCAAATGCAATGTTCCTAGACTTGTCTAAAGCTTGATACCTGCCAATTTTTCAACGAGGGTCAATCCTCATCCAATGACTGCCAACAACAGCCAATTAAAACTCATCTGCCCCTGCGGTCAGAATATATCAGTGAGTGGACTACACTCATCATGGGCTTTCCCCGTCACTTAAGCACTTAAACCCACATGAAAAGGCAACTAAAAGCCCCCTAGGGAAGAAACAGAGAACATGGGACTCTGAGCACATTATTATAAATCATTTTGGATTTCGCTGAATCAAATCGCCCCCCTTTCAAACTGTTTCAGTGACCAGCTCGGGTTATGTTCTTACTGCTCATGGGAATACAACCCTGTCGTCCTACATCCAGAACTCATTTGTTAATAGATAATACAAGTAAACTGGTCCGCAAGGTACCTGCAGTTTTTATTGTGCTGATGTACAGCAGTAGTACAATTAAATTAGAAATCTAATCTACACCAGTTGCCACTATGTGCATTATGATTGCAGGTTTCAGCAATATATAATGTTTGTTGAATACTGGTTACTAATGGTTTAGTTTGTATACCAGTTGTACATTACACTGCACACTAAAATCTAGCCAAAGTGCAAAAGTTTTTTACGGTTTAACTAAACGAAAACACAGGACAGTTTATACATGGATGGTATGAATAGGACCAGCATATGAAACAGCAGCGTGGTTTCTCTCGCTTGTTCGGGCTATGCTGCAGTAATCTTTGAGGCACAAGCATGGGAGAGCACATGGTAAAAGTACACGCCTGCAATCTTTCCCACTACAGAGCAGCCTCACGTGTACCTATCTGGAGAGGGAGACGGACTTCCCTCGTTACAATATGCCACTGGCTGTCGCCGTTCAGAATGAACGGCCTTTATCAAATCCGCCTCAACTGTTAAACTGAGAAGCCGAGGGGCTCTTTTCTCCTGTTCTCGAGCCCGCGCTTCTCGTGACAATTGGCCGCATCTCAAGCCCTTTGCTGAAGTACAGCATGTGTGCATGTGGAAAGCATCTGCTGAAAATATTCCTGCCATTCAGACCATTCGCACTGCAATCTGTTAGGCTGGGGAGTTCCCGAATGCTCTACACTGTAATGTACTTAACAGTGGTAGTAGCAGAAAAGCATTGCACAATTCCATTACATAAGGCAGCACCAGAAAAGGGAGCGACACCCTTTTTGTTGGTTCCCAGCCCAAATGGCGGATGGGATAGCCGCCTAATCTGGCGAAATGGGAAAAGTGGCCTTTATAAAAAAACCCTCTTCTATTGTCACTCCATGAGCACACAGACACCTCACGCTAAGCTCTTGGTGCTTGTGGGGCGCTTAAGCACAAGTGATTAGGCCTAGGCCCCGACAGATGCGTTTGCTAATATGCTAGCCCGAGAGAAGTTAAAGCAGACAATGTGTCACAAATTGTCTCGCTTCATCTGGTGCGCAAAAGGGGCGAGGCAGAGGATAACACAGGCAAGAATATACATCTGCCCCGGTAGTGGCTAAGCAAACATGACTAAAAGTTAAAATTAGAAGACGACTACATGCGGTTTTTGCTCTCCTCTAACAGAGACTGTTTGCACTGATAAACGAATCCTCGACAGGGATCCCATTATTGCAAGTGCCACCTACTTAAGCCACTGCGTACACAAAGCAGGCCTTATAAGCCAGAGGAAATGTAGGACTAATGTGTATCCTGGGGTGCAAATATACTAAGCGCAATTTGTCGATTCATAAGAACTCGCACGAACATCTGAAGTTATCTACATGACACGATAAAGATAACACTGTCACAAACCACACAGGAACAGAAACACAGCTGAAGAAACCAGAAGCTGTTGAGAAACTCCAGTGAAACCAGCCTGAATTCAGCTTGCTCGGTTTCAGAGCTCCATTTGGAAGAAAACAACATCCTCTAATCGTCTGGCTACTTTTTCTATGAAATGACACTGCATTTAGGTTTTAATTATTACTTTTTTTTTTTTTTAAACTCTTGACCCATTTATGAATAATAAAATCACATGGTAACCTCTACAACATTGGCACTGGGCAGTGGAGCATTTCAAAGATGTTTAATTTTACAACCGACCGATAAATAAACATATTGGTTCAGAACAGATTTAAACTGAAATGGATCCCATTTCACAAAACGTAAAAAGCAAGCTTCTGCCAGAAAACAGGTCAGTCATCTCACCACCACGAGCATCCTTGAGATACCGCAGTTGATATGAAGCAGGAAGCATTTCAAAAAAGAGAGTGCATCGGCATTTTCTTTTTGTTAGAAGACACAGTGCACCGCGTATTGATGACAAGACGACTGGTTTGGATTTTCTTCAAGCCAAGTAAAATGTTTTGGACGGCCCTCTAACGGAAAACTAGATGTGTTGGACATACAGATTCTGTCTGGGCAACAAGTGGAAAGCATTGGACAAAATAAATGCCCACGATTCTACTGAATGCTTGCATGTTTGTGAACAAAAGCAGCCTTTCACCATTTTCTTCTTATGAGCAGGGCACTGCAGTCTTTAAGTGCGAGAGGTAACATCCAGGGACATTCCTCTGAAACAAGTCCCTAAATTGCGAGCAGTACCATACACAGTCAATGCCCCCACCCCCCACCCGGTGGCACCTTCAGGTCACGGCACACTTTTGTCCTTCCTCCACGAGCTGGACCCTTTCCCTGCATTGCCACTTCGGTCTGGCGCCCTTGCTTATGTCAACATGTAATGGCGGCCTCCCATTCACTCCCGCAAGGACATCACGTGGCAGCAATGTTTTCGATAGGCGCACCATGTTCACTATGACTGCCCCCCGTGATAAGATATAGTCCGATCCTAGGCTACATGATTCCACTACCTAATCTCTCTGTAGAGGGTCTGAAAATCAACACAACTTGTTTTTACTACCCACTGTTAACAGGAAAGACATGCCAAGTTACTGTTCATGTGTGCCCCCCCCCCCCCCCCCCAAATGTGCTTAACTTCTCAATGTTGTGTAAGCTGCTTCTCTCTCTCTCTCTGAAAAACCTATAAGCTTTGATGTAGGCCTTGGCCTACATGTAAGTAATGTTGGGCAAGAAACATATGTGAATATGCACATGGCTACTCCTTGCTTTACAGAGTGGAAAAAAGATAGAACCAAATGTTTTTAATATCCTATTTGCATATGCAATGCACCAATTATTGCAATTATTATAATATATACAATTATATACACTCCAACGGTACCCTCAGTCATACTCCAGTTTAATCGACACATAAATTGCCACATCTACAGGAAAGATATAGGCTATGTGAAACTGTACTGACCATTCTGGCTAATATTACCTTCCAGGTCTGATTCTCTCATGGGTACAGGGCCTACCAATTATGTTTGCTGTACTTTGGCCTCTGATAATGCCATGGCCCATGCATCGTTTCTGACCTCTAGCTATATATAACCTAATACACACAGAGCCAGATACGGGCTGCATGTTGTCAAATCAGGCAACTATTTCGCACCAACGCTATATACTACTACTATCAGTAGTAGTAGTAGCAGCAGTAAAACGCTTAAGCCTATTCATTGATTCATTTTGTACTTCGCCGGGCCTGTTAACTTTAAATCAGTTTAAGGAAGGTTTGCATCGCATGACTTTTATTAGTTACAGTAGTTATCTAGGTCCATTCAGAGATGCAGCATCCGATCCAATGTATTTATATACGACATTGTACATAGTACCTAACTAATGCTCATTCAATATGTTTATTTTGAGTTGCATTAACGTGCAAAAACGACTCGGGATATCACACCAACCACAAACGTGGGTTTCACAATGTACGTTACACACAAGACAACGACTTAGAGATAACTTGGCTGTCTAAAGGAACAGCTAACTAGCCAACAAAGCATGCTATTCAACTATACCATAAAACTTACTCCCAGAGTTAGTTCGTAAAAGAAAATAATGGGGTTTGCATCAGTATACTATACCGAGTCCATGATGAAGCCTAATATGCAGGTTATACAGCTAACGTTATAATGCAGCATGTAGCTGATGCAAAATGACCGGTGTCCATATGTACCCGTTTCCCTAATTACACACCAATATGCAGTGGGGTTCAGCCTCGACACTATATGTGTTTGCACTTACTAGTTAGCGTTACCCACATCTTGCTTTCAACTAGGCAGCCTATAAGCTCGGAACTAATCAAAATATCGTTGCGACACACAAATAACATAACATTGATAAGGGCCCCTTACCATCTGGAACGGGTTAATGAAGAGCAACGTGAAAATGCTCCACACAAGGGCCCGGCTACACACACTCCAGCCCATCTTCTCAGAACAAAACCGTAGGCAGCGCTTCAGATTGATTCCTCATATAAATACAAACGATGGGAATGTTTAGATATACTTCGAAAGTTGAACTCTTGTCGATAAAAACACTTGGGCTCCAACGCCGTGTGCTCGTAGTTCCTCCATTATACTCTTCTTCCTACAGGCTAGCTCCTTCCTGAGCGTGTTTGGCGTGTTGAAACTCTGAAGTGACGTCACAGCAAGCTGGAACGAATGGGAGAATTTCTCATAGGAAGAGCTGTCGTAAAAACTAGTCCTTAGTAGTTTAGCTAACGTGCCATTTTAATAAAACGAATAACATAATGACAATCCCCTCCAGCTCCAACCTTTTTCAGTGGTTCCTCAATTTGTATTCATACCTACTGTAGTAGCCTTGCTAACTTATGCCATTAGTATTACATAAGTGTAGTACAGTGCGTACATAGCCTGTGGGGTTGCCTCAGCGAGGCTGCGTTCCTTGCTTGAAGCCTTTATTCGATCAGGATAATACATTGCGTAAGGTAATCGGCGTGCTCTACTCAATCAAATCGATTTTTAAACGTTCTTTGTGTGCTAAAGCGAGAATACAATTTTAGAAATGAAAGAAAGGCCAGCACTAATAAAAAGTCAACTTTCCATTTTATTTTACAGAAGCAACTAGTTGACTTCGTAGCTAAGTTATACCTTTCAACTGTCATCGGCGTGTGCATGGCCAGAGGTGTAACATTTTGAACAATAAAACTTTATTATCAACGTCAATTTGCCCTCAGTGTCAATAGCTCAAGCAGGATGCGGGCTAGTCAAATACACATTTGCAAGATGTTACGGTCACAAATTCGCATTTGAGCAACTTAGTATGTATCCCCCACAATAACCAAACAAAGCCTACCCAACGGCCGGACACACCTTTTCATACTGTTAATGCAATTAGTTGGTTTAATGGTAGGTCTGCTGGGTTTCTGAGTTGATACTCAAACATGTAGCCAATTAGAATGGATAGCCTACTGAGAAGCAATAGTAGCTATAGGTACGAAAAAACCTGACTGATTAAATTGATTTTGAATACTCTTATGAATTACCTTATTTACACATTAGAATTCTGATAAATCGACTCAAAAACTGATGATTCACTTACACCAAGTAGCCTAGGGGCACTGTTTAAAATTTAAAAAAAAATTTTTTTTATACCAGCATGAATTTTTGTACCACACAGGGCAAAAGCGAACAGATTTCCGTAGGCTATAGGCTACTGTGAATTATGTTACAAAAGGTTAAAAAACAGACTCCATATTGTTGGAAAAAATGCGTAAGCACGTACTGCACCACATTATTACACTGAATTAACCAGGAGATAAAACTAAAAATAAAACTGTCCCATTGGAAAGTGAGATTAACATCTCATAGCATTTCTGTAGCCTACTTCTGCCTTTACAGAGCTTGCTAAATGAGTTTACTACCTTTACATAACCTTTAGGCTTAAATTGTAGTATTATAAACCAAGGTGTCCTTAATTTACCACATACAATGTTTATGTGGCTGCTATTTAAGTGTGTTACTTCTGTGTTAATGTTGTGAAAGTATGTGATTGGATAAACTAAAGAAATCAATGAGGGAAAATGGAGACACTTTATTAAAACAGCAAGCTTCAATTCCCAATAGATGAATATGTGAACTGTGATATGGGAATCCACACATTGGAGAATATATTGGTCTATTTTCATCCAGACTTTGATCTCAAAAGTTATTGCACACAGAAAAAAGGGCATTCTTCAGATTGATTTTTTTTTAAGACATGCAACCTTCATAAAACGTTACATTGTTTCACCAAAAAGTTCACATGAACAGGAATGCTCTTAATTTAAATCACCAATAAATTAACAATGATAATTGAAAATTGAAAAACATAAATGGTTTTCATTACATCATAATTCCACAATAATTATACAAAGGGAACAGAAGAACAGAAAGGCCAACAACTTCTCACAGTGAAAAGAATCACAGATAACACACGAAGGCCAGGACAATAAAGGTTTATAGCGCTGAGAGGAAATGATTAAAACAAGGCATGTATAATGAAGACATGACATGAAGAAAAGTTACCCCAAAGATGGCTCGCGCATACAGGGGAACGCACACACTGGGAGAGACATTTCCTTCCACGACCGAAAAATAAACGTCAAAAAGTTCTCTCAAGATTTGAACAAAAGTGAAATGCGTTATCACATGAAATTCCACCAGCATATGACAAAATATTTAACTTTCATTACCGAAGGAGCAGTGAGGAGCCTGTTCAACTTCTTTTTGAAGATAACAATCTGATTGAAGCTGTCAAATTCAGACAATGTAGGACATGACAGCATCCCCCTGGTATCATCGCTCATTGCATAAGCATAACAGAAACCATTTCCCATAAAAATATAGAAGGCAGTACATATTAAATTCCCTATGTAATTAACCTCCTTCCCCTTTAAACAGTGCTACCAAAAAACTATTTTGTTAAAGGTAAAAATTGCTTTGAGTACCACTTTGAGAGATGCATCTTCAATTCGTAATGTACTAAAATGAAGAGAATTATTTTTAAGGGCATACACATTTCAAGTATTCATTTTGCGATCGCCGTTTCCCCTTCCCAGAACAGTGCTGTTGTGCCTCAACTATATGATGAATTATGGCAAGGAGAATCACATTGCACTTATAACCTCACTGTAAACAATAAGAAAGTGTTAATCACATATTAAGCTTGGCAAAATAAACAATCTCAAATAAGATGTTCCATTATAAAAAAATACATTTTTAAATTATAGAATTCCAGAAGAGCTTTAGACACTGACTCTTAGTGTGGGTAATGCTGGATTAGGCTTTTTCTCTGCACAGTAATTAGGGTGAAGTGTCATTCTCAGAGTTTGGGAGGGGAGGGGGGGGGGAGGGGGGGGGGGGGGGGGGGCTATGGTGTAGGGTAATCTCAGTAAACATAACATGGATCCTCAACTTTTGTTTTTGTTTGAAATTGAATAAAAGCACATATTGTATGCCAGGATATATACCGAATGACTGTTTAAGTCACTAGTTTCTGTCTTTAAAATGATTAAACATTCTTGGTGTACTCTGCGTGCCTTTGAGTGCAAGAACACCTCGAGAAATGAGTGTGCTGTGGTAAAGGACAGCCAGGCAGGGAGTTGTCAGAGATGGCTTAATGAATCTCAGATGAGTGTCAAAGCACAATTGTCAATCTGACTGGTCATGAATGTTTTACTTGTTTTTACATGTATATAAAATGTTTTTAGAAAAGAAAAATCTAATTAATCTTATTCTCATTCTTAGCTGTGCATTGCTTACACATCCCCAATTGATAGCCTCGATAAACCATTTGTTTAGGACTGCATTCATGAATCAAACATTTAAACTACTCGGGAATAGCCATACATTCATTAAAAAGTGTTAAGCCCCTATATACATATATATTTTTTAACATACACAACCATGTGATTAGAGCACAGGATACACACTGTTTCGTAGAACACCTCAACTGTGCTGCGGCATTGATGACGGAGCTCCCATACACTAGTTTTGAAGGCCCCCTGGGTGTACCGTTGACGTTGGCTCATCTCGGAAAGTGTGCCTTTGGGCTGTGGTATTCAGCTGGCTTGGTTCATGGGTACGGGAGCGTTAATCTATACGCATACTGCGAGGGGTGGGAGTCAGTCCGCATGGCGAGGAGAGGGCGGTTAGGCGGGCGCTGGCACGATACAGTTGCACATTCACCAGGGGGCACTGTGAGGAGCACATCTGCGGAGACTGATAAAGCGTGTGTGCATTAGATGCTAAAGCTTATGACAAATAATTAAACGGACGCACACATGCACGCGCAAATACACACGTGCGCACGCACAGACACACACACACACACACACGCACGCGCGCATGCACGCCCACACTCGCACACTTGCACGCACACTCCCACGCCACACACAGACTGCGCTTACGGTTTCCTTTAACAACAACGAACCTCCTATAGCACATCCGCCACCAGACTTGAATGCATGTGTGTGTTTTCTCAGTTCTTAAAGTATCGAGTGCTAAACGCTCAGGCACAACAAATGCAGAAGAGATAGGGGGCGCTGTCCCTTCTGTTACCGCACCCAGTGACATTCGTCTAAGACGTCTGGTGCAACAGCTGTACATCACAGTTCGCGGTAGTACTCCCGGCTGCGCTCTGCGGCAGAACACGTCCTCCGACTTCAATACCAGTTCATCCACGGCGAAAACCTCATTATCCTGTCCAGTATGACTTCACAACTGACCTTGTTATATTTTTCCTCATCTCTCCAAAGAATGAGCACGCGTGTTCCCCTCCAGCCTTTGTAGAAGACGTAAGGTGACAGGTGAATGCATAAATGAGGTGTTCGTGGACACCCCCCCCCCCCCCCCCGCCTCCCCTCCCTTGCTCCCCCCCCCCCCCCACACAGCCCCAAAACAACAACGAACATTTCAGCGTCTTTTTTCTTCTAAGCAAACCAAGCAGGCGGGCAAGTTTGTTTGTTTACACTTGATGGTCGGGAGTCGGGACACACTTGGTCATGTTCCTACACAGGGGGTGTGAGAGGGTACTGGGAGAGAGGTCGGAGGTGTGCGGTCTCCAGCCCCCCCCGCACGGAGACGCGCTCGCAGGAATGTGGCACCAGCGGTTTTGGCGGACAGGCCGCTGCTCCCCTCTCACATTGCCCAGGCCGGGCCCTCCCCCCATTGTCTAACACTGCAAACAGCCGGTCTTCACATGCCACCTGCGGGGAGCCCATCGGGCTCCGAGGGGTCCGTGTCCTTCATGGCCTCCGCGGACACAGTGGCCGAGCTGAGATTGGAGCGCGGGTCCATCGCAGAGTGCATGATATGGAGCCACACGTCGTCCATGTTTGGCATGACGAAGATTTTCTGCGGATGAAGGGGGGAGGGGAGGAAAGGAGGTTACTCTAACCAACAGAGAGGGCTTGCCATGTCACGCACACGCCTGAACGGCAAAGAGAAACGTTTAGGACAGGCAAGGCAAACGGTCTGCAGTTACGGCTCGGCGGCGGTAAACGTCCATGCGGCGCAGTGAATCGCTGCACGAAAACACCCGACGTGAAACATCAACTTCCGTAAAGTTCGGACACCACCACAGTAAAAAGAGATCCTCGCGGGCCCAACGGCGCTACGTTTCACGGCTTAGCTCGCGGGAGATAAAGCCGTTAAGGGGCAGGGGTGCCGCAGGGCGGTTTTGGTATAGCAGAGCCACAGGCATGCGCAGGCGCTTTGAAGGCCTCTGGTGGGCGTGTGGCCATAAATGAGTCCCCGCCCAGTGCTCGGGCTAAAATACTCGAGGGCATTCCTGACCATCACGGAGGGCAGCAGGAGGAGATCTCCCTCACTCTCCTGTGTGCAATTGGCTTGCTAAAGCACACTCATGCACTGTATTTTAAGGGAACACACAGAGAAGGTATAATATCTCCAGTGGAAAAAATGCATTGGCAGGAAATCAGGAATGCTGTGACTGGATAGAGAGACAGAGCTTTAGGGACTTCTTGCATAAGAACAGTTATGCATCTTTTGCCAACCCACTTCTTCAATACGCCATTGCGAATCGAAGCCTGTCCGTGCTTTTCAAATGTTATTTCAAATGTCCCAAATAACCGCCTCCTGCATAAATGACCAACTGTATTAACGGATGCCCCGATTCAAATGTTTATCTTAATTTCTAATTGTGATTGCCTTAATTGATGCTGCCTTAATTGAGATAGCCTGCGGAAGTATAAACTTTTACACAAGTACAGTACATTAACAGTACTTCCATACTTGAGCGCCTGGTGCAAGCTAGGTCTACTAGATGTCCCTAGCTGCATGCGACTGATTTTTAGATACCGTCAAACAAGAATTAATTCATTTTTAAAATTCCAGAATCCCGACGTGCCCGATTTCAGTCGGTGATTCACCTCATTTACGGTAACTATACAGCCTATAATCTGTCGTCTATTCTTTGCGTCTCACGTAGGACAATTCTGAAAAACCTGTCAAACAAATTTGTCTATTTCATACTGTAGCCAGCGATATCAAATAGTCCAGTCATAAATAAGCCGGATTCTCAAGAGAAAACCAGTTGATTGCGTTATCGAAGAATGTCCATATTGTTGAAACCTCAGAATGTGTAAACGGCTGCATCCACCTCAGAGCCTAACCACAGGTAACGCAAACCTTCTCTTTCTAACCACCCTGCAATTACTGCTGGCAAGCTCTTATCACAGGCTGCCGGGCTCCTCTGTGTTAAAGAGGTAGTCTCAGATGCCGGCGGTGGTTGCGTTGCGGCAATGTCTATCTGACATAGAGACTGGGAGAGGGGTCCGCATCCGAAGGGTGTAGGAAGGAACACCAAAGAATGTATGACGGTTTCTGGCAAACTATCCCCCCAGGCTGGGTTCTTGAAGAACACTCGAACCTGTGATTTAGATAGAGATGCAGACCTAGACTAAGCGGTAGTTTGACATCTGTCTCCGGAGGAAAGAAAACAGTGTTTACTGCTGCACCCGGGGATTGGAGCAGTCTAGCCCCGAGCTCACCAGACATACTGTAAAACGAACCGGCCCACGCTTATCACCACACCTGAAACTCCTGGTCCAGTTTCTTCTCGATCCAGTCGGTCACGTGGGCCAGGGTGACCTCTCTTTCGCCCAGTTTGGGGCGGGCCTTCAGTTCCAGGTGTGGGGGACTCCTGAAACCATACCTGTCGGACGGAAGGTTGCACAGCACACCAGAATCACAGACTAACTCTGTCCTCACCTTTTGGGTCATACCGATTATGTAGTTATATCCAACCGGCCTCTGCCATATTCACTGACTGATAAACCCTTTTTTTTCCTGTAAGACATTCCAAGGCAGCTATGATTGTGGGGAGCTGGGGACCATCATATTATAAATATAGAATTCATGCCTGTTCCCTTAATAATAAATAGTCTCGACTCAAACATGATTTTATTTTGCAAAAAAAAAACGAGAAAAAAACTCCCAAAAACAAGACTGTGTAAACCAGTGGTTCTCAAACTCGGTCCTGGGGCCCCCCTGTGTATGCTGGTTTTCGTTCCAACCACTATTATGATCCGAGAATTTTAACAAGCTGCTAATTTGTCTTAATTTCACTTTCCATGTTTTGATGGTATACTCTTTGAGAACCACTGGTTTACACAGTCTTGTTTTTGTTTTTTACTTTTGTTTTTTTGCAAAATATTTTTGAAAACATGCATTTACAAGGTGCAACCAGTAGATGGCACATCTGAGCCATCATGAACCCAAAGCCAAGCACAAGAAAGTAATTAAATGTAGCAAGGTCAGCAGGTCCCAACTTCATTAGTCTGTTGGCTTCATTTGCAACCAACCTATGCCAGGATTATTCTCAAGAGTGCATTGACTGAAGTGCTGTTAGTTTGCTAGAAGCCTTTCAAACACCCCTGAAATAAATAACCTCACTGCATAAATAACAAAATATAAAAACAAAAATTTTAGCTCAAAAACGTAATTGAACACATTTTCTAAAATGAAACCATCCATAAAACATAAAGGTAAATGACTGATCTACAGATTTATTAGGAAAGAAATTAAATAATCATACCATCATGCTAGACCTGTACAGTACTGATTATGCACCAATATGCCACATTGATATAATAGATTAGGGGTCCTCAATCTTGTCCAGTAAGGGCCGGTGTAGGAGCAGGCTTTTGTTACACCCAAGCAGTTACACACCTGATTCTACTAATCAAGGTCCTTAGCAAAGACTCTAGTGATTGATTAGTAGAATCAGATCAGGTGTGTAACTGCTTGGTTGGAACAAAAGCCAGCACCCACACCAGCCCTCACTGGATACGTTTGAGGACCACTGACATAGATTGATATTGTCATGAAATGCCACCTTGGAGATTCATCTGGGCTAAGTCTTTAATTAGATCTATGCTGAAATAATCTAAAGGTAATACCCTTAGAGAAGAACATACCATATCCTGTCGGTTGGTGGTGGGGGGATGTTGACGGCCAGCGTCCCCTGGAACTCCTGCACCTCCACAGTCAGCAGCAGGGGGGTGTTGGAAACCTCCTCAATCTTCTTCTTGATGAACTCAGTCTCTGTGGCCTTCTGGAAGTACTTGGACTTGGTGATCTTGTCCACAAAGCGCATCATCTTGCTAGGCTTGTGTCCCCCCACATAGCTATGACAGAGGAGAGCGCTCGTTACAGGATATACAAGGGGAAACGTTACAGGATATACAAGGAGAAACATCAGGGATGTACTGCAGGGAGTACCTTAGGGCTGAGGGATAGAAACAGTTGTGATTTTACAGAGCTCCAGGCTCATCTACATCACATGCATAGTGGCCACGGTGCGTAGGTTCCGTTTGCTTCACGTCTCTTGTACTCTTTCCCAAGCGGGTTTTCTGATAGGCTGTGTCTGTCATACAGTTGTAATTTGCTTCCATGAGTAACACATAATTTGTGTATACAAATTCTGAATGAAGTAGTGCTTGATTATTGGTTATTACAGTTATATATTTACACAATAAGCAATATGTGTCGTTTTATCACAAATTACTTACAACATGTATGACTACCAACATCCCTCACCGCAAACTTTGCTTCAGAAAACACACTTCTCATTTTAAACATGATTTCATTAAAAAAAAAAGGTCAGTCTTTCATATAATAGTATACACCTGTGCAACAGAAAGGCAGATTAAATTAGCAATTTGTGGTTTGGGAACTAAAATTACCCACTGGAAATTCCCTTTTGTCTCTCATTGTAGCGCTATCTTTATTTACATGATCAAACTGCGATAAATCACCACAGTAACATTCCAAGCTTTGAACGGCAAGCGCGATAATGGCTGGTGGAAAACAAGATGTTGTGCATTTTCATCAGAAATCAGAATCTGTCTTTTAATGTTGTGCACATTATCTTACGTCGTCCATAAACCCTTTTCGCAAACACAGAACGAACACAACTTCCTATGTTTCCAGCTCACAAACTGTGATGGCTCTTTGTCATTTGATCATGATTGTGGTTTTTCAAAGTTGACCTGCACTAACCTCTTTTCAAAACAGACACGCCACTGCAGTTTTTAGAGGATTAAAATTTTATCCATTTACCGGCCGGACAATGTTTTATATTTTATCCGAACATATATTTATAAAACATCGTCTGCTCTCCAGTTGTACAAAAAGGGAACAAGGGATGCAACTGCAGTGATACAAAGATGCAATTTACATCAAATTATGTGTATCCATGTTAATGTGCGTCACGTGGCCCTGTAATGGCGACATGTAGTCCAGCTGTCTCTTGTGTTCGTGTTTGTTAATTTGAATGTATTTTGTTATGTCGGGCTTTTGTCTTTTGTTTTTGCATGCGCTGTGTGTCTGTATCTGTGTGCGATGTAGCAGGTTCTCGAGCGGTCCGCGTTGCGTTCGGCTCTGGTGTAGACAACCTCAACCACTGCCATTACCTCAGGGCACGTTTCACTGCAGATGTAGTACGTACGGCCACTACTAGCGGCTTGCTTAAATTAAGAGAAGCGCAGACAGTGAGAATACACTGAAATTAAGTGCGCATCTCACCCCTCTGCCCCAGGCAGCACGTTCTTATCCGGGGCGACATCTGGGGGGTCCTCCTCATCAGACGACCCGGCGCTGGATGACTCCTCGTCGCTGTCAGCCAGGCAGTAAGTCCGTGGTCTGTATCTGTTCACACAAACGCACGCGCACGCACACGCACACAGAGGAGTCAGCTAGTGTGTCAATCATGACAGCATTCCATAAAGAAAAACAAAAGCATGGGTGATGCAACCCTCACTGACCCTACAGGAATTTATTTCACCGTAGAAAGTGAGAAAGGATTCATCCATTACTGATAGTACAGAACTTATAAAACAAACAAAATCCCCACCGATATACATTTTGTACGTAAAGATGTCCACCAGCAGGGGTGGGAGGTGGTGGTTTTGATGATTAAAATGACAAAACCGCTTTGCAGATTGACATAATTATTTTATATTCTAAATAATGCCCTTTGAAAAATGAAAATTTGCTTCATTGTGTTAGATACCAGATTAAATTCTAGGTAAGGCAGGGCCCATGAACAAGTGAAAGTGCCACTATGAGTCCAGCTATCCTATGGTCTGGTACTTAGTTCCACTTGGGCTGCAACATAACCCTTCACCAAAACAGAAACACACAGATACATATGAAAAAAGATATGTAAACATATGAAATAAGATATGTAAACATATGAAAAAAGATATGTAAGCATATTAAAGAAGATATCTAAGCATATGAAATAAGATATGTAAGCATATGAAAAAGCTGAGGCTTCACATGCAAGTATTTACACTTTAACAGGTCATTTTACACCCAAAAGGGCATTTTGCCAGTCCAGCTTGTCACATTTACGTTTAGGCACTCTGCATATACTCTTATCCAGGGAGTCCTTCTTGCCCATGTGGTGTCAGTGATGGAGTCATACATTTTACGTTAATACGAGCAGCTGTAGCTCGCGTGGACTTGGCATAGCCATCTATTCCAGACAGCTCGCCAAGATCCTCTTGTAGCACCTCCTCCAGCTTAAAAACTTGGATTCCGCCAGTGTGCTGAGGGATTGGTTTCGATTCTAATTAAGCAGATGGCTTCATTGAAGTCCTGCCGAACTTTCATGAAAACAAAGCCTCATTGAGATCACAGCAAAAAAAAAAGAAAAAAAAGAAAAAAGCTAAGTCTTCATTAAGTTACTGTGGAGGGTAAGGGCGGTAACGGTAAGCTTCTGAGCTAAGAGCCAAGCGGTCTGCAGTGAAGTGGCATCGGCCAATTTTGCTATGTGAAAGTGACAAAAATAAAAAGTGGAACAACGTTTCACGAAAAAGCCCCCAGCCGTTCCAACTCACCAGGTGCAGAAAACATCCACAGACGAATGCGTCCAAAGACAGAGTTAATAGGGGGGAGAAAAAGCACAACGTACAGAGAAGTTAACGTGTAACAGCACATTAGCGACCCCTGACCCCATCAGAAAAGCTAATCCTCTCATTAGCATGAGCTTGGCAGGGAAAGTCACTGTTCCGTGACGTTCACAAAATGTCAAGTGGAAAAAATCCCCCCTCTCTGATCTCTACATTTACCCAGCTACTCAACTTTGCTTCTCTTTTTCTTTTTTTTTTCTTTTTTTTTTTGCAACTGACAGTTAAAAAGTAGAAAATAAGAACCATACAAAAAAAGGCTTGGAAGAAAACAGACTCCACTGACACTCAGGCAGTCAATCTAAAGGAAGAGACAGTGTGAAAGTATGGAAACTAGTGCGGCGTATCGGTAAGGATTAGCTGAGGGTTAGTGAAACTGTCACTGTAACTGTACAAAATAACTACAAAATGACAGCTGCATCAACAGGTAAATACAAAAAAAATAAATACAAATAAAAAAAAAAAAAATAAATAAAATAAATAAATACAAGTAGGAGAGAGAAAAAAATAATAATAAATAAATAAAAGCAACATTTCACAAAATTAAAAAGCGGAATCATTTCAATGACACCATGAACACACTGGAACTGGTTAATGCTCATAAGGTGCGTTTCTGTGGCCCTTACCCGTCCTTGCCCGGCTCTCCGAACCGTAGTCCCTCCCCCTCCTTCCCCAGCCGTGCCAGGTTCATCTTTGTCTCGAGGGTCATGAGGAAAGATCCGTTATAGGAAATCTCCAGATCAAACCAGAGTCCTGCAGAAAACACACAGAAACACACAGAGACACACATTCGCATGGGGTTACATAATGAATATTTTATCGTCCAGTTCATGACGTGGTCCGGGTGGGGTGCAAAACGTTTCATAAACCATGCTGAGAATGTTCAGATGGATATTACTCAGGGATCCTGCTTGTATAAAACCTGTCCCTAAATAACTCCCTCTGCCTTCCCCTACACGCTCCACCTTTAGCTGGCTCCCTCTGCCCTCCCCTACACGCTCCACCTTTCCCTGGCTCCCTCTGCCTTCCCCTACACGCTCCACCTTTCCCTGGCTCCCTCTGCCTTCCCCTACACGCTCCACCTTTCCCTGGCTTCCTCTGCCCTCCCCTACACGCTCCATCTTTCCCTGGCTTCCTCTGCCCTCCCCTACACGCTCCATCTTTCCCTGGCTTCCTCTGCCCTCCCCTACACGCTCCACCTTTCCCTGGCTTCCTCTGCCCTCCCCTACATGCTCCATCTTTCCCTGGCTCCCTTTGCCCTCCCCTACATGCTCCATCTTTCCCTGGCTCCCTCTGCCCTCCCCTACACGCTCCACCTTTCCCTGACTCCCTCTGCCCTCCCCTACACGCTCCATCTTTCCCTGGCTCCCTTTGCCCTCCCCTACATGCTCCATCTTTCCCTGACTCCCTCTGCCCTCCCCTACACGCTCCATCTTTAGCTGGCTCCCTCTGCCCTCCCCTACATGCTCCATCTTTCCCTGACTCCCTCTGCCCTCCCCTACACGCTCCATCTTTAGCTGGCTCCCTCTGCCCTCCCCTACATGCTCCGTCTTTCCCTGACTCCCTCTGCCCTCCCCTACACGCTCCATCTTTAGCTGGCTCCCTCTGCCCTCCCCTACATGCTCCATCTTTCCCTGACTCCCTCTGCCCTCCCCTACACGCTCCACCTTTCCGTGGCTTCCTCTTCCCTGCCCTACACGCTCCATCTTTCCCTGGCCCACCCTGGCTCCCCTACATCCTCTCTCCTTCCCTCGCTTTTTCTACAAGCGCCATGTAACTAAAGCAGGTCAAAGTTGGATTTCTGTAGCAGATGCTCTGAATCTCTCCGTCTCTCTCTCTCTCTCTCTCTCTCTCTCTCTCTCTTTTTTGCCCAGTGGGTGGTTTTGGGGGGGGGGGGGGGGGGGGGGTGAGAGCGGGAGAGAGTGAGAGATCACACAGCCCTTTGAAAAGAAGAGAAACAGTTGGACGTGGTGCGTTTCCCTCCTAGCATGGGAGAGGGCTGTTCTTTTGAAGACAGCGGGACTCCGCACTGCATAAACATCAACGCTCAAACACTCACACTAATCTGGGTTATATACATCCAAACCCCCAGGGATCCCACAGCCCTTTGCTCTCTATGGTTTTGTTTTGCCGTCTCGGGGGGGCCTCGATCGCACACAACTCTTCCTCCGTAGCATACATCACGTCATAACAAAGCAAGATTTCTACTGTGGATGATAACTGAAATTAAATCATTGGATCTGCATTAAATATTCAGGTAAATGTATATTTCACTTTTTTCATCTGTACTTCAAACCAAAATGTATATGGGGGAAATGTGTCTTTTAAGCCCTAGATGTGCAGTAAAGATGTGTGGGCGGACTCCTGACTGGGCTCATCTGGTCAATGCTTATACCAGCCTTAATATCTGCTGCCTATCACAGATCCCCTTTGATAAAAATCTAGTACCTCTATAAGATTCCCTATATTATCCACTGTTTAGTGGAATGTGAGATTGATGTGAGTCTCAAAATCTCCTGGGAAAATCTTAGAGAAAAGTGCCACTCAAAAAAAAAAAAAATCATCTGTCGTGACGAGGACAAGGTTGCAACATATAAGAAACACATTCTCATATAAGAACGCTTGTCATAGAAGGTGAGTGAATTGCTACACTGCTATAGTACACAGCTAAACCGTTCTTCTAAAGAATATTTAGTTTCTAAACTTCAGGATCCTGCATCAACCACTAGAGGGCACTCTGGACACAAAATTAAACCATGAGGTAGAAAAGATCTTCTCACAGATATACAATGAATTTCACGTCACAAAATGCACGCACTGACCTTTCACACACCAGGAGAGAGAGGATCATTTCAAGAGTTCATAAGCTCATTAATCATCACAAAAAGGAATGACACTCACAGGGCGGTCAGTGGTCACTGAGCGTCCACCTCTGAGAAAAAGTGATGCATTTACATTTCTCCTTTACAGTACATCGCTTTCAGGGGTTACCATGAATAACGGCACACTCAGGCAACTTCAGGATGTGACTCTGCTTTGGGAGAGAGTAGCTCAGAGCGCAGGGATGTGACTCTGCTTTGGGAGAGAGTCTCTCAGAGCGCAGGGATGTGACTCTGCTTTGGGAGAGAGTCTCTCAGAGCGCAGGCCCTGGTATGTGACTCTGCTTTGGGAGAGAGTAGCTCAGAGCGCAGGGATGTGACTCTGCTTTGGGAGAGAGTCTCTCAGAACGCAGGGATGTGACTCTGCTTCAGGAGAGAGTCGCTCAGAGCGCAGGGATGTGACTCCGCTTTTGGATAGTCTCTCTCAGAGCGCAGGGATGTGACTCTGCTTTGGGAGAGTCTCTCTCAGAGCGCAGGGATGTGACTGCTTTGGGAGAGAGTCTCTCAGAGCGCAGGGATGTGACTCCGCTTTGGGAGAGAGTCTCTCAGAGCGCAGGGATGTGACTCCGCTTTGGGAGAGTCTCTCTCAGAGCGCAGGGATGTGACTCCGCTTAAGGAGAGTGTTTCTCAGAGCGCAGGGATGTGACTCCGCTTTGGGAGAGAGTCTCTCAGAGCGCAGGGATGTGACTCCGCTTTGGGAGAGTCTCTCTCAGAGCGCAGGGATGTGACTCCGCTTTGGGAGAGTGTTTCTCAGAGCGCAGGGATGTGACTCCGCTTTGGGAGAGAGTCTCTCAGAGCGCAGGGATGTGACTCCGCTTTGGGAGAGAGTCTCTCTCAGAACGCAGGGATGTGACTCCGCTTTGGGAGAGAGTCTCTCAGAACGCAGGGATGTGACTCTGCTTTGGGAGAGTGTCTCTCTCAGAACGCAGGGATGTGACTCCGCTTTGGGAGAGAGTCTCTCTCAGAACGCAGGGATGTGACTCCGCTTTGGGAGAGAGTCTCTCTCAGAGCGCAGGGATGTGACTCCGCTTTGGGAGAGAGTCTCTCAGAACGCAGGGATGTGACTCCGCTTTGGGAGAGTCTCTCAGAGCGCAGGGATGTGACTCCGCTTTGGGAGAGAGTCTCTCAGAACGCAGGGATGTGACTCCACTTTGGGAGAGTCTCTCAGAGCGCAGGGATGTGACTCCGCTTTGGGAGAGAGTCTCTCAGAACGCAGGGATGTGACTCCGCTTTGGGAGAGTCTCTCTCAGAGCGCAGGGATGTGACTCCGCTTTGGGAGAGAGTCTCTCAGAACGCAGGGATGTGACTCCGCTTTGGGAGAGTCTCTCAGAGCGCAGGGATGTGACTCCGCTTTGGGAGAGAGTCTCTCAGAACGCAGGGATGTGACTCCACTTTGGGAGAGTCTCTCAGAGCGCAGGGATGTGACTCCGCTTTGGGAGAGAGTCTCTCAGAACGCAGGGATGTGACTCCGCTTTGGGAGAGAGTCTCTCAGAGCGCAGGGATGTGACTCCGCTTTGGGAGAGAGTCTCTCAGAACGCAGGGATGTGACTCTGCTTTGGGAGAGTCTCTCAGAGCGCAGGGATGTGACTCCGCTTTGGGAGAGAGTCTCTCTCAGAACGCAGGCCCTGGTCAGTGGTGTGGCTCCCCCTGTGTGAATGACAGCATTAGCAGGGTGCCGTGTCCTGTTGGCTCCACCAGCATCGCGCACAGGACAGGGGTCTGATAACCGAAGACGCCGCAGCGCAGCATATAGCCCCGGGGGCTGGCAGAGAGGCCGTCCGCTTCCTGCTTCCTGCTCGCGCTGATGTCAGCGGGCTCTCCTCTAATTCCCGGCTGTCCCTTACCAGCACTGATCCGCGACGCTCACCAGACCGTGAAACCCCTCTCCCTGAACCTGTCTCACGGAGAGCACCTGGTGACCCCCACAGAGAGGCTGTGTTTAGAAACGCTCCAATTCCGCTGCTACCCGTTCCTCTTTAACAGAGCTCTGTACAACATGGAGTGATCCTGTCATCCAGCGCCACCACAGTACTGCAAGTCAATGACAAAAACAATACTCTATTACTATCGTCCATTTTTATTTATTCTGTAAATGGAGGCCCATCCAGAAAAAAAAGAATAAAGTTTGGGAGTATGAGACTCCCAGTGTTGCCTGGATGAGGAGAACTGGCTTTGGATTCCTTATCAGGTGAGAAAAGTAATAACTGAGATAAGGATCTCAGAGGTTTATATCAGCTGTAGTTCAGCGCGTTTCTCCTCAGCGGAAGGGCCGCGGCACCTCGACTTCCTCAGCCTACATGAGGAAGCTCACGGGTGGCGGGATCAATTTCCGCTCTCGTTAAGTCTTATCTGCGTGGCGGGCGATAAAACGCGAACAATGCCTGCGAGTCACATGCCATCGGTAGCGAGGAGGAGGAGCGGGAGGCCACGCCCGTATCTCCGCTGGGCATCTTCACGAAACAGCCCAGGAGGTGATCCCGTGAGACAGGGACAGGACAGAGGGAGAGAGGGGGTATTAGTGATGGTGCAGAGGGAGAGAGGGGGCATTAGTGATGGTGCAGAGGGAGAGAGGGGGCATTAGTGATGGTGCAGAGGGAGAGAGAGGGCATTAGTGATGGTGCAGAGGGAGAGAGGGGGCATTAGTGTTGGTGCAGAGGGAGAGAGGGGGCATTAGTGATGGTGCAGAGGGAGAGAGGGGGCATTAGTGATGGTGCAGAGGGAGAGAGAGGGCATTAGTGATGGTGCAGAGGGAGAGAGGGGGCATTAGTGTTGGTGCAGAGGGAGAGAGGGGGCATTAGTGATGGTGCAGAGGGAGAGAGGGGGCATTAGTGATGGTGCAGAGGGAGATAGGGGGCATTAGTGATGGTGCAGAGGGAGAGAGGGGGCATTAGTGATGGTGCAGAGGGAGATAGGGGGCATTAGTGATGGTGCAGAGAGAGGGGGCATTAGTGATGGTGCAGAGGGAGATAGGGGGCATTAGTGATGGTGCAGAGAGAGGGGGCTTTAGTGATGGTGCAGAGGGAGAGGGGGGGCATTAGTGATGGTGCAGAGGGAGAGAGGGGGCATTAGTGATGGTGCAGAGGGAGAGAGGGGGCATTAGTGATGGTGCAGAGGGAGATAGGGGGCATTAGTGATGGTGCAGAGGGAGAGAGGGGGCATTAGTGATGGTGCAGAGGGAGAGAGGGGGCATTAGTGATGGTGCAGAGGGAGAGAGGGGGCATTAGTGATGGTGCAGAGGGAGAGAGGGGGCATTAGTGATGGTGCAGAGGGAGAGAGGGGGTATTAGTGATGGTGCAGAGGGAGAGAGGGGGCATTAGTGATGGTGCAGAGGGAGAGAGGGGGCATTAGTGATGGTGCAGAGGGAGAGAGGGGGCATTAGTGATGGTGCAGAGGGAGAGAGGGGGCATTAGTGTTGGTGCAGAGGGAGAGAGGGGGCATTAGTGATGGTGCAGAGGGAGAGAGGGGGGGCATTAGTGATGGTGCAGAGGGAGAGAGGGGGCTTTAGTGATGGTGCAGAGGGAGAGAGGGGGCATTAGTGATGGTGCAGAGGGAGAGAGGGGGCATTAGTGATGGTGCAGAGGGAGAGAGGGGGCATTAGTGATGGTGCAGAGAGAGGGGGCTTTAGTGTTGGTGCAGAGGGAGAGAGGGGGCATTAGTGATGGTGCAGAGAGAGGGGGCTTTAGTGTTGGTGCAGAGGGAGAGAGGGGGCATTAGTGATGGTGCAGAGGGAGAGAGGGGGCATTAGTGATGGTGCAGAGGGAGAGAGGGGGCATTAGTGATGGTGCAGAGGGAGAGAGGGGGCATTAGTGATGGTGCAGAGGGAGAGAGAGGGCATTAGTGATGGTGCAGAGGGAGAGAGGGGGCATTAGTGTTGGTGCAGAGGGAGAGAGGGGGCATTAGTGATGGTGCAGAGAGAGGGGGCTTTAGTGATGGTGCAGAGGGAGAGGGGGGGCATTAGTGATGGTGCAGAGGGAGAGAGGGGGCATTAGTGATGGTGCAGAGGGAGAGAGGGGGCATTAGTGATGGTGCAGAGGGAGATAGGGGGCATTAGTGATGGTGCAGAGGGAGAGAGGGGGCATTAGTGATGGTGCAGAGGGAGAGAGGGGGCATTAGTGATGGTGCAGAGGGAGAGAGGGGGCATTAGTGATGGTGCAGAGGGAGAGAGGGGGCATTAGTGATGGTGCAGAGGGAGAGAGGGGGTATTAGTGATGGTGCAGAGGGAGAGAGGGGGCATTAGTGATGGTGCAGAGGGAGAGAGGGGGCATTAGTGATGGTGCAGAGGGAGAGAGGGGGCATTAGTGATGGTGCAGAGGGAGAGAGGGGGCATTAGTGTTGGTGCAGAGGGAGAGAGGGGGCATTAGTGATGGTGCAGAGGGAGAGAGGGGGGGCATTAGTGATGGTGCAGAGGGAGAGAGGGGGCTTTAGTGATGGTGCAGAGGGAGAGAGGGGGCATTAGTGATGGTGCAGAGGGAGAGAGGGGGCATTAGTGATGGTGCAGAGGGAGAGAGGGGGCATTAGTGATGGTGCAGAGAGAGGGGGCTTTAGTGTTGGTGCAGAGGGAGAGAGGGGGCATTAGTGATGGTGCAGAGAGAGGGGGCTTTAGTGTTGGTGCAGAGGGAGAGAGGGGGCATTAGTGATGGTGCAGAGGGAGAGAGGGGGCATTAGTGATGGTGCAGAGGGAGAGAGGGGGCATTAGTGATGGTGCAGAGAGAGGGGGCTTTAGTGATGGTGCAGAGGGAGAGAGGGGGCATTAGTGATGGTGCAGAGGGAGAGAGGGGGCATTAGTGATGGTGCAGAGAGAGAGAGGGGGCATTAGTGATGGTGCAGAGGGAGAGAGGGGGCATTAGTGATGGTGCAGAGAGAGGGGGCTTTAGTGATGGTGCAGAGGGAGAGAGGGGGCATTAGTGATGGTGCAGAGAGAGAGAGGGGGCATTAGTGATGGTGCAGAGAGAGAGAGGGGGCTTTAGTGATGGTGCAGAGGGAGAGAGGGGGCATTAGTGATGGTGCAGAGAGAGAGAGGGGGCATTAGTGATGGTGCAGAGAGAGAGAGGGGGCTTTAGTGATGGTGCAGAGGGAGAGAGAGAGAGGGAGCATTAGTGATGGTGCAGAGGGAGAGAGGGGGCATTAGTGATGGTGCAGAGGGAGAGAGGGGGCATTAGTGATGGTGCAGAGGGAGAGAGGGGGTATTAGTGATGGTGCAGAGGGAGAGAGGGGGCATTAGTGATGGTGCAGAGGGAGAGAGGGGGCATTAGTGATGGTGCAGAGGGAGAGAGGGGGTATTAGTGATGGTGCAGAGGGAGAGAGGGGGCATTAGTGATGGTGCAGAGGGAGAGAGGGGGCATTAGTGATGGTGCAGAGGGAGAGAGGGGGTATTAGTGATGGTGCAGAGGGAGAGAGGGGGCATTAGTGATGGTGCAGAGGGAGAGAGGGGGCATTAGTGATGGTGCAGAGGGAGAGAGGGGGCTTTAGTGATGGTGCAGAGGGAGAGAGGGGGCATTAGTGATGGTGCAGAGGGAGAGAGGGGGCATTAGTGATGGTGCAGAGGGAGAGAGGGGGCATTAGTGATGGTGCAGAGAGAGGGGGCTTTAGTGTTGGTGCAGAGGGAGAGAGGGGGCATTAGTGATGGTGCAGAGAGAGGGGGCTTTAGTGTTGGTGCAGAGGGAGAGAGGGGGCATTAGTGATGGTGCAGAGGGAGAGAGGGGGCATTAGTGATGGTGCAGAGGGAGAGAGGGGGCATTAGTGATGGTGCAGAGAGAGGGGGCTTTAGTGATGGTGCAGAGGGAGAGAGGGGGCATTAGTGATGGTGCAGAGGGAGAGAGGGGGCATTAGTGATGGTGCAGAGAGAGAGAGGGGGCATTAGTGATGGTGCAGAGGGAGAGAGGGGGCATTAGTGATGGTGCAGAGAGAGGGGGCTTTAGTGATGGTGCAGAGGGAGAGAGGGGGCATTAGTGATGGTGCAGAGAGAGAGAGGGGGCTTTAGTGATGGTGCAGAGGGAGAGAGGGGGCATTAGTGATGGTGCAGAGAGAGAGAGGGGGCATTAGTGATGGTGCAGAGAGAGAGAGGGGGCTTTAGTGATGGTGCAGAGGGAGAGAGAGAGAGGGAGCATTAGTGATGGTGCAGAGGGAGAGAGGGGGCATTAGTGATGGTGCAGAGGGAGAGAGGGGGCATTAGTGATGGTGCAGAGGGAGAGAGGGGGTATTAGTGATGGTGCAGAGGGAGAGAGGGGGCATTAGTGATGGTGCAGAGGGAGAGAGGGGGCATTAGTGATGGTGCAGAGGGAGAGAGGGGGTATTAGTGATGGTGCAGAGGGAGAGAGGGGGCATTAGTGATGGTGCAGAGGGAGAGAGGGGGGGCATTAGTGATGGTGCAGAGGGAGAGAGGGGGCATTAGTGATGGTGCAGAGGGAGAGAGGGGGCATTAGTGATGGTGCAGAGGGAGAGAGGGGGCATTAGTGATGGTGCAGAGGGAGAGAGGGGGTATTAGTGATGGTGCAGAGGGAGAGAGGGGGCATTAGTGATGGTGCAGAGGGAGAGAGGGGGGGCATTAGTGATGGTGCAGAGGGAGAGAGGGGGCATTAGTGATGGTGCAGAGGGAGAGAGGGGGCATTAGTGATGGTGCAGAGGGAGAGAGGGGGCATTAGTGATGGTGCAGAGGGAGAGAGGGGGCATTAGTGATCTAGGTGTAACCCCAAATTCATATTATCACTGTTGTGCTTTTCATAAAGTGTGTCCATACGTCACACTTCTGACATTACCCCAGAAGGGCACGGACTGAACCTGACTCAGTGACGGTTCAGTGCACCAGTGGAATCATGGGTAAAAAAACCAGTGTTGCTAAGTTCCAGTGCAGGCTGTCTTCTCTGCCAGAGACTACACAGCAAATGTGAGTTCCAAGAAAGCCATGAAAAAATGTGCTTAACTTCATTGTGGATTTTGAATGAGATAATCAGGTAAAATGTCATATAGATGACAACGCTGAATCAGTGTCAATGTACTCTTGGTCCCATCTTCTATGGCTGCATTATATAGGAGTCACAGCATGTGATGATGCAGTGACATCACAAAGCAATAATTCCAGGGAGCGAAGGGTGGAGGAGCGGTAAAAGGCAGTGATATGGAGCACACATTAACTTTATCATAAATCCTCTTTACTCAGGAATGACACCATAAAAATTTAATTTCCTGCGGGTTGATTTTGCTTCAGACCCACGCCCTGTTCAGTAGGTTTTCAGTCACCTGACGCTTGGGATCTAAACCCATTTTGGTTGAAAATTACAATAATTGTTTACTTATCTCAGTGTTTCACACAGTTTATCGCTACTGAAATACAACTTTAAAAATATATACATTTTACAATAATTTATTCTGCTGTCGAGACATGGTGCTGCTAGCTAATATTAAGCTAGGCGTAAGTGTTTATGAAATTCAGCTAGTTGGCTTTATTAGCTTTTAATTTAATATTATAAATCTAGTGGACTAGCTAGTGAGGTCATCTTGTGTGTTTTCGATGTCTATTATTAAGTACATTCCAAACTAGCCACTACCTAACGTTCAATCTGTCAAACTAACCTTTCTAATATACCTAGCTAGCTAGCCAACCACAACTCACAGGATTATTTCACCTCAATAGTTTGATCACAATACTTATTAGTGTGCGAGGCACAGGACTGAAATATGAATTTGTAATTTCATAAAACTTTGACAACAGCTCTGCCACACTGTTACTCGGAAAGCTCAGACCGATTCACTGCAGCCTTCCATATGCATCTCATTTTTAGATTTTGGGAGTTTCATAAAATCTTCTATCTTTGTCAATGTTATACAGTATGTCTTTTCGAACAACCAACAATCACATAAATTATTATCTTTAAAAAAAAAACATCTGGCTAGGGTGGTACAGGCAACCTAGCATTACTATAATGATGAACCTTAGCCTTAGATGTTCTGGGGAAATGTAGTCCTGGTAATGATGGCCATTACAGATCCTAGCTGGGCGATTGCGATGACATTGCAGACGGTCGTACAATTCTTGACAACCAGTTAACCATTGGGTATGGACTTCCATTACTGTTTGTCATGTTTTTCTGTATCAAACATGCAGCAGACACCAAAAGACTGCTAGAATGTGTTCTGCGACAGTAAATGTATGTTAACATGCTATGAATGCTCACCCAGGGCAACAGTTACTGACTTCGTCATCATGTCTTCACAGCTACAAGTAATATAAGAAGACCTTTTCAAACAGGAAGCAATAAACCCCTAGATTATATAGAGTTTGTCTTGTGAAGAGGTTGGCTCTAGGACATTCCCTCAGCTTGTGTCACTGGTGCACCCCTTTAATCCACGCCAATCAATTGAATAAACCAAATACTTCAGTCTCAGTATTATACACAGCTACCCATCTCCAGTCAGAAAACACAGGGGTAACTGCTGAATGGGAAATGTGTGCTCTCTTGGTTGTTGTTTCTCTATCCCAGGGCATTACAGAATCAGCCGATGTTCTTAGTCATGCGACTGGGCGGGGTATTGGGGGGTGGGGGGGGGGTGGGGGGGTGGGGGGGTGGGGGGGGTGGCAGTCACAAGACACGAGAGAAAGAGCAGTCTCCACAACAGCGAGGCCTGTGTGTGAGTGCTTTTTGTCCCACTCTGCCCAGTTTGATGTGGAGGCACTCCGTGCTTCGGTTAAGAGGATTCCAGTCAGGAGAGTGATAACAGGGTCCCCCAGCGAGCTCACACAGTGCACTGCTTATATACTCTTCAAGAACAGACTTAAGCTAAATCCCAATATGCATTCAAGACCAGACCAGTGCAAGGAGCGGCGCTTATGAAAAACGTGGTCCCAGCACTGTGTCGAATGAGAAACATGGTCCCAGCACTGTGTCCAATGAGAAACTGGTGCAGACGCAGCCAGAGGCAGCTGGTGGTCTTTAGAATGGGTCATTTGTGTCTAATTAACCCATGGGGACGACGGGGATTCCCGCCGGCTTTGTACTGCGCGGTTGCGATGCGGTCGCTCCAGAGCTCTATCTGTTATGCGCGAGGGGGTTCCGGCGCTCGCTGGTAAGCGTCTCGCTACAGCTTGTAAGAATGTCAGAGGAGAGAGAGAGAGAGAGAGAGAGAGAGAGAGAGAGAGACCACTGCCACAAACAGTCACAGATAAGAAATCTCAAAACGCAGACACAGACAGAGAGTGGGTCTTAAGGAGATAACTTTCGCTGACATTTGAAATACAAGATTCCAGTCGCAGATTCTTGCTCCCGCGAAGGGGTTTTCCTACACAAAATCAGTTGGCCGCTCAGCCTTGACACAGCGGCGTTGCGCGAACTTGCCCCACGCGACACGGCCGACGGCTTCATGCCAATCCCAGCAAAGCTACGCAAATACAGATAATGCCGGCAGAGCTCTGACACACTCCAGTGCTCCATGTTTGAGGCTGAGGGAAAGTGTTTACTGTCTGAACTCATAACACTGCTGTGGAAACAGAACCATACATCTAATTTCTAGGTAAGCAGTGTCTTAAAACCACAATGTGATAAAGATCCTGTAAGTGAAGAATGAGGAATCATCTGATTGTATTTCATAAGACAGACCAGCTCATTTCCCATTATAGGCCTTTCTGTTCCTGCCTGCCCTTTGGCCAGAGAAGACCTGCTTCCTGCCGCCGGTTTAATGTTGTCTGAGGGAGCGAGTTGTGCACTGGCTGATGGATGAGCCAATATGGCCGCCTCCACCATCTTCCATGCCCCACGGGAGCCACTGCAGGGAGTAAAGTGGGGCATTCGAGTCCCTGACTTTAAATTAAACTCCAGCACTCAGACAGAGCACTGATTCACAGCAGAGGCTGGAGACAGGGTGGAGGGGGGGTTCATTCACACTGCTAATAGCATACTTCTCATGGGGAATAATTCTCCAAACTGTGTGTGTGTGTGTGTGTGTGTGTGTGTTGTACGGCCTTTTCTGTGTGTCTGGTATCCTAGGCCACTGGTAATTCTAAACACACTCTCCGGCACAATTAGACGACTCTTCAGCACGGTCATGACTGTGGGGAATAAAACGGAAACTTCTCTTCAAAATCCACATAAACCCCCCAATCCTGACCTTACAGAGTACCAAGAGACAGTTACGCACCAAACGTTGGTGCGATTTTCCTTTGTGCCCTGCAGGTCTGTGTTCATTTGGAGTGCTAAATATGATTCAGCATTACACGTGATGCCATAACCACCCCTGCCCTTATTATGAGTCGAGTTAAGCAACAGGCTGTGAGACGGCTCTGAAAGGGAATGGACCTTACGAATCCTGCCGAACTGAAGCGACACCGACAGCCTGCTCCAGCAGGGTCACGGGGTCTCACCTTGGTGGTCCACAGAGGGCTTGGATGCCTGCAGGATCTTGGGAATGGCCACGCCCATGTCCAGCTCCGTGAGGGTCAGCTCATTCATGAAGTACGGCAGCTGCAACACAGGGCGATGTGGCTAGTGACGCTCATGCACCTGAGAGAGACCGCGTGTTCAGGCAGGCTAAAACTAGGGAGCGACAGAAAGGGTCGCCGGGGGGGGCGTTCATTTTGGCTGAACCTCCCGTGAGCGTGAAGGGGAAAAGATAAAACAATGGATGATCAAACCGTTCACATCAAATGAAGGAGAAACCCAGAAAACCTGCGAGGAGACCCAGCTTGGTTCCACAGCTCCCGCAGCGGGCAGCTGTGACATTAAGCTCTCTCTTTCTCCATGGCGACGCGGCCCGACCACGCAGCCCGGTGCAGCTGCTGACCGCATCAATCTGGCCCTGCTAGACTGGCTACGCCTGCATGGGACTCTTGCCTGTTCAAAGCTTCCCTGAGATCAACCCCCTCCCGCAGCCAAATGCTCTCAAACCCCTCCCGAAAGACAAACTAGAGCCTCCATAGAGGTCGGCTTTGATTCTCTGAAGTTTACCAAAAGGACCATGTTAATGGGGAAAGAGCACCGGGACTCCGCAGAGCTGGGAGACCACAGGGAAAATAAAGCAGTTTTGCGGATAATAATCATATATTTGAATGTAAAAGCGAAGCTCCCAACGTGACGGCGCGTCAAGACGCGCTGCTGGCATGCAGGACCGGGACACCCACCCTGATCTTGCTCAGCTTCATCTGGATCTTCTTGGACACCATGTCAGCCCAGTACTTCTCCCCCAAGAAGTCCCAGAAGACCCGGCCCACTAAAGCGTTGACCCAGGCAACAGGCTCCTCCTCCACTCCCGGGCTGCTAGGCAACTGACGAGGTTGTGGAGGGAGATTCAGACATGGAATCAGACAGACGTGGAAGAAATATAAAATTTGATTATTTATTATTTATCCCTGTAGCATTGTCCTGTATCTATGCAGGGAAAGATGCAACTGTGGGATCCGTATGCTGGCTTCTATGCGCTTATGTTGAATGGATTCGCTGGGAGCGCAGAAGATGGCTCTGTCAGCCCTGATGTGATGTGACACTGAGCACACGGTGAAGAGCCATGAGAGGACGCCGTTAGCGACGCGCGGGGCCTGGAACAGGCTATCAAACCTGAACGCCATCAAATGACCCCTTTCCACCCTCACCATGCCTGAACAAAATCTCACAAGGGTATCCTGCCAGCAACACGCTTTAATGTGTAGAAACATCACCCAAAGAGTGTCATTTACTAAATATACACATGCCTGTTTTCAACAACAATATAACGCATCTTGACAGATTGTGGCCCAAACGTTGAGTTATTTCGATAGCACGTTAGCACGGAATGACAAGATCTTATTTGCAGAAGGCTCCCCTCACTCTATATCTTAATACAGCGCACGACTAGCTGTATGAAGGGGTTGACCCTGGTACCTTTTTCCCGGCCCCGGGGCTGCTGGCGGCGCTGTGGGCGGGGCTGGCGGCGGGACTCCCCGAGTCGGGGGGCACATATTTGGCCATGTAGACGCTGTAGTCCAGCAGCATCTTCTGCTTCACGCTGCCAGTCAACTCCTTCTGCCGGGGCTGGGGCATGGGCAGCGCCTCGTCCAGACTGCTCCGGCTGCTGCTTCGGCTGTGTGTGGGCAGGACGGCTGAGGTAGGGGGGGGGGGGGGGGGGGGTAGCGCGGCAACAGGAGGGGGAGGGAGGGAAACACCACACCCATCACTCAAACTCATATCCACTCATGCCACAATCTCGGCTCCGGTGTCCAAAGAAAGGATCACCAGTCCAGGAGGGCCGCAGCGTCTGCTGATCTTGGTATGGTTCAGCAATTAAGTGCTTAAAGGGATCGTTCACTTTGTGGATTTTTTGATACTACTTCAGTTTTAGTGTATATTTTCAAGGTGCCTTTTTTAGATACTCACAGAAGTTTCTGACAACCTGCCGGCTTCACAATGGCTTGTATAGGGGCATCGACGTGTTTGAGGTTTAAAAAAAGAAAATGCACTTCAAGCAGCTTGTACTGAAGAGTCAACACAACTTGTTTTCCAAGGCCTAAATTGGCAGCTGATTGAAAGGAAACCACAGAAACCTTCAGATAATGAGGCCCTCCAGAACTGGAGTTTCAGATCCCCTCGTCTAAAGCATTCGTTTACCGCCATTTCAGAAGACGAACTGAAGAACACTGAAAACCGCACATTGCAAGTCCGTAACCGACATCAACACATTCAAGCGCACACAGCAAACACGGAACAGGAAGCAAGGCAATAACAGTTTGAGCGCATCAGAGAGATTTGCACATTGAAGAGGTGAGATTGCTGCTGTTCTGCCGGCTGGTGCAAATTAGCAGAGGAGATCAAATATCACCATGTGGCAAGTGACGTACGGAGCTTTAATTCGGGAAAGGTCACAATCATTATACATTAGCCTATATGACACGCGCCTCTCAGGAGCCTTGGGAGAATGGAAGAACAAAGAAGCTAATTTAATGTATATTTTAGAGGAGATTAGCGACCCAGCTGTGCGAACATACACCGTGCTGTGCGCCACTTAAACGTGTGAGCACTCAGAGGATTTCAGAGGATCTGAGAGACTTTACACAACTGAAATAATACTGCGGACTGATTGGGACACAAACAAGGGCCCGGCACATTGAACAATGTTCAAATCAGCGGCTTTGCTGAAGGGCCCTCCAGATAAAAACTGAGCACTGAGCACCCACCTGCTCGCACAAGAGAAAAGACGTGACAAAGATCTCACACAGAAAAGAAAGACGACGGTTCAATCTCTCCTCCTCCGCAGAACACACGGCTAGCAAAATGTAGCTATAGCTGGAGAATTCGGCCCGACCCATTCTCTCTCTCCCCTCGCAATCACAGAAAAAACAACCGTGTCATCTTTCCCCCGAAAGAACAAGACTCCCTCAGCCCTCTCGTACTGCAGTGGCTATAATCTGAGAAAGCGGTTCTCTAAAATCCACACACGCACATGGTGTGGCGCTGTCAAGAAATTGTACATTATTCAACATCCAAGTGGATATTCATATTACATTTATTTATTTAGCAGAGGCTTTCATCCAAAGTCCATATAACTACATGCAGATAGATTTTTGTCATGAAACACCAGAGAACCTTAATTGTACTCGCTCATGCAGTGCCCTAGCACATGTGCGGGCTCGTTAAATTCACAGAAATCAGAAAGAGTCTATAAAGCCACCTACGAACATTGTTATTGGAGACAGCACGGCACTCATGCCATTATCTTGTGATCATGTGGTATAGTGTGCTTTGACAATCCCCCCCCCCCCCCCCCCATATAACTTTGGATGGTACATTGATCCGGGGCCCTCAGCAGACGCTACTTGTTAGCCTGAGCTGAGGTGTGGCCTTGTCACTCACTGCTGCCACCTTAGTGTTCATGTCAGTGAAGAGCTTTCAGGACTGGTCTCAGCCGTGGGACTGGTGTCATTAACTTAACATCTGAGCGATTTCTCAAAGCAGCTGATCTTTGTTATACTGGCACTAACGTGAAGCATTGATCACATCAGATCAGTAAGAACCGAGCCACAGCCCTGCTCCCAGGCAATGTCTGATGCACTGGCCACTGGCGGTGCTTAAACGGGGATGAACTACCTCATTCATCAACGAAGCAAGGTCGCCATTTGTCACAAAATCCGCTGGGTCTGCTTCCCTAGAAAGTCTCGACATCTTAAGTAAATTTTATTTTATTTTTTTGCTGGAACGAAGTGATATGGAATCTCAGACTGAACCATGACTGTGCCTTAAGAAAGGACTGGATTTGTGTGACTTCAAACACCACAGCAACAGGGTTTTCACTTTCCCCCCGGATAAGGCTCAGAGGGATTTGCGTTTTGTAAGGGGGAGAATGCCTCACACTCACCACTTTTACTCCCAGGAAGGCTGGAGGCCTTTTTGGTCTCCGATTTCAGCTTGGACGCCACCAGGATTCTCCGAAACCACTCCTCCTTCTCCCGCCCCGTCCTCCCGAACAGGAAGAGGGTCTGGTCCCGGGGGGCTGACGCCCGACCCCCGTCCTGCACCGCGGACGGCTTCTTCGCCTCCTCGCTCCCCCCGGCTGCCTCCAGCCTCTCCGCTCCTGCGGTCTTGTCCTCGGTTGTCTCAGGCTTCTCCACTTGGGCCTTGGACATGAAGTCCTCCTGTTTGCCCAGCTCGATGCAGATCGGGTACTTTTTGTTCCACACTCGCTTCCTCGCTAAACTCTCAGGCACCAGGTATATCTGAACATCAACAAAAACAATGTCATATATAATGTCATCTACTGGGGCTAATGCACCTTACCACTAACAACATGTCTGCCAGTTCACCACAAGGATATCACCACAAAACTACATGGTTTGCAGATCCTCCATGAACCACATGACATTAATCAAGTCTCTTTCAATGTCATTTTTTCTCGTGAAAATTTGCGACCAAATGTAAAGGGCACTTACAGCATAACAACTGTTTACAGGGACTGAGAAGCTACTTGTTCAGTTAAATATTATGGTAAATAACACTAGACATGACACCATAGTGCGTGAGACTGCAGAGCAGTAGAGCTCTATACAGCACATGGAGCACTGCCAAAACTGGTAAATCAACAACTGAATTCTTTTCATATTAAACTATCTTTACCAACGGTCTTTCACAATGTATGATGATACAAGAAATCTACCCTGAGTTACAGTACAAGCTAGATCCCCCTTTCTGAAAACCTGCTGTATATCATAAACCAGACATGGCAAGGGTTAAACACAAGCAGAATATTAGGCTGTGAAATTAACACCCACCACCAGCCAAATGCCGGTTAAATATTGATTATGGTCGGTAAGATTTCTACTCTTGCAGCCACTTTGGCAGGTAACCAACCAGGCTGTTTTATATAGTAAAAGGTAATGTGGCTGGTAAAATGTTGAAAACGGCTGGTGATTTTTAGAATCCACAAGCCACTCTGGCCAGTGAGTGAAAAAGTTCATTTCATGCCCTGGAATAGCCAATATAATCAGGATTTTATTCAGTGCAATGGCCTTCCAGAACAACCTTCACGCTTCAGGCCTACCTTGCTGTCGGTCAGGTCGTAGATCTTTTGGCTGATGTAGGTCGCGTCCGGCTTAGGCTCGTTGAAGGTGGCCCGCCGGGCGATGTTACGGCTGGGCTTGGAAAGGCGCAGATTGGGCCCCTCCAGACGCACAAAGATTGAGTGCGTGAGCGTGGCGTGGTACGTTTCCGGGTCGTAGTTCAGGATCTCGTTCATCCAGCCCTGGTCAAAGCCACAAAAGTGCTACACGTCAGACTTATGAAAACAATGCATTTAGGAAACAGGAGATCTGCGAGGAAGCCAAACACTACATTAATGTACAAAATATACGTATATTCTGACGCAAAACAATTAATGTGATAGTCATGAATACAAAGTCATACAAATGTAAATCTATCCGACATGTGAGCCATATTCATTTTCATATTCCCAAGTCTACCAGTGCTGTAACAATTGTTCCTCTTCAGCTTTTCACAACAGAGAATGCTGGGATTTTCTGTAGCACTGGCCAATAAACAGCTTTCCCTGGTTATGTTCTGTTTCATAGTGTCCCTGTGAATGCTGGTACAGCCATTGTTGAGACAAACCTTGGTCTCCTGCCATCTACATGTCCCTCTGCTACATAAACGTGCAGGTTGGTGTGGCATTCTGCGCAGTTTCCATCTGAATGCCCAGCTGCCCTGTTGGATCTCCATTGCTCCAGCTGGACATGTTGATGTACCACGTCACAAAACCATTCTCCTTTCTAACAAATGTTCCCATTACTTTACATTCAAGACATTCGTGAACACCATTTCTTTGTAAAAACGGGGACAGGCCTATTTTATTTGCCATTTCCAGAAGTCTGTAAGTCTAATGGCTTTCGGTGATGTATTACACCTGCTGCAATGTGCCGAAATCCCACCTGGGTGTGATGCATGACTGTTTGAATGAAGATTGTACAACAACTGTATTAACACAAAGAATTACCCCAGTCTAGTGAGGGAATGTCAGGGTAATTCGCTGTTCAGTGTTCTTGTGCACTAAATGACTGCTTGCGCAACTCGAACTGACCAACATGGCTGACGAGTACAAGAATAATGGCTTTCAGTCAATTTTACTGCGATAGCCAGAACAAAGCTCCGTTAACATGTCATTCAAACACGCTCTACATCTTCCTGGGCTGGGAAGGGGAGGGCTGGGCGTGGTTTGTGGAGGTCACCGATCTCAACAGAGCTAAAAGTACATCTCTAATCCAACCTACACTCACGGCAATTACCTGCCTACCTCCACCAACATGGTCTTTGCCACATTCCAAAGAATATTAAAATTAAAAAGTCCCTACATGCAGTTAACCTACGATTACACACAGGACAGTTTCATTTCCTATAACGGCTTTAGGTCATTGGCTAGTGTTTAGCAAAAATCACCCTTAGCCTTGAAACACCCAAACATTGAAATGCGATACTTTTTTAGACTTAGTGAGCTCCAAAGCTTTCTTGCAAAGTGCTTCTCCCAGCTTGTGCTTCACTGTGACTCACCCAGAACACTGTTTGCTGTGTCTCTGGCTCATAAAACATACATTCCAGAGCATGTGACCCTGAACTCCGCCCAAGGACCACAAACGCTTTTCAAAAATTTACACAAAAAGCTAATTTGTCAGACTTTGCGAATAAAGAAAATGAACTTCATTGAGACAGGGTTAAGAGCCCTGGAGAACAGATGGCTTCATCCGCAACAATTAGCGTTTTTTTATTATTATTATTATTTTTTACTTATTATCAGTACAGCTGCAAATTCCTCCAGTAATGACTGAAGAGTCGATGTTTAATTCAGCCCTTCAGAAGCCAGTGGGCTGGAGAGCAGTGCCTCACAAAATCTGACCCTCACCTCTGAAGCACTTTCAAACTAAACCTTATTCAGCTATGAGCTTTCCATAATTTAGACAGGCACACTCTGACCGCTCTCAAAATGCGACTCCCTCTGGAAGTGTTGAACATATGGTTTAGACCAGGGATCCTCAATCTTATCCAGTAAGGGCCGGTGTGGGTGCAGGCTTCTGTTCCACCCAAGCAGTTACACACCTGCTTCTAATAATCAAGGTCCTTAGCAAAGACTCTAGTGATTGATGATTAGAATCAGGTGTGTAACTGCTTGGTTGGAACAAAAGCCTGCACCCACACAGGCCCTTACTGGATAAGATTGAGGACCCCTGGTCTAGATTCCAGAAGGCAGACCTAAGTACAGATAAGGGAGGAGGACCAGGAGGACCACCACTCCAGTGTTGCTGCCACGCAAACACCCACGGTGGGTGCAATGCAAGTGGTACGGCTGTCTGGTGGGAACAGACTGCTCTTTAGCTGGCAGATATTCTGGTGTATTTGTAAAAAGCCCTTATTCACCTCAGGAATTTATACTTCCAGCAAGAACACGACAGCCAAATGCTAATTGCCAGTGCTAATGTCATGTCAAGGTTTGGCTGTGAAGAATTGTGCCGGCTGCTAAACACTGATGTGTAGCTATTGCGAGAGACTCAGCAAGGGAAGCCGCTTTGACTACTCCTTTGACTACGGGTCAGATGTGAATGTAAACGTTGCTTAAACGTTCCCAATTAAAGCTGCCCTACTCAACTTTCATAAGACCTCTTGGATGCCATTTGTCTCCTCTGTTGTCCTGCATCGTACAGGAAAGAGAGACAAGATGACTGCAGTGAACTTGCTTTAAGAAATAAGAGCTCAGTGTGCGTGTGAATGCAGCCGACTGCAAACCTGCCTGCGACAGTGGCCCTGTGCGACCGAAAAAGAATCCTTAAGAAGTGTGAACAGATGACAACATAAGTTACAAGCACATGCAACTTTTCTGAAAGAGCTAATGTTTCAGGTTGAACCTCTGTTCAAATATTAAAGATCTCATTAGGAAACAGAATTGCTTCAATTTAAATGATATAATATGGGTGGAAAGTGTGTCTGCATGAGCCCAAGTGCGTGCGCAAATCTGCTTGTGTGTGTGTGTGTGTGTGTGTGTGTGTGTGTGTGTGTGTGTGCGCGCGCGCGCGCGTGTGTGTGTGCGCATGTGTTCAAATGTGAGAAATCACTGTGCTGTTGGGTTTGCATTATTGACATTGCTCCATATATGATCACATTACTTCCCTGAGAAAATCTGATTACACTCCTGGAGAATTGCGATACCAACTGCCATTTCAAAAAGGTTAGATAGCTAGGCAGCTAACCTTTAAAATGGCTCTTGTAATGTCTCTAAGCTTCCAGCACATCACAGATGTCAGTTTCAGAATTGACATTATTAGCCAGTATTGGCCAAGGAAGCCACTACTGGTGAATGAAAATAATATAATAAGAGCGGTTGTGACTAACAGCGTAGAGTAGATGCTCTGGGTAACTGCACCATTCAAACAAAAGAACGGTAGCACTAAGCTATTTCCCACACCGTTACGCCCTGCAGCGTTTGTGAGCTCTGGATGAAACATGTATACTTTTAAATCTCCTGGCGCAGTTGTATTTTCCATTAGGTAAAGCTCTCCCTCCAAGTATCCTACAAATCAACTTCTCTGACAGGTAAACCAACAGGGCCCAACTACCAACTCGTACCTTCATACGTCCACCGGCTTTGAGTCGAGAGTTTGGGCCATAGATCCAAACTCTGCCAATATGACTGGTGTAAATTTACAAGCCCACTATCCTGCAACATAAAAATCAACACCGAGGGAACCTGAGGCTCTAATGGGAAAATGTGTGTGCACTTTATACAGCTGCAGCTACAATGCCCATATAAAAGACAAGAGGACAGTAAATCCCGTCTTGGCAGTCCAGACAAAATGCAGCGAACAGACACACCGGCCCCGTTGCGCTGCCCGGCTCCTCCTCACAAGGACACGGACGACAAGGATGGCTGCGTAACTATAGGTAATTATGTTGAACCAGCGCACCGTAGCGGCTCTTGATAGTCGTGTGGTTACTAGAGCACATAATATCCAAATATCCATTCACTTTCTATGTTTTGCTCTGCGCCAACAGACTAATAGATGTGTGTACGCATCTTGTTTACCTCTGGGGACTGCAGGCACTGACAGATGAATGGTAGAGAGGGCGCTGGTTGTGTACACTCAGAGAGAGACCGAGATTGCCATTGGTTTCTTTATTACTCGGTATGATAAGAGGCCTCTTTTCCCGAAAACAGAATTCACTCCCCCTCTGACCGAAATGTAAAAAAATAATAATAAATCGATTACAGCAAAGCTGTTTGTGTCTGCAGCGGTCACAAGCTTTGGACTGTAACGGGAACAGAAAGACTAAACACCCCCCGCTGTGGCACTTGCCAAGAAATGACATAATGGTCAGAACGGCGAGCAAGGAGGAATGACTTCATTGTGTGGGCATCGCTGAGGGCCGAGCTGCCGCTTCCCAAGCAAGCAGCCTTTTCCATTCCACAGACGGGCGGGCCCGATCGCGGGAACAGCCGCAGGGCTGAGGGCAGCACTCCACACGCCCCTCTCTCTCTCACCGTACATTTCACTCAGGTCTTGATGTGCGTCCCTAACCTGGCTACTCTTCTTATATCCAGCATATTTTCCAAGACGGACAAAAAAAAAAAAACACAAAACTATGTGCAAATTGGCCCAGTTTCCCTTCATCACAGGCTTGAAAGAACTGTGAACCCATTCCATGGTACCTTTTTCAGTGTTCTGAGGAGGGTGAACGAGCGAAATCGTCTGTCACATAGATGACGCCGATCGGTAAATCGCACACTCGGCCGCGGGGTCTATAAACAGAAAAAAAACCCCCGCCTTTTGAAGCTACTCCCTGTGATGCGACGAGTGGCGCCCCAGTTAAGGCTTCCTGATCAGTTTATTTAGTATGAGGGTGTCCACTTCTCTGCCAACGTGGAGTCTATATGAGCAGCACTGGGGGCTCCGAGAGCGGCCCCATTAAGAGGCAGCACGTCTTTAAATAGCTGCCTCACAGATCACAGAGCTGTCAGGCCTCATGATGATACGAGCATCGGTCTTTTCCTCCAAGGTGAATTAAATATGCCTCTGAAACCAGAGACCGAGTCTTATCCCAATCCTAATTCTGGCCTGGATGACCCTGCCATTATGTCATTTCTGCCTATTAAGCCTCGGTTTCCTCACATAGCAAAAATCCTTCTGATGTCATTCCTTGTTGCACTTCAAAGTCAATGTCTCAGTCCTGCCATTGGTCTTCAACCGCCTGACCCTGGTTTTTAAGTACGTAACTGCCAAAGCCTTGGTTTTGGGTTTCAAATAAAGACGTTCTGACAGCATCGGTAACTGAATATAGGGAGGTGAACACAGCCTCTCAATTAAACAGAATTAGTTAGCTCTCACAGAGCCAAAGTCTGACAGGCAGTACAGTATAGGGATACGGCCTTCTGATAAGAACTTACTTAGAAGCTATTGCATCACCAACTACACAGAGAAGACACGTCAGGACAGAATTCGCTGACAAATTAATGTTTCTGCTGACAATAATGAGTGGCGGTGTGCTTTGGGGCAAAGCTCGATTTTGGTTTGGAGCCCATGACTAATGATCCTTCACTGCCGGTGTATCATAAAGGCACTTCAGAGAGCGTCCTTAATCTCCCACAGTCACGCTGGGTATAGGCACTCTAGCTTGCGAAGAAATAGGTGAGACCACTTTGGAAGTAATTATATTGAGCAGCCGTTCCCTGTGGGTCAGTACCACATGTGAACTGGGAGTACCTCTGGATCCCTTACCAAATATTCAACACCTTACAGGGAATCAGAAGCAAAGCCCTATACTGGATGGTTAAGTTGTATTAAAAGGGGATAACAGTAAAACCCCCAAAAAAGGGGGTAACACTGCATCCATACTATGAAATACACAGGCACAAATATTCTATTCAAAACGGCAGCATCTTAATCCTGGAAAGCGCACATTTATTCAATCAATAAGTTAGAGATGTACAGTAAGTATCATTTCCCCCACTCTGCAGGAGAGGGAGGAGCGTGGTCCCTGAGTCAGGTCTGCATTAGACCGCTCAGACCGCTCTTTGCACTGACTGTGTGCTGAAAAGGACCTGCAGGCAGATAATATATCCTGTGTCCTGAGCAGATCTGCAGGGAAAGGTAATGTGATAGCAGTGTATCTACTAGGCATTAGAGACTTTATGCAGCTTGCCATTGCAACAGTCTGCTGAAAATGTACAGAGCCCCCCCCCAGGTCTGAAGGCTGAAAATGTACAGAGCCCCCCACTCAGACCTAAAGACCTCTGTGGGATATCAGGAAAAATCCACCCACCTTAAACATGCCCGGCTCCTTGATGTCCAAATGTGCCACATTCCACAGCTCGTCCTTGCGCCGGCTCTGCCTGGAGCCGTAGCCGGAACGCCTGGACGCGGCCAGCCACACCACCCCGATGGCCAGCATGAACCCCACGGCCATGCCCAGCAGCACCCCGCCCACGTAGGTGGGCAGGGGCAGGACAAAGTACCCGTAGACCAGCGTGGTCAGGGCGAACAGGGTCTTGTGAGGGACGTTGGACTCCGGCTCCTCTTCCTCCATCTCGTCCTCGCTCCCGGCCTCCGTGCTCCCGCTCGGCGGGAGGCTGGCCCCGCCCGCCGTGTCCTGCGCCCGGTTCCTGTCCGTCTCGGTGTCCGTGCAGATCTCGAAGTCCTCGCTGTAGAGCTCGCAGAAGTCCTCGTCCTCCTGCCTGGCCAGCGCGGACATGGAGCACTTCTCCAGGACCAGCGAGGCGTACCGGGCGCCCCGGGACTCAGCGGTGGCGGTTGGCGACTCGGCGGCGTCGGCGACGCTGTCCAGCAGGCTCTCGCCCTCCGAGTCACACTCCTCCTCCTTGATGCTGTAGTTGTTGTTGCTCTCCAGGTGCCCGTTGAGAGCCGCCAGGTTGGAGAGCTCCGTGGCGCTGGAGGACAAGGCTTTGGAGCGGTGGCTGCTCCCGCTGCCGCTCTCGTCGCCCATGATCTTGCTGAGCAGCTGCAGTGGCTCGTAGATGACCTCGGACAGCCGGCGCCTGGTGTCCTCGATCCTCGCCTCCACCTCCGACACCTTGAAGAAGCAGCGGTTGTCCGGCGAGGTGAGCGGGGAGGAGGGCGCGGTCTTGGAGTCGCCGGCGACCATGACGCGGGGCTGGGTGAACTGCTTGAAGAGCTGCAGGTTGAGGCGGGAGTCGGGCGAGCGGTAGGACACGGTCTCCTGGTCCTGCCGGGACGTGTCGCTGGACAAGGACTTCACCAGCGTCTTCATCAGGTGGCGGTGGCGTACGGCGGGAGCCACGGCCACGCCCTCCCGGGGCTCCACATCCGTGGACAGGGACTTCACCAGGCTTATGAAGGGTTTATTGCTGGAGGGCAGGGCTATGCATTTTGAGGGGGAGGAGCTGGAGGAGGCCGAGGACGGGGCAGGGGGAGGGGCTTGGGCCTTCTGACCTGAAGGCCAGGATGAACTGGCTGTGGAGGAGCCGCTAGCAGTGTGCAGAGAGGACGACAGGATGGAGAGGGCGGGGCTGGGGGCGGAGGGAACAGAACGCTGTGAGCCCAAGACGGCGGGAAGGGTGGTGGAGGACACAGGGAGCACAGCCACGTCGGACGAGGGGGCGAGACCCACTGGGTCCAGGCCGCGTCCCTCAAACAGGAGGTCCTCGCTGGCCTCCAGAGCCGTTACAATACTTTGGTCATCATACTCCCGTCCCGTGGCAGAGGACGTGGAGAGGGCCGCCCCATACAGCTCCTCTTCCTCCTCCTCTTCCTCCTTCCCGAGAGCGGAGAAGTGGATGGTGATGGTCTCCCGGGACAGCGAGCGCTGGACCTGAAGCTTGGGCGCGGCAGGCGGCCGCGGGGGCGTGGGACCTGATTTCTCTGCATGGCCGCCGCTCTGACTGGTCATTGCAGTGCTCCAGGTAGCCTACAGCCTGCAGGAGAACACACAGAGACACAACAGCCGGGCAGTCAGTCACACAGGTATGGCATCAACCTCAAACTCAAACACCCCCATCATCATCTCCGGAATAAGACAGAATCTATACCTGGGCAAGGAGGGATATCAGTGCCTCAGTCATGGTGTGATTAACGCCACCAGCCAAATGCTGGTAAAAGTTTGATTGCGGCTGGTAAAAAGCAGCCACTTTGGCAGGTGACCAATCAGGTTGTGCTATATTGTAAAATATTGAAAATGGCTGGTGATTTTTAGAATCCACAAGCCACTCTGGCCAGTGGGTAAAAAAAAGTTAAATGACATGCCTGGCCCCGGCCATGGCCACTATGGTAGATGCATGGTAGTGCATCTTGCAGGGAAGATAGCGAATAAAAAGTCCACAGCAGAGAACTGAGCAATATCTCTGCAAGCTTCAGAAAGGTTTAATTTCCCTTTTCTTTCTGACATCAAAGCGATGTAGAAATAATTTATCTTGGATGCAAAAGTCTATCCCATAGGAGGCTTAGCGTTTGAGAACAAATCGTCTTCAAATACAGCCATGTTAATCACAGATAATGATCAACTGTCTAGACCGCCCAACCAAAAAGTAAATACCCGTCATTTTTCTTTCTTTGTTCCCTATTTTTATAGTCTTAATACATTATTCATACATCATTGGGTTTCATAAAACTTACGCTGTGTAACCTGCAGAGGCTGGCATGGAACATTATTCGGAGCATTATTTCCTGAAACTGAACCGGTTTTCGGTTTTCCTGAATACTGTGAATCACGATTGAGATTTTCCAGAAATTACACAATCTCTGGGCTGCCTTGTCTCGTTGGTATTTGTTTTTCCCCCACACGTGTTTGCCGGGACATTCTCCAGCAAGGCTGATGTAATCGTCGACATGATCGCTCGCGAGCGCCTCGGCGGAGATCACAACCGACGGCACAGTGTGCTCGTGGAGGCCCACAGAGACAGACACGCTGGAATACCCACCCCCTCATGGACCCTTACATAAGCACGTTCAGACACTGCTGCACTGGCCCACACGGACACAGACAGTTACACAGAAAAAGAGGACACACAAATACCGATGTGCGCAGAGTCGCGCGCACGCACGCAGGCATGTGCACACGCACGCACGCACACAAAAAGACCCCACATTAATGAAATATTCAGGTGCTGGATTTCACCTTCAGGGTACTGATATCACAGGACCACCTACACAAAGTAGACTGCTTGATGGCTACCTAGCTGCAACAAGAGAACGTGTACTACTACAGCTGAGCGAGAAATAAAGAATCGGAGCACTTTGTGCGCTGTACCCGCAAGATGTCCACGACTTGTGGCTGGGTTCACTGTGTATCAGTATCCGGTAGGAATGTGTACGATCAAAATCATTGTTCATAAAATAAAAACCGAACAGTTAAGAACGAACATTCAATATCACAATTGGTTACTATCGTCGGGCGGCAGTGCAGTATAATGGTTAAGGAACTGGCCTTGTAACTGAAAGGTTGCAGGTTCGATTCCCAGGTAGGACACTGCCGTTGTACCCTTGAGCAAGGTACTTAACCTGAATTGCTTCAGCTGTATAATTTGGTAATATATGTAAAAGAAATGGTAAAAAGTTGTGTAAGTCGCTCTGGATAAGAGCGTCTGCTAAATGCCTGTAATGTAATAAGCTTAAACTAACAAACAATAATGAAAACTAAATAAAATCACATTTAAAGGACCGTCTCACTGGCCGTGTCTCAAATGACTAGCTAACTGTGATGGAAATGATAATGGCAAATGGGCAAAACGAAGAAGAAAGCGTATGAAACATTGTTTTAATCAGTGTGAGTAAATAAAACATGCGAGAAGCAATATACCATTTGTGGACACATGCATTATAAACAGTGGAACACATTTGGCATTCAATCCTATTCGCTATTTTTTTTTTTTTACCTCCCAGCTAAGTTGAATATATTTTTGGCCAAAGTGCTCAGAAATTCATCAGCCCGGATCATCTTAAGTGTGCAACAGTGTAGCTAATCATTTTACCTCCACACGTACTTCTCTTATCCAGGTATTATGACATTTAATCTCTTCAAAGAGTTCCCAAAAGCTTCGTCTGGAGAACGGGACTGAATTGAAAGTGAAAGGTAAGTAAGAGTTCATTAACAGCCTGCATACGAAAGGAGTTCACAAAACATGCGATGTGTGTGTGTAGCGCAGTAAAAGTCAGTCCCCTGGAATTTCAACAGCTTATTAACATTCTGCTTCGGTCTAAACGTGGATACTGAAAGAAAGAGGAGGAAAATATGTGAAGAAAAAAACAAAAACATAACAAAGCAGGCTACTGAATATGCATTTGCGCCTCCAGACACCGAGCCACTGCTGTGGAGACAACAGCAGCGCTGATAACACAGGTGTAATGAATGCCAACACATGCACAAATACAGGGACCGGCCTCATTAACACACAGGGTGTTAAAACACAGGGTGCACAGAACACAGAATTCACCGCCCGTGTACCGTTTTTGCAATGAGACAAACGTTTTGGACCTCACATGCTCTCACACCCAGGCTCGATAATGTCACTGATAACTTTATGCATATTTTCATATGAAAGTAAAATTCATGTGACAGGAAGCAGACACAGGTTTTATTTTGGCTCTGGATCAGGCGAACCGATAAAAATAAGACGTTTACTGGGTCTTCTGTGACTCGTTCTCCGCTTCTGACTGGGTAGCTGACGCAACAACCCATCATTACTTTACGACTCTTGCAAGACAAATACCACGACATTTTTCCAAACCCCATGTGAAACCAACAGTTTAAGTCTCTAATGCCTAGAACATCGTGTAGTTTTTAACACTGCAGGTTAGTGTGCCCAACAAACAAGAGTGCAATCTTATTACAGTAGAGACTTGGCTTAAGTGGAATTGCTGACGTTATCACAGACACAGGTCTGCGCCAGGTCTGAAATCGGGGACTCAAAGTAAGAATCATCGCCACTTATTCCAATGCGCATTACCATTCTTGCCTTCATCTTGGCATCTTTATTGGAGGTTTAAAGTACAGCATATAACTTGGGGCCATAAAAAACAACTGCTGTTTATATCAAGTTGCATATTTTATTCCATTTGGTAGTTTTACATTGTTACAGTAGCTAGGATCAGTCCACCGAAATACTCTGCTGTTGGCCAAAGTTTTCTTCTGTTCAACATGTATGCTTGCTTCGGCGCCCTTGCCATTGTGTCGTTCTACTTTCACGGTCGAAACAGTTGCTAGACAATTGTTTTTGATTAGTCATTTCCTATTGGTTGTTGGATTTATTCCTCGTCAGCTTTGACACTGACGGGAATCTAACAGCATATCTGACACGCTAGAAACTGACAGTTAATCTCATGGTTGCTTGGAATAGACTATTGTTCCCATGCACCTGACACTCTAGATGAACTAAATTCCTGAGCAAAACTATCAATGATTGCCTACATGAATTTCAACATGTAAGTATCTGGAGCAAATCGGACTTAAAATTGTAGTGTTTATTTTAGCATTTAGAGTCCAATAGAAACCAAGCAGCTACAGGCAACAATAAAGAGCTCTGAATCAGCCGACTGTGAATTCAAACACGAAGCTCGGCTTTTTCAGTCCCCGCTCCGCCAAAACTCATATGCCTGAAACAAAATTACATTTCTCTGCAATATAATTTGTCTGTTTATACGTGAATCTGCACTATTCATTATTCATTAAATATAACCAAATAGACTTCTCAAAACAAATAACCGAAAAGCATACATTCCCTCAAATCCAAAAGTGCGTGAACCAGGAGATCAGGGAGATATCTGTATGAGTAGAGAACGGGTGCCTAGCAGGGACTTAGCAGCAGCCTCCTAGCAGAAAGACAGGGAGCCCTCAGTCCTGTTAGTACTCCTAAGACATTGTCATGTTCAGGGAATATTTACCGTTTCATTTTAGTTGCATGTTAATTTTGATAATGAAGACTGAAAGGTTTGCAGTGGATCTCTTGGCACAGTGGAAATAAATATACCGTTTAGGTTAAGCTGGTAAAATACTCCAAAACCTTGGTTTATAAAGAACAGTCACAAACAGCAGTCACAAACAATACTTTGAAAAAGAGTGTGAACCTTGCTTGAGATTGTGGGATTTGTTAACCCAAAAGTAAAATTTAGATAAAGTAATGCACTTTTGGTCTAGTTTATAAACTCAATATCCTTGCTTCAGTTTGTGAGACAGAAATCTCTATTTTTTACTGTAATAAGCACAAATGAATTCAAAGCCATAGGTAAGAACTAAATGCGTTATTGCATAATTTTAATGTGGAAAATAAATGCAACGATGCCCGTTGTAAGCTTAGAGCAGGTCAGACATGACCTGAAAAAATAACACTACGGTAAAATTATCACTCTTGGATCATCATTAAATTATAATGATGATAATCTCAGTAATATCTCTGAATACTGTCGTTCAGAAATGTTTCACAAAGGGCACAAACAACTTATAAATATTTATAATGACAATTTATAACTGTTGAATAAGCGTTCACGGAATTATTAAATTATGACTTCTCATTCATTAAAACAAAGTACAGTTTTAGCTGCTTCCAGATGGTGCTCACCTGATTGATATGACTAATAAGCCATTAACAAAAAGACCTGGGGGACCCTGCTCGACAGCACCAGGTACTCTAAACCACTCAGACCGACTCATAAATCCTTATACATATTTATATACATTTTCTAATAACTATATAATTAATTATTTTGCTGTTTGGATATTTAAATCTGCCATTTGACTGTAGTTTTATAAAAATGTATTTATTTTTTGTCTTAGTTCATCTTTACAATGATCACTCACCTGCATAATAATGGCCATCCCCCTATATGGTACCATTTACAAATGTGGAATATTGATCCTTACACACAAATTAAATGATATTTTCACAGGTTTATGGTAACATGACCTGCTCCTAAGTACGATTATTGATAGTGTCAAGTTTTGCATCCAAACTGTGAATTAGTATTTCCTCCCTTTGATTGTTTGAGATTTGTGAGGTGGCTGGATAAGCCTCTTACTTTGTACCTGCCAATAAGCCAGGCTGCCTCTCAGTCAGTTCTACCTTCATCTTGTGAACTGCATGGTAAAAACTGGCACACAGACCATTTTGTTGTGGTTCACACTGTAATATTCCCTAATCAAAACTAACTATGCAGGGACTCTAAATTCATTGTTGCCTTTGTCTCTCGTGAGAAATAACCGCGCGTGTTCTCCGCCATTATGATGCGGTTGTTATCCGATGAGACGAAGATGCGAATTCCAATATGTCTCCTTTTCTAATTACTCAACAGTTCTCTGCGGCAGGTCGCTTCCAATGAATCACTAACTGTGTGTGATCGCTTAATTTCACAGAAGCCAACGTTTGTTTTCCAGAAGAGCGGAACTCAGCCCAAACATCTGGCATTCACGGGTCACATGACGAATAAAATCGGGAGCTTTGCGGTGTCTGAGACAGAATGCGACTGACCCGGGCGTACAATCCCTGCCTTGTTAGCCCTCTCCGTAATACACACGCACAATAAATTTTGTTTTCACACTTCTGTTTGATGCTTTGTTTTGACTGGATGCACATCAGAATGGTCATGTGGTTTCTTTAATCGAATCAGCTGGCAGAGTGCTTGGGCCCATGATGTCAGCGATAGTGAACGCAACACCCTCACCTCTATAATCCATTCCTTGTGTACCTTATTCAGTGGTGGCAGCATTCCATAAGTTAGTGGGAAATGTACTAGACTAATGCACTCAATCTCCAATTAGAGCTTTATCACAGCATAGTATATTGTCTTTATCTCATACAGCAGCATGCACAGGGAGAATGGTGGTGGATAACTGACTGTGCATTTTCTGCAAATTGTGTGTAAATCAGAGAAAAGTGTCTATTAGGCAAACAATTTAGTTTGAAATGTTTTTAAAAATCTACAATAACAATCAAATTCTTTTTATTTTTTGACAAAGATTAGGGATAACAAATACATTTGTATGTAACCAGTGAACTCTTGTTGAGTTATCGAGTAACCGAATAAACTGGTTAACTGACTGCACAACTTGGCATAATTTACACACCTTGTTTCACTGAATGAGAAATGGCCATTATGTGCAGCCCAACAACAAGACTCAACGACTTTTTTCAAGACACGCCCTGACATGGCCGACACAGCAAACAGGACCGGGGAGTGTTCTGTGTATGCTGACAGAAACATTGGCCCTGACAGAAATTGGATCAAGACCTCCTGCAAGACCTCCTCAGGCCGCACTTTTCCTTGCTGAACCCTGGGGGCCCCTAAATGGCTCGATGCTCGAAGCATGTGGCTTAAAGCAGGCACCAAGCCAGTTAGCCTCCGCTCACCAGGGGGCAGTAGGCATGTGTGTGACGGCTGCTCTGGGCCTTCCTCACAGGATGGCCGGACTTCAGAGATCAGTAAGGACCTGAGAGCACTTCCATTACTCTTGGAACCTTGTGTGCATAACGAGACGTGACCCGGTTCCTGACCGCTCGGGACGGTGGGAAGGTGGGTGTGTGTGGAATGAGATGCATGTGGATGTAAATCTGTCCGCTTGGAAATGGGCTCCAGAGAGACGGGGATGTGGCTGAGAGAGAAAGAGATAGAGAGAGGGAGAGGGAGAGGGAGAGGGAGAGGGAGAGAGATTCATCCCGCAGGGAGGGGCTGCTCAGGCATAACTAGCGTCTCCCGAGAAGGTCAGGCTTCTGCTGTAATACCCAGGTGAACAGAGCCTGTGTCCCTGCCATGGCAATGCACAGATGAGCAGAGCATGGAGGAGGCTATGTGCAGTCCCACTGCTCTCAAACACCAACGAGGGCTGGTGAGAAACAACTGTGAACATCCGCTTCCGGGGTATCAAAATGTGGGCGGCACACAACACGAGGCACGTTCAGCTTCGGTCTCATCGACTCAACCCGAGGGCGCAGCACACAAAACAGCCACCTGAAGAGCCAAAATGGCCAAACTGGGGGGCCATGGGGATGGAGAGGACGAAACAAACCTCTGGTGTATTGGAAATGCTGTGAGAGACTGGAAACAAACCAGTGAGCAAGGCTGACTCGGCCAGGGAAAGGTTTGAAAATCACAGGGATTTATTCATCAAAGACTTCACAGTAGGAAGGCCTTCCTGTGCGCCCCCCTCCCCAACCTCCCACAATCAAAGAAAGAGATCTGACAAAAAAAAAACAAAAAAAAAAAACATAGATAAGCGTTTTTGAGGACAGGCATCTGCGGATTTCACCCAGGGATCGTGTGAGCAACCTGGCCACAGCGGCCCAATCGCAGGCGTCCCGCGCGGGCAGGCGGGCGGCTCTGAGTCACTCCTCATAACAAGCTGCCCGGGGCCTCGCCCGGCTGCCCAACCAGCACTAATTCCTTCGCAGGATGACTTCTGCGCCTTCCCAGAGAAGAATGAAAGATGCAAATCCTGAACCATACTGGGCAACACGGCATACATTTTTAAAAATTTAGATTTTCAAAGAGTATTTAGGGATCTGGGTAAAGCCTCCATTTACACTGAGTGTTTAATGCAATAAGTGAGAAAATCAGGCCATTTTGATGTTAATTGGTGCACACTGGCTGAAAGACTCTAAGTGGTTTCTAACACCAGTTATAAGGCAGTGTTGAGATCCAATAAAATGCTAAACAGCCGTTTTGCAAAAAATGTTTGAATAAGAAAACAAAAGAGCCAATGTTTTTAAGTGTAAAATACATTTTCCAATCGCATTTTAGGGAACCATGATTGATTTGAATGAACGGAAAACATTTAATCAAACTTCAAAACTATACTCAAGCGCAGACAAAAATAACAATTCATATTCAAAAATGTAAGATATGCAAGATCAAAATGGTTCTCAAATCGCTCTCGTCTGAACGGCAGAAACAACCGTCAATGTGTCCGCCTGTCTGCGGCTGTTTGAAAACACATCACCCAGTTGCCATGCCAACAGCAGCCTTCCCCCCTCTTTCCAGATTGCTCTCCCCACCAAGAACCTGTTGTTACGGCAACGTTGGGTTTGCTAACAACCACATTACTGACAAAGTGTGTAATGAAGTTCACATGAACATGCTAAATTCACTCGTTAGGAGATAGGGAGGAGTGGGCACAGTTCCACCGGCCTCACCTCAGTGCCGGGGTGAAGACGCCGATCAGATCATTAGCCTTGACGCTAATATAAGGACGGCCTTAAACAGGGGCAGGATAACAGTCATAAACAGGCTAAGCCTATGTCTGTCAGACCTTCATATCCCTGGCAGCCATAACACAGATATCAGCACCGTAATGCAGAGGCGATGTGAGAGAGAGAGAGAGGAAACGGAGAAGGAAAAAATGTAACACATATATAATACATCTACAGAACTATGGTGGGAGTTCATACCCAAGTCTATAAATTAATTATATCCAGCTGAATAGGAGTGTGCAGGTGTAGATGTGATTAGTAATGAAAAAGCAGTTCAGCTGTTCAGCTCTACCTTCTGCACATGATTAAAGCCTCACTCCTCCTGCCCTGAGTGGGGCGGTGTCATTCCCATGTCTCGCAGGCCGCGAAGCGCCAACACTGCACTGCCTACCGCTTATCAACGCGGGCCGTGTTCTCCAGCTCACACAAAACTTCCAACAGCTGCTACCACAGGTAGACACCACGGCCATTTCCCACTCTTTATCAACTCCGACGTCAGCTTCGGGCCCGGTGCACGCACGGCGCTTTGTAATCGGAGGGTTTACTTAAGCTGATGCTTGCTGGGGAGGTGAGACGGCGTGTTCATCAGAGGGAAGAAAAAAAGAAAAAGGTCTCTACACCGAGAGAGCACAAATAAACACGCTCACACATCTCATCAAATACACTGCGCTACACAATGCAAATTCACATTATACCGCCTGCGAGAGAGCGAGTGAGCGAGTGGGCGAGCGAACAACCCGGGGCAAACGTAAAATGTGGAGTAATAATCTTTCCAATTATATGCAGTAAGAGGCGCGGGTCCGCTGGGTATAAAAACCCTCTTTGCGGTACTGGCACTGACACACATGCACACAGGCAGGGATGATATAAAAAGGGGATCACTGTGCACTGGGATGGTGGGTGAATAAGAGTTTAAGTCTTTCACTAACGCCTTTCACTGCTGGACGTACAAAGATTTACAGAGCGCACGGTGGAGGAGAGAGAGTGCGAGTGAGTGAGTGAGAGACAGACAGACAGACAGACGACAGAGAGCTACAGAGAGAGAGAGACAGACTGACAGCGAGAGACAGAGACAGACGGAGAGAGAGGGCAGATAGCCCTAACAAAAATGCAACAGTTGGTGTGGAATATGGTTTACCATCAGCGCAGATTCAGTCTGAGCTCTGCCCCTTTGAGAGGTATGGCGCCATAACTCTGTGTCCCGATGACAAAAATACTTTGCATTCTGTTTTTTCTCAGTGAAACAGTGACATCCATTTTACTTGTGATTGGGCAAGCAAATCACATTCTGAGAAAAAGATAATTCCAAGTCAATTCACACCGTAGTGCACGAAAAACATAAAACCAAAACATGAAACAACGGGCGGGGAAAACAACTGCTTGGCCGCATGACGGTAAAGACGCCGCGCTAAAGATGGGAGTCATCGCACTAAACTCCCTTTCTCTTGCTCACGCTCATCCCCGAAATGCAGAAGGGAACCTCAGGCACCCATACCCTGCGTTCATGCGCCTCAGAAGTGCGTCATCAGGCCGTCTCTGTACTGATGGTGTCAACAAACAGGAATTTATATGGGGGGCAATAACAGCCACCCACACCCGTGGAGCAGAAGTACTGGAAGTGGGCAGTTGAGCAAACTGACAGTATTCCCGATACACTCGTCACTGTTGACCACCACATACAAAAAAGCATCGTAAAACTTCCCAATTCCCCTCAGAATAGGGGATCTACAGTACTGTACATGACTACCTGGTGTTTGGCCTCTACACAGACTCTGGCAACCCCTGAAGACCAAGGAAAACAAGCATCTCGGTTTCTGGTGACAGACAGCTTGTTGTAAGGTCCTTTACTGCCATCTGACCCGTATCGGTGTTGACAGTAGGAATTATGGGGCGGGGGGGGGGGGGTTTCCGCAGACAGGCTGGGCAAAAATATCGCAGACGCCTTGACAGGGGGGTCAGCCTGTGTCAGTCTGTCAATAGCCCAAGGCACAAAAACCCCCCCTAATTGGCTCTGCGCTTTCTTTAACGGGAAGGAAAGGCACAGTCGAGCGAGCGCATGTCAGTCAATCAGCCAGGTAAGAGGTTCCGCCCCACACGGTAACACAATGAGAGCCATTTACAGGCGTCAGAGGAGAACTCGCTTCCTTCCACTCAGCCCATCCCTTTCTCCTCTCGGCTGGAGCCGCCGCGGACGGGCCAGAGACCGACGGTCCTCTCAGACAACGTCTGCTCTGAAGCCTGAACAAGTGGGAGATGCGCTTAATCTCGGCTATCCAATCACAACGTCCACTGGTCACATTTCATTAAAACAGCTGACACTGACATTGCGACCTACAAATAAAGAAATGTCTTTAAATGAGAAGTCACTGAGAACCTTAAAAAAAAGTAGGCTACTTGTCATAAGGGTGGGAAATTAGCACCTGCCACCAGCCAAATGCGGGTAGATTTCAGAACTGTCGGGTAAATGTATCAAACCTTGCCGCCAAAGTGGCACATAGCAAAGTGGATACAAGAAAAAAATAACTTCTGTAAAAACTTCTGATTGGCTAAATGTGAGACAGGAAAAAAGCGCCCGCTAAAATATCCCGAGGCAAGCCGGTCTTACAGTGGAACTGATTTACGTTCAATTTACCATAAAGCAATTCTGGCAAGATGACCAGCGTCGCACTGACCAATACCAGTTAAAAGTGATATCTCCAGACAGCTCGTTCTAACATTGCTGGCATTTGTCCATTCAGAAAAACAGCAAACGTTAGCTAACGTATCTAGTATTAGATAATAGATACTTTAACAACTATTTATCTGACATGTGGAGACGTATAACGGGAGTTAAACGACCCGTACCACTGGCAGCAACAACGCCTAAAGTAAATAATGTTGTCTCAAGCTTGACCTTGCTGTTATCCTTATACTTCTCTGACTATTAGCCTACTTAGAAACCCCAATTCCAAAAAAGTTATGACAGTATGTAAAATGCACAAAAGCAGAAAGCAGTGATTTGTAAATTCTCTTTTACATATATTTAATTGAAAACAGTACAAATAAAAGATATTTAATGTTTTACCTTATCAACTTTATTGATTTTTGTAAATATACGCTAATTCAGAATTTGATGCCTGCAACATGTTCCAAAAAAGTTGGGAGTTGGGACAGGGGCAAAAAAGACTGGGAAGTTTAAAAAAAAAAAAACACCTGTTTGGAGCATTCCACAGGTTAACAGGTGATGCTATCATGACAGGGTATAATTAATTGAAAACGGTACAAAGAAAATATATTTTTCATTTTCCATAGACTTCAATAGGAACATGAAAAATATATTTTCTTTGTACCGTTTTCAATTAAACATATGTAATTTACAAATAACTGCTTTCTGCTTTTATGTGTATTTTACATACTGTCCCAACCTTTTTGGAATTGGGGTTTGTACTTAGGTACATATGAAATGCAGGCTATGTAATACATTTATACACAATGTTTGACTATTTGACCTGTAATACATGATATAATAAATACAATTTTATTAGAGCTATAAAAAGGAGTATGCATTTTCTATAATGTATCTGAAAAGGTAGGTCAGAAAGTTAATTTCCCACCATGCTTATCATACTGTTGTTTGCAATTAACGTGAGGATCTAACAGTGATTTTTACAGTTATATGCAATTCAGCCTATTCAGACTATTTTCTGACAAATTTGGAATGCCAAAAAGCCAAAAAGGAAATCTTATTGCCGATTAAATTTACATCTGCTTATCACTCATTTAAAATCAGTAGTAACATATTTACTAAATGGTTTCTAACAACATATATCTTACAGATCCTTATAAAGATGTGTGAGCATTCAAAAGCTGGTAGGTACTGTGGTTATAGAAACTCAATTCAGGTGGTAGTACAAAGCAGAGACGCTTCTAAATGCATCTGCAGACAGTGATCTCATGTCCCTCCAGCCAAAACAAGCCATAAATGAACACCATACGCAAATGGACAGAGAGAGTAAGGGCAGTGAAGGTTATGAAGTAAGCAGACGGAACCAAAGAGTAAAGACGCGGCTCAACGTCAATCGATCAATCAATCAGTCAAATGCAAACAGGACTCTTCGCAGAATAGCGGTCACACAGAACGGCACAGATGAGAAAATGCAGGGCGATGGCAGGGGCGGAAATGAGCTGGCGACAGAAAGAGACGAGGTATCGAAAAGAACACTTTTAAACATTGCAGGAATAAAAATACAGACGGCTTTTGAAAAGGTAATAAGGCATAACGTAAATCTGATATTGTAATAGGCTGTACCTGTATCCTGTAAAAGCTGCTCACAAAAACAGGGGAAAAAAACCCTGAGGAGAGGAAAGATTTGTATTATCCACCTCGCTTCCCCCAGGCAATCGAAAGAGAAGCACTATGAGCAAATTCAGCATGCGTTCTGGTGAAGTGCACAGGTAAACAAATCTGGGAATAAACAGAGATGTGCGGGACTTGAAAAGGGCCTGGCGGGCCCCATACAGTCAGGTCCAACCCACAAAAATTCTAGACAAGGGGAAACGGCATTTTCAAAACGTGCTTCTCAAATATATTGTTCCAATATTACACAACAACATTCAGAAAGGGAACCATGACAGAATAAAATGCCACCATTACGCCACAGAGTTCCCGAACACAGCGCCGAGTGAACTGCAGCTGATAAAAACTGGGGAAGTTTACGCCACTTTTCAAAATTTTGTGCTTTTTACTTTATTTTTCACAGAACAATATGAACGTTGTTTATCGTGGGGGGTTATACATGGATGCCGTTTGATATTCCCGCACAGGCCTGCAACACCCCAAAAGACCACTACCGTGAGGGGTTCGCAATGGCACAGGCAGTCCAGCTCTTTGAGTCAGTCCTCCCAGCTGAACAGAATGGTAGCCTGGAGGCAGGGAGAGCACGTCTCGCCACCAATCACAGCCTGCCTGGTCCCCAAGCACTCTGCCCAAAAACACTGCTAAAAATAGTCAGGATGACCTCACGGACACTGTCCAGCAAAAAAGGGCTCATTCTTCATCTCTGAAACAGTAAAGCGTTCATCTCAACCTGCACATTCATGGCAAAATAACTGCAAATATGACTATATTCATGAACACAGAGGGAATATCTGTGTGCCATCTCGTTGTGGTTAACAGTCCACCAATTCTGGAAAAATGTACCTGAACAGACTGAATTAAGGTAGTGCTCAAACTGCACCAGTGTGAGTCTCGGATCAGTTGGAATTCAGGGTAAGAGTTCTGGGGGGGGGGGGGGTGTTCAACCATGAAGAGCGGCACGTGTGGATTATTTGGACCAGGGCACCCTGGCACACCGACAACACGTGGCAGCTTGTTGCCGACTTAAAAGGGAGATGCTGGCAGTTGGCAGGGCTCTCGGATAGAGAGAGTACGAATGGTAACTGGGCTGTGAAATGGAGGGAAACGGACATCGCACAGGGACGGCGACAAGGCTGCCATGGGCTCTTTTGCTTTTAACTGCAGTAACTGACACCAGGACTGCTCGCAGAGGACAACCTAAAAAAATAAAATGCACAAAATACACACAGACTCACAAAAAACTAAAATTCCCCTTAAAGTTACTTATCATGTTCCCATTTTTCCCATAATGCAATACACTTGTGAATTCCTCTCCATAGGTGATTATTCAGTTGCAGGCAGGCAGAGGCTGACTCATGGCGACCTGGTCAGACGAGTCCGACTCTCAGCGCAGACAAAGACAGCTGCTGTTCCAGAGAGGCTTGTTCTAAACAGCTCCTGTGTTAACTCATTCAGCAGAGCACTGGGAAGACCCGTTTTCTAAAGCCTTTGTTCAGCAGGTGCATGCAGAGGTGATTTCCACAGCCCGAGTGTGGAGAATCGGGCCTGCAATCTCTCACAATCGATCGGCCCTTCAATTAACGAGAGGAGAGCTGTGGCCCTTCCCGGCCTGACGTCCTCCCCAGAACCAGACGCGTGCGAGCGTCTGCGTCGGCCTGCGTCGCGTCAAAATAATCAACGAGCTTACTATGATCAACCGTGAAACGTACACCAACCGCGTGTATCGCGTCACGTTGCGCTGCACCCTCCGTTGCCCCTCGCCCTCCGTTGCCCCTCGCCCTGTTTCTATTTGAGTCGCGACGCTCCAGACCTCCTTTGCGCAAGTCCCGCCTTCGCCAAAATGACCGACCGGGGGGAAAAAAGACCCGCCCCCGATGTTAATGATTGGTTCTTTTGTTTCCGTTGCGCGATTACTAAACGTGTCCGGTGTACGCGTACTATGTTTTTGACGCACCGCAGTGTGACGCAGACGCTCGCACGCATCCGGTTTGGAGAAGGTGTGAGGGGAGAGGGTGCTGCAGGCGCCTCCGTGGGTCTTGTGCCGCCCTCTCCGAAAAACAACTGGTCCTCAGACCATCAGCTAACGGAGAGCGCCCACCCAGCGGCACAGAGTCCCTCTCTCACTGAGAGAACAGGCACAGAAGTATGATGTCAAACTGAAGACGGAAAAAAATGCCTGTCAAAAATTAGGGAACAGGTCACACCAGAGGGGAACCAACTGACAGAATTCGATGAGGTCACGCTTTCATTTCCGACTGCCCTTTTGGACTTCCTTACAAAGGCTAACTTGTTGCCTGCGGTCAAGGCGTTCTCCAGTCAACGTCTCCAATCCCCGCTCCCTCTGTCACGGTCTCATTATCATTGAATGAGCTACATGGCCCAGACAACGTCCCTGACAAACTGCCGCACTTCAGCGCTCGGCTCCGGTTTCCCGTCACACAAGAACACCCTGCTAAATGACGCTGGTTACGCTGCCAGGCAGGCCACTCTTCCTGTACTCAAAAGGTAGCCAGCAGGAATTAAACGCTCATAAAGTGTGTGAGTGTGCTTAAGATATTGAAACTTAATTGCTGATACTGTTGTACCTTTCAAACACATTCTGATACTGTTGTACCTTTCAAACACATTCTGATACTGTTGTACCTTTCAAACACATTCACTGGGGCATGACCACCGTCATGCCCCAGTGAATGTGTTTGAAAGGTACAATTACAGAGAAGGTAATCAGGATACACCTTCAGGAGACCAGGGGCTCATCTGCAATTCATCAAAGGGGATGTGTAACAACTGAGGGTCAATCAATGTAACAAACTAAAGAATGACAGTTTTTTTTAATGTTACAATAGTGATCCTTGAGTTTTCAGTTGTGTCTTAATTATTAATTTATAAAAATGAGCTGCTGAATAGGTTATGCTTAAGGGGGGTCTATGGAGGGTCACTGCTGGCACTGTCGTCTTAGAATCTACACAAGAATATAACCATATTAAAAAAAACACGTTTGATCCATTATGCATCTGCTGCTCAATACTCAATGTCGCAGACATTCATTATAAAGATCAGACGTATTGTTATTTCGGTCATGTGGAAGCTAGCGCGTCAGGTGCAGGCTGGGTAAGAAGGTTGTCATCACCAAGCCGGCAGTTGTTGAGTCTTGAGCACTGGTACAAACTGTGCCACTGATACGCAGCCATGCGTCACCCAGGCAGCCGGCCAATCCCGATTCACACTGGGACTCAGTGGCTGAGGTGGGCGGGACCTCCCTGGATGGATACAGTACAGCCATTTCTGTCAGTAAGCGGGTATACAGCCTGGCTCCCGCCGTATGACTTATCACACAGACACAAAGGCACACCCGCCCTCATCAACACTCAACGTACAGCTCACCTCCCCACCCCCATCCCGATGCACTTCCCGAGCAGCTAAATGAAAACTTGAATTTCACGCAATGTCCGGCTGTTTCTCTTGGCCACCGCTGTGTGGCAGATCACTGACTGGCTCGCTTATCCGCCAGGGGTAATTGGGTTTTCCTGCCACTCGGCACGTTTCTGGGGGGGGGGGGGGGGTTCACTGCTGTGGAAACTGCTCCCAGACCTGGCTGAAGACTATAGCTTAAGGATTACAGAGGCCAGCCTCCGGAGCGGCTCGGTTGCTAGAAAGGCCCACCACAAGCACAGTCTGAGGCACTACAGACAACCTTGGCAATGTGGGTTCAAACCTGAGCTGATCCATAACCAACTGCATGACAGCCTCACCACACCAGGGCTATGGTTGGGTGTAAACCATGTAAGCTAAAGCTCCATTACAATCACAGATTCCGGTTGATTTCGGAATGGAATGTAAAAGTTCCATTGCAATCCGGTTACTTCTACATTCGCTCCCCGCAGAAATGCATCGCCGAGAGGCGTACGTCTCGATCTCGAAGTGGTGATGACCCACCTGTGGTGGCTACTTATTGGCCTGCGGTGTTGAAAATAGCCTGTATTGTGGAAAGTGCGAGTGAGTCAGCCGAAATGCTGCGTGTGTAGGTGTGGATGGCACAGCGATGACTTCAGGGGAGAAAAACAGAGAAAATTAGGGGCCACTGATTCTGGAAATAGGCGAAGCCAACAGTGCTGGATATAGCTGAAAAACAACAGCCAAAAATAACTGAAATCAACAGTCACTGATACGACAGGAATCGATATGCTGACGCCACTGAAATCAGAAATAGTCACCGACAGTCTCCAACAAGACATCACAAAGACAAAACTGCCAATCTAATGAAAGGTAATAGCAGCTTGTGGCTTCCCTATACAGCCCTGTAGTGGAGCCTGAAACCTGCCATTGTGGAACATGCAAGCAAAAAAAAGTATTCAAACTCAATTTTCATGAAATGCTGAACCTGAAATTCCATCCCGACACAAGGAATGTCCACACCTGGATTTAGACACTGAATGCTGTTGAAATAAATAATTTCAATTCAATTGTCATTTCTTTTCACCAAATTTTGTTTTTTTTCTAGAATTGTTGCCAAGAAGCAAGATGGATGTCTGCTCCGCCGCACTGCCAGGTACAAACAGACAGCGGTCATCAATCATCTCTGACTGCCTGACATTTCATTTGACAGAAGACCCGTGTTAAAATGGCCATTTCCTTAACAGGACAGGAGGTGGGGCTCCAATTACATCTGCTTCTGTGTCACTGCACAAGAAACGGTGGCTTTTAAATATAAAAGATATGCGGTGGCCCTGAAAGGACTAAATGTCAATGTGCTGGCGAATGCCCTTAAAAAAAAAGAAAATGGAGGCTAGTCATATTTCATCATCATCATTTGACCTTCCCTGCTGTGGACCTATAGGACATCCGAGCCGACTGCCTCTGTGTATTTGCACAGTGTAACCTGCTGGATATGAACGTCACTGTACCACCAGAACATTTAAACTGATGCCATTTTCTGCTTTGGTTGAGCCTTTCTCAGGCAACACAGAAACGTGTGTCATGCAGTGGCAGCACAAGGTGACTAAACAAGCTTAACTTTCACATTTCCCTCCTTTTTTTTTTTTTTTTTTTTTTCCTAAACTGGTTTTTCCAAGTAGGCTACTGTACATAGGCCTATATTTCTGATCTACTTCTCACTCAGATCACATCACTGAGCGCATTCCTGAGCCTCCAGAGAGATAAAAATGGCCCGTTTATCACAACATCTCCAGGAGTTGCCAGCTTGGAGGCTAACGATAAGGCCATGCAAATTACCACCACAGTAAACAGTCAGACGCTTTAAGCAGGACAGGATGTGGCGATAGCCTGCGGCAGAGGAAGGAAATTTAGAGTGGTAGCAGACCCTTCACCTCAGCTCTTTGAGCAGTACAGACGCTGAGGAAAAAAAACAGAAATGGTAGCTCTGATGTGACACCCAGAGTAACTCAAACAGGCCTACAGTACAGGCTATGCAAACGAAGACTCAAACTCATTCCAGATAGGAATGATGAAGTCAGAGTGCAATAGCTCTACTCCATATGTTTCCCACACAGCGGGTCTGAGCACCCACACACTCCGATACGTACTGCACAGCACTGCTACAGGGCCCATCTGCGTCAGCTCTCAAAGCAACAGCCACATAACTTTCACACATACAGTTGAAGTTGGAAGTTTACATACACTTCGGTTGAAGTCATTAAAACTTATTTTTAACCACTGCACAGATTTCATGTCAGCAAACTATAGTGTTGGCAAGTCAGTTAGGACATCTACTTTGTGTATGACACAAGCAATTTTTCCAAATATTGTTTACAGACAGATTATTTCACTTTTAATTCACTATATCACAATTCCAGTGGGTCAGAAGTTTACATACACTAAGTTGACTGTGCCTTTAAGTTTTTAATATTTGGTTGCATATCCTTTGCATGCCATGACTTTCTGATGTCTGTGACCCAACAACATCAAAAGACTCTTGATATCTTGTTTTCTGGTACTCTTACAAGCGATACTATAACGTCTCTGCATTTGAATGGATCTATATGGGAATTGGGGGGTGGGACTAGATTTAGCTGTAAATTATGCTGGAACAGTATGGAATACTTGGTTGGTAAAATGGCTGTAAGTCATCAAGGGTCTGAGGTATCAAACGAGCCTCAAACCATCACTCTGCTGCCAGATATGTAGTAGATATGGATGGATCACTTTAAGGGTTGTTTCTCCTGACAAATTTTCCTATTGAACTCTATGGGGAAAAAAGTCAGGAGAAGAAACCCTTCAAGTTATCCATCCATATTTACTGTATTTCTGGCAGCAGAGTGATGATTTAAGGCTTGTTTGATACGTCAGACCCTTGATGACTTAGAGCCATTTAGCCAACCATGTGTTCCATACTGTTCCAGTGTAATTTACAGCAAAATCTAGTCCGACCCCCCAATTCCCATAGAGATCCATTCAAATGCAGAGACGTTATAGTATCGCTTGTAAGAGTACCAGAAAATAAGATATCAAGAGTCTTTTGATGTTGTTGGGTCACAGACCCAACCACACCGTACACCAGTCACATTATTCCTGCAACACACAGAGCAGGATTCAAATGGATCTGCTCAATTCGCCACCAGCTTCGTGTCTGAATTAGATAATTAAGTGAGACGCGCAGATATAGGCTACAGCTCTTTGGTAGGCTTTGAGAAATCTGCGAAGCTTGGGGTGGGAGATGGTCATGAACAGGTGTCTGATGGGAATAAACGTTTGCAGTGACTGTACAAAAAGATTATCCCCGTGTTTCTCTAATCTCTCAACACTAGGAACTTCAGTATGTGGGGGCAGCAGGTGTCAGCCTATACAGAGTACAGGGCACTGAAGGCTCTTTCACATCTGTCAATAACACAGATTAAGCTGCTTTTTTTTCTCTTAGTCTGAAATCAAAAGCTAACTGATGTGCAGGAGTAGGCGGGTGACAGTGTTTTTTTTAGGAGGTAGTCTGCGGTAAATGCCACTGCCCATGCCCTGTTGGGCTTAGCAAAGATGTGATGATCTGATATCATGTACAAGGAGTAAATATCAGCACACAAGTCTAAAGGACTTATATTCAGGTCATGTGCCAGTCGGAGTTATGGTTTCCACACTCAAAAGTGACTAGCTTAGCTTGCAATGGAGTGTGCACCAACTTCACAGATATGTACTTGCTTCTCATTAATTAATGAGAGCCTTGGCTCCCAACTCCGTCCAAGTATTTTTGATTATGTAAACAACGTCATTAATTCAGTTTTACTTTAGACCCAGGGTGTCCAATCTTCAACTGTTTGACTAAGCATGGTCTTCAGTAGAATCGGGTGTCTTAGTGCTGGGCTAAAACAAAAACCTGCACCCACACTGGCCCTTTTCGGATAAGATTGGACACCCCTGCTTTAGACATCGAAGTCACCCAAACCAGCAAAATCGGAGAGGACGTCAAAATGAAACCCCATGCATTTTGTAGCTACACAGGACATTCTGTTCTTGTTTCAGAGGGATTTTTATAGCCCAACAGTACAGGCCATGCAACAAATGAAGACTCTAAAACTCATTCCAGGTAGGAATGATGAAGTCAGAGTGCAAGAGCTCTACACCATATATTTCCCCACACAGCGGGTCTGTGCGCCCACACACTCCGATACGCACTGCACAGCACTGCTACAGGGCCCATCTGCGTCAGCTCTCAATGCAGCAGCAGCCACATAACGTTCACACACATATGAACAACACCACAGCGTACCCCATTCACATTATTCCTGCAACACACAAAGCAGGATTCATATGAACTTGCTTTGGGTTTGAATTACCTGAATAAGTGAGACAGGCACACTCAGCGGCTTTGAGAGAGCTTTGAGGAGGCCGAGGTAGCAAATGGTCATGAACAGGTGTCAGGTGGGAATAATCAGGCTAATTATGATGCTGCTTTTTTGCCTTATGAACCTTGTGTGCTTTCCAGTGACATCAGCTGCCACCTGCGATAGATTACTTTTCCCTGTCCCTCTGCTGCCACCACAATTTCCACTATATGGGTTGCCAAGGCTACAACCTTTTTTGTTAATTACAGGTTATCCGTAGTCCCACACATGAGCACAAACCCCTTGCACTACGTGTAGAACTTGACTCTGCAGTGTGGCAGAGCACTGAAACGGCTAAGTAACTTCCCTTTGTTTGCCTGAGGCAAGCCATTCAGTTTCAGGTGTACTGTATGTGCTTACTGGGGTCACGTCCAAAAGAAAAAAAGAAAATCTATCACTTGTATTTTTTCATCTTATCCGGACAAAAACAAAATGTCAACCTCTACCATAACAAACAGTCGGTCAGAAGAACCGACAGTGCATGAACATTCGTTAAACACAGCAACCCTTGTTATCTCAAAGCCACTTTGGTAAGGTCGCTGTAATACAGTTGCGGCGAGGCAAAAATGAGAGGACTGAAAAGCAAGAGCAGTGTCTGGCAGAGTGGAGTGATGTTTAACAACCAGGGCCTGTAACCAGAAGGTTACGAGATCTTCGTGCAACTTTGCCTAAAATATTGAGTTGTATAAAATGAATAGTATGGAAAAAGCTGTATAAAATGGATAGTATGGAAAAAGCTGTATAAAATGGATAGTATGGAAAAAGCTGTATAAAATGGATAGTATGGAAAAAGCTGTATAAAATGGATAGTATGGAAAAAGCTGTATAAAATGGATAGTATGGAAAAAGCTGTATAAAATGGATAGTATGGAAAAAGCTGTATAAAATGGATAGTATGGAAAAAGCTGTATAAAATGGATAGTATGGAAAAAGCTGTATAAAATGGATAGTATGGAAAAAGCTATGCAAATCCACCTGGGTAACAGCATCAGTTCAGCAAATATACATGATACTGCAGAGGATCAGCAAAACAAAGAGAACAACAGAGCAACCCAATGGCCCACTCTGTACTCTGAACATGTATTCTTAATACAAAGAGAGAGAGAGAGAAAGATAGACAGACAGAGAGAGAGAGCAGGAGCAAAATAGAGAGAGAGAGAACTAGCTATGCTATCAACCACCAAAGACAACCCAGATAATTAATGCCCTAGCAGCCTTCTAAACAGAAACGCCTGAATGCTTGTGGGTATCAGACAGCGAAACAATGCAGATATGTGCAGATTCTACATCAGCAGGAATATGAGAGGAACCGTTCCCTGGAGAGATCCATCCTGTGCATCGAACCTCACGGCCCGTCTTAGCAAGTAGCAAGACATAGAGGCCGTGTTTCCATTGATCCGTCTTAAATTTTAGACCAGCTACACCTGAGGCAAGTCTGACGAGTTTCCATAGCCAGCATTACAAACCAAATCCAAACTAGCGGCAGCCCAAGCCTCTGGTGAGGCAAGCAGAAACGGGTGTATTTGTCCTCCGTATCTCAGAAGGTGTCTTTTAACAATGTTAGGCTACTCCTAGCTACAGTATGTTACATGCTTTTTTCAGTTACAGTTTGAATATGAATCACAGTCCTCCCATGCAGCACACCAGATCCACATACATCAGCTTTTCAGATCAGCTTAGTTTTCTGTATTCTCTTTCTTATGATCTATCCATAACAGGCATAGCAGAGGCAGAAGCATCAGGATTTCTTCTGCCATCATAAACTACCAAGCTAATATTTACACGTAGTTTTAGTCTATATGTTTGGGTGACCTTGCTCATTAAATTTCAGACAAAAATGTTGCGGGCAAGCTCTGAAAAGCTCAGGTTTAAAGATGCTCCAGACTCAGCAGCGCTTGAGCAGTATGTAAGACACTATCAGCTGAAACAGAGAGCAACGGATGAAGCAAACCAATGGATGAACGACATGACATGGGCTGTGTCCAAATCAGCACACTTCCATACTATTACGTAGGCTTGTTGAGTAGACCGGACGAAAAGGTCGTTAAGTAGGTGAAATTTTCTATAAATATAGTATACATATATATATATATATATGTATGTATACTATATTTATATATATTAAATAGTATACATATACAGTTGAAGTCGGAAGTTTACATACACTTAGGTTGAAGTCATTAAAACTAATTTTTAACCACTCCACAGATTTCATGTTAGCAAACTATAGTGTTGGCAAGTCAGACATCTACTTTGTGCATGACACAAGTAATTTTTTTTTAACTCAATCCAATCGAGAATTTGTGGGCAGAACTGAAAGCGTGTGTGAGCAAGGATGCCTACAAACCTGACTCAGTTACACCAGTTCTGTCAGGAGGAATGGGCCAGAAACTTATTGTGAGAAGCGTGTGGAAGGCTACCCAAAACGTTTGACCCAAATCAAACAACTTAAAGGCAATGCTACCAAATACTAAGAGTGTATGTAAACTTCTGACCCACTGGGAATGTGATGAAAGAAATAAAAGCTGAAATAAATCATTCTCTCTACTATTATTCTTAAAATAAAGTCATGATCCTAACTGACCGAAGACAGGGACGGTTTACTAGGATTCAATGTCTGAAATTGTGAAAAACTGAGTTTAAATGGATTTGGCTAAGGTGTATGTGAACTGGATATTATTAATATATATATTAAACCGCTATATGATATCTTCGGGAGCACACTTTTCAAGAGGTACACAAAAAATTTGATCGCATAAATATGACGTGAAGCTTCGTTTTAAAAAATTAGCTGCAGCTTCGCTGACGTTTTCCTTCAAATACAACAAAAACAACATGTGACATGACCGTGCAAGAGAGGGACGTCTATCGACACGTCCACAGTACTGCCGTTGCGTGCTAAACAGTGCACATTAAACAGCACACTTCAGCCAGTGCACTGTACGCAGGAGACGGGGCGCAGTAGATAGGGCTCCGATTCAGACACAGCCTGGTTACAGCCAGTCCATTCACACATACGGCAACGGAGACAATATGGGGAAAAACAGGCACAATGTTCCTGAACAGACTGACTCATAATCTGACAAACAGATGAAACGCCTCCAAAAAAAAAACCCGTGAGACTGACGCACACCTGGGACTCGCCTCGGCTTTCCGTCCTACACTGCAAACAAACACCACGAAGAAGTCACGGGGCGCAAGGTTATTCCATCTTACAGAATAATAATGGCTGTGATGGATGGAGAGCTGTAAGAAGCACGGTCTGCATGCGTTTGCTGGTAACAGGCTGAATTTTAACCGCGTTAGCTGCTTTACACGGGTGTCATGGCGACTGGCAAACAGAAAAGGGTAGTTCCCTGGATTTCTTTGCTCTCTTTGCACTCTTAAAGGCTAGGAGAGCGCCCACGACCCTGTGTGTGCGCTGCCCGGGCCAAACCAAGGGCTGCTCTTTGGCCCCTCCGCACGGTTAAAACACACACACTCAGCACTGTCAGCAGTGGCAATCAGTCCTTTAAACAATGCCCAGTCCTCCGCACGGTCAATTTGTTTAAAGAAAACGGTCGGTGTCCAAACCGCGTGGTTTTTGTGACTTGTAAATGACCTGCGATTCAGCCCCAACCTGGAAAAAGCATCCCTTTTATGTGCTCGCCCCAGTCAGAGCATCTCATATGAGCACCAAGGCCTTCTATGCAATGCCTTCTTGGCACTGAAAGCCCTGTATTGATGAAACACTGAGGGGAGGGAGGGGGGGGGGGGGGTAAACTGCAAAATGACTGCAGCTAAACTTGGCTCCAGACACATTACCTCATGAGTCCTGGCTGGCACCTGCTGCCATTTTCTTTAAACTCCATAGTATTATCTCTAATTCGTGAGACCCAGCAAATGATAGAACCCCGATCAGATGCCACAAAGGGCAGGAATGTACACTCGTTTCTGTGGCAACTACTAATAATACATTTTTTGTCATTGCTGCTCCCTGCAGAGCCGCAGATTCTGCCATCTGACACCTTTGTCCCAAATGCCATCACTTGGCTTCGTAAGGTTTCAGGGCTGCCGTCTCAACGTTGTTCCTGTGGAATAGCACGGAGGGGCCAGGGAGAACGGATCAATTCGTTCTCCCCCACCTAGGTCAGCCATGTCACCGAGGCACCGATCAATACCAGTTCAAATTCACTTCCAAAACCGCTTACCTTGAGTCTTCAGTGCCATTCAATCTCCCTCTGCCTCAGCGTCTGCATTGGGCCACAAGGACTCGCATGTATCAGACTCCTCAGCTGCCTGATGGAGGAGAGACATCAGCCATGTTGAGCCATGTTGAGCCAGGAGGGCAGCACATACACAAAAAACACACACGGAGACACACGCAGTGAAGTGTTGGAGTTGTCATGTTCCCAGTTCTTGATGCCGTGCATTCAAACATGACTGGTAGAAGTGAATCAAACCGATTATGACGCTGAGCCCATGACTAGTATGTCATTGATGCAATGAGAATATATCCAAATGATTCTCACAACACATGTAAATTGTTATCTGTTTTTCGTTGTTGTTTAAAAGAAGGGGACTAAATGCATCACTTTCAGTCCTTGTTTCAGAATTTTCCAAGGCAATGCAATGTGCACTAAATCCTGTTCAGACGGATAAGCAACTTCAGTTTAATATTAGCAAACTGAAACAACAGACTAGACTGCTGCATGCAAATGTGGGTTTGGTTTGCACGGCTAAAAGGACAAAGTTCTCCAGCCTTGGCTGTGCTCATGGTGAATGGCTTGGCTGGTCTGGGCTGTGCTCATGGTGAATGGCTTGGCTGTGCTCATGGTGAATGGCTGAAAACGCATTCGTTTTCAGATTCAGGTTTCACAGGAGAAATTATTTATTATTAAATCCATTGAGGCACGCTGCCACTTACTAGAAATACAGTGCATAGCAATTTCCCCCAATTTCTTTCACTAATGCTGGAGACTGGAGAATCAACTATTAGTTTGATGTATGTTAAGACATTGCATTCTGTTTCAATTTACTCTGGAGAGGGATGTGCTAAGTTTGGAGCAAGATATGGTCAAACAATCTCTTTGATGTGGCCAACTATAACCCTACAGTCTATGGCGACAAAGGACAATGAACTCAGCAGTTATTTACAGACAAATAAATGTATTTTCAGTTGGCAAACAACTTCACCATAATCTGCTGAGCAGATTTGCTTAAAGCCGGTGCCACTGTGTACACTGCTAGCAAGATGCACAGCTAGCTATACTAGCTATATTTTCTGTTGCTTATTTGTCATTTGTGTATAAAATCCGCCTTGTCACTGGGTGTCAAAACGATGAAAGAAGTGGCGTTCTAATAAATATTTGTGATTTAACAACGGCCTAGGACATCTAGTCCAAACAGTGCCGATGACCTGTTCAAGTTGCTATAATGGACTATAGCAGCTAGCAACACAGCTAGCTAGCGATTTAACGTTCTATATGTGCGAAGACATAAAAAGCACGGATCAAACAGACCTTGTGTTGTTACAAGCTAACCAGCTGTTACAACTCCTGTTACACACCCACCACTCACAATTGCAAATCTCGCGGTTAAACGCCGGATATAACTGTATTACACAACAAACGAGCGGACTGACAAAGCCATTACTAGCAACAATTTCACCTCGCTATAACAAGATAGCTAATAAATGTGGGAGTTCAGTCTTACCGTGTCTCGATTCACTTGATCGAGGAAATGACAATTATGCTGGATGTGGAAAATAGGTTTAGCTTTAGAGTTGAGGTGCAGATACGCTGTGTCTGTCTGTGATCAATCCCGAGTTGGTATCTAAATCTCATACCCTGTTCCGCCTGCTCACAAAACGACTGCTTGACAAACAGTTCCTGAATGAGAAAACTGGATTCAGTCGTCCAAGGCTAGACTAATCGAAGCAGATAGGTGGGAAAGCGAGCGCCGTTCATGCCTTCGGAGATCGATTAAATTGCTGTTGACCGGAGGGGGGCGTGTGATTGTTTTGGTGAATGTTCGGTCAGCCACGCCCCCGTTGTTTTTTCACGTTCATCCAAGTAGTTGGCCACAATTTCGTTTCTATGTTCCAAAATATATCATTTTAAAAGGTTCTAAAACAGATACGTCAATACTAGATTACTGGTCATTTACATGTTTTTTTAATTGTCACACAATGTCACACATTGTTCACATGTATCCTTGTTTAGTAGGGCAAGTGCATACTAACTCACCACAACACATCACACCAGCTAGATGGAACACAGCATTATCCACTTATCCCTGGTCTTATCCACAGCCGTATCATTATTTTTCATATCTACTAGCTAGAAATACGACGGTATAATCTGAGATTAAAAATCACATTGATTTACTGTAGACCACACTGCTCTGTATGCTTCTCATGGTTCTAAATAATTGTGGTGCTGCTTGATGACGTCATTCTCAGTCATTACTCACCCACACTGCTACTGCACGGTCAGAACAGTGGCAGTCCGGCAGTTGCTTGGGGGCTCAGAATTTGCTGCCTAAAATTCCCTGTGATTTATGATACTACTGAAATGTCTAGTATATGTACCAGATGATACATTGAACAGGCAGAGCTAGGTAATTTGAGGTCCTACTGTATATGTAATTAAATTGAAGCGTGATGGCTGATTCCACAATTTGTGGTCTAAACTCCCTTTTGATTGAATTTTCCTCTCATGAAGCTTCAAATACACACCATTATGTTAACTGTGTCAGTGGCAGCTGTTTATTTTCCTTACAGGCCCAAGCAAGAGCTGATTCAGAGAGATAGCAGATACTGCATGAAGTCCTGTAACAGAAACACACACACACACACACACACACACACACACACACACACACACACACACACACACACACATGTTTTCAATGTACCTTGTTGCAGTTTTATGGGGTATTTTATGGGGAAAGCAGAACCTTCTCCAGATTGACAGGCTTCCCATGGCTGTTGAAACAGAGCAGTATCTAGCTGTTTTGCTGTGTTTTTGGACATAAACACAACTGGCAAATCTTTCAGGAGATTTCAAATAAACGTGTGAGAAAAACAGAGCTGTTATGTGAGAACAAAGTGTGTTTTTATGATCTCTTTCTGAAAGATTTTGTATCAGACTTGACCTATGTTCATTTGAGTGAATTGAACATTTTGTGCATTCTGGAAAAAGCAAACACCAGAAAACATGTCAGGTCACCTTCCCAAGAGTGAGTGCACAATAGCCATTTATGTGGGGCTGATCACATTAAATACACTGCATTAGTCACCTACTTTGTCATTTTTGCCATTGTGCTAATTAAATTTTGATAAGCAGACGGAATTTAAGCTAACCCATCAGCATCTACATATCTCAATCAAAATATTAGAACGAATCTTCCGAATCAAAAACTTTCTGAACAATGGACTAACTGTCGTTGGGTGAATACTACCCATAAGAATGTTTCTTTCATTATTGCCTGTTAGTATAATAGGGCCGGAATTATGGGCTCAATGTTGATCAATAATCTGCTCGACATTGCCCATCCTGTAGGAGTTCGGAAATAGCAAAGATGCTCGTTGCCTGCAGTGCACACAGTACCCGCACGGGGGTGTAGTTAATCAGGAATTCGACTTTATTGCGATTCCTCACAATACGATAGTGAAAGAGAATGTTGCTATCTGGTGGACACTGCAGGTAGTGGTTTTATGAACAAAATTAAAACTTGAAACAAACACTTGATACCCCACAATCAATTAAATAATTTTAAAGGTTTAATGTTTAGTATTGTATCAGCTATTGTGACAGGGGATGCACGGCAGCATTGGTACATCTTTTCGAAAGTAGACTACTGCTCCCAAAGTCACATTAAATCACATTAAATTAAGTAAATCTCAACATGGATTACAAAACAAGTAGAAGTTACATGCCATCTTTAATTGTTCACAGTGAGTTTAGAAGCAAGATGTATTTTCCATTTCTTTGGTTCAGCATCTGTAGTTGATCACACATCCTATATGCACATATGCCAATAGGGCACAGACACATGCCATATGAGTGAAGGAGGAGAGAAAATATTGCTCACACTTGCCTTACAGGAAATCCATCCCACCACAATGCATGGGAGGAGGCGTGGCAACCGGCCTAAAATCAGTCTGATCACAGCCCACAGATAATGGGGAAGCTACACAAGACATCCAGGGGAAGAAAGCATCAAGCAGCTCCACTCTTCTGCGCTAGACTGTAGCCACCAGCCTGTCCCATTTGGCCAATAATTCTGCATCTCATTCAACAGCAATAACAAAACTGTTTAATGCCGCCTTGCATTTCACACTCATTTTCACTTCAGTCCTGTCCTCATTTCCCCCTGCACACCAAATCACTGGATTATACGGCATAACTGTGGAAGTGCATTATACAAAATAACATCCCTATGCTATTCCATGACCATGACAATTAGCTTGAAAATATAAAAATCTTGTCAAATACATTTTTGGAAGTAATATATATATATAGCGAGAGAGAGAGAGAGAGAGAGAGAGAGAGATAGCTTTTTGCCATTAACAGAATGCTTATGCCCTGTTGCTGTTAGAATGTAAAAGTTTTCTTAAAAGATCTGGTACATTAGATGAATATGATGTGCAAAACAATGAATTTCCAAAATGATGCCAATAGCTCACCAACCTAAATGTACATAGTCTGGTTATATCATGAAATATGCAATATTTCAACTTTTGTTTAGAGCATTGAAGTTGTTAAAGAAAAATAAAGACTAAAAACAGCACTCAAATCAATTTACTTCACTCTGAAAACTTCACCATGACTATGTAAAAATAGGCATATCAAAACAAAAATGTATTTCTCAGACTGAAAACTATCTATCTTAGTAGACAATAAACAAATATCGCTCTTGCACTTATTGGAATTTCTACATAGGACAGCAAGAATAGCAACTTTAATGTGCTTCAGAATAAAATAATAAAAAGACACACACACACACACACACACACAAAGCAAGGCCATCAGATTTTCTTAGAGCCCTTTGACAGCCCTTAGCAATCAAATGCTCATACAGTTTGTACAAAAAATGTGGTTACTGAGGCATTAACTAAAAAAAAAAAAAAATGTTATTCACAGTGTTACAAGTGCAACTTCTCTCCAAAACGGATCTTTAAGACCTGTCGCACAAAAGTTTGATGGAGAAGGCAAGGTCCACGGTATAGGCTATCAGGGTGAGACAGGTGATGATACTTGCGGTCATAGTTTCAAATGTTTTTTCGCCTTCCTGGAGGATATTGCTGAAGCTGATCACTGTGACGACTATGTACAGGAGCACGCCTAGATGGCTGAACACAACCAGCAGACGGTCGAAGGGTAGGAGGCAGCGGCCGGCGCAGTCGCCGATCACGACTAACACAGTGCCCAGGGACATGAGGAAGCAGAAGATGTATACTGCCACAGAGAGACAGAACTGCCAGCCTGGATCCTGGTTAAGATCTTTTGCTTCCTCATCTCCCTGGTATTGGTGTCTGACCAGGAGCAGCATCACGCAGCCCCCGAACACCTGGAAGACCTTGAGTAGACCCGGGGCGCTGGCCATGTAACCCCTCTGCTCCCTGCTCTGGAGCCGGATCAGGTGGGTCTCGGTGGCGTAGGCCAGGAAGGTCAGGCAGGAGAAGACGGTGGCCGCGATGGCCTTGTCGTCGGGGTTGTGGCCCATCGGCAGCCAGGGGAATCCCATGGAGGTGGTGAGGTGCACCAGCATCCCCAGCGTGGCTAACGACACGGGGAGATTCTTCCAGGAGACGGGCACCAGGCTTTGGAACTGGATGAACTCCACCAGGATGATCAGCAGGGTGAAGGTGAAGTGGAGGCACCAGGCGGCCATGCAGACGGTCTTGAAGGTTTGTAAGGACCGGTCCTCCTGCATGTAGGCCCCCAGGCTGAAGGTGAGACAGCCGGAGACCAGGGCCCAGATGCGGACTAACGAGATGGGGCTGGTGAGGATGCTCGCTTCCCCCAGTTTCACTGGCATGGTGACCCTCAGACACTGAGCGCCGACACACTGACCTGTCTCCCTCCCTCGAACGCCGGACTACCTTCAGTCGCTCTGACCAACTTACGGAGATGCCCCGCTGTGTTAAACCAAAAAAGAAAAAGCGCTGTCTTCTTTCAGAACCCGGTCAAGAACGCCTCCATGGCCGCTGACCCTAGGTAGCTTCGACGAAGGCTCTTGTGAGAAACAATCTTAGCGTGACCGCAATGCGAATGTACAAGAAACATGTCAACCCGGGCGCTGCAGGGCTGTTTGCTTCCTCTTCACCTTTGCGGCAGTGGGAGCAGAGCTGTAATGGCACTCATCTAACTCATGACACCTCTGCAGTCTCCTCCCACTTCCTGCTTGGCTGCAGAACGGTGCTTTCAGGCAACATGTAGGCAGCTGCAAAAAAACCACAACAAAACAGATTGAAGGGTTTCAGGGTGTAATCTCTCCAGCTTGAGAAACTTTCCTTTTTCTGGGGCAAAATTTGACACGGCGCACTTTTCATATTTTCCACTGCGTCTGTGCTGCTGATCTAGCGTCGCCTCTGCTTGTGTTGCCTGCGCATATAGGGCGAGTTTTATGTTTAATGTCGCTTCAAGTTGAGTTTATAGTGCTGTATGCACACCCAATTCCTTACCCTAACCTAAACCTTTAACCAGATACTTATAGCTCCCTCATTCCGTGCTGTTTTATTAAATCCAAGCTTGAACCCATGGGGTCCATCCATGAGAGATGAGAGCGCTCGATGACTCTGTACCGATTGGGAGGTTGTGGATTCAACAGCGCCCTCTTGTGGGAGAAATATGACGCCACCATGTGTACCGCCTTAACCTTTCATATTCCTCTCACCAGCCACCAGAACATCTTCAAATGTGTGAGTTTGTGTTTGTTGGTGTGTGAGTGTTTGTGTGTTCCTGTGTGTGTGAGTTTGCGTGCCTATGCCCAGGTGTGCATGTGTGTATGCTGAAGAGTTCTATGATTATTCAAAACATTTTACTTCACTTATGACTCATTTCACGTTCAGTCAATATTCAAAATGCAATATAACATTTTTTTTTTGTCTTTGGACCGTGGCACTCCTCGACATACATAAGTACTGCTTATATTCGGGGAGCTTTCATACCTGTGATTTCGAACTAATGTGACTAACGTTTTTGGCATCTTGAGGGAAACAGTGTCACCATGTGGTGGAAATACAAATTACACCGTGTTTATTTCAAGAGCTCAACATATCCTGGCAAGAAGCTTCCCACACACACTTTCACATCAGTAGAGTACTGTCATTTTGAGAAGGACATTCTGCTGCTGTCTGTTTCAGAAAAACTGTCAAAGAAATAGAAAACACATGCTTTATACATGTGTTACAGTAATATTAATCTCAATTTCAAATTATTACCTGCTCCGATGGAAATTGAGCAAAACTCAATTTGAATACTATTGTGCAAAACAAAATTAATCTTACAGAATGTTGCAAAAAGAAAATCTACCCTGTAGAATAAGATTGAGAAAGAAGAAAATGTACCAAACTTTGTTTTTCATGAACAACAAGCAGTACAAGAAGCTTATATGCAAGGGGCCATCTTACATCTCAACTGGAGGTACTGGTCACGGGATAGGGAATCTCTCTTTTTGTTGTGTAACCATCACCAATTTGAATAACATGCAGGTAATAGAATAGGTATGAAATAATAGGCACTTTCTAGACTGGAAGAGAAAAGGTCGTGGGGTAAAGTACAATCCAACAAAGAGATGACTAAAACACTAATTTATGGAAGAGAGAGAGAGAGAGAGAGAGAGAGAGAGAGAGAGAGAGAAAGTGAGAGAGCGAAAGTGAGGGGGGGGGGGGGGGGGGGGGGGGGGTTAATAATTGATGTAGCCCTGGTCCCAGCGCTGGTTTCGGCAGCTCCCACTATCTCACAAAGACATTTAGCAGTGATTCAGATCAAAGCAGCAGAAACTCCCGCTGCTAAGCTGAAAGGCGAAACTGCCGATTGCCTTTCCCTGCTCTAATAATATCGTCTTTATGTAGTTAATAAACTGCACACTTCAGTGAAACTATATCATTACAGACGACTTAGGCAGCTAACAATTTAAAAGCGGAGAATCGCCTCTGTTCTTGGCTTTGAACTAAACAACATTCTGTTGAATTGGGGGGGGGGTGAGAGGGGGGGGGGGGACAACAACATCAAAGCTTTGTGGCAACGTGGTGAAATCATGAGGCCTACACATACTGTGTCTACTTCAGCCGCTGTTGAAAAGCACCATTAAAGACACGACTGCCCTGAGACCACAGGGCAACACCGGGTGTTTTCATTATTTTCCTTCTGAAGGCCATCGGGTGGCTGGACAGTCAATAGATCCGTGCCGGTTAAGTTTACATAGTTGAGACAAATAAATTGACCTGCCCTTATTGTTTTTGAACGAGTTGGTGTGTACATGTGTGCGTATGTACGGTGTGTGTGTGTGTGTGTGTGTGCATCGACTGTATGTGTGCGTGAGGAGTGGGACAGCGGGGTCGGGTGTAGCTTGATTTTATTCTGTGTGTGTGTGTGTGTGTGTATACGTGTGTGTGAGGAGTGGGACTGGGGGGTCGGGGTGTAGGTGGCTTTTAATTTGCCTCTCTGTGTGATGTCCCCCCGCTTCCCCAGGGATTTATAATGAATGTCAGAAGCGATAGCACAGGCGCCATTTACATTTCATAATCCAAATCTCTCTCTTCGCTTTCTGATCAGGTGCTCCTACCAAAGGCTTTTTCGCCCATTTTTATTTTCACATTCTTTTGATGTGCACAGCTGGAACGAAAAAGAGGGAAACACACACACACACGCGCCAAAGAAATCCAGGTTTATTTAAGGGGGCGGAAGCCCGTGCGGTGCGCTGGAGATCTGATCACACAACCCTCCGGCCCAAAGCGCTATTGTCAGTAAACAGACCACCTATTTCTCTAATCATCCCACGAGCAGCAGGACACCGTAGGTTTGCAGAAGAAAGTAAAAGTCTTCCATGCTTTTTTAAGGCTGTGTTTATGGAATAAAAATGCGGCAGCATCATGCAGCCGTCTATTTGCCGCTGACACAAACATTCACGGCTATCATACATTCGCCCAGCCAAGTAAAGCAGTTTAGCACAAAACCATAAGCGCCGCTGCCAATAATGACATGCTCTTGCATTCTTCAGACAGATGAGATAATCAATTGTATATAGTGCTGTATAGAATATATCTCACTATCTATATCTATTGAATAGTTCTGTGAAAAAAGGAGGCCTAACATAAATAAGGGGGTGTGTACATGTGATATAATATTAACAATTGGTGTGAATGCCATTGTTTGAGAAAAATATTATGTATAAGCGATCGTGACTGCCCTTTACTTCAACATTGCCCTTTGCTTTACTCCGGGCTTTTGATAGCAGAGGGGCCCATCGCCCTGGAGGAATGCAGTCTTTTCTTCCTCGGTTGTTTTGAAGGAATAACATGGAACGTCCAAGACAATGAGTATTATGAAGGGCCTTGAGTCTCAAAATATGTAAAGGCAGGTGCTTTTGGTCGTCCGTAGAAACTAAAATTGAATTTGTAAATCTGCTGTTGTTATTTTTTAAAAAGCATACTCTCTTTGTTCAACAACAACAACAACAACAAAAAATCCACAGTAAAAGATTTATGAAATGATTGTATAAACTGGCCTGGATCAGCTTTGAGAGCGAATGATGATGTTCCTTCATTTTGTCTCAGGCTAGATCTCAAGGAGCTATGTATGCATTCGACCTGATTACGACCTTCCCATACACACCTACATGCCACAAAAAACCGCATTCAGAAATTCAGTGAATTAAACAAGAACAGCAAACAAAAATCGCACAATCACACCATGTCATATTATACACAATATCATGGAACGATATGAAGGAGAGGAATGTGTTTGCACCTTGCTAACCCCTCTCGCAGGTGTACCTGTGACACAGGTTTAGGCCGCCCGCGGAGGACCCAAAGCTACAAAGCCAGGTGAAAGACTCCGCTCGTTCGGCTCTGGGATACAACAGTGACCGGAGCTCGCGGCGATGTGCTCCGCCTCCCTGGCCCTGCGATGCTCGGCACTGGACAGGCTTTTTCGTGTGCGCTCCCGTCCGTATTTCATTATTCTGGCGAGTGGGGCGGAGCACGCGCGTGCGGGCGGGCGGGCTAACCGCTGGCCCAGAGTGAGAAGTGTCCGCCCGCGCTCGGCTCGGGTGAGGCCCCCGTGTACCTGGAAATCAAAGGCAGCCTTACAAGATGGTTTGACACCAGAGCAAAAACCGCTCCCCCCACGCGTCAAAGCGGCAGCTGCCGCGCGACACGCAACCAGCTGATCAGGGGGGGGGTGTCAGAGAGAGGAAAGAAAAAGAGAGAAGGAACGAGAAAGAGTGAAACAGAATGCAAATGACAGAGAGGGAGAGTGGAGAGGGAATGAGAGAACGCAAAGGACTGAGGGGAAGAGAGAGAGAGAGAGAGAGAGAGAAGGAGGGAGGGAGGGGTCAGGGGGTGTGGCTTGGGGAGATCGGCGCCTCTCTCCGTCTGCAGTGCGAATGAGAGTCAGTGCGGTTTCAGGGCTCGTATGGCCTGCCAGTTGAGCGCCTTGCCAGCGAGCGCACAGAGGCTGGATGTGGACGCATGTGGACGCGTAGGTGTGCAGTCCACCGTCAGCGCGCACTGCCCGAGCGAGGGGGGATGTGACATTTACAATCCCATCCAACCACCGTTACATTTCCAAGGGGCTTCAGACAAGCACAGTGGATGTGCCCAAAAGAGCTGGAGTCACAGGAAAACGAGTGCACAGGGTGCTGTGATGCCACACAGTCTGTGATGTGCCTCAGTGCAATAAAACATTATATTTCAACAAATGAAAAATTATACATTCAATGTTCAGATATTCTGTACATTTCAATGTACAGGCTTTCAGGTATCAGTTAAAGGAATGGTAACAAAGATACTGACATAAATTTAAGAATGGTGTAATGCTAGAGGGTGTTCCGCAACAGAACCAATACCAAAGATCTTATGCAAACCTTTGGAAGCGTCATGTAATTCATAACGAACCAGTATCAAATCTTTAGTTTTTTTTCACAAAGCATTTGCAATATATTCAAACTGTCGGTTGTCAGTTGGCAGGACAGTGGATGTTCTGGCTGAAGGATGAAGACCTTCTCCCTGGTTGATGACCGGCCTCCAGAGTGCCGAAGCCCCGCTCTCCTAGATGCCCATTGGCTAGTGTTATAAAGGCCGCAGTTTGGTGCGTTTGCCTGGGCCAGTTTCAAAGAGGGCGCCTGCTTGCCAACTCCATTTTCCCAGCTCCTTCACAAAACAGGTCAGATAGTTTCAGCCTGACAATCCTCTGCTGGTTCGGCTCATTCAACGACTATTCATCTCCATTCTTCTTCTGAAGGAAACAGATGGAGATAGGGGGATTTACATCACGGAAGGTTTTCCCTTTATCTATGGTATATGAGAAAAAAAATCGCTTTCTCACATACACACACACACACACACACACACACACACACACACACACACACACACACACACACACACACACACAGACGCTCTCACACACACACGCTCTCTCACACACACGCTCTCTCACACACACGCTCTCACACACACACGCACGCACGCACGCACGCACGCACGCACGCACGCACGCACGCACGCACGCACGCACGCACGCACGCACGCACGCACGCACGCACGCACGCACGCACGCACGCACGCACACACACACACACAAACTATCCTGGCCCTGGTGCAGCTGAGACTAGCCAGGACCCACTCCAGAAACAGCAGGTCTTAATGCTAACGGATTTGTTTAGAGAAGCCCTCTCCAGCCAAACCGGGATTACCTTGCTCAAGTTCCCATGAAACACACCTATTGGATGGGGTATCTGGGTAACGGCCCCCCTCCCTCTGGCTGCTGAGATAGGAGGACTTTATTTTGGTTGTGCCCCCCCCCTCCAAGTTCAATTTGGGGAGAAAGAGCGGCTCACAGCATGGTGCGCTGCTCCGCCCCCAGCTCTGGAGTAAGCCCTCAGAGCGCCTGGGCGGACTCAGAGTTCAGCCGCGCATTCTAATCCCACTTAAATGTGCGAAACGGGATGCTTTTCACCAGCTTTCACTAGCTTTTTGTGCGCAACCACAATTACGCTACCATTGTGATGAGTCCAAGGGCGGATCACGTGCTTCGGTCCGCCCCTGAAACGCTGTTACCTTCCTACAGTTGTCTTCACTTAAAGAACCACGCCTGCCACTTCTGCTTCTGTCATTCAGATGAAGCGATTCCATTCAGGCTACTGCGCCCGCTGATTGTAGTATGCCGTAACAGCCCCAAATAAGGGAACGATCTTCAACTGTGACATCATAATAGCGAGCAGAACTTTTACTTGAACAGAAGGTTCTGTTGCTTTAGTGTGGTTGCAGCACTCCTCTCTTTAGCCGACGCAAACCCTTCACTGTTCTTTGATGTGACCGCATGCGTGCCTGTAACCCGGCTAGAGAGAGGTGGAACCCAGACCCGGCAGTCACGGGGCCTCGCGTTGCGTGGTTTCCACGCTGGGATCTCCGTGGGAACAGCTGCCGTCAGGATCCCCCCCTCAGCAGCTGCGACCTCGCCCAGCTGCTGCGCCTCAATCCCGGCCCATGCATCCCCTCTGATCTTCCCAACAGCCACTTCCACCTGGACCAGCCAACCAACGGCCACGTAATGGGCGGTACACTGCTGGGTATGGCTCCGTACGCTCGGCTCACAGCTCCACTGCCGTCTCCCATAAAGGCCCAGCTTACCTAGAGGGGTTTTTATGAACCCATTCAGGTGTCCATGCCATGTTGCTGTTCGTTGACCTATAGCACCCCAAAAGAAACAATTTAAAACGAATTCATCAAAGGATTAAAACTCACCCAGGTAAATAGAAATGCGGCAGTGCGTGGGGCTTGTAGTTCTTTCACATCTTCAGGTTGTGTATCATGTTTAGCAGCATTGGAAAGCTAGTGGGGTAACAGTGCCACCCACATGTGATGCATGGCATTGATGCCACTTACTGAGTGATCTCAGGAGGGGCATTGTCTGAGCCTGGCACCTGTGAGTCCTCTCCCCTCTCCCTGTGGAAGGGCTTGAAAGGGTGCTGACTATAACCACCCAAACTAGCCACATTCCTCCCCCTTCCCATGTTCAGCCCTGCGATGGCTGGCGCTACCTAGGCCCTGAGCACCTGTCTCTACACCTGTGTCTCTTTGGTCGTTTACTAAGAGTGGAGAGCCTGATTTTCATTGGTTTTGAAAAGATAGTCATTATCAAAACGTCCAGGGGCCCCATTTATAAAATCATCTTAGAATGAATCCTAAATGTGAGCCTACAATCGTTTCCTAAAATGTTCCTACGAACGATTTATAAAATCTCCATACCCTTGAATAAATGTTCGTAAATCTCCCTCCTACGCATGATCGTTTATAAATCACAAATCCTAAAATATGCGCACATGAATAGGCTTATCGACTCCACCTACTGAACGCCCTCAAATATCCTTATATTGGGTTTTCTGCTATGTATTTTCTTTATTTTTTGATAGTTTAAAGCGTTGTTAATGTTATATATTACAGTATCGCATAGCTTAATATTTCTTACAATTATTTTATTTCAATGGAGTTGTCACTGACAGCCGGCATGCGAGCCTATGCAGCGTTTCTGCATATCAATCATTATGGCATGTGATGTATAATTAAATTGCGTGTTGATTTTTTATTTCAAAACCATAAAAGTAGTTTAGTTTAGTTTATTAGTTTAGTTTGTTTTATTTGCAAGCTGTTTTAAAACAGAGGACATAACATGTTGAAAAGGTAACTATGAACATAAACACTGCAGGATGGGGCTAGAACCCCAAAAGGCCTATATGGGGCCTCACCCTCATCAATAATAATAATACTAATAATAATAATAAATTATTATTGTTATTGTAGTTATTAATAGTCTGTTCTATTTTCCATAAAGGTTTGCACACTTGATATTGTTAACAGCAAGTGCTGAAATAGCCTACTTAATAGTGCACAATATTGATAGATTTTTTTTGCGATATTATGTGAAAATTACTCGATTTTCACATAATATCAGATCTATTGAATTTAGGATCAAATCCTGGATACGGACATCTTATAAACGAGGCCCCAGGTGAATGAACACCGATGGACGTGCATTACCGCACACCAGATTTTGCAACATGACATTCACAACCTGGAACAAGGCGGCGGATTGAATTCAGTTGCTTTTATTGAACCCGAGTGGTAAACTGACAGTCTGACCAGCATGCGAAGGAAACATCCGGAAACATCCTGTGAACCTCACCCGCGCTGAGTGACACGGAGGAAGAAGTAAGCGCTCCAGAGACCGCGTTAACACCGCTGCTCGAGTTCACTCGAGCGTTTCACAACCCAAACGCCGCTCTTATTTTGTACACAGGACCTGGCGCTCCAGAGTCTGTGACTTTTTCATCTTCATTGATCCTTTAAAACATCTCATGTGGGAAAGTCAGGGTGGAAATGTCATTGTTTCCTGGCTTTGCGCCAGCGATGGGTGTGAAAAGGGATATGCTCTGCCCTTGACTAAACTGGACGACCCACACAGACAGCGCTGTGTGAGACCGAATGTGGGCCCCCAGTCCCCCCCCTTACTCTGTGGCTGTGTTCAGTAACGTGAACGCCTCCTTCCTCTGTGGTTGTGTTCAGTAAGGTGAACGCCTCCTTCCTCTGTGGTTGTGTTCAGTAAGGTGAACGCCTCTTTCACCCCCACACCCTTTACTCTGTGGTTGCGTTCAGTAAGGTGAACGCCTCATGCACACACGTGTGATATTTTCACTCATGATGTTCTGTTGTTGCATCTTCCTGACATTTTGATCAGTTTGTGATATGACTGACTGGCAAGCTATTTCCATCTCTGCCCCCTGGTGGTTGGGAGAAGAATCTGCCGATAAGCGCGCGCTTTACGGCAATGTGAGGACCGTATTTTACACATTTTCACAACAAGGGTAAATAAATATGTATTTTAGACAAGATTGGCTTTCGAACACATGAGCGAATGCATTGCACATACGCACGCACGCACGCACGCACGCACACACACGCACGCACGCACGCACGCACACACACCATTTCGCTCTCTCACACATATCCGTGTTGTTCCCCAGTCTCTCATTCTTTATCTCTCCCCTTCTCCCTCTGTCACTTTGTGCTTCTTTTCCATTTGAACTGAGGAAAAAGCACTGACGATGTGCAATGCGCTATGGTGAGAACATGGTCATCTCTTGGCAGCAGGCACACACCCTGCTACACTGCGCATACGTGCTGTCGGAAGGTTCTGGAAAAAGAATTTCCCTTACTCGCTCCCTTACATCTCATCCCAGAGCTGAGGGACAGGAGACACAAGCATATACCAGTCCTGTATGTTACAGATGAAGCTTCATATGCTATAAAATGCGTAACAATATCCAACTTCAATGTGTGTTATGAATTATACACACTGGAATTACTGGAAATAGCCAATTGGGCATCTTGTTTCAATGTGTTAGAATCACTGGTATCCATATTCAAATAAGAATATCAGTTTTAGTGTTTATAATGAGCTTCCGCTTGTTGTTCTGTTTGTTAGAAGCTCAGTGTCTCTTGCTCAGCAAAGGCCTCGATTCTGGCGTTTTTTGCACCTGCTGTTAGACTGCTCTCAGCGAGGCTCGTTGAAGGGTGTGCCACCTGCACAAGGGACTGGTGTGAGAGAAAGAAGGAGGAGGGGGGAGCGGCAGAGAGAGCATGAGAGACAGCGAGAGAGAGAGAGAGGAGGAAAGAGAAATAGAGAAAGCGTCAGATCCCCTCCTCACCACAGCTGTGCCATGCAGAGGACTGCAGAGTGCTTTGTTGTTTGCACATGTCTGACTTCACAAGGAGACAGCAGCCATTTGTGTTCTCCAGATGAAAGGTAACATTCATTATCTCGCAGGCCCATTTGTATAGATGTCTCAAAGTGAGGGTAGCGTGGAGTGGGGTGGGTGGGTGGGGGAGTGGGCTGGGGTGTATAAGGCGTAAACAAATTTAATAATTCATTTTGATTCTAATTACAGCAAGGGCGGTGTACATTAAAAACACCAACACACAGCAACTCCCTTTCAGACAAGTTTCTCTCTCTCTCCCTCTACACACCCCCCCCCCCCCCCCCCCCCCCCTTTCTCTCGCACTCCCCTTCCATCTCTCCCACCTCTTCTTTTCTCCCTCACTCTTCACTTTCATGCAGCGGTGGAATTTCACTCGACAGGTGATCAAAGAGCAGTCGCGGGACGGCAGGTGTGGTAGCGGCTTTATTGCTGACGACGGCGCGGCCCAGCTTGGGGGAGCGCTGCTTGTGTTCGTCTCAGGAAAAGAGGCACCTCTTATTATTTCTGAGGCTCTTTTTCTGAGGGACAGCTCTGCGGAGATGGGAGCTCCTCGTCGCGCTGGCGTGTTCCCGTCCCTTTTCCGAACACGCAGCACATCGTGCTGACTTCCTGATGGCAAATTAAGGCTCGCCGGAGACGTGTACACAGCGGGCGCGGGGAACAGAGTTAGGACGCGCTGCTGGGTTTAATATCTATTAAGACGCAGTCGTGATGGACGAGGAAAACAAACTGCAGAGCGATGATGTGAGACGCATGATTAGTGACTGCAAAGGCTTCGTTCCTGCGGGCTGGCGAGTTACATTGCGACGAGCTTGGGTGTTTGGTGCGCTCACAATAACCCTCCCCCTGGTATTAGTGCCCACCCCACGTGTATCACTTGAGCATCAGTTCCATGTGCCAAAATCACACAACAAGCGCAAGATCAATGCCATTGCGCGGCTTTGTTACGTGCAAGTTCTCAGAATTTATCTGTTTCATCGTCAGACACTGTGGCTCATTTCAAACCCAGACATTTACCTTTAAACTTCAAGGTTACTGCATTTTTTTTAACTGATAAATATGAAATGATCCATAACCAGCCACTGAAGTCAAAGGATTTATTAAATAAGTTCAATACATTGCACCGAAAGCAGAAATACCCTAAAGATCATGTAATTCAGTGTAAAAGTAGATTTCACTGCCCCCTTGTGTTTCGATGGAGAAATAAGCTCAGCACTTGCCCGTATTATTATGAGACATGAAAATGACACGCACTGTATTGAAAGCCTTTGTCAGTTGTGGTAATCAGATGAGAAGAAGCCTAAAACTTTGTGCCATTTTTCATGATTCAATTTTGTGAAAAGAGTCTGGTGGCATAATGTGATTATTGTAATTCTGCGTTACACATGTCTGATCATCCCTTCCCTAGATGTTTCAGTCACAGCCTGCACAGAAATATAACACAGAAATGTAGGAAAACAGGAAGAAACAGACTTATGAATATGAATTATCCCTTCAGATCGTGTTCGATGATGGGGAGCATGCTTCAGAGTAATATAGTAAATGAACAATATACAACATGTAGCAGAGTAGTTGAATGTTACAGAGTAAATTAATAGCTGTACGCAACAAGATTGGGCCGCAGACAGGATAAGCCAAGCCATCTTTGACAGCAGTGAAACTCATTTTAATTGCAACCAAATTCCACCTCAGTTAATGGCATTATGTGAAAATATGACCACTGGGATTGAAGCTCCACATCTCAATGGGCCATAGCCATGGCACTGCAGATAAATGAGGCCGTTATATCGTCTTTGCGAGAGAGATCTGTTGTGTTTAGGTTTTAAGAGTTCCAGGACAGCCCATTTCAGACCTGTGAAGGATGTTGAGGCTGGTCATTGTGTTTCTCAATGCCAGGATATCAGCTGACCTCATTTATAGGCTGCACCTTCAAGGTAAAGGAAAAGGAGAGAACGTGTCAGCCCCACGGTAAATAGAGAATTACGCCTTATGAAATTATTATTAAGAAAAAATATTATTAATAATATTATTGTTATTATTATTATTATTATTATTAACTTACTCAGTGCCTTTTGTTGTCTCTCTTGATCAGCACTTGGCCTTTTTGAAGTTCTTAATGTTTAACACTATACTACAGCTTCTGTCAGGTCTGGCCACACCACTCTATATGCCAAAGGTAACGTGTTCTTTCTAAAGGCACATTTTACTCTAGCTGATACTAAATTCTGGCTACAATGGCACTCCAAAATGAAAATGTCCATTGAACGGCAAACTTGAAGCTGACAGTTAAACCGGCTCACATGTTTTTTTTCCCTTTTAGCAGGTGCCTTGATAGGCTTCATCGTAGGAATTTGAAAGAAGAGTGTGTGGGAGCGCGCCGCGGGGAGTCAGAAGGCGAGTGTGCGATTTGGGAGCGTCCTGTCACAGCGATCATGCCGGGGGACCCTGCGGGTGTCACAGGGTTGCGGGTCCCAGCCGGTCAGGGGGGTGTGGGGGGGGGGGGGGGGGGGGTTAAGGGGGCTGACAGGTGGTACCAGGGTCGCGCTCCAGCTGTCTCTGCCCCCGCCCCCTTTCCCCCGTTTCCCCTCCCCCTTCGCCTCCCGCCGTCTCCGGCCCCCAGCCCTGCGCTTTGAGCCCAGCCGTGCCGCATAAATACATAAATCTGGGAAATAAATAAACAGACATCCGCGCGGCGGATCTTTCATCTTGTCAGAGGATCACAGAATAGAAGGGGTCACGGTCAAAGTTTTCAAACGGCTCTGCCTCTCGCGTATGTCAGAAGACGCAAACCGCTGCGGTTCCTGTAAGCTCTTACAATCGCGCAACTACAACAACCGCTTTGTATTGACATATCAGTGCTACATGCAGTATATGATGTGTCACATGGAGCCTGCAGCATCTTTGTCCACATGGATTGTAGTAAGTGCCCTCACCTTTATTCTTCCACACACATACCCACAGTTATTTCTCCATTTCAGAGGACTTGCATGAGAAATAATGCTCAACAATGAGAGTGAATTGCTGCACTAATGAAAGGTGATACAAATCTGCAGCCAAAATGGTAGTTAATGGCAAGACCGAAATAGCACAAAACAATTAGAATAATGGTATGTAATGCTATACACATTAAACAGTCAATATCAGTGGAGATCACTGAAAAATACAAAGAATATCTTTTTGAAAGGCTAAGGGAAAAAACCACAATATAGCGAATAGAAAAAAGCCTTTTCCGGCTGTTAAATTGGACGCGAATATGATAGAATTCAAAGGCTGTCAAAAAAAAAAAGAAAAGAGAAAAATAAATTTACATCATAAATGCACAGGTTCCTTTCAACAGACCTCTTCAAAACTCTGTCAGGCTTCTCATGGTGGCCAAGTTCAAAGAGGCCCTAGACTCCTACTGCTTTCGAACGATGGAAGTATACCACCAAAGTCTCTGTGTTTGCACTCATGTCATTCCACTCCAGTTAAAAAAGCACAGCCCCCTCCCACCCCCCAACACACACACACACACACACACACACACACACACACACACACACACACACACACACACACACACACACACACACACACACACACACACACACACACACACACACACACACAAACATACACACGCATCCATTCCCACTCCCGCCCAGCCAGTCTGTTGTTGATAGACCATAAAGACGGTGAAGAACATGCTATCTTTTCTTCCCTATGTTAGAGTGCTTGAAAAGTATGGAAGGCAGGGAAGAGCCGGGTGCTTCTCAACAGAAACCCCGGATCCAGAGAGAAGTCTTGCCCTGAAGAAATCTCCCTGCATCAAAGAGGAGGGAATTTTTCCACTGTGGCACTTCCACAAGTTCTAAATGTTTAACTTCTGATATTGGCTCATTAAAGGGGGCTTCAAAGTGTCTCATTGATTTAAAGGCATTCGTGTAAATTTTTAATCACTCTTATGGGTGCTTCGCTCAGCAGTACTCTCTCTTAATATCTCACATGTCTTCTTTTTTTACACTCATTTCCAACTCTTGAGTGGAAGTGGAATTTCCTTGCGTGTACAATACCTACACTTCACAGGGAGGGGAAATGTGTGTGTGTGTGTGTGTGTGTGTGTGTGTGCATGTGTGTGCATGTGTGTGCGTGTGTGGGGTGGTGGTTGTGTAAAGGGTGGGGGGGGGGGGGGGGGGGGCAGATGGGTGGGGCATTATTTTGTGTTGATAAGCACTGCAAATTGCTCATTAGCTGTATTTGAACGGCCATTCCAACCTTACAATATACTATACATTTTTAAGACTTTAAAAGTGAGACACCTGCCTGCAGAAAAAGCATATTTTAAAATTTGATTTTCATGCTTTGGCTGCGCTGCCCAGTCTAGAACTACACCGACAGAAATCTTCACATGCATGCATTCTACTCAGCACTTTCCAATCATCAAACCAAAAGTCTGGTCAGTTTGAACTCTTGCTCTTGCATTTTGTTTGATCGCCTCTGAGTTTAGAGTGGTTGGACTTTGGTGGAGTGGTTCAAATCATAGGAAAAGCAAAATTCCAACAGTATTAAATGAAGAAATGATTTAAACTAGACCTAGCTGAGAAATATTAATCATAAACAATAAATATATTATGGTTATCAAAAGGTACCATATGTATGTATTATATATAATACACTATATATAATTAATAGACAAATACTCTGCACTGAAACTGAAATATGGCACAGAGTGAGACTGTGTCACTCAGGCAATAAGAGAAAAAAAAATTCTTCAGATCTCTCTGCAAGAAGTACACCTTTGAATCTGAATTTCCTTGCAGAAAAACTTGCTTTGAAATCTAATGCATAAACATTATCTTCAATTTTTCCTCACCTAAAGCGCAGGCTTCTGAGTGACTTTGGAGAACTTCTCTTTTTAGACCCCTCAGTAACTCAAATAAGAAGCAGTTTGGGATTTGGATATTGTTATGTCTCATCAAAGGGAAAGATCTTTAGCAAGCCTCCCCCGTCTGCACACAAGGGTGTCTGTCAACTCCGAGTCTTTAAGAAATGTCTCCCTGCGAGTCGTGTAATTTGTGAGGGGGAAAAAAATCAGAATTTTGAATTGTGTCATCTTTGTGAAAGGTACCTGTTTTCCTGACAAAAAATAAAGCCAAGAGGCAAACATTTAGTTTCACTTTGCAAAGGGCAGAAGGCGGGCTCACAGTATGCTAAAGGTCAGTTAGCATTTCTAGCGCTACGATGCAATTAATTTTAATCTCCTGGTTTTTTGTACTAATGTTGAATAAATGGGATGTCAATGATAATTATGATGTTTACATAGTGCCTTTCTTCCAAAGACTTGATAGGAAAACAATGTTCCAAGCATTCCCCCTCATTTGATAATACTGATTACACATCCACTGCTATGCAACTCTCATAGCAGACCGATGCTTGAGCATACATAGTAGCCGCAGTATTTATCTGCGATATATTACGCGATGTACAAAAAAGAGGTATGATTAAAGATCACGATAGAGTTGATTAAGTCATTAAGAAGAGAGATTGGAGCCAAAATCAGCACGTACTTTGCTGCCTCCAGGATGTGAGTCTGATTCTGCTGTCTGAAATAGTTCCCACACACCACATTAAGAGAGCCACTGGCACAGCTGCAGAGCCCAGCCTGAGATCTCACCCCTTTAATTGTTCAGAGACTGGAGACGTGCCTGAGATGTGATTTATATACTACTGGGGCAAAGTAAAATGGCTCTTTTTAAAAGTCTTTAACGTTATAATAATGTAAACCGCCACACATACACAATCTAGAGAGAAGCCTTTTACTTTTTAGCTTACTTTTCACACCTTTTAAAAAATAAAAACACACCATTCTTTATAGTGCACATTTTTACAAATAACAAAGTTATCAATATGCTTAAGAACCATTTCACAAAAGCGCACCCAATCATGCAATATGGTCTCACTTTGGGTATGCCCGATACTACTGTTGTGCTGCGGCTTCCTTCTCAAATCAAAAAGAGAAAAAAGCCCCTTCCACAGCACAGCAATAAAATAACTCATTCAGCCACTTTTCCCCAAAGCGCTGCTAGAGCAGTGTTTGTGTGTCAGCCTCCTGTTGCCCCCACTCCCCAATTCTCTCCCTCTGCACCTGCCACTGAGTATAGCTCAGTCCTGGGGCCTCAGTGCACCGCTCCGTACATTCAACGCTTCTGGAGATCCAGCTTCACACCCAACATTCTCACAATCTTTATTTGTGACGTCATAATGAAAAATGTGGGCTAATTCCGGGCCATTACTGTATTAATGATGGATCGGGCACTAGGTCTGATGTATAATGAGATGTCTTCACATTTAATTTGCTCATGTAAGGCATTTCTTCACTGAACCAGGGGGAAATGGGAGTAGCAGGGACTATTTTTGTGACCGTGGCCTCTTTAATACAGCTCCTTTTCAGGAAGACGCATAACAATCAATATCTTTCCTTTCATTTCCGCAGCTCTGAAGACAGTTTGAAGCCCGCATAGTCCATCGGTCTCCGGGTTTTATACCGCACGCTCTCCTGGCGGTTTTATCCCGTTGTGATGTTGGAAACCAAGGAACAATCGCAGGGCGTCATAGAAAAAAGACGCTCTTTCAAATGCATATCCTTCCCGTCTCTGCCGAGAGAGCGCTACAGCAGCAGAGGCACTCCAGAGGCCGGGAGGCCCCACGGTGGATAAAGATGGAATTTTAACACAATGCAGAGCAGCGGCGGATCCCTGGCTCCCAGTGGTACAACGTTTCACTCTCGGGGGTTCACAGAGATCGACCATTCTGTTTTCACATTTCCTTACGTCCATAAATAACGCTCGTACCCCGGCGTCACGTCCTAAAACTGCTGAAACGCGTTCTGTTCGCCCCCTCGGGGCGCGCTTGACATGGTCCAGCGCGTTTGGGGTGGGTTCTTGTGGCGCTCCGTATCCTGGTGCTGGTGCTGGCTGATATATGACTGGGCCCATTGATGTCTGCCTAATCCCCCCCCCCCTGACAGCCCCTCTCCAGCCACAGATGGAGTCCCAGGCCCTTGATCTTTGTGTAAACCAAGCCCGCGCCCGTCTGAAAAGGTCACAGGCCTCGGCTCCCCTTTAAACAGATGTCTGTTACGCCCCCCCCTCCCGTACCCCGCAGTTCACTCTGGTCCCCGATCACGCGAGCACACACGCACACGCACGCACAGATCCCACACACTCCCTCCAAAGTGCAGCCTGTTCTCTTTTAGGATATTTCTTTGTGTTGGCAAGATCTCTGTGTACAGATAATGGGGGGGGGGGGGGGGTGTGTGGGAATACGCAATAGTTTCTTGAACTGACGTTTCTTGAACTGACAGGCTTATATTTGGATGTTAGACCGATGCCTGCAAGTTCTCTCACGTTCTTTGGTGGCGATTGAAATAAACAACTTTAGCTACCCTTTTGTATAAAGAAAAATAAGATTCTCCTTGGAATTGTTCACCACAACCACTTAATATAACCTCTCATTTTGGCCCCCTGTAGCCTTACATGCTCTATATCTCACAGATGAGCCTACCATGGCTCAAAGGTCATCCATTTCATCTTTCTTCTGGCCCAGCATTCCTCTGTAACATTCCTATGCACTTACCACTATCTGTCCCACCTTTAAATGTCCTTTCTTTTCCTACATCCTAATTCGGGGACAGCCCAGTTTGTCTCCTCTCTCCTTTACCCGCCTCCATCTGTGAAACCCCCCCACCCACTGTCACAGCCAGAGAGACTCTTTCTTTCTTTTGAAGGAAACAGCCGACCGCTGAGCTCGCTGTGTTAGCCAGCATTCTGTGTTGAGCGAGAAAGAGAGAGAGAGAGAGAGAGAGAATGACATGATGAGGGTTGACCAGACCACAGCTCAGAGAGACCTGTGTTTACTCATTAAAACAGAGGGGCCAATTGTGATCTCAGGGGAGGGAAGTATCAAAGGCCACTGAAAGAGTATGCTCTTGATGAGAAACAAAATGGCACCCCGATGGATGTGTCAGACGTATAAAGCAGCCTGGCTTCCTCGTTCACGGCTTGCAGAAACCCACACAGGTTTGTTATAGGTGAGCTAAGCCGAGTGCTAAGCCTCAACCCATATTAGCACTGAACTCAGCCCTTCAGCCTCGTGTGCACAAATTAAACAACAGAAATCACAGAGCGAAAGCCACAGTCTCCTCTTTTATTTCATCTTGAAGGAGAACAATTTTGCATATTATCCTCACAGCGGGCATCTACATTCCCGTAAAAGTTCTTAGCGACGTTTCATGTGTAAAATATTTTCCTCCAAACACCTTGTTTCCTGGAAATATTAGCCAGAATGAAAGGAGACATTTACATACACTTTGCGTTTCATGTGTGGAGAGTTAAGACAGAAACAGCCTTTTTAACATATGAAAGAAAACTGATTTGGCTTCATGAACCATACAAAGATCAGGGGCTGAAAAACAGAGAGATAAAGAATCAAATTGACAAGACCGGTACTCACTTTACAGTGCCTGACACAATTTGCAATACTGTATATTGTAATATGCTCTCCACCTCCCTTCCCCATCTTAAAGGGCATGCCACTGTCTGGAAAAAAAGTAGATAATATTACAATTACAGTGCCTTCACAAAGTTCTCAACCCCCATTGATAATTTTTCATTTTGCTGTGTCAAAGTCAAATTTAAATATATGTAAAAGGGATTTTTACCCCTACTCCTATAAAAGCGATCTATAATGTCAAAATGAATAAACTATATGTCTTCAGAACGCAAAACAAAAACTTGAAAATGACTTAATCGGTCTCAAGTATTGGTGTTAGGTATTCACCCTCTTTGTATTAACAGCCTAAATTGGACAAGGTGTACTCCAAGGTCACACTAAACTCATTAATGAGGTTCACCTGTGTTGATTTTGAATCCACCCGTGATCCGTTACATGATTGCACAATGAATACCAGCAGCTTTGTGAGGCATCACAGCTCAAGCAGCAGATCGGGTCAGTCCCGCTGCCATGAAGATCACAAAGAAGCTGTTAGGAGGGAAAAAGCTACTTGCAACAAAGGACGGTGTTGAATGTAAATCTTTTTTTTTGCATCATGAGCTTGTTGAGTTTACTGCGTTAGAAAAAAGAATGAAAAACATTTCAATGCATTCACAGGTGTAACAGGACAAAATGTGAAAAGTTCAAGGCGGGTGAATACATTCTGTAGGCACTCTATATCCTACCAGCTGGAATTAGAATTTGTTTACATCAATGCAATGTAAAAGCCAGTCTCCATCTTCTTTTCTTTTGATGGTCACTCAGATCTTGCACTTCACACCTCTTATAAAATCTGCCACATTCTCGCCTCAGCCGTCCAATAAAGACTCACTTTTGAGCTGTAGCAGTTGCGGAATGTCCATCCGCTCTTGAGTGAGAGCCCTTTGAAGGTGCACCCCGGACATCCCCAGTGCTGTAAACTGCTGCCATTCACAGGTAGTAATAGCACTGCTCGCACACGGGCCCGACTGTGTTATTTTTTTTGCGTGTCATTTATGAGCTGATGTGCAGATTTCCCATATGGACAGGGGTCTGTGTACATGTTCTAATGGATGAATGTGTGCTCTGACAATCTGTCCGCCCTTTATCCTCCGCCTTCACTCCGCGGTTTAATAACCAGCATTTTTTTCTAGCCGTCAAGCCCTCCAAAAAACAAAAAAAACTCAAACTAAACAAAAACAGGAAGCTCTCTGATGCCATCACACCCATGCCCAAGTCACATGTATCAGATTGAATTTGAAACATTTGAACAGAATTAATTTTTGCTTTTGTCTCAGGCCCCTTTGCACTCAGGGTTTACGCCTTCGCCCTCTCAAGTACAAAACCATGTTTTGGTAGAAACTTTTCAGGGACATATGGATGTAATCATTTGTGATGTCACAGACATGTGACCTTGTCTTTGAGTGGTTTGCTGGAGAGAGAGATGCAGCTTCTTTGAAGCTCTGGCCACTCTGGAGATACTGTACAGCAATGAATTTTCCCTCTCTTTCATTGTTTTCCTTTTATCCCACACTAATAAAGATCTCAAGACAGATCCCATATAATCGTCACATTGAAACAGCTGTGCTGCTGCACTCAAGTCGGACTTTCTGTTGTGTCTTGCGTCTGATGCTGTGTTATATTTTTTTATGGGGTTTTTCAGAGTCAAATAATTTTAAGGCAGAAAAGAAACTCAATATAGAATGTAAAAACTGGAATGCACAAGTGATCAAATGGTCAGGTCAAAAATCATATTGACCCACTCAATTATCCCAATGCAGTAAAAGACATTGCACACTACACACACACACACACACACACACACACACACACACACACACACACACACACACACACACACACACACACACACACACACACACACACACACACACACACACACACCTATATGTGTGAACAGTGGTTTGTGTGCACTATTGAGTCTTTTTTTTCTCATCCTAAAACACACCTGATCTCATATCCAATGTAATGAAGTATGACACAAGCTTGTGCAAACAACGGCCTGCTGAACTATTTGCATGCCCCCCCCCCCCCCCCACATACCTCCCTCCCCTCCTAAATGAAGATAAAGAGGTGATTTGAAGTTCTCTGTATTTAGTGTGAGTTACCGGAGGAGTATCAGGGCCTCAGTGGGGAATAACGGACGCTTTGTTGAGTGCAGGTGTGTGCTTGTGCCGGTCGCCCTCAGTACAGGATATGGGAACAATGAGTTCCTGTAAGGAGACACCTGAGTCAGCGCATGGAGGTGAGAGACGCTGATCGGGATGAGATTACACCAGTTAAGGGTAGCAGAGGAGAAATGAGAAACGACAAAACACATCACTGGGAACAGGCCAGTGGACATCAGATCAGCATAGGCCCCTGAGTCCTCTCTGATGTGTGTGTGTGTGTGTGTGTGTGTGTGTGTGTGTGCATGTGTGTGTGTATGCGTGTTTAAAGGTGTTTGATTGTGTGACTTTCTGATCAGTGGCAGTGAGGGAATACCACTCACAGCTCATTAGGGTGGTCTCAAAACAGGTAGGACTGGTTTGCTCGGAAAGGCAGCTAGCGGTGTGGGTGAATTAGTCTAAAGGGGTCCCACACCGGATGCGGCTATTACCCATTCTACCACCAGTTCATTAGATACCCTGCAGGTACCCCCAAGAATTGGGGAGGAGCAGCTTTATTCCGGCAACGTGTGGAAGGAAAGGAGATTCACAATTTTCTTGTGCTTCTCCTCCTTGTGGAGTGGAGTGGAGTAAATGTGTTGTTTTTTTTTTTGTGTGTGTTGTTGCTGAAATCCAGTAAATCTGGCCCTGGGGGGAAGATGTGTGCTTGGCGTGGAGACGTGACACTCGCGTCACCTGGATAAACAGGTCTGCAGACAGCGGTGTGTAATTAAAGTGTTGGGTGTCAGGGAGTGTGGCTTTCCCTGGCACCGCCACATTGTTGACTGCACACTTCCCACCAAACGCTATCGCAAACAAAGCGCATCTCCGGGTGACGGCTCGGCTCCGCGGCGGCGCTCGTGCGGTCGCCACGGTGACAGCGTCTCGAATCCTTCCGGGGTGAAACTTTACTTTTAATTGTAAAGTGGTGTGCGTGAGATGCGTAGAGCGCCGTGCCCGCAGCTGTTCAGAGGCGCTTCTCCTGTATTACGCACATGCGTGCTACTGGCTAAATGCTATCTATAGAGAAGAACAGCAGATTATGCTAGCTCCCCTTACGCTATGGTATGTGCATGTTCTTGATAGGGACACTGTTATAGACTCGAGCCTCATTTGGATTTGACTCGTAAAAGTGCAAATGGTGTTGAACCAGACTATTACTTCACGTCAATTACAGCAATACATTGATGTGGTAGTCTGGCTGTATGAATGAGTTAAATAGCAACAGCAACAGCAACAGCAAAACCAACAACAATAATAATAATCACCATCACCACCACCACCACCACCATTATCATCATCATCATCATCATCATCATCATCATCATCATCATAATAAAATACATATTTTCTCCATAATAGATGAAATATTAAAAAGAAATGTCTCCTGAAAAACTATTAGGCCAAAATACCTGCCATGACCGTGATCTTGAAACATGGTATCAATAATGCACATTGAGGACTGAGACATAGCAGAGTGATGAAGCAGCATGACCCTGTTATTGTTGCCTTTGATACATCAGACACCTTCGCTGATTCTCTCCTGGCTCATACCTGGCCTGAGGTGACTGTGTCTGCCAGGTAGATGTGCCTAGCCTCACCACAAAAGCTCCAGATGAATCAGAGTCCAGATGAATCGTTAAACTGACGCAGGACTAAAAGGACAGCGGTCTGCAGGTGGTACACGTTTGGCCAGGGTAGCTCCTGGAGGTGCAGTACATAATGATTTCTTCTCCAGCTCGTCCAGTCACAATGCAGCCCTCGTTTGAAGCGCACCTTTTTTCCAGAAGAAAAGAATCGGACGGATGAAATGGCTAACAGGTTGTTTGAAGCTAGCTGACAGCCCTCCCTTCCTCCCCCCCACCGTCCACCCCTGCCCCTCTCCCCGACTCCCCAATAAAAAGCGAATTGGCCACAACGAAGGCAAACCTCAAGTGCTTGGCACTGTTGATACTAATTATGAATATTTCTTTCTTACGTCGTTGGGGACTCGCGAACGTGAATGCAACTTCAACTAACTTAAAATAATTTAAGTGGGTTACGTTCCAAACTGGCAGAACGCAAGAGACAGGGAGAGCTTTTGTAATTTCACGTGTGTGACGGGAATGACGGCTCAAAATAGATCAATGCAGAAGTACAGCACTTCTGAGGAGTCGTCACACAAAGCCTTCCAGCTCTCAGATTGTTTAAAGCCTTCCTGCTTTTTATTTTTTTGTTCTTCTCGGTGGAATTTTTTCTTAAAGGCGTTGCTACGCGCAGCTCAACGTAGCAGTGCAGAGGTGTGACTGCGGGGACCCTTTCAAAACTGAGCTCGCACCTGGATCAAAGACCCTGCCATGCTATGACAAGATAAACTGTGGTAAACCCAAGTAAACATGGTGAAAGCACATCCCCAGATTGCTGCAGAACCTCGGTTTACTGGAGAGTAATGTGGCTTTTAGCAGGAAAGGCTTGTTTGGTTGCCACTTCTAGAAATTTCATAAGATTCACAAGCTACCTGTGAACCGATTGCATTACCAATTAAAACAAATGTTCCTGCCTCGAGCCTGGTGTTCACCAACTATCAGACTGCAATTTTAGGTAATGGGAAAGTTAGGCTAAGAGGACAACATCCTATGTCACTCCCCTATTCCCCTGGTTCTACATGTTCCTGTTCTCTGTTGGACAGACACATGACATAAATTAGTTGTTGGACACACAGTTCACATGCAGTTTCAATTTTCTCTCAACAATGGATCGAGTGCAAACGTTTTCAAAAGACAGCGCGTCTTTCAACTGTTGTGACAGTCTGTAAATGACAATGCCTTCAGAAATAGATTATTTTAAATGTCTTCATTGAATTTCTGAAACAAGGAAAATTAATTCCAGATGTCTACTTGCTATTTACTGTTGACTTCAATATCAGTTCCATAAAACTTGAGGTCACTAATGCATTTTCCTGTAACTACACAATCATTTTCATTCATTTCTTGTTCTTTTTTAACATGTAGTATTACTGGAAGTTGTAAATTTGGGAAGTTGGACTAACTTCTATAACTTCTGGGGCACATATTTCATTCACTGTTGTTTCTCATTCTTGTATTATCTTGATTGTGGCATGTACGAATCTCCGACATGCTCAGCAAACAGTACCTCCCTGAAACCTCCAAGTGGGGATTAACAGGGCTTTCAAAACATGATGTCAGTCAACTTCAAAATAACGCCAGCGTCTTTCAAAATATTTTCCCATTGCCAGTGACCCATAATAGGAAAGAAAAAAGAACACAAACTCTGAAAAGAACAGCCAACACGTTGTGAATTTGCCTCTCTCAACAATAAAACGCACGCTCGCCATTTTCTAACATCTACAACTTATTGTCATGGCCAAACTTCCACGTACAGTGGCTTGTCTTTGTTTTATACCACTGAAAGGAAATGTTGGAGTGCGCGCGTGTCTGTGGGAGCATATGCGCATGTGTGTGTGTGTGTGTGTGTGTGTGGGTGTGTGGGTGTGTGTGCCTGCACTGTTTTTGATGAGTGTACTCCATTGTCTGATCTGGGCTGTGGTCCTTTCTCTTCTGTGGCTTGCCTGAGCTGTGGATGTGTACATTGCCGGCATAGAGGCGAGCTAATTAAAGTGCACAGGCTCGGCATGGGGCCGCACGGACCCACGGCGCACCCTGACATGATTGATTTGGACTGTCACGCCGCTCAGCTGGGCGTCACTGCGCGGCGACAAATAAAGGATTACATCGTCTCGCGGTAACCTTCCCCGGCATTGTTTGCCAGACATCAAAGCACAATGGGACATTTAGCATTTTTAATCAGCTGCTGGGCCTTGCATGGGTGCAGGGTGCTGGCTTACTTTCATCTGCAGAGGCCCCTTCACCTCATTAACTACCCCCCTCCCTCACCATACCCTTCCAAAAAAAAAAAAAAAAAAAAAAAAAGCATAAATTAAAAATAAATAAATAAATAAATAGAGGTTGCAAAGTGACCTGTTCACGGATATTAAGGAGACCCCCACCGCTCCCTGCCTGCCCAATCACACTGCTCTGTTTTTCACCTCATTCACCCACCAACTCTCTTTTCATCTTTTCATCACAGTGATATGTGCTGAAGGATGGAATATATAAATAGGGCTCAGCCTCTTATACCTTCCCTTTCGAGATCCAGGAGGACAAAGATGATGCTAATTCCATTCATAAAAAGGATCTTGTGCTAATTAAATACGAGGCACTCCAAAAGGCCAGTCACATCATAGGACACCCTTAGGTGAACACATTCAGGTTGAGAGTTTGAAACAAGCCGTAATCAAACAGGATTAGCAATGATTGTTGTCTCCTCAACCCACTTGAAGGTCATTGGTGAAATGAAGCACCTGAATCTCTCCATCTTTGACAGAGTGAGAGTGAAACCAGTCTCGGCTTTACAATCGCTCAGTTAAAGCCGTGCAAAGTAACCTTTGCTTTTCCTCACCGTCAGTGACACGCAGGCAATGATTAAAAAATACATTGCAGGCTTGGCAGACCTGACCGAAAATACATAAAGAGCAACGCTCCAAAGACAAAGACAAAATGTGATGGTGGCAGAATGCTAGTGCGATCCTGAAAAACAGGTTCAGTTCTGAGGAACTGAGCAGCTCCCGCCTCATCTCTGTAATGCCTGGATGCGCTTAGCTCGGCCGCTGTTCGAAATGCCTTCTACCCTGATGGCTGTATGACAAAAAGTTTGTGGGATTGAGCCTGTGAGACGGATCGGCGATGTGTGGATGAGGGGCTCAGCGGGTGAGCGGGCCAGATCACCTTTCTGATCACCCGCCGGTGGCAATGCCTGCCGCTCCTGCCTCCCAGTGCTCTACCCATTCAAGTGGCGTGTGTCGCTGTCTCCACCGCTCTTTCATCTCAGGAACATGGAGCCGTGAGCCTCCGGGCCCACCCTCCCCCCACCCTCCGCCCACCCTCTGACTTCTGACCTCTCAGGTTTCAGCCCACACAACACACACACAAACACAAACGCACATTCATGTAAACCACAAGTTCACGTAAGCATGTTGGGGCCGGTCCAAAATTCACACGGGACAGCAACACAACTTTGCACGCTACTTAGCAAGTGTGCGACACTGGGAGAGAACCAAAAGCCCCTCAAAATGTTCTGGGAAATTAACAGTGGATGCGTAGGTGCACAATGTACACAAAAGCACAGTTGTATAAGTTAAAAACATATATAGACACATAAAAAGACTTGTAAAAAAACTCAGTCTACCCTTAGCTTTACTATATGGAAATGGTGGACAGAAGGCTCTGGTGAAGTGGCTATCATGCATTGACTGGCGTTTAGAGTAGTGTGAAACGCCCGCTCAGTCACACAAACCCGGGTTTCTGTGAGGGAAAGACCTTCCCCATGCCATGAGGCAGAGCTATAACGCACTACAGAGGCAGGATGCTACTTGTCATAGCTGTGATAACCAACTGACACGGACCCCTATTACAGGGACGAATACAGGAGGGTAAATATCTGTCACTCTTGCCACAACCTGAGGGTGCAAAGAAGGGGAAGGGGGGAGGGGGCGGGGCAACAGTAAGGGGATTACTCCAAAGGAGTTGTTCTGAACTTCATATGAATAAAGTGTGGAAGTAAAAAAAAAAACTTTAAAAAAAAACATGAAAAAAAGATGTTGAAACCGCTGGCATTTTTGCGCAGGAATGTATGATAATTGCAGCCATATGGTAGGGGTTCTCTTGTTAAAAGTGCGACGGAATGAGCTTCTCAGCTCACAACAATGCTGTTGTTCTCCACTCACATTTCCCATGGCCTGGCTGGGTGGGGGGTGCTGGGCTAAAGGCCCGCTCCCTCACTTTGCCACTGGGGTCCCCGCAGACAGAGAAAAGGACTGGATTTCCACCAGATCACCATGGACTCCCCCTTTCAGCGGTGTCAGTGGTTGGTGTAAACCCTAGCGCTTAGGAATTTCCCCCAGTAATTAAAAACGTGTGAAACCCATATGATCATAACTACTTTTCCTGAGAACATTTATTAATCATACACAAGATGTGGCAACCAAGGTAGAATGAGCCAGTTTTTAAGTTTCAAAACAGTTTAATTTTGAATTAGTTAAAATTAATGACATACTTTCTTGTAGCTAATAACTTCCTTACATTTTCAAAGCTGTTTTGTTTATATAATCACATTCTAAGAGGTACTAAGGCATGACATTCTTACACATTAACATTTTACAGAATTCATAAATTCTCACCATTCGATATCCAAAGCAGCAGAGCCCTGCAGTACTCTGCTAGCAAACACACAATGCAGTTGAATGATGTACAGAGATGTATTATGTGTGCAAATACATTTCATTCTTTACAATATTCATTACCTTAAATTAAGAGATAGAGAGGACAGTTCAAATATACAATTGTCATCATCTTATAGAATTGCATGATTTAATTGTGAAAATGTAACTAGAATTGTCCATAATTCCAGAAAAGCACCAGTAATCAAAAAGGAACATTCACGCACATTCATCTCCCTTCAAATGTGCAACTCTATTCAGCAATTATTATTACATTAACATTGGGTAAGGGAGGGCACTGATGGTGCTGGGATGGATATACAGTATATACTGTAACACCAGACTTTTACCACAGCCTTTATTTACCCCTAGAATTTCCTTTTGGCAGAAATGAATCGAGGCATGGCAAACAATAAAAATAGCAGTCAAAAAACAAAGGCAGACATCGTCGCTATTTCAGTCGGTTCCTTGTGTACATCGCTCATCTGCATTATCATTAATAAGGCGCGAAAAAACGATCAAATATGGAGGGCTAAATAATAGATCAGTGTCATGCTGTTACTGACATTGTTTTGATGTGATGTCTATGAGGGGATGTGCCTTGCAGCTTAAATAACGTCTGCTATTTGTCTGTAGTGTAGTCGATTCACATTCGCATTCGCCGTCTCCCACTGACTACCGCCACATTTCCAGGACAAGGCAAAATAACAGGATGGAAAACATCAGTGCAAATAGATGAAACGGTCACACTTATTCACGGGAACGATGAAGCGCAAACATTGCCCCGCCCCGCCAATTTCTTTTTGAAAGATACAGTTTATTAACAACCAGGGGAAAAATAAGGAAGGAGAGGAAGATGATGATGATGAAGAAGAAAGGGAATATGGAAAAGAAACAAACTCCATTCATTATCACTAATCTCACTTTCATGTGTCACTTCTGTACACAATATGCTTCTATCATTTATGACTTTTTAGCAAATACATGATAGGAAAGGATTACGTTCATCAGAGGATGCCTTTGAAAGAGATATGCTAATTTAGCAAAGGAGCAAGAACAACATCAAATATGTGGCAGTGAATAGCCAAGGGACTTTCAAGCCTTAATATCCTTTAGAAGTGGCTTTATCTCCCTACCACAACCTGCATTCACAGCATAAACAGGAAAAGAGGCTGCCTCTGCATCAAAGCCATGGCAGTCCATAGGAGTCATTTCAGATCAGGTTTAATAAAGGTTATCTGCTGCATGCTAATAAAACAATGGAGTGTGTGTGTGTGTGTGTGTGCGCGCGTAAGAATGTTGTTTTTCAACCTCTTCCTCTTCCTTTTCAGCAGTTTCTTCGTCTTTGCCTTCTTCCTTAAGAATCATTTGATAATGCGGCGTTTCAAGTTCCTCATCAAAGAGTCTGAAAACAGTACGCAACTCGCTGACTCTGACTCCCACTCTCCCGCTCTCCCGCTCTCCCGCTCTCCCGCTCTCCCGCTCTCCCAGAGCTTGTGCAGAGTATCAGAGCAGGGTGGCAGTCGTTTGATAGTTTGATAGTCATTTGTTTTGATCTGTCGGCCCTTTGTCTTCTGTTTGGGTCTAAAACAATGGAAGATTAGAATAAGAAAAGAAGGGGGTTGCAGAAAAAGAACTGCTTTTTTTTTTTTTGGTTTTCATTTCCCAATCTTGCGCGCCTGCACCTCAAAGTCCTCGCAGTGCTTTTAACAGAGTAAAAGTCTTTGTTTCTCAGATGAGAGCCTTGATTCAGAGGCCAAGTCTCACAGATTAATAGCACCACACTTTTTCAGAGAGAGGGAAGGGGACAGCGAATATACACTGCCTGGCCAAAAAAAAAGTCGCCATTGCACCCGTCATGCATAGTGCCCACTGTACAAGCCTCTGGAGGCAGTGTTATGATCTGGGGTTGCTCCAATTGGTCAGGTCTAGGCTCAGCAACATTATGCGGCAATAAAATGAAGTCACCCGAGTGCCTGAATGTACTGAATGACCAGGTTATCCCATCAATGGGCATATTCCAGGACGACAATGCCAAGATTCATCGGGCTCAAATTGTGAAAGAGTGGAGAAGACTTTACGGAGTGGTTAGACTCTCCTGTCATCAATACAAGATCTCGGCCAAAAATGAATGCAACTCTGGACGGAAATAAATGTTATGACGTTGCATTAGGTTGTCGAAACAATGCCACGACGAATGCGCGCTCTAATCAAAGCTAAAGGCGGTCCAACGAAATATTAGAGTGTGCAACTTTTTTTTTGGCCAGGCAGTGTATATCTGCAAACACCATGAAATAGGCCAAGCATTCATGAAAAAAAGAAAACTCAGGAATAGGAATGAATGTGGTTTCAGCACCAGTGCAGTAGGTATTGATGTGCACCATAATATTCAGATTTTTTATCGCATTTACTTGTATCATTGGTGTGAAGACAAATGAAAGAGTATGGTCAGTTCAGGAACATATATGCCCCCCCCCCCCCCCCACACACACACATACACACACTCCTGAGCCCCCCTGGTGGTCCACCACCATCACACTTTCAAAGTTGTGCACATGAGAATGAGAACCAAGCAACACACACCGTTCACAAATATGATAATGTGATATTACAACTTGTCAATTAGTCATTTTGAATAAAAAACAAAACAAAACAAAAAAAACACCTGTTTTATGCATGTCTGCCATAATGATCAAGCAATTTAAACACTCCCTGTGGTACTCAAGTCAATCATGTTTTCAAACATCAAAAGTGTGTATAATGGCACTCTGTACAAATGGAAACACGAGGGAAAAGTCGGTCTCAATTAAAAACGACATCCTGCACCGTTTGTGGACATTTTAATTTTCTTCATTTCACAGTTAAAACTGATTTGATTGAAAGCTAAGTACGGAATGATATGCGATTATTACGATATCCCAATACTGATACCAACACTATGTCAATGACGTATGGTAATGAGAAAACTATTTTTGCTTCAGCAATGTTTGAAAGGCTTTGATCACATCCTAGTTGAACTGAACTGCCCACCATTTTAGAAAAGAAATACCACCCTGGAAACAAATCATTATTAAGAGCTACAATAAATACAAGCTACAAAACTACAAGCCCTTTGCCTGACTCTGTTCTTAATGGAAATTATTAAATGCCCACATGAATAAACTAAATAGCAAACTATAGTTGTGTTACAACCTTTTGTAGCCTCGGAGAACAAGGCATGTTTAAGTAGGTCAATCTTTCTTTTTATCAATGAGGACAGCAGACATCAAACGGAAATAGATTGATGATGGCAGCCAGCATTATTAAAAAAACGTTACGTTGAATTGTTTCAAAAGTATTTCCTTTTAATCTATGCAGCTCCCTACCTTTCTTGGAATTACCACACCTACTTTGTCTCATTGTATCTTTATAGCATATACACTGCCTGGCCAAAAAAAAAGCCGCACACTCTAATATTTTGTTGGGCCGCCTTTAGCTTTGATTACGGCGCACATTCGTCATGGCATTGTTTCAACAACCTTGTGGTTTCACAACATTTATTTCCATCCAGAGTTGCATTCATTTTTGGCCGAGATCTTGTATTGACGACGGGAGAGTCGAACAACTTCGTAAAGTCTTCTCCAGCACATCCCAAAGACTTTCAATGGGGTTAAGGTCAGGACTCTGGTGGCCAATTCATGTGTGAAAATGATTCCTCATGCTCCCTGAACCACTCTTTCACAATTTGAGCCTGATGAGTCTTGGCATTGTCGTCCTGGAATATGCCCATTGATGGGATAACCTGGTCATTCAGTACATTCAGGTACTCAGGTACTGACTTCATTTTAAAGCTGCATAATGTTTCTGAGCCTAGACCTGACCAATTGAAACAACCCCAGATCATAACACTGCCTCCAGAGGCTTGTACAGTGGGCACTATGCATGACGGGTGCAACGGCGACTTTTGTTTTGGCCAGGCAGTGTATTTTTATAGTTTAAAGAGAAACATTTCTAAACCAGTGTAACCAGATGAATGATTTCCATGCAACACTTGTTAGAGATCTGGAACACTTTCACACCTTGGTGTGTAGCAGCCCCTCGGTTAGGAGGTTACAGAATATTTCTGACAATTATCACTGTGACATTTATCCGCAATAGTATTTTTTTTCATTTTGTGAGTACATCATTTCTCTTTACATCACAGTTTTCTTATCCACCTTATGTTCTCCGTGCTGAATTCAAGGTATTCTGGTAACGTAAAGTTGCATTCATTTGTTCTGCACGTCATGAGAATTTCGAGTGCAATGTGATTTTTAAAAATTCATAATTTTTTTACACACACCTCGTAGTGATCACATAGGCTATGCGTAGCCGAAGTGGCATACGTGGAATGTGTTGTCACCACAAATATACATTCGGTGGTAGTGAAATTAAAGGTTTACTATTAAAATGTACATTTAGTATAGTGTGACGGATTTAGTGTGGATGAGCCAAAGGACTTCAGCATGAAGGCAACTGTGCCTGGATTAGTCCAAGTTACAGTCAGGTGCCCCTGGGGGAGGTGGCAGTCATAATAGGCTAATATCTGCTCTGATGGATGCAAAGCTAAATGAGAACAGCAGGGGAGAAAGAATAGGCATAGACTCATTATCTTTCTTATGGGCGCACGCCCTCAACTTCTCATTCCCGCCAACTCTCAGTCCCTGTCAAGAGCATCCGTTGCCTTATTGCGCCAACATCCCCCGTGTGAAGATACTGATCGTAAATAGTTTCGCTTTCCAGTTATCTGCATTTTATTCACAACACAACAAAGCCGCTTTCTGACGAAACGTACCATGTCAATTTCTCTAGTCCAAAAACCGCTATATACCATCTGTATTTTTCCATCAATGAGTCAGTTTAGGTTAGGACACCCAATTTTACATTAATCAGGTTTAAAATGCTGCATCTGGGCTGCTGGATGGCTAATTCGGGTAAGGCACCAGGTAAGGCACCAGGTAAGGCACCAGGTAAGGCACCATGCTTTGGCGCATGGATGAGCCTCACGGCCTCGGATCGAATCCAGACTCTGGCAGCGCTGACTGTGGCCGGTAGCTCCGCAGGGCGATGCATAATTGGCACCAGCGTCGCTCAGGGTTATGGGAGGGTTCAGTCGGCCGGGGTTCATCGCTCTTCGGCGACCCACGCTGGCCGAAAAGGGCGCTCGTAAGACTGCGTGCAAATTTCGCATATGAAAAGTCCTTCCACCGATGCAGCTCTATGTGAGCTTAGCTGCGGTCTGCCACGTGAAAAGAAGTAGCTGTTGATACCGTGTGTTTCGCAGGACAACCGTGGATGTCTCAGCTGCAACACGGCTGCGGTTGAAGGCAGTTGGACATTCCAGATTGAGGTGTGAATCTGATAAATACAGCCCGGGTTTAGGCTGCAAATAAATAAACTAAACTAAAAAATGCACAAGCTTATTATAGCCTGTGTAGTGCGTACATTGGTGCCAAATCTTCACACCTTTTAACTTTTGTTCATGTTATTATAGCATGCAAAATATCTAATGCAGGAAAAACACACTGAAAGTGTCCTTACTTTACCCCAAAATGTAGTTTGTCAGTATGAAGTTCTTTCCGTGAGCTACTTCAATATGGCTTGGCTGTGCTATTTCATGAAAAATACATTTTACTACACAATATTTATGCATGTCATGTCATAAAACTGTACCGCATTTATGCTGTTCATGATATTGTGTGTCTCTTTCATGAAAAGTCACTGGTGGACACAATTCACTGTACTTGGCGTCATGTTTAACTTAAACTGTTCAGAGTACTGTTATGCCAACACCCTCAGCTTGAAGATAGTGATCTTAATCTCTATGAAAAATGCCCTTTCAAATGCAATGGACCATTCTCTGTTCTAAAGTAACCCATATATGACTAAACCAGTGTTTTTTTCCACGAAAATGTACATTTTAATCAAGGCTTGCAATACAAAGCAAACTTGGTTTCATAAAACCATGGAAAAATATAGACAGTATTCTCTCTATCTCTCTCTCCCTCAAAAACATATCGATACATATCCACATTCTTATGCACCACGCAGCAGTGTGTTCAAACAAGCACTCACAGACACACACCAGTCCAGCATGATGGACCAAATTATTCTAATTTCACGCTGAAGTCAGAGCCGGGAGAACGGAGAGCTGCTTCTCACAGTGATCCAGCACTTATTGTGCCTTGACGGAGGAATGGGGAGATTGCTTATAACCGCCACATTTGATCCTCTGTATAAGCATTTGGAAGGTCGCTCCATCTTTCATCCGAGCATTTTAATGTTTCTGTGTATTAGGCGCGGCCGAAGAGGCTGCCGGTCGTTCCAGGTCCTCCCCACTCTGTAACTGGCATCAGCCGCGTTAAGGTGTCGCTTACGGGCACGGCTCTCCCCCGTGGTGTGAGAAGCCTCCAGGCTGATTTAACTCTCACCAAAAGCACAGTAAAGAAAGAGGAGACGCAGAGGCCTGGGCTCCATGCAGCCCCTCTCTGCCCTCCACAGCATCCCGCCCGGCTGACATTACGGGGCATGAGACACTCAGAGCCGGCTTTATGGCTAGCGCACTGCGAGGGAGAAACCGTGAGGAGAGGCGAGGCGACGGGAAAGAGAAGCATAGAAAGGGAAGAGAGGCGGGCCTGGGCATTTTCAATAAGCAGAGACAGAATCTGATTAAGAAATGACTGCATGTGTATAAAAAGCATCCCCTCCTTTCTGAGGCTCCCCCCCCCCCCCCCCCTTCTTTAGCCCCCTCTTGTTCGTTTTATCTCCCTGTAAAATAATGAAAGAGTACGCTCGCGACTGCTTTCCCATTGATGTTAGAATACACAACCGGCAGATTCAAAACGCTGTCTGGGATCAAAGGGAATGGTTCTCATTCCAATGAAATTATAACAGAGATGGGAGTTGGGGTACAGAGCTCATTTACTAAGACTGTGAGGCAAATAGTCGTTAAAGAAAGGCCAGTAAGTAAGCATTAAATGGAAATACCTCCGATTCTTTCGGATTAGGATAAGAGCCTTTCTTGCAAGGGCAGCTAATAATATTCATTTAAAATACATAAATGGGAAATGAATCGGCTGGAAAGAGGGTGATTGCACATATTTATTTAAGGCTGTCGGAATTAAAGAATAAGATCTTTGAGAATGCTTAGAGGAGCATGGACTCTCCGTTCCCCGTTCTTTGAAGTACTCGAGTCTGGAAAATTAAACTCTTAACAAAATACTTACAGCCATAAAGTCAAGAATTAGACGTCTGTAAGAAATTGTGCTCTTTGGAGTTCCTGAGATGGTGGAAGCTGGGTTTTGAGAAATAGAACACATAGTATCTGCGGCAATAATACCAGTTCCCTGCATTAAGAAAACCATCTTACTTTATTGTGCACTTTGTTAAATTAATATAATTAAATTGATAATTGCTAGATCGTATTACATATTGTATTTCTATAGGTTAAAGACATGCAATACAGCAAATTACTGATTTGTGTAGTGGGTGGCTGGGTATTGACGAACCATCACAAGAATCACTGCTTCCAATAAACCTATGAAAACAAACACCAAAAAGCCCTCTTTGAATCGTCCTTAGAAGGTCAGTGGTGTTACAGGTCATGGGCTGTTCTCCTGATGTCCTTGGTGATCTAAAGAAGAACAACAAATGGCTACGAGGCAGTGAGTAGGCTACTGTTACAGACCAGTTGGCTGTGATGCTCCCAGTCTGACCTCTGATCATTTTCCATTTGGGAACAGTCAAAACAACACAATCATATAACTTGATGAATTCATGGGTTATTTGCCAATCAGTCGCCATTAAACCTGAAGCAATTTCAGGCTTTTTAATGACGTAATATTTTTCATTTATAAATGCTAGACCTGGGACCTCATTTATATCACAATCAAACTGTATCTCAAATAGTGGCTTACGCAGGAAACCATGACTGCGCGTGAATCCCCAAAGTGGGCTGTGTTCCTGCATTAAGTATAACATTTAATTGATAATCAATTTATCTTAGCATTATGAGTGCAAGCAATGTTGAAATGCAACCTTACTCAGAGAGAAATGTCTGCTATTAGCCGCATTCACAAATAGGGGAAATGCTAAAGCAAGTTCACGTGATTTTTATAAATCAAGCTTAAGCATATTTTAGGAAATTATTTTAAGATTACGTTTAAGTTTAAATCCAAGAACATTTTTTAGAAATTAGGTTCCTGGTTTTTGTACCCTGTGTGTGTGTGTGTGTGTGTGTGTGTGTGTGTGTGTGTGCCGGTGTGTATAAAGAGAGGCATAAAGAGTTTGTGAGTCCCTTTTTAATGACTAAAGTTTAGTGTGGCAGTTCAGCCAGACTCTGACAGATTTAGATTAAGTGACGAAACTCCAGTGGTTTCTATAGCTACTGTAGAGTTCAAAGGAGGCCATCTTTCCAGGCATGAGAGAAGAAAGAGCCAATCACAGAGGGTGAGAGCAGATGACCTCTGGGTTACAAGTCAGACACCCCCCCCCCCCCCACCCCCATTCCTTGCCCCCTATGGAGACCTCTGTTCCTGGATCTGTGGCTGGCCAGGTCCCAGACACCATGGCCACGGTCACAGAGACACGCCAATCTTTGTATCAGGGCTATATTAGCCCATTTTCTTAAAGAGAAGCCTTTGAAGTGACACCAAAGTCAGGCACAAGAATCTCTCATCTGAGGTCTTTTTTTAAGCTGCAGTGTCGACATTTCAGACTGCTTTCGTTTTTTCTTTTTTTTTTAATGCCGGGGCTTTGATTTTTCTTTTTCAAACGCTAATTTTAACATCTTCAAGAAGAAGCAAAGCCTCATCGTTTTGGTTCTTTCGTCTAGAATCTTCTCTGACTCTTTTTTTTTGTGTGCCATTAACAGGTCTTTAAACTTAAAAAAGATAGTTTGCAGCAGAAACTTGTTTGTGATGTTTTATGTGAGTCAAATTGCTATATTTGAAAGATTTTGTTTTTTGTTTACCAGGTTTCATTTACTCCCTGTATCTTTTGTGACCCGTTTTTAATTATCTGGCTATTTGTTTCTGTACTGAATAGAGTAGGACTGGAACCTTACATGTAAACAAGGACTGTTTGACATGTAAGGTTCTCGATGAGCCCTTGGGAATGGATGTGCAGCTCAGACATGAATATGGTTCAGTGACTGGCTTCCCTGCAGCCAGAGAGAGTGAGTGAATAGACGCTTAATTTCAGGCTCTCAACAAAAAGGTACTGATAAATTGACTAAAGGGGAGATTAGAATGTTAAACCGGACTGTGGTGTCATGTTTTCCAGTTTCCAGGTTATTCGAGTATCACGTGCAAAGGAATAAGTAGTCAGGCACAAAATGGCCTGACACAACATTCTAAACCGAAGCCAGATATTAGGGGGAGGTGACTCTATTAGCTTTAAACGTGAGCCTTGTGCTGCAGGATACATCCTACAACTTAAAGAGCACAAAGTGGAGGCTTTGTGCGGTAATGCCGCTGCCACTGGAAGGGTTTCTGCATCGCAGAAATCACCTGCATCGCACTGGAACCTGGCAACACAAAGAGTAACTGCAGAAACAAAAGGAAAGCAAAGGAAAGTTATGACGAAAATACGTCTGAGCGCTTCCATTTATAGCGAATGCAAAATGTCAGAAATCGAAGAGGGATTGATTAATTCCCAGCGCATTTAAAATGCTTGCCTTTCTGTCCAACTTTAAGCAAAAAAAGAATTAAGGGCACATCCTGTTACAAAATACAAACAAAAAAACAAACAAACAAAAAAAAACACACACAGGATACACACACCCACAGATGCACAAACATACACGCATACTGTATACACAGACACCCAGTGCACATGCCCAATGCATGCACATTAACACTTTCTACTTTACGGCTAAATGTGACTCAGAAACACAAATGAGAAGTGTCCTAGATTGTGGGACTAAAATAAGAAATATTGAGCAACCCAGCAAAAACAGTATCTGCATCTATTTCTGTGACCAATGCACTGCAGTACTCTTACTCTTAGACATTTTAATCTGATGCAGCACATTCCACTATATATTCCAGCTCAGGTTCATTCATGGCTTGGATGGGTACTGTTGTTGTCTGTGTTTGTATAAACATATGCAAGGACCGTGCAAGTTGTATGTGGGAACACACAACTATTTATGTGTATGTGACATAAAACCCATTTATCTTAACGAGATCTTGTAAATTATTTCAACTGATTGTCACTTTCCAGGAGGAATGAACAATGCTGTATTTCCCCAATGTTTAAAATGTCAATTGTGGCTATAACAACTAGAAAGAATAAATATGGCACAGAAAAAAAATACGCATATATAATTTTGAGTATTTACAATAATTAGGAAATACTTCATACATTGAGCAAATGTTTCAAACAATTATATTTCTTGTTGCATCAAAACTGAAGTCTTGTAAGGTGTCACCTTGTGTCTTAGAATGGTTGTTGTATGAATCCATTTTGAAGAGCAACTCACTATGGCTCAATGCTTTCCCTTAATGATTTTCAAGTCTTTAACTGGCATGTTAAAATTCAGCATTGTATACCAAAGGGACTCATGTAGCATGTCAATACATGTGCCAAGCGCTACAAATTGCAGGCAGTGGAAAGGATCCTTTCGACTGGTTAGCATTGTATATGAGGTGGCTGAAATAGAAGAGAATTAAATTAGTAAACTGCTCTTGGATGTATAGATATAGTTTCTCAGGAGCAAAATTTAAACAACAGTAACTATGTGTACATTATCTTATTTTAACTGTTTAGTCCAACAAAAATTCTGTTTTAATTGAAGATATTTTATTTATAAACAATGTTCTGTTCGAAGCTTTGATGGAAAGTCAAGACTGGGTCATTCACACGAACATGAACACATTTCAACAACATTCATGTGAAAGCAATGTATGTAAGTTCACAAACTACGACATCAAAGACATAGCTGGAATATGCCAGCACAATTGTTAAAAAGATCACCTGCCTTCTGCCTCTAAAGCATGCCTATAGAGTCAAAGACACATCCAGGATGTTACGTTGAAAGACTTTTTTTTTTTTGCTTTTGTGCAAGCATGACATTCCAGGGTAATCCATCTTTTTCAAACTATTTCAAAGTTTCACACGGCCACGCCAAACGTATCAAGCAAGTAAAACACAAAGAGGTCTCAAACAGGAAGCTCCCACCATGGCTATTAACAGGAATACTCCCACAAATACTCCCACAATGATAAAAGAGAGGACATTGGATACTGAGACATATGGCTACTTGAAAGAACTGTAAATCTGTATAACACTCACACAGTATGAAAATAGATAACAGCTGCAAAATTTGGAACAAAAGTTTTGCTTTTGCACGAATTAAACAGCAAACTTTTAACAAGTTCCGCACAAGTTGACTCGCTGCTTTATAAAATTATTTACAGTATTAGAATGGATTATTTTTCATTTCACGTGGCTTAGCCTAAAAGGCTGACATTTTTTAAAATCTTGCATGCAGTACTGGACCTGCAACCTCATGACCCCCTTGCCACACGAAAAGAGTGTTGAAGTACCTGCAGCGAGGGCTCCCTTCTGTGTTTACCTGGGGATGCAGCTGCGTAGACTGCACTACATATCATAAACGTCTGTAGGAAGGCAGAAGAAAAGATCAATCCAAGGTATTATTAATGTTTTTTTTTTCCTGTTAGGATTGGAATGGGTTAGATTTCTTATTCGGGTACAGAGAAAGAAAAGACAAGAGTACATCCCAGAGGATAACACGTAAAAGTGTGCTAACACATTTTTTTTACGATGTGGTCCTCGATGGAGGACACACAAGAGGACCACAGTACAAAAAACAAACAACATTAACAGCAAAAAAAAAACATTTTTAGGCTATTACATAAATATAGTCAATATTCACAATTATTATTATTACATTCAATTATGTTAACTCAAATAGAACATTCCTATAATGCCCAGACACACGTCACATGCACAGGCACATATCTCTGGAGCACAAAGTGATCCGAAGGTTTTTTGGTACCATCTAAACATGAATGAATGAATGAATAAATTATTCATTAATCCTGTTAAAAGAAACATGAAGCATGTCTTTCTGGTTGGACGAACAGAATGGAAAAGACCTGCAAATTTTCAACATTTGCACAATATATAATGTACCATACATGTATGAGATCCTACTAAACCTCTAGCAAAGAAGTGCGCTCACGCATGCCTTATGTGCATAGACACATATCAAGGGCTTTGCCATGAGTTTGTCACAATGCTGTGCCTGCACTAAGCAAACCACAGGTTTACTGCAACAGTGTAGCAGTGTATTAGCCAGGTCACAGTCTCAGTCCATAAAGGCTATGCCATTGGCATTCCTGTTAAATGTATAGGAATTCACATTACATATCACCTAGTGTTTCCCTACATAATAGCAAGATTGCATGTTTGTCACAAGGTTGGATTCTTCTACCACTAAACATATTACAATCTGAAAGTACACTTCCAAAGATTGTCGAAGCCTTTCCCCCCCTCTTTGCCATAATCCCCCTCTCTCCTCTCTCCCTCTTTCTCGCTCGGTTTTCGCCCCCACTACCAGTTTGTATCAATGAATCAAACCATCAAACAAAAGTACGCTTCACATCATATCAGGTATAGAAGGCATGCCCCAGCATTTCTAACAGCTTCGCAAAGACACCCGTTTCAAGTCCTCGCAGGATGTCTGACTTGCATTGATGTTCAAATGGATAGCTCATGGGCAAAAGCTTAGCGGGGGAGGGGAGGGGTGCTTTTCACCTCTAAACCGTGCGTCCACATCCTACCAGGGAAGCACGGAGGATGGGTTTCAGGCAAAACACCTACTTGCTTTCTTCTTTTCTCCATCCCCTCACCCTTAGGAATGGCAACAAATTTTGGAGAAAGAAAACTGGGAGCTCATTTCTTTGATGAAAATCAGCTCGATCATCACAGCTCTGGCGTGAAAATAGCTACCATAATAGCCTTATTTCTAATAAACAGAGAAGATATTGGGTAGTGTCGCCCGTATTCTGAGCACCAGCAGCTAAAGTAAAGTCTCCTAGCACATAGCTGCATTGGGACCAAAAAGATGGCCACCCAGTTATCATTGATGTTACACATGAACAGTACGTGTCGACCTCCAGGTTTCACCTAAATTGCTCTCTTTTAACTTAAAACAATGTGATGCAGCACAGACACAGTTGGCTTTCACTAAGGTTTTGATGAGTATGCTGTAACATAAACCAGTGGGAGATACCTTTTGAGCTTTTCGTTCTTTCCACAGCCAAAGCCCATCTATTTAATAAAGAACCACACGACTACAAAGAGTTAGATCACAAATCTGCTATCTGCGCCAGGGACTGAAAGGAATATTAAAAACAAAATTGCGGTTCAAACATTAAACCATTGCCCAACGCTCAGATGCATTAATAAGGAGGTATGGGAAACCATTATCATATTTGTTTTTTAAATTATGAGTTAGATTAATAGCATCAAAACCACTCAATATTTCACTCCTACTAGCTTTTGTCACCTACGCCCTCCTCCCCTGTCACATGCAAGCCTAATTTTCCTGTTTTTCTAGGGAAGACTTTCACGGTTCACAAGATCAAAGGCTCACATAAGCTCTTGGTGTGTTTACATCAGCCTGCATCCAAGTGAAGGCAGCACTGATCACTGTTCCTTTCACATTTTCACTTCCCATCATCCTTTGCTCCATCTATGCCACCCACACCTGTTTGTTCTTTTAAGGCATGACATCAACAACTCGCACAAACAGAGAGGCCCAGAGGCACCGTCCACTCCCAGAAAATGTCTCAGCCCCAATCTAGCCTCGATGCAAACATGATTCAGGGAGATGACGATAGCATTCAGAGCCATGTTACTGAACCTCTTACACCAGTGAGACTTCATGTGAAAGAAATCCCTCTCTCCCGGCACAGGGTCCCCATCACTTGGATTTCTTTGCCCGGAGGAACACCAGCTGGCAGACCAGAGGAATCTTCGTGTGAACATTTATTTTGTGAAAAAATTGAATACATCAGGATCACAAGATGTCAGTGTATTTTGTTCATTAATGAAAAGCCAACTGAGTGTAGATCTGTTATGGTTTAGAGATATATTAGAACTGTTTTCTGTGGGCTTGAAGCCCTTGATAAAACCCGTAAATATAAATCGAGCTACTCGGTATGAAGAAATTGCTTCATGATTGAAAGCAAACAAATCACCTTGAGTAAAATTGACAACTTTTAATGAATGAGAAATAAATGAAAAAATATACAGTAGAAATTAATGAACTAATAAAGGTTAATGACATACCTGCAGCAAGAGCTAATCTACGCAAGGTCCACCAGAGAGTGCAGTGGCTTCCCTCCGCCTGTTATTAAGCTCCCTAGTCCCTCAAAGTCACACAGGAGAGATTCTTCCAGACCAGAGGTGTGCACAGAGGATTGGAATGTCCCCCTCTGCACCCAGAGGGCATTCCTCTTGCTCTACCTTCGCAGAGGTGCAGGGCGAGCACTCTCACTGGTGTTCATTTTCATGTGCGGTTTATAATTGCAAAGTCAGTGCTTAATGCTGAACTGCACCGCCCGAGGCATGCACAGTTCAGTGCATATCGGTTACACCGAGGAAGAGCCCCCTTTTAGAGTTCAGGCTTCAGAAGAGGAAGGCTAGGATTTCATTCACTCGGAGCTGATAAACCATTTTATTCTAATAATTCATAAAAACTCCCCGTACCCAAACAATTGCCAAACTCAATCTTATCATCTCAGCGGCAGCATTTCAAAAAAAAAAAACATACTCTGTAAAGTATCTGAAGCCCCCGCTTAACAATCTGCGATTATTTTAACAGCAGAGTCATATTTTATGATAATTATGAGAACGTATTCCCCATGCACATTGGAGAGAACAAACACAACAGCTCCACCATAGCCGCCAAACAAGAACCATATGTTTGCACTTCATGCTCCTCCCCTCCCCCTTTTCCATGGGAAACATGTAAATACAAAGATCCAGAAACACATGTGGTTAGTCATGAAGCTGTAAATGCACCGCCCCCCCCCTTCTCCTTACCCTGGGCCCCGACCCCTCACCCAAAAAAACATACCAAGGAGAACAAGAAAGAAGGTACCAACAGAGAGGGAAAACAATGATCTGGGAATCACGGCGTTGGGCAACAACCCTAATTGCTTGTGTGAGAAAACAGAGGAGGGGACTGGAGACGCCGAGACAGGGCCGAACTGCTGCAGCCTGCAATTGGGGAAAAAGATCTCCTCACAATGGCCCGCTCTATTGCACAAAGCGAGCCTCCAGTAAAGTGGTGTGTGTAGGACGCATAAGACAAACACGGAAGACAATGAACTTCAGTCATTAAAGAATGGATATGCCTTGCTGTGGTCTGCTCTCCTGCACAGCGCAGAAACCCCCTCTGAGGCGGACCTTCGTGCCTGTGGCCTCTGTGTCCTTGTGTGCCCTCTTTTACATCAGGGCCACATACAGTCACTTGGGCCTTTACCCCAGTGTCTGTTCACAGTCAGGCTTCCTAATCATTAACGGTCTTTGTGAGACACTGTATATTGTTCATTCCTTTATGAACGTCTTTCCCCGTGAGAGCTAGTGAGAGGTAACATCTTCTTCGGCTGTTAAGGGAAATAGTGCGCAGCTGGGCCATGCGTATCCAGCCCTTGTAGGATTTGGGTTTTTTATTATGGGCAGTGCTGGTTTAGTCCTGCAAGACTCTGAGAGGAGCATCTGCATTCTGCAATTGCCACTTATCTAATGAAGGTCAAGGTGAAGTATAATCATAATAACACTTGATTCTCATCTGCCGATGAGCCAGAAATTCCCAAACGTATTTTTCCCATTTAAACCATTATTTGTATTCCTTATTTTGATAATCTCACTGAGACCAGACAGCTTGGCTTGTCTTTAGTGTTAAATACAAGGTTTGAAAGATGGCAGCGGTGACTAGTGAAGAAGTGTTAAACTGGTTTCAGCGTGTGTCTCTAAGTCAGCTTTTACACCCCTATTACTCAAATCACAGTCCTCAAAGGTCGAGAACTGCTGGTTTTCCACCCTCCCTTTAACTGGGAGCCAGGTGTGAAGACAGTCTGGCCAATCAGTTGCACTAATTGTTCAGTTAATTACCTGGAAGAAAAGACAACCAGGGCCGGATTTGGATTTGAGGGCCAGATTTGCATATCCATGTTTTACACTGCTGGCTAAAGCCAGCTCTCTGTAGGGTTGGTCGTCTTAGGAGTTTTCAAACTCAATCCTGGGGACCCACTGTGTATGCTGCTTTTTGTTCCTACCATAATTGCTACTTGGAATAGTAATGAGCTGTTAATTGTTCTCAATTAGACACTTAATGTCTTCTGACGGATGGTTTACACTCTTAGGGCCCTATCTTGGCGATCTTGGCGCTTAGTCTAAGCGCATGGCGCTAAGTCCATTTAGGGCGTGTCCAAGTCCACTTTTGCTATTTTAACGGCGTGTTTTTTTGGCGCTAAGCACGGCGCATGGCGCAACTGGGCTGAACCTAGTCGCTTCATTAATTATAGGTGTGTCTTGGGCGTAACATTCAATAAACCAATCAAAATGTCATATCCCATTCCCTTTAAAAGCCTGCTTTTCCACCTTGGCGGATTGCTTATGATGGCGAAACAGACATGCTCGTGCGTGTTTAGTGTGATCAAGGAATAGGCTAAATGGAGTATGATCAATATTATTCGGACTAACCATTAGCCTATGAGTTCCCGGTAATTCCAGACAGGGCTGTTATTTTACAAAATATGTGCGGTTAAATTTCGTTAAAAGGACCTGCAACAGCTGAGAATAAGCTATCAATAGCTTCAGTCTCACCTTAGAAAACGCCAAATTAGCCTGCTTGTTCAGCGAATTTCGTTTGATTATGCAATGAAAGTGTCAAACATCAAGTTCAAGCTTCATCCAAAGTTCATTAGGCTACCTGCATAGTAGGCTAATATTGATTAATAACATACATACCGTTGTTTTGCCTTAATGATGACACTAAATAGCCATACAATAAAGCTGTCAGGTTCGCAACCCATAAGTTCACGCATATTTCCCCTTGTTTAATAATGTCCTGTTTATGGAAATGTGACCAACCTGTTTTACTCGTAGCGTAATCCTTTAAAACAATCCACTTTCCCAGGAAGACCGTTAAACATGCGACTTACAGCAGGGGAAACAGAACATGCAGCTCACGTGCAGAGAATGGCATTAAAATTAATTGTGAATTAATTGTGTAACTTGCTGCAAATTTGTTTTAGTTTCTAATTAGACGCTTAGTTCTCTTTAAAATCGTTTTGTTCAGTTAAGGAATAACGGGTGAAATCAGCTGGGTTTTAAACGGTGAGAGTATGGAAACCTGGTCACTGTCATTTAAAAAAATATGAAGGACGAAGAATAGCTAAGGTTACAATTTAGTTAACATGGTGACATCTCCGTTTTTTAACCATAGGCTATCGAAAAAAAATTTATGCACAGCGAATCCGCTGTAGCCTAGGCTATTTGAAAAACAATAAATGCAATATTCACTGGACAAGGTTTTGAACTTTTTTCAGTCACAAACCATTCTATTTACTTACAGGCTGTATTCACAGATAAACAGAGCTGTATTGTAATGACATCTGAAGCGCATTTTCAGAACTGAAATGTCCGTCTATTGCCGTGCGCGAGTTTTCCATTGAATGACAATTCACGCATTAGGTGCAAAGACAATTCGCGCATTAGGCTTGATAGCTATAGGTGTTATCAGCTCCTTTTTAATGGATAGCCATTGTCCCCTACCATCGCACATCGCCTGGATGTTGATGGAGTGGGCTGAGAGCAATGTAATGTGGCATTGTTTCCCTTCGCTGATGGAAAGGTATGTGGACCTATGGAACCTTTTATTATTATGCATTTTTGATATAGCCTACACAATAATAATATTTCACATTATGATCTAGATATTTTAGTCATGCCTGTGCACGCCCCTGTGTGTAACAGACAGGAGGGTATGCGCGTTGTGCACACGCCTATGTAGACGCACTTATATGCGCCGTTAAAATAGCATGTAAACAACTGCGACATGACTTTAGACCAGGTTTGTGGTGGTTCTAGCGCAAGCGCTTTCTGCTGGCTCAAGATAGCAATACGCCAAAAAGAATCCTGGCCACTCCTCATCTTAAGACCAACACGCCCAGTTCACTAATGATGGCGCAAGAGTTACGCCGTCAACATGCTAGTTTGACGGCGTAAGCGTTAGGCGCTATTATGGACCTAGCGCCGGGTGTAAGATAGCAAAGACACTTGCGTTTGCGTTAGCGCCGCTTTGCGCCGGGTGTAAGATAGGGCCCTTAAGGTCACATGTCGGAATAGCTGAGTAAGCCATGAATAATAAATATTCCACACTCATATCCCATAACTTTTAATCGGTCAGATCAAATACTGCTTTAGTTTTCTGTAATGTGCTGTGTGACAAATTATGCCTTTAGGTTACATTTTGATTTATCCAATTAAAGACTGACAGGTGAAATCATTGGGGTCCTAATTGCCAAAAGTATGGTGACCTGACAATGAGCTCGCCTTGTATTATGCTGGAGTGTGTGAAAGTATGAAATAATACTAGAAATTAAACACACATTTTCAACAACCTTAACTGAAGATATTGGTTGTGACAAAAACCAGCATGCCTGAGTGTGAAAACCATTGTCTAAGCAACTGTCCTTTCTTGGCATAACAATTGAATTTCAGACTGAAGACCAAATTAATGAGAGTGAACCACAGCATTAGGGATTCATTACATTACATTACATTACAATTATTTGGCAGACGCTTTTATCCAAAGCGACGTACAATAAGTGCATATTGAAGGTCAATGACGCGACTACAAAGCAGATCCGACAAAGCACAACTTTCTCACAGCGTAGGAGCTAGGATTCCAGTATATTCTGCTATTTACTGCCTTTACATTTGTAAATATTAGTGTATATTGAGATTTAACTATCATGAGATACATGCAGTAGCCTACTTCGCGAAAGGTTGGTGCTGCCTTGAGCTTCAGGAAGGACTACAAGAAACACAGGTCATGTGACTGGTCCTACGGCTACGGCGTTGGGATTTTTATTCTGGTGGCGCCTGGAGTGGCTCCAAACCAGGAGCGGCCTGACCACAGCTCCACAGCTGTCTGGGGAATCAACTTTGTGGGACGGTGGTATGCAGGACACGATATCAGCTTTTCAAATGGAAATTCTGTGGGTTTTCTTGTGTCGAAATATAGGCCCTCGCTCGATCGCTCGAGTCACAGAAAAAAAGTCTGATGCTCAAAAATGGCGAGCAGGGTGGCTCCCACAGCCACGCCCGTCTGGTCCCTTTCTGCTCTGAAGTCAACGGCCGGTCGCAGCCGACCACAGTGACCTGATTCGCCACATCACTAGCGCAAAACTCCCTGCCATTTCTGCCTCACTCCATGTTTGCTGTCATGGTCAGTCCACACAGTCCTTGTTCGTTGTCATCTTTGGTGTTCTTGGATCACAACCAGATGTGCAGCTTCAACCCCTGAGACACGAATGGACTACAATGTTCTATGATCATTACAGCTGGACCACAACATCCTGCAGGTTTAGCCATTTGCAAGAATTGGGGTTGCTTTGGAGATGTTGAAGCTATTATTTGCATCATAATTATGTATTTGCAAAGAAGGTGCCCTTGCTAATGGTGACTTGCCATTCTGAAATTCAAACCTCAGGAGTATGTTACCGATGTTTTGAAACAATGCAGTGCAGGTAAAATATTTTGTAACAGTCTAAATTGGCAATATCTACTTGAACCCATTGACCTTTGTTTTGAAGCACAGTTCTAACAATGTCTCTCAACTTTGAGAACGTCCCTGTAATTGTATTAGTTTCTAAGAAAATACAGCTCTGAATGGAAGCATTGAACCATATTTATTTTGTATCAAAACCCTCCCAATTCACCACTATTACTTTAAAAAGAACAAAAAGCTATACAAACAGCTCTGTACACGGAAAGTTCAGGTGAGAATCTCACTGAACAGTTACATCCAAATAAAGCTAGCTGCCTTTTAGAGTGCTAAAAATGGCATTCAAGTATATGCATTCAGTGACCTTTTGTGATAAAAGTTTCGAAAATGATATTTTTAACAATATCATGACCTTTCAATATTCAAAGAGGCATAAAAATCCCTGGCTGGCAAAGCCCGGGAAGAGGTAAGGAGGTGTCGGAAAACCTGTATTGTGGAAATGTGCATCCAAAACTGGCCTTTTTTCCCCCCTTTTGAGCACCAGTCACTCGAGGCAAGAGACAAAACGGATATAGTGACAAGAGTGTTCCGTTTGGCAGGGGTGGTATGCGGCCCTTTGTGTCTTAAAGATCAGGTTGTCAGATCATTTGGGTGCTGTGAAGTCAGCACTGCTTTCGTAACAATGGAGGAGAAACAGAAGCCCATGCTGACCACAGGGTCACATCCCATCTCCGTTTCACCAGGGGTTTTCAAAAGCGTCCGACCTGTGGTGTTTACTGCATAAGAGAGCTACTAAATATGTCTGTGGTTCTCCCTTTGTAAATATAACCCTGGCCAGAAGAAACTTTTCACCATGTTTACAGTGGTTTAGTCACAAGCACCATTCTGCCCAAAGAACAGAAGTCAGGACCACAACAGGGGGTATTTTGTTAAAGCAGATTCCATTTACTGATTCTGCCTCTGGTAGAGACACTAAATAAATATCACGAAAATACGTATACCTTTAATAACAACAGCACATCAGTGAACTGTTGAATATTTGTGTGCAAGAACTGTGTTCAATGCAAAACAACAAGAATGAAAGGTTGAATTAAATGATCACATGACATAATCACAAGTTAGCGGCCAAGCGACATGAGTCAGTCACTTCAACAGTAGCAACAGCTAACGGTCAGTAATGGATTTTTTGCTTTGACTTAGCTTGCCTGAATTGCAGTGGAATCAGTGTATGCAGGTGAGCACACAGGCATAAGGGCACCCTCTCAGTACATCTTTATTCGGAAAGGTTATTCATTATGGAACCCAGATTTTACAAAAAGCATACTCAACAAAATATCTAAAGAGAAATAATCCACATCTGAGGCACATTTGGCACTTTTTTAAGGTAGCATATCCGGTGGTCTCTGGTATCAGTATAAACAAAATTCTAGTCAGTTACTCAACTTTTGACACCATGGGACAAATAATAATCATCTATAACCAAAACTCTTTTTGGTACTCAATGGGTTCTACAACTCTATGGTTTCTGTGCTGGTTTCCTCCCTATCAACATAACAAAACAGTAACATAGAAACGCATTCACCCTGAAATACACTGCCTGGCCAAAAAAAAAGTTGCCGTTGCACCCGTCATGCATAGAGCCCACTGTACAAGCCTCTGGAGGCAGTGTTATGATCTGGGGTTGCTTCAATTGGTCAGGTCTAGGCTCAGCAGCATTATGCAGCAATAACATTAAGTCAGCTGAGTACCTGAATGTACTGAATGACCAGGTTATCCCATCAATGGGCATATTCCTGGATGACAATGCCAAGATTCATTGGGCTCAAATTGTGAAAGAGTGGTTCAGGGAGCATGAGGAATCATTTTCACACATGAATTGGCCACAGGAGTCCTGAGCTTAACCCCACTGAAAGTCTTTGGGATGTGCTGGAGAAAACTTTACGGAGTGGTTCGACTCTCCCGTCGTCAATACAAGATCTCGGCCAAAAATGAATGCAACTCTGGATGGAAATAAATGTTGTGACGTTGCATAAGGTTGTCAAAACAATGCCACGACGAATGCGCGCCATAATCAAAGCTAAAGACGGCCCAACAAAATGCGACTTTTTTTTTGGCCAGGCAGTGTATTTGCATTTAAGTTGGTCTCAATAAGTCCCATAGCAATAAGTCCCACCTTGATCCTAATGATCTGGCGAGGTTGTTCAGCTAGGGGAGAAGTGCACTCATACATACAGTAAGACACACTGTGAAAAAGATCTCACTGAACTTAACCCTCCCCAAAGTCACAAGTTACAGTCAAAACAGAAAGCACAGCATCTCCTTGCCAGTCCTCTGTAGACAAAAGTGGTTTTGGATGAGTTTCAGAGGTAATCTTCCGTTAAACCCCCAGTCTGAGACGTTCACACGCAAACACGCCGTTCCACCGCAAACATAATGAAACATAAAACTAAATTTAGGTTGAGACCAGAGGCACGGCAGCAAGTAAAGACACGACATATTCTGAAGCTGTCTCCTGTCAACGTTCATTCAAAGGCTATGGTAACAATAGCTCAATCCCTGACACTGACTCACCCCCAATCCCCCACTGTCAGAAGAGCATTTTTAACCTGATTTTTAAATCTCAGGTATACTGTGGGTTGATTTCAAGTACATTTTTCCCCCTGATATGAGCCTCACCTATACCCTGCCTCTATCTTTTAATTTCCACCCCTGGCCTTTTTGGTAGGATGGAATGAACAGATGGAATGCCTCCATATACTTCTCTACACAACATAATCACAGTGTTTCAGTTAAAGAACAACCGGGTGTATTAAACCTTAAACCGTCCAACCCATTCAATTTTTGCCGTCCACTTTCCTCCTTCAAAAGGTCATCACAGAGGAAATAAAAATGACACAGTGCGGACAGCATTGATTCATTATTAATGCTGATAACCTCAAGCCTGCAGATTTTCTACAAGTACTGTTGAATACATTGCGATTAAGGAATTGAAGAGCGTTTCCCAAAACTCGCCCAATTTTGAGAAAATCAACATTTTTGTTTATTTTAAATTGGTGGTTTTTTTTGTTGCATGAAATCATCATATTTTAAAAATCATATTTTTTATACTTGATTCCCTAGGAATAATAGTGTAAAAGTAAAACTGCAATTATGTAAGCATTTATCAGAAAAAGTATACCCACCTTCAAAAATATGGTTTATCAAAACTGGACTTAGTGAGGTTTGGAAAAACACTCTTCAATTACGCACATACTGGTTCACATGCTCCACTAGTGACTGTACACAGAATGCCTCTCATGGCCTATTGTCTACATAGCTGGCAGTTGGGAAGAAAAGGAAAAAAGAGAAAAAAAAAAAAAACTGTTTGATCATTTTTGTTAAATGTGCAAGAGATCATTTGAAAAAGTAAACACGGCTCATTAGCTTTCAGGCATTTTCATTTCTTGGGAAATGGGGAATAGTGAAATTGTTGAATTATTTTAGCACTTTCTCTAACAGGCAGCTGAATCTCAGAATGTCATGCATCCAAAGGAAATAAATTTCACGTTATGTTTCGACCTTCATTGTTTGAATACATAAAAAAGTTTTATAAACTTGATCACTTAAAAAGTAGCGACATTTTTTCTGAAAAAAAAAAAGCAAAATGAAAAAAGCACAAGCATGAAACACTGCGATACATTTCAAGACGGAGATTTAAATTCCCACATGAGTGTTTATCATGTAACCTCTTGGGGAAACGTTTTCCCTCAATAAATAATGAACCTAGGTGGACTAGAGGATGTAAGGCCAGCTCTTAGTGGACAGCTGAAACAAAGCATTTGTCTCTTAATTGTATCTCCTGAAGTACCTCTGCCTTGGCGAAACCTAAAGGAATTAAATGCAGAAATCAGGGATAGGAAAGGCCCTATAATGGTACTAATGTCCAGGCTTTGTCTATGAGACCAGCCCTTGTGGCAACAGTTTTTTCATAAACAAAAGTTCAAACAACAAGAGGCGCACTGCCAGCAGCCAGGCCTTGGTTAAACTCTAAACTTTACATGAAAACTCTCAGATCCCTTTGAACTCATTTTGTTCTGTCTCCCCTCCCTCCCTTCCATCTCTCTCTCTCTTCCCCCCCCCCCCGCCCCTCTCTCTCTCTCTCTGGCAGAGGATCCCAATGTTTATGCATTTTCTGAGATGGCTGGCAGGATTGGGAGAGGGTTTAATTTTTTTCTTTCTTTCTTTCTTTTTTCCCCCTGCAATCTCTTGCCTTCAGAAACCATTAATGCCCATTCAACATCAACATCAAGGCATAGCTTTGATGTGTATTCTGGCAACGGCCCCTCTCTTTCTCTTTCTCTCCCCCTTGCTCTCCTTCCCCTATCTTTCCTCCTCTCTCTTACCCTCTTTATGGTTACTGTACAATCAAATAATTAAATGGATTGTCAAGAAATGATTTTACCTGGCAATTAACTGCATTAGCAAGGACTTGCACATGAAAAGGCGATTTACAAACCCACGGCAAATCTACAAAGGCAAACGGCACAATAGCCCCTGTCTGCCATGTGAGCTAATGTAGCCTGGCAGCTTTAACAGCCTCGCACAGGCATGTTTACAATGGCCAAAACCATGCAAAATGGCAATTACTACAACACACAGTGGAATGAATGGGACAGTTAGCACTCTGATTAGACAGAGAGGAGAACAAACATCGGCAAGGAAAAAATAAATCAGTGTTGATTGCAGATCCATGTCTCTTGTTTCTGCTTTATCAGAGAATGTCATTTATCCTGTGGGGTGGGGGCAGGAGGGTGTCGTGCGTGGTAAGCAACAGTCAAGACTCATTGACCAAACCTTTACACAAGGTAGAAATTTGAGAATAATTTCCCTCAATGATTTTCCCATCAAAATGAAAAGTCACAGGAAGCTACGTAAACAGAGCTTGGGTGGTGAAAGGGAGAGTGGCGCGGCTGGGGGATGAAACTGCTTGCCTCTAGTTTCGTAATATCTAATGGAAAGTACACTTTAAGAAGAAAAATAATTACCCAGACCAAGCAGATGTTTGCTGGTGAGCTTGTCAGTAAGCACTGTTGTATCCACCAACCTCCCCACTCACTCCTCAACACAGCAGGACTCTGGTGACTAAATTAATGTTGCATTTATTAATTTTAACTGAAGAGAAAATTACAGCAAGATAATTGAAACAAATATGCCTGAGACTTCTCACCAGGGTCCAGAGTGGTTCATTACTTGTTTGTATTGTCTGTGGGAGGCAAGGCAAGCTTCCAGTGCGTTCTAATCTTCCAATTAGCCAAATGAAAACCTCACAGGCCCCATTTCCACCCTAATTCCTCCCAGTGCAGTACGGGTAGTACCTGATTCACACATAGAGTCTCCAGAGAAGTGAGGCAGAAAAACGTAGACATTGGAGTATTCAGATGTGCATACATACACAACCAAACCTCTCACCTTAAGGAGATGTCCAACGACCACTATAGCCCTCTGCGTCCAAGTGAATAGATACATGGCTGTGTTCCTTCCTTTAATTAAGGAAATGAAAATGAAAAGAAAACCCTGTACATCTTGCAACAGACTTATCCTGGAACCAAGCAAAGATTAAGGGGTTGAACATAGCCTTCTTTTCTCCCCAAACACATCTTAAAATGCCAATAAAGCCCATCCTGTACACAACCACGGCCTCACCCTCAAGTCCTGCATGACCTTACTCATTATTAAGGCAGTGCACATGTTATTAATTATAACAAACATACAACACCAAACAATCTGGATGATGCAATAAAACATTAATGCAAAGCACTTTGCATACTATTGGGAATCGCATTACATTACATTCATGCATTGGAAGATAGCCAATGACTGCTGTCCTGACCACTTTGGGAAGGTTGTTCCACTATCGTGGGGCCAAGGTTTTAGACTTGAGGTGGGCAGTAATGGGGAGCCAGTGAAGTGAGTCGGCACTAGCCTACAGGAGAGTGAAAGGAACAGCTCCACTGTATCTTAAATTAATCTTCAAATCCTACACCCCGGCCAGATCTCCCTTCAGGCAGCCTTGAGACGACTGGCCCTCCCCTTCCTGCATGGTCGCTTCTCCCAGTCACCATACCTGTACGTACAGCCCCGAGAGTCGTGGAACGGACTTCCTAACGTGGTCAGGAAAGCAGAATCCTTGGATGTCTTCTGAGGCAGACCCCCGAAGACCCCCCTGGTTCCCCTGCCGTCCCCACTATCAAGACTGAGAAGTTATTGGTGTAAAAGCTCTGGTTTATCAACGTTTCTAAACTGCGTGTTGTTGCTGAGTACTGTAGTGTACTGGAAAATGAATACACAGTTACGGCAATACCAACACAACAAACACTCGACAGCGGTAGTAATGTATAAACAAAATTTCTTAAGATTAACAAGCATAAAAGAGAAAAGATAGAGAAACTGACATCTGGGACAGCACGAGGACTGTAAGGTAGAGAGAATATTCCGCACGAAAATTATTCAAATACTGAGTGTACTAACAAACGCCAAGGAGAAGGGAATTACTGGGACCAAGGAGAGAGAGAGGCAAAACCTGGAAATGGAGTAGTGTAGGAAATGCATGCATTTTCGATGCATTTTCACAGGAAAATACTGTACGTCTATTATTTAAGCATCGTTAGCAACAATGAGCCATATAAAAAAAGAGGGTCAGGTGTGCGTCCTGATCACAGACCCACAGTGCGGACTTTCTCTGCAGTGGGAGGACAGCTGTGCAGAGGCCCAGTGGAAGGGAGCGCAGGCAAGAGCTTCAACAAACACCTTTTTGTTTTGTTTTTTTAGGAGGAATAGGAGTAATCAATCTCTTACAAAAGATGCAAGCCAGGTGAACATGATGACAAAGTGTCTGAATCGTTATTTGCATAACAAGTGATATAAACATCCAAGTCCTGTTTGGACATCATAGGATCACACAGCAACCCACAGCTATTTTTTTGTAGTTTGTTTTGCCACCAGCCTGTTAACCATTTAAAGAATAATCTTATACGGGTAAAATGGCACCAGACTTTCCTTTTGTCCTTCCAGTGCCGTTCTCACTGCAATCCAGCGACCTTGTGCATTTCTTTTCAACGTGTCCTGGTTGATCTAACGCGCCTTCTCAGAGTACGTCTTATGAATGTTCATCTGCTAATCCAACGCGTTCTTCTGGAAAGCTCCCTCCTGGGAGCTGCTACCTCTACCAAACTAGCGGCTACAAGTGTAAATGATTGCCTGCGCTTCTTTTTAATTGCATTTTTCCACGGTTTTCTGCGATTCTAAATGGCATCATGGGGCCTGGGTCCTACCTTGCCTGCATTAGAGTGAAATGTTATTTCGGTACACACAAACACCGCAGTTAAGTCTCCAATTGAAATGGTTTCCTTAGCCTCATGTATCATGGAAATAGCCAATCCGGGAGCCCGTTTACACCATTCCAGCACATTAACTGTGCTCACAAGCCACTTCCTGTCCCCGCCAGCCACACCAAGGGCTGCCAGAGACACCACAAGCACACAACACAGGCGCCAGGAGACACAGGGCTTTCATTTGAAAAATATAAAATTTTAATAAAGGCTACATCTCTTAATAATTACAATAATTATAGTACCAAGTAATCTTTAAATGAAACTCTTTATATAATGCATAATTTACAGTTTACATAGAACAAAAAAAAAATGCCATGGCAAAAAAAAAAAAAAAAAAAAGATTCTAAACAAAACACAAACCAAAAAAAACAAAAACAAAACAAGAGAAAACATGATTACAAGATATTAAAAGCATAAAAATATCTTTTCAACATAAAACCCCTCTGAAAACCAAGGGAATATTAAACCCTGAATCAGGGTAACACACGGTATTGAGCCCATGTAGGCACAGGTGCTGTACTAATAAAACACTAGCAATAGTGTATCCTTTTCTGATGTTTACAATGCATAATTACAATATGTACAGGAGCTCTGTTTTTAGTGTTTTACAACATAATGCAGCTGTGGAGTGACCTTTGTCAGAGATGTTGTGTGTATAACTAAGCGACTAGAGTATGGAAACACTCTCACTAGGTCTTCACACACTGGCAACCGTTCCGGGAGGGAGAACTACACTTGTTTTGCTATAGATCGTTTTGGTGCGCTTGCTCTGTTCAATGTAAACACTTCTTCATGTTGTCCGATGTTACGATTTGTGCTCCAGGTCTCTCTATCTTTTTTTTTTTTTTTGTTTCCTTTAAAAATGTTTCTTCATTCCTTCTTCCTGTGCGACGCCTGGTCCACAAACAAAGGCACTAGACTCAAAATAAAAGGTTGGGATGGTACAAGAAATCTTATTCTACACAGAAACTGAGGCATACCCACAAACAGCAGCATTGACTTAGACCCGGGGCAGAGGACACTGGTATGTGATTGAACTTCAGAGACTCCTAGTACAGCTAGTTTGCCATTTGGGGCTAGGACTTCTCACCTTGCATTAATAACATTGGAAAGATCACCATTGTTTTCTCCCAATTACAGAAAGCAGCTTGTCCGTCTTCTGGACACGGGGGGCAGGAGGGGAACGACAGTTTTAATAAATACTTATAAAACTTTAATCATGACAAAAAAAAAGCACTATATAATACATGTATATATACATATATGCAGTTATGTATATGCACACGTATACGAACATTTAAAATGAGCACGAAAGGTAGCGGTGGCACAACGCCGCGTTCGGCGCCAGTCCGTATGCGAATCGCCGGGAAACCGCACGTTTGCGCACCGCAGTCTTTTCAAATAAACTAAACAGTCATCTGCATCTTCAAACAGTGGTTATATTCATAGTGTTTCTCCCGTCCTGGTCTGTCCCACGGAGCCGCGTTCCAGGCTCCACTCGCGGCCCCTAATACCTTGTGTTTGTAAGGCTGGTTGGTTTAAAAGTCTTGGGCGGGGGGGGGGGTGGTGGGGGGGGGTGAGGGTCACTCTGCTCCCGCCTCCCCCGTACTTCATTGGCTCGTGTTCCTTCAATAGATTCTTGTGCCTGTGGTCTGCTGGATATATTAAATCTATTAAGCTTTTTATTTTAGTTTTTATTTTTTTTCCTCCCCTCAATGAGGAATCTTCAAGAGTCAATCTCTCCCCCCGCGTGACACTGTATTTCCCCCCAGAGTTTGGTTTTTATCCTTCAGCTGGCGGGCATGTGGGACCCTCAGTCCATCCTCTCCACCTTGCCCAGGACCTTGCCCTCATACATGGGCAGGACAGCTCCGTCGTCCCACACCTCCTCAAACACGGCCCCGCACTCAAACTCGTCGCTCGCCTTCTTGAAGTAGTACCTGGGAGAGACAAGAAACCAGCGGGGTTAAAACACGCCGACTGGGCCAAGTAGTGTCATTCGTTGTGATGTTATCCGTTTTGCAACTGTATGTTTCTGATCGAGCGCGGCTCGACAATGTGCAATTACGGGGTCAACTGTCAAGAATCAAAGTAAATAAATACAGACAACCTTCCGAGAACAAAAGAGCAATCATCATTTCCCCCCACGTTTAAACTCGCGCCTCCCTTCCGCCACAAAAAACTAGACGTTTCATGCGCGAACACCATTTCAAAAACTACAGCTTCCAATGAAATAATAGCCGGAGTAGAATAACTGTGTGGCCACCAGTCCACAGACAACTCTGTTCATCATGTTGAAGATCTCTTCCCTACCCAGAAAGGTCTCATTAAATAAAAACAAAAAAAATCTAATTAGAAGCCATCTTGAACCCCCCTCAGTCTCTGAACTCCTCCGTCTAGAAACTTCTAAAGTACACCCGCTGTCAAATGAAGGGTTTTCCGTTGCAAAGGTTGAAATTTCGGGTGCCTGCGAGTCTGCCTATCCCGCTGCACACACACACACCTCCACACACACACACACTGTCTGCTTTCTCTCCAATCACCAGCAGAGAACAGAACGAGGAGGAAGAGAGAAGAGCGGTTTCCTCCGACCCCCTCACGTCTGGGAGATTGGAAACAGGCTTGGCCGCAGGGTTAGACCTGGGCAAGGCAGTAATTCAGACAGCGAGGGTCCACCGGAGGTCGCGAGGTCACATAGCTAGGGCCTGACAAAAAATTCTGAGGGTTCGTTTTGTGTCCGTGAGTCCGCTGGGTGGCTAATGATTTTTCCCTTGCTTTTAAAGTCGAGAGATCAGCAGGGGAGTTTTAATGATTAGCTTTGTAATGGAAAATGCCTCATTTTACCCATGTCTGCTCAGCCCTGGAATTCCCGCAGCTTGAGCTTTACCAGTAAAGTTGACAAAGTCATATGAACAATACGTGCAGATTTTTTTTGGTACGTTTTAATGAAAAAATAATTTGTCTGGCAAACCAAAGGCAGAGGTTAGGAGAGGATGACATCTGCCAGGCCTCTCAACCAGTTTAGATCAAAAAACTTGAGAAGGGGTGGGGGTGTTATGTTTTAATTCGCAAGAGGATAGAATAAAGCATGAGGCATTATTTCTCCGATTTCTTTCACCCGCAACAAAACGCAATTCGGAAATGGTCAACAGTTATTTAGCGAGCCAAACGGAACTTTGTAAATAAAATAAAATAAAATAAAAGCCGTATGACATTTCACATAATTACAACCTTATTTCTCAGGAAAAGGCAACATCCTCCCCCACAAAAGCTTCAAACAAGAAACACGGCCCTTATTTGATTGAAAAAAGAGAGAGGAGGAGGCGAATAAAGTCTTTCCATTGGAACATGTTTTATGTGGCGAGATTTTCTCTCTGCAACATCTGGCACCAATATCGTCTGGCAGTTCTGGCCGTACTGTTCTTTGTTGAATTTCTGCCATGTTGAAATTAACCAACTCCACACATATTCTGCTATTAAAGCCATCAGTTTGAAATGTGTTTTTCTTTTTTCTATTCATAACTCTTGCTAAAGAACTACACGTGACTAGGATATATATCACCGTGACCCAAGTTTACGCTATACGCTATCTTTACATCTACAAACATACCATGTATTTCAAAATCCAGAAACCATGGAGAAACCTATACCAGTCTAGTAATTAAGAAAATGACTCCTTGTGTCATCCTAGTGGTTGAAAAGAGAGATCAATCATTCCTCCTGACACCAGTGAATAGCTAATGACCTGTTTCAAACTGACAGAAATCCCTTGTTGCGCAAATCTTGCGCGATTATGTACAAATATACGCATGCATTCATATTGTCCTTATAAAACAAAGAGGTGCATGTGATGCTGCCTGATACAATCGCTGAAGAATTTGAGCGCCTACCAATTGCGCGAGTCTTTGTGCATGAAATGAAAGGGCTGAGCTTCAAAGACATGCTTATTAAGTGTGCCTTACGATGGAAATCAATACCAGATGTGACCAAATCGCTCTAGTTAAAATTCTCTCTTTCCTTTCAGTACAGTGAAAATACCAACCCCCTCTCCCACCCATTCTCTTCCTCTCTCCACCCCACACACACACACACACACAACCACACACAACCACATGCTCACAATCCTCTCAAATGCGCACACACGCAAACAAGCGCATGCGCACACGCGCACACACACAAAGGGTTAACTTTGAATTTTAAAAAAAAGTCAAAGATAAGGTATAAAAGTGAATTCTCTGCTAGCCAGGTTCAGGAGAAGAACTAGGTTTTGAAGTCTGGAAAGCACCTCCTCCTTCCTCCATCAGAAGACTTGCTCTTGAGCATTACATCAGCGGAACTCCAATGCACCTTAGCCAATGTCATATAAACAAACTCCATAAAAAACATCCCACCATCCCCCCCAACACTCATACCTCGAAAATAAGTAGACCATAAACATCCCCAGGAAAATATATAATTTACAAAAGAAATTACTTTTGCAGACCCATTTACCTGTAATTGCCTTTCTTGCGGAGCTGTTCTTTGAAGTGGCCAAGGGTTAAGCTGTGTGTCTTCATCATCCTCCGATAGGGGATCTTCTCTCCACAGAAGAAGTACGTGACGACCAGCTCAGTGCCCAGTGCGCCGTGGGCAGCAGCCTGTTTCTTTGGCTCTTTCGACCTGCAGAGAATCAGCATGGAGAAAGTAAGTGTGTCTGCCGCTTACAATGGGCCACACAACACAACAATCCCATCAAATGAACAACTGCACAGTTAGAGGGGAATAATAAAAAACTGTTTACAAAGCAGGTCAGAAAAAGCAATGAAAGCCGTCGTCGGGACAGGCTGTGTTTTTGTGCTGGGACCCTTGGCCGGTACGGACCGGTGCGTGCCGCAGTGTCTGTGGGACGGGGCCGGGGCGACACCGGCCTCTGCGTATTAAGGGGCGAGGAGCGGGGAGGAGGGGCTGCCCGGCGTCCCGCAGTCGCAGACCGGCGCTCTGCAGAAGGTGCACTGGCGCTGCATGTGTCATGGGGAGGGGGGGGGGGGGGGTCGCCAAAGGGCAGCCCCAAAGTAATTTAGTCCTCTTCATTCACTTCCAAGGCTTTGTAACGCAACTTCAGAAAGCGCCTGCTAGCCAGAGACAGCTGGCAGACTGAAGGTCAGCCAATTAAAAATAAAAAGGCTGGCAGTCAGGTGGCAGCGGCTGAACTTCAAACACAGCCCCGCCGAAGACCAAGAGGAAGGACGAAGGGATCGGGCGGGGGGGGTGCGGGGCAAGTTGTTGATGTTAAGTCTTGCAGGAAAGACTTCATGCGTGTTTGCGTGTGCGTTCGTGCAAACGTGCGTGTGTTTGGAATCTTCGAAAAATTCTAGAGATGAGTGAGTTCAAAGATAGGTGCACGCTGACCCATAATACCGCTTTACAGCTTTACAGAAAGACAAAACAGGGACACAGATGTAGAACAGAGGGGAAAGAAGAAAAAAAAAACATACTCTTCTGTTTGAAGCGCGGGACTCGACAGAGGTGCATTTCCACTCTGGAAAGCCACAGAATGACTCCTGTCTCTTTGAAGGCTTGATGTTGAATGCCTGACAAAAACACAAATCAAATCAGTATGGTGCAGAGAGCTGTGTACCAGACACAATATGAGTTTCCATGCAATTCCAGGAACTTTCAGAATGTAGATCGAAAATCCTGTCACAAGACCGATTCTGAGATTCGGTCCACACACTCAAACTAACGGGCAGATGTAAACCACTTTCGTCCCGGTCAGGTTCATTATTCCATGGGCAATCATATGTCAATTTTGAGTAATTTTGGCTGTAAAACACTTGGGCCCAATGAATCTTAATACAGACCGTTAAAATGTTTTGGCATGCCGTCAACTGCAGGAATTTAGCAATTGGATTCATGATATCACACGAGCGCCTGTCCAAGTAAAAGAGGGAAGAACCAGCCTAAGGAGGAGAGAGAGACTGGAGGGACGTTTAGGACCGTACCTCTGTTTGGGGGGTTTGGAGACCTCCTCCAGTCGCCGGCAGGCCTCCTCCAGCTGCGCCAGAGTGTTGGGCGGGGGTAGGGGTGGCATGGCGGGGTCCTGGATGAAGGGATGGGCAGGATGGTGAGCTCGGACGTGGCCGCCACCACCACCTCCACCTCCACCTCCCCACGAGTGCGTCCGGCCCGGTAGCGTCTTGGAGGACGAGTCCGTGGTGTAGGCCTTCTTGATACCTTGAGTGCTGAAGAGACCAAATCGGACAGTCAGCACCGCCTTGGCCACCTCTATCCATGACTCACAACGCTTAGGGTCTCCTTAACAGGGCACGTGATCGCTTCACGAATGCGCTCGCGACCACCAACGCGGCTCGCTCGATCCGGTCAACAACACGCACTTCATCAACTCATCAAAGTTGAGTCCATGATCTTTAGGAAAGTGTTGCGGTATAATTGAGCGCGGCGGCATAAAATAATCCCCCGTGAAAGGGAAAGCAGGCGAACGGGCGCAATCGCTGCGCTTTTTGTGGAAAAGGTAAGGACGTGCAGGTAAGGACGCGCGGCGGCAGGAAGTGAGCCGCTACACGTGCGCACTCCGCAGCGGCGACGCGGTGAGCGCGCGCACGTAACCCCCGCGTAACCCCCCCGCGGCCCTGCCCACTCACCTGTGCGGCTTGTGTTTGTTCTGCCTCTCGCTCTCCAGGATCCACTGCCATACGTTCTGCGAGCGGTCCGTACCATCCGAGGGGAGCTGCGGGGAGGTGCTGCTGCCACCCCCCGCCCTCGCCGTTCAGCTGGGCCGCCCCCCTCGCTGGCCTTGCTCGGCCGTTTGGACAAAGCACTTGGACGCCTGCCGGCAAATAAATAATAATAAAAAAAACACAGTCAGTGCCAATACTACCTGCACCCTCCTTAAAGAAAATCTCAGAGATTAAAGGGTTTGTAGGTAAAATTGATAAAATATTGCATTTGGTTAAAAATTGATGTTCCTTTACATAGTTGAAACATAAAAAGAAGAATGGCATCAAAGGTAAAGATATGCAAAGAAACATTAAAGGAATTTTAATATCAACTGGAACAGAACTTATTTAAAAAGTTCCACCTGCAAAAAAAAAAAATTCAAAAAGCCAGAATAACTGGGCTCCAAGCCATCGATGAGCCATTTTGAGTCTTTTGTTGCAGTCTTGTTTAAGTACGCTACTGTGGCCCATCTCCCACTGATTAAACGCACAGGATGTCTTTTTTCCATAGGATATGACAGTTTAATTTAATCAGGTTTAACACATCATATCAACCATCTAATATTCTGTACAAAACGATATATAGAAAAATACTTTGGAGTTCAGTTCAGACTGTGCATGAACTGAAACTGAATGCGATTGCAGTGTGTGGACAGTGTTAACGGTCATTCCGTTAAACGGACACACAGCACGGCACTCACCCCAGGGCGCACTCGGCCGGACTGCCGCACTGCTCCTTGCCGTGGCTGCGACACTTGTGGTAAGAGGAGTAGTCGCCGCCGCCGGGGCACAGGCACTGAACGCGCTGGGCCGCCTCCACCTCGATCTGCTCCTTGCTCTTGGGGCCGGCGTGGTGGTGGATGTAGTGGTGGTGGATGTGCTTGGTGGACTGTTTGGGCAGGAAGGCCTTGCCCACCCCGCAGCCCAGGGGGTAGGAACCCAGGGCGGGGCCGGGGAGGGGCTTGACGAGGAGGAGGGGATGCTGGTCCGGGGAGCGGGACCGGGGCGAGTGGCGGACCACCCCCGGGGACTGGCAGCCGGGGGTCTTGAGCACCCTGGAGAGGTGCTCGTCCAAAATGGCCTGAGGGTCCTCCTCGAGGGACCCAGAGGGCAACAGGCCCAGGGGGTGAGAGGGGTGGTGAGGGGTGCTGCCTGGCACCTCGCTCTCATCCCTCTCTTCTTCCTACATACACACACACACACAAACACACACAAACACTGGGTCAGACTCACACAATTGATCCTATAACACACGTTTAACAACCAGCTTCAAGTGTCAACATTTGGAATTAATTCACAATGAATACAATTGTATTTTATGTTTAATTCAATACGTTTGGTTCACTGTAACGTGTACAACAATCTAAATAGACGTTTCCGTGGGCAACAAAGTTAGCACTGTAACAGGCAGCGACAAGTAACTCCTACAGTAGCCGTAATTGGCTGGTCTCGCATGGTAGCATTGCAAAGCCCCAAGTCACTTCCCATTTGAGGGCTGTTGCCTCAGTAATTAGGCCTTTGGTACGTTTAATATATTACTCGCAGTTCACTGCACAAAGGGATGCAGACTATACTCACATTCAATGATATGCCACTTGAGCGCCACTAAGTGCATGCTATTTAAAGAATTTAGAGCATGTCAAGAAAGATAAGGGAAAAGGTCCCAGGATGAAGAGCCTGAGAATGGAAGCGTATGAAGCCAAACGGCTCGCCCAGACTGTCATACTCTCTCCCCCTTTCTGCCATTTCTCCCACACTGTTAGCAAACGTGCACATAAAAATAGCAGTTACAATGAATAACTGTCAAGCGCAAGGTTTCCGTGGGGGAATGACGGGCCAACCTAATGCACTGAAAAAATCGCGCACGCACAAGGATCACGATCCAGGAAAGGCCTCTCTTGGTGTGTTTAAACGCGTCGCTCCGGCTACTTGGGCCAGCCTGCACGCGAGCGAGCGAGCGTATGACACCGCGCCTGGCCCACGCGAGAGGGAGGTGCGTGTCATCCGGTCCGGTTCGGGGTCCTCACCTCCTGGATCTGCTGCAGCCTCTCCTCCAGCGAGCTCATGGTCTCCCGCTCCCTCTTGAGCTTCTCCAGCCGGGCGATGAGCTCGGCGGCGAAGGCGGCCGGCTCCACGGGAGTCATCTCCTTGGGGAGGCGGTGGGTCCTCTGTGGGGCGACAAAGCGGTTAGCCGCAGGAAGTGGGACCAACCGGCCGGACCCCGGCCTAGCGCCCGCCGCGGCGGCCTCTCGCATCTCCGGACCCGGCCCCGCGATAACCCTCCCTTTCCGCCGTTCGCCTCCTCTCCCGCCGACCGACCCCCCCCCCCCCCCACACACACACACACACACACACACCCCGCCCCGCCCGGCAGCACTGGCAGGGGCCCGCCGTCGGCGTGAGCAGTTGGTCTCACTCCGAGGGGCCCCTGCTTGTTCCCTCTGTAGTACAACCAAGCCATCAGCGCGCGCTCTGAAGTCAGATGGCTTCAAAGGCCTCTCGTCAAACATCAAACGCGCACTAGGGCGGGAGGGACAGGAGCATTAAATCTCAGAATAAAAGCCAGATATCGACAGGAAAAAAAAAAGAAAAAAGAAAGGAAGAAAATTAAAAGAAAAAATAAGATGGAGAGATGTGTGCAGGCAGAGGGAGGGAGGGAGAGAGGGAGGGGAGATAGAGGGAGGGAGGGAGAGATGTGTGCAGGCAGAGGGAGGGAGGGAGAGAGGGAGGGGAGATAGAGGAGTCAAATGGTTTGAGATCAGAAGAAGAAGCGATAATTTATTTCCCGACTGCACGCTGGGCACCTCAGAGGTACACCAGCGACACTATCACTTTTTTAACTATATGTGCATTTTTTTTATTTTATTATTATTTTATTTTATTATTTTTTTGTGCTCTCGCTTTCTTGATTTGACTTTTTTTTTGTTCCTCTCATCTCTTTGTAAAGAGGATGAAGGGAGAGAAGAAAGGCGGCGGCTGCCGGCGAGTCTCCGCTGCGCCGAGCTCCCGCAGCCTGGAGCGGCCGCGTCCTGGGAGAGGCAGCCATCTCCAAATCAGACGGGAGACTTTAAAAACAGGGAGAAGAAAGAGTGCGAGAGGGAGAGAAAGAGAGAAACGGGCAACGAGACGCTTCCCCCCGCCACGCCGTCGCAAAGCGCACTGCGCGCACAACGTCTGTTTGTGAAGGAAAGGGAGACGGTTTTGTTTTACTTGTTTTTTTTTTCGCCCCCCCGGTTTAACCCCCCAACCCCCATGGTTGCATTTTTTAAGCACTGAGCCTAGAGCAGCCATATCCCCACATCCCCCCCTTCCCAAAAAAACAAAAAAATAAAAATAAAAAACAGTGGGACTCTACTCAGATCCAAAGATTGGGGGAGGGGGTGGGAAGGAGGGGGAGACGGGGTGTTATGGAAAAAAAAGGGGGTCGCGCTGTTGGAAGTTGTCACTTTTACACAAACTGGCTCTATTCATCCCCTGATCAAAGCCCCATCAAGAAGAGCTAGTTGATTTGGGAGCCCCAGGACTAAACAGTCTCATTTACGGGACCTGACTCCACGCTCTCTGTATTGATGTCCTCATCTGCTGCTGCTTATCATTATTTTGGAACTGTTGTTATTATTTCCAGAATGGGTTTTTTGAGGTGGGGAAAGTAGGAGAACAAGACTGGTTTGTATTTTTTGACAGCTTTCGGGAACCTAAGGGGTGGCATGGAGGGGGGGGGGCTGTTGGTATGCTAATTCGGTCTTTCATTTACTGACTTTTATATGAAAATGAGTCTCTGTTGCTGCGTGAAAAAACAATATACAGTACTCCGTCAAAACATTCACTGGGAGAGATAAAAAAAACAGCATTCCCGAAGGAGACGGGAAGCAGTTGGGTGCTAGGGTAAGAAAGGAAGCAGTTGGGTGCTAGGGTAAGAAAGGAAGCAGTTGGGTGCTAGGGTAAGAAAGGAACCAGTTGGGTGCTAGGGTAAGAAAGGAAGCAGTTGGGTGCTAGGGTAAGAAAGGAAGCAGTTGGGTGCTAGGGTAAGAAAGGAAGCAGTTGGGTGCCAGGGTAAGAAAGGAAGCAGTTGGGCGCCAGGGTAAGAAAGGAAGCAGTTGGGCGCCAGGGTAAGAAAGGAAGCAGTTGGGTGCTAGGGTAAGAAAGGAAGCAGTTGGGTGCTAGGGTAAGAAAGGAAGCAGTTGGGTGCCAGGGTAAGAAAGGAAGCAGTTGGGTGCCAGGGTAAGAAAGGAAGCAGTTGGGTGCTAGGGTAAGAAAGGAAGCAGTTGGGTGCTAGGGTAAGAAAGGAAGCAGTTGGGTGCTAGGGTAAGAAAGGAAGCAGTTGGGTGCTAGGGTAAGAAAGGAAGCAGTTGGGTGCTAGGGTAAGAAAGGAAGCAGTTGGGTGCTAGGGTAAGAAAGGAAGCAGTTGGGTGCTAGGGTAAGAAAGGAACCAGTTGGGTGCTAGGGTAAGAAAGAACAGGCAGGGATCTGAGTGACACTTACGGGGAAATGAGGAAGAGGCACCTGGCCGTTCATTTTGACGCTGCGATGCATCTCCCGCTGTTGCTGCTTCTTGGTGCCGAGCTTGTACGGTGGGATGCCATCTCTGCCAAGAAACACCAGGAAAAGTGGGTCAAGAACTGCAGGGACATCCACAAGAAACCCCCCCCCCCCCCCCCCGCAACCATACACAACCTTCAGTTTCCTAGTTTACCCAAATTTGTCTGGCCCCAAGGGGACGTGCAACAGGTAACAGAACTTTGCGTCTATCATGCAAGGGAAGATCACCCCATCCCCCATTCGCACTTGTGTCAAGACAACCCCCGAAAGGGCATTAGCAACACCAGACCCTTCACCCCTGTTGCTCTGGACAGGATCCCCGGGGGCACCGTTAGCAACTCAAGTGAAGACCCTACACTCACGCGAGCACCCCCGAGGTGAACATTAAAGAACATCAAAGAGCCAATCAAAACACCTCAACTTACTGCACCAGAAAAGGCTGCAACAGCAAACAATTGCATGCTCATGACTTCGATTGGGTAGTTTATTTAAGTGTGGCATTGTTAGCTGTTGATGCCTACTGGCCCTTGTGAAGCACATGAAAAAATAAGCTAAATATTTCAACTGAATTGTTGCAACTTTGATAACATCCCTATTTGGCCAATGAAAATTGAAGAAAGAAAAAAAAAACAAAAAAAAAAAAAAAAACTTTCAGCTCAGAAACACACACATACATACATAACATACGTAGATACATAAAGTCATAAAACGGCAAGTTTTTCTTTAGTTTTCCCAGCCCTTTTTTACCCCTGTCAGGCGAGTTAACAAAGTCAGCAGTTGGCTGCCATTTAAGCCAGGCCAATTATCTTAGCGCTTTTTTAACTTAGAAGTGTCTGACCTAGCCCAAATGCAGTTTTAACTGGCGCTTTGAAATCTCACACTCATGCGCACACGCACTCGCTGCCATCTTCATTTGGCAGCGGCTCTGCAGTGAGCCTCTGATCTCGGCAACATCAAAAGGCTGGTTTGTAAGATAAGGTAATGTTTGAAGTTGGCACAGCAGCATTCCCTTGCGTCCAAGTAAATCCATAAATAAGATATAAGCAAAAAAATCCCCCCCCCTTTTCTCTCTTTATCTAAAAATGAGATTCAGATTTGTGCTGTGCCTTTTAACCATAATAAAAAGACACACTAATCAAATTGTTCCCCCAACGAAGAGGAAGCTTTTTTTTATTTTTTATTATTTAGCGCGGCAACATGAGAAAGAGTAGAGGAGGGAGAAAAGGCAGGCTTGCTGAAGTCAATGCCCTGCGTGCCACCTTTCTGTGAGGGGGGGGTGTGAGTAGAAATTTCACAATTGAGATTTACACTACGTTTATTTGCAGGGAGAGCAGCCGAGATGTGACCAAATATACTTCCATATCCAATACAGTTCACCTTTCCCACAAAACTACTTCCACAAGTTCTTTGTGGCCTACAAGGTGAGTTTGCCTAGGCAATTGCTACTTCACCAAAAGACAAAAAACCTTGACTGAAACAACTCAGTGAGCTCTTGTAATACGTGTTCGAGGTTTTGGGAAAATGGGGAGAGGGGAGGGCACACCAGGACCAATACCACCGTCTGAAACTCCATCCCACTTTCAACTCCACCAACCGTCTGGCCCCCCCCCCTCCGCCATCCCCAACCCAACCCCACCCAACACCGATCTCAGCTCCCGACCCAACCCCCACCAAAATATTAATCCCCCCCAGCAGTTTAATCAACCAGGCTTCCCCTTGGCCTCCCTCAGCCTGCGATGGCCAGCCCTTTGTGGTGGCAGGAAAAACAGCCAGGCTTCTTTCATGGGCCTGCATTATGGGGATCTCCTATTCACTTGTGCAAGTAATTTTCAAAGCAGCCAGCCACCCTCTTATCCCCCTAAGCTCCCGGAGCCTAACAATAGGCTGAAAGCGATTCAGTAAAGCCTTTCATCCTCCGTGCACTTTATTTCTCACTCCCTGCACTCTGCTATGCGCTCCTACAATTGGCACTGCTGCAAAAGAGAGATGGGACGGGGGGGGGGTACGGGGATGAGAAGGGGTTCGGTGTGGTGATTTTGGGGAGGGGGGTGCCCTAATCCTGCCACTATGGATCCCAGGTGACCCGTCCTGGGGTCCAGAAACGACTAACCCTGTGAATGGCCTTACTGACACATGATCTCACCACGCCAGGCTCAGCGGGAGGAAATCAAACCACCATGTGAGTAAGCCGTCTTTCATTTACTGCCAACATTTTTCAATGAGTTTGTCTTAAGGCGCAAATGGATTTTTCCCCCCCCATATCCTGCAGTGGAAAACAATGCAATGATATATAAAGAAAAAAAACACTTTTTTTGGGGGGGGGGGGGGGTACCCCTGTTCTTGGGAGGAGGGTAACATCCATACATAAAGATGGGTTTTTCTTTCCTCTAACACTTCAAAATAAACTTCAAAAGATCCTAAATAATCGCTTGAATTATGCCATCTCCACCGGGGACAGAGGTACCAAACAATAACAATATCAACCGGTGACAACGTATGCACATACAAACAATGTTACGGACGGAGGAAAGCCATAACAATCCAAAACCAAACGTATACTTCTGAATCCGCTTAATATAATGGGTCTTTCTGAGGTTATCAACAGGTCATTGACCTGGACTACACAATAACTCACACGTTCGCCCATTGCAAATTCAAACGACTACGCAACAACACACAAACAATCACAAGGTGACTAAATTTAGCAACTTCCAGTGTAGTAAAGCCTTTGATTAAGCTCAAGTAACAAAACAAAAAAAAAAGTGAATATGGCTGAATGTACAAGAAAGCACATCTGAGCCTGAAGTCTTTGCTTGGTTAGGAGCTGAGAGTCCAACGGGAGCTTGCAAGTCACGGACATGAAAGAGCAGCTTTAGTCTGGAGCTGAACATGCAGCATTGCCACCGAGTCGTGCCACCGTTTGCACAAAGAAGTATCAATTAGCACACCAGAGCAGCCTTAAAGTTGCGAGCGAAGGCCACACTGTAGCCCGACTCCGAAAACAAACGGCACATCTCAACGCCTCTCCGCGGCACCGCTCCTCTGTCTGAGCCACAGTCTTCTTACATTCCTAAAATATAACATCTGAAGATCTGCCCGCCAAAAGGGTGGCCTCTATCTCTCATTACCAGCCTCCCAACAGTGAATCATAAGTCGCTACCCAAAGGCTTCAACATCTGCTTTTAACCAACCACAGATAAACCTGCATGTTAACCTGTGCCTACCATCTAAAGCACATGCCGAACGCATCCAGGGGGACGGCTGCTTGCACAGTTCAAGACATGTATTAGTGAGAGAGAAATTGGGTTTCTGGGGATGAACAGACAGCAGAAAATGAACTGGTGGATGTTTTTGTACGGTCGGGGAGTTTTAGGACAGAAGGCCACAGTCGCAATATTAGCGCTTAACATTGTAATATTAACTCAAGGGACACTTACACGCTACTGTCGGTCATAGACATGGAGTCGTCCGTCATAGCGTCGCTGGAGATTTCGCTGTCGTTGGCACTGGTGGCGGGGGCAAACACATACCCGGAGTTGACATGATAAGGATTTGTAGGATCTCCATGTCTGTGGGATCTGGAAGAAACCATCAAGTTTTTTTTAATGAATGCAAACAATATTAAACACGTCCTGGTCTCTAAAACTCACACACACACACACACACACACACTTGAGTCTAAGAGAGATGTGTTAATTAATTATCTATGCAAATGTGCGGTTTATGTATATGAGTGCATAGATCCAAATTTGAAAACAAGCGCTTTTGTTTTTATTCTGTGAGGGTCTACGGATTTTAATAATTAGAGTCGCTTCCTCACGGCTTCAGGGCCTCTGGAATGTGACAGCAAGATCTGTGGGTTTTTTTCTTCTTCTTTCTCTTTCATGTCCCCCTCCACCCCACCCCTCCACCCGCCCCCCCCCCCCCCCCCCCCCCAAGAACAGGGCATGCTGGGGGAAAGTTAAGTGAGCAGCACAGCTGTGTGCACGGACAGCAGCACTTCCCCTTATTCTGCTATCTCTGGACCCTTTGTTTGTGCAAGGCCCTGGTCGTGCACGTTTCAACCCCTCTGAAGCTGCACCCGCCCCCCCCCCCCCCCCCCCCTTTAATTCTGGGCCCCTCCTCAGCCCCTCTCTCCGGCAACCACCCCACCTCCTTCGCCCTCCAAACTCTCTCCCTCTCTCTCTCCTGCTGTGATACATTCCTGTTTCACTGGTGAAGGGGGGGGGGGGGGGGGGGGGGAGAAAACTTGAGAGCTTAAAACTTGGGCAGGAGAGAGTGAGAGAGTGAGAGAGAGAGAGAGAGAGAGAGAGAGAGAGAGAGAGAGAGAGAGAAGAGAGAGAGAGAGAGAGAGAAAGAGAGAGAAAAGAACAGAAAGGGGAAAGGAGGGCCTCTTCTTTACGAGAATGCCTACTGGCCAGAGTGCTGTGAGGAGACACAGCATGACTAAAGCCTTAGGCCCCAGCTCAAACCTGACCTTTGGAGGTTCTTGCAAAGAGTCAGGTATTTAGCACAGCTGGGCTCACATATTCCCCCCTCTTTCTTTCTTTCATGATCAACCCCCCCCCCCCCCCCATCCCTTCCTGTCTTTCCTTTCCCTTCTCTCCAAAGGACGCTTAGCCTCTGTCCGTAGGATTTTTATAAAAGGACAGATAAAACAGTTGGGGGAAAGGTATAAAAATCATAAGTAAAAGAGTGGTGGTTGAAGAGCGGTGCTGGTGGTGGTTTTTTGGGAATGGCTCGGTTGGGGGGGGGGGGGGGGTGGGGGAATCTGAGCTGTGGTGAAATTAGTTCCACATGTTTCAGATGGAAATTTAGAGACATAAAGAGTTGGTGTGGAGCAGGCGGAAAGGATGGGGCCCTCTCCTTCTTCAGAGAAAGATTAGACCACACCGATCAACAGTGGAACCCAAAGAGATGCTTCCATGTCAACAATCTCATTCTCTAAAGAAACGGCCATTACTGGAACTGCCAGGATCTCATACCGTCTCCCTGAGATCTTTTCAAACTTTCTACCCTGGAGCTTGGGCCCAATGGCCCACAAGTGCCAACAGTTTGCTTTAAGTTGCCAGACATTTGTCTGGCACCAAAACTCTTACACCACTAAACTACTTTGCAACACAAAGTTCATAAAACAATTACACTGTTAAGTGTAAAAAAGCACAATTAGTCATTTTTAAGTTTTTGAGGAAGTCTTACTCATCCTCAATTCCATTTTCACTCTTGATTTCACATACAATTTGAGAAATCAAATTTACATGACAGGAAACAATTTTTTGCTAAGGCTACAATCAAAAACTAAATGTTTCCTTGTGATTTATATAAAGATCAAGACTTTGGCATTATAATAGTGCACAGATGTGTTTTTACAATGTACACACACACACCTTTAAAAGTTTTCTTATTTCTTTTTGATGCACATGCATGCATAAAATTCACAGACTTATATTGTTCCCTGTGCGGACAGCTAGCAGCTGTCAGACAATATTTGGGAAGGGATCTTAAGAAAAGTGTGGGTGCTTTCCAAAAATGCCTTATCTTTCATCTAGTTACAAAAGGATCTAACCTTGGCTCTCACTCGGTGTGTGTCAGGAAGGAAGGGGGGGGGGGGGGGGGGGGGGGGGAGCTTATAACTTACAAAACAAAGTGAAGAAAATATTGGATAGTCTATTCTAGATCAGTGTGACCGTTGGGCATTTACAACACTGTTGCAACTCAATGGCAGACTTTAAAAAAAATTTAAAATGTTAAAAAGAAAATCGACAAAAAAAAAAAAAGAAGAAAAAGAAGCGTGGCTGACGCATAGCTTTGCAATGGCATCATACACTTTGATATAGCTGAAGCCAGACTTGGTCTCTGAACTTCATGCAAGATGAGCCTCTATCTGCGGAACAATTTCAAAGTGCAGGAAACTGGCGCGAGCCAGCAGAGGGCCGCCTGCAAGACACAATTTACTTAAAAGGAAGACCAGTTTCATTGATGTTTCCCCGTCTGACTTAATGCGAGGCAGGTGAGAAGACATTGAATTTGAACAAATGAGAGATGATCTCAGTGTTTCTCAATATTAAGTTAAAGGTCCATATTAAATGACACTAAAATTTACAATATTTTAGTAGCCTACCCATTAACAGAACACAATGAAAAACATATGCTATTACTAACGTGGGTTGTTTGAACAATCCACAATATAAATACCGGCAGGCACAGCACGTGAAGGTATTAAAATCAACATTTTTTACATATGTGATATTGGGAGAGAAACCGACTAAATAAATACCTAATTGTCCAATGAAATTAACAATACAGGCAGTTTCTGCAGTTATAAGTTCTTTCAAATAAATGCTATATGCGAGTAGCAATCTTACCTGTACCCATTCTCCAGCACCTCTGCCGTTCTTATGGAAGCAGTTGCCCGAAGCGCTTTAGCAGATAGTCCAACAACCGAAGCCAAGGCTTTAGCCTTTAAGTCACTGCAATTCCACTCCTCTTCCTCGTTCAACGTGGGCAGGTACCCACACATCAATTTTAGACTCCCAAGCCCGTTATGATTTACATAAGCAGGGTTTTCACACCCGGTGCGGACGTATTCGAGGTATATGTCAGAAGTTAAGAACATCTGGTAAGAATTTTCCTCCATTGTTGACTGGATCTCGGTCTGCGCTTGATCAAACATCGCGGAGTCTATCTGTTGCTTCTCTAATACTATCCCTTATGTAGGTTTTTAGTCGCAGGCTTCAGCTGTTTGGCAACAATGCTGTTGTTCTCGATGTACCGTTTGTAAATAGCTTTGGCAACTCGTAGCGTTTTGGTATCCTTGAGGTCCATCTGTCTGAAACCGTTGCAGGCGAACCAGAAGTCTAAAGTGTCCACGCATTTCTCCCGCTCCAGAAATGTCCGAAAAAGGTGAGCACCGTCTTGGTCCCCCAGAAGGGAATGCAAAGACTTGGTCCACCGAGCAAGCGGCGAGTCCGGCGAAGCGCTTCCCTCTGGTTCCCCTAGTCCATCCTCGTTTCTCCTCGGTGTGGAACCAGGAGGAGCCACGGCGATCGATTTTAGTCTTATTCTGGGGGGTCCGCATCATGGCAAATTTGCTGGGATTGTGGCATGGCGCCTCTCCCTCTTCCCCCGGGACCGGTGGACGAGGGGCATCTTCTCTGAAGCTACTGCTGATGTGGTCCGAGAGAGCCCTGCTCATGGCTCCAGCTCCTGTTTCCTTATGTGCTGTGCGCGTCCTCTGAGCTCCACTGTAATCTCCTCACTCTCTTAAGTCAGCAGGGGAGCTTCTCAGCCCTTCTCTCTGAAACACAAAGTATTGATCTAATCAAAACCAGATCCGCCAAAACTTCAAAGTAAGACACGAAGTAGGCTACAGTCTTTTCAGACCATTTTTACAGGTTTTCAGAACGAACTAAACGAAAGAAAAACTGGGAAAGGGAATGAATACTCAGCCACGATTATGTGGCTAATCAGATTTTAAAAAAATCAAATAAGCAATAGTAGGCTAGTCCACGCTAACATTCACAGAGGCACTCGGGCTATTGAATATCAAACACACAAACATCAACGGCAGTTGCTGCATATATCGCTTACCTTCTTTATAGAACATAAATTTAGAACACATTGCAGCAGGTTTATCCCATTTAGACAATAACACATAAACAGGAATGATGTATAGCTACGTCAGAAACGAAGCGCTTTAACATTTTTGACGTTTCACACAGCCTAGGTTATCCACATCAGACAACACACATTAACCGCAAGTTCTAAAAACCAACAAGGACTTCCATATAAAAAAGTAGGCTAAGCGATTACAACAGAAACATTTTTAATTAAATCGAGTAACCAAGCATTTAATTACCGATCGATAATAATAGACTACTTCCAGATTTCCTACCCTTCTATACTAAACTCAGACGTAAGCTACCACAAGATATTGAGACCACTCAGCAACGCGGCACCATTAGGCTACCTACGTTGCCCAAGTAAAATGAACTCACTAGGCTATTTTCCCACCATAGCCTAAATTAGTAAGCCAAAAATATACAAAAATCACTCAATTGGCGTTAATGTAGGTCAAGCAAAAATAATAATACAACAACCTAGCAATGCATGCACAGCCAATATATCACGCCTATGAAATGTGACTTTGGCGCTGCTGAACTTCCGAACACACTAGCTTGCTAGCTTAACGAGAAGTCAATAGGCTACCCACAAACACCTACCGATCTCATACGATTATACCACTTTATCGTTTAAGTTAGGCTACAGACTGCATTCGCCGTTAAAGCAGAAGGAAGATACGTTATCACACTCGATACACGCCTAACTATTCAATTAGGCTACAGTGCTAGCAAAAACAAAATAGCCATTAAATCAAATGGGCTATTGGCGTACATATCTGCACAAATATGTAACCGGCTGCATTCGTGAAACACGCGCTTCATATAAATTAATGAATGATTCGAAACGTTTGTAACTCATCATCACATACCATTGTGTGTTAAATCCAGTCAGACGAAAAGCGGAAAAAATGTGGATAGCGACCTTAAAAGCAAGCTCAGGATATTTATCCTCAGTCTTCTTTTACGATAGATTGTAAGTCCAACCGTTGAACGCAACAATAATCCGTCAAAAGGCAGGAATGTGAGGGACATCTGAATGCATCTAAAAAGCCCATGTGTGTCCTTAGTGCAAAAAGGATTGTCTGAAGAACACCCGTCCCATTCAACAACTGACCCCGAAGTACACAGGCAGTCCTTTTTTTGATCACAGGGGGTGTCACGATCTCAAGGAGGAGGAGGTAAAACTAATCACACACAGACTACTTTTCTAAGTTTTTCCCTTGCCCAGCTGGATACCGAAAGGATCCATATCAGTAGCCTACTCCTTATGAAAAAAACATTGAAATGCGCACGCTACAACATCGATTTCTGTTAACCATCCATTTCTACCGTATCTTCTCGCCTACACACATAAAACATTTTCCCCCACCTCAAAGCGGCTGAACACTAGGCTACATCAAAGCAACGCACAGGGTGACAATCGCTCGGATCGCACACATTCTTCCAACTTACCACCGATCCATGAGTTTGTCCACCAACAAAACCCTCTTGATATTATCCACTAGAATAATGTAATAAAAAGTAATCCAGTTTCAGTTGATAGACGGTCTTCTAGCACTCTGTTCGAATCTGTAGTCTTTCAAAGAAGGAGAATGTAAACGTGACTTTTTCGCCTAAAAAGGACCCGTTTCTCCTGCTCTCCCCAGGTAGTGTTTCAGGCAGTCATAGCAGGCGACGGATTCTCGTCTAGGCTATTCCAATACGAATGGGCTGAAGGTTTAACTGTGGACATCAAAGTAAGGAACCGACGGCCTGGTCCCGAAAGGTATATAGAAAACAATGATTCTCCTTTGCGCTTTAAAGAGAAAACGACATCTATACGTTTGTATCAGCAAATTCCCCCGCAACAAAACAATGAAACACGAACGCAAAATGTGAATAGGCAGTGGAAATATTCGGGAAGCCTTCAGAATGATTTTTATCTTATTTTTGGAACAACAAAGTTGTTACTAAGTTGCAAGGACCTTATCAAAGACTAGCAATCTTGAGCCAACTCCCTGAGGCTTTGGGACGTCAGAAGTAAGTGATCTGCCGCCCCAATAGTATTATGCCTGCAATCCCTCTGTTGCTACATAAACTTTAAAGACACAGGCCTCCCTTCTTGCATAGTTTCAAATGTAACCCATTCGTTTCTGGAGTGCACAATTCAGCACAATGGAGGCTACATATACGTATATTTACACATCGAACTCGACGCGAAACCAGTGCGGTCAGGGGATTTCCCCCGTTTGTAGCTATTTCGTTAATCGGGTGGTCATTTACTTGTATATTTCACAAAACTGATAAAAAAAACAAAGACTACAAGAAGAGAACACGATCAGTTTCGCTTAGTCTTCTTATCATATAGCTATTGAATTAATTCAGTTCCATCGCTGAGTAAAAAAAACGCCAACATGTTTGTTAGTAGAACGCACACATTTAGATAGGCTACATGTCTGTAGAAATTTAACATCAAAATGTTTTTTCCCCCCAACCATGAACACTAGACCAAATTAATTTGATTTTATTCTCGAGGAGACATGAAGTGCATAGAGGAAACCTCTCTCTTGGTTTTTAATACGGTACGACTTTCCAAACGTCATTACGGGGATCTTTAAGAGCAGATGAGACACTGATCCTACCCCATAGTACTTCAAAGACTATATTGTCCCTTTGATGTTGAACATCAACTTTAAAGAACAAGATATAATGAAATAAACTAATCCTAACCCAAAACAGAATAATGTCGTAAATGAAACTTGGAAGTAAAATACGGACTATGTTTGACAAGAAGGAGGAATATGAAAGTAGAATAAATTGTTTTCCCATAGTAAATTTATTGGAGTGAATTCATGTAGCTACAATTGTTTGCTGGTTCCCAATGTGTACTGAGACACTGAGTATATTACGTTTGCATACACACGTGCGAGAGAATGTCACGACAGATCTGCATCAGACAAGAACATAACAATGGAATTAAAGCTTACAGGATAATTGCGCAGGACAGTCTCTTGACGGTTTGTACTTAGCGCACAATCAACCACCCCTGCCATTTCTGAGCTCAAACGTCTATCATTAGCCATTTCGACCTGCTTCCTCCTTAACAATAAATTATACCTTTTAATTTAGGCTGATTTGCCGAAGTTAAATAGTCCAGTAACTGCAATGCATTTACAGCCTATAATATAGCACTGTAAGTTATAGTTTTGAATCACATTTTCTGTTGGCAATTCTTCTGTTTCCTCTTGTGTGAAGTAGTTTGCTTATGAACCATATTTTCTGGATACTTAAAATAACAAATGCAGAGTAATCATTCTTTGATGTTTAGTGCAATAATTACTATTTAACAAATGAGAAACAGTGGATTTACGACTACAAAATAAATAAAAGTTTTTAAAATGCTACCAGCACATGGTCTTAAAAACAGCAGTTTGTTTTAATTCAACCCTGGTGACCACAACTTTACCAGGGCATCAATGCAAATTCTCCTTGAGAGTTTGAGAACAACGACCCGATAATATGTCAGTCATAGCTATGCACAACAATTGTATTTAAAGCCTCTTCAAACATTATGGCTTGTTGGTCCATTCTGCTAAGTCCCTCAAAATCACTATGGGATCAGCACCCTCACCCACTAAAAATGTTGAGTACCAACTGCATTCACACAGCACTTTCTTATTTTAGGTAAGATGGATTGGTTTTTGATCAGCGTTCTTCAGTGACAGTAAGCACTGACCCATGCTGGGCAGCGGGGTCTGGGGACACTATTTCAAAGCCTGGGCTGAACATCAGTGGAGGAACCCCAGTGACAGCTGATCTCGACATGCAGTTAGACTGAGGAGGGGTGGCCTGTAACACAGCACCCCCATTATGGCACAAGTGTGAGGCTGTGAGGTTTTTGACAGCTGTATTTTTTTTTCATCAGGGGTGAGGAAGCTCAACCTTGAGTGGTCTACAGTTTATACCACAAAATACATCGGGATAAACAGGGAATTCTCTTGTTTGGGAGAATTAAAATATTTATTTTTCTCCAATTGACAACATCCATGCAGTATGTAAGGGGGAAAGCACACATAGTTTTCTTATATGAAACACTCTGTGGTTATCAAAAATAGACAGAAACGGCCAGCATAAATGCATTTCTACGTCCTGTACTGGTATTACTCTGATGCAATAGGAACACATTAAAAAGCACTGATTATCTAGTAAAACCAAGATGTGCAGAGCTCTGGGCACTTTTCTTTACTTCATTTCATTTGCCTGGGAAAGTGGATTAAGGTGGGATAGGTTATATGCAACAGCAATAAAACACAAATCTGGGCACTTAGATTTTAAAGGCACATGCATGCCTAAATCCCATTCAAACATGACACCTACATCTTAAGGAGTTCATAGGGGCTGATTATTAAAAAATATTTTTTTTAAAATATACTTATATAAAATATACTGCAATAAAACTTATGGGATTCTGGGGGAAAATGGAACTAGTGGAGGCGCATTCCACAGTATGTCTGAGAACAAAAAATATGTCAGCATACTACAATTGTAACAGTGAACATATATTTGAATGGCCTGAATATTGTTTATGAATCTATATAAATACAATTAAGTTGCATATTATAAAACAAGCATATTTTTTTATGTACTACAACTGTTTAAGTGTAGCAGAAGTACAATTATTTTGATATAATAATATTATACATTTAAATAATATTAGCAATTTATCTATCGGATTTTTATCTAAATGTGGTTTTCACGATATGTTTATAGTCTCTCAAGCTTTAAAAAATTCTTAATCAAAGACTTAGAAAATGCTAAATATCCCATATGCATAATTTATGACATATTTTCCTGGACCTGTCCTATTTACTATAACCAAGAACGACCTGTTTATTTCCTGCCAATTTTGGATTGCCCAGTCAAATTCTTAAGCCTGTTTCACCAATGAAACATCTTCCTTCAAATTTGGAGCATGCAGACAAGCATACACACTCTTCAGAAGTACATGCTTCCAGTCCCTGCATCTTTACGCACTGTGATCCACCAGCTAAGTCATTGCAATGGAGCGCACTCTTCATGTACAGTTTCTGCAGGCACACTGCAGTCACCTAAGCAAGCTGAGGAGTCACTCTTGTGCAACGAGACAGGGAAAACCCTTCCACCTTAAACCCTCCCTCCCTGGCTGATGCTACAGTCAATTATGCCACGCCCTGACAGGCTTCTGCTGGCCAAAGTGGACGCATACACAATTGACACCAGACCTTGGGGCAAATCATTATACTGAAACCCAGCGTAGTAACAGGAAGAGCCGCCCGGTAACCCCCCAATGACATATTGTTCTTTTGTCATTCTCTGCTTTTTAATAAACCACTTCCTTTCTGAATTTTATATTAGCAAACAGAACACTAGGATCTATGTTATACCCAAAGATATAGAAACCAGGTGTTTTCAATCAAAGGGTTTGGGGCTTTGATTAAAATGAACTTCACTGGACATGGCGTTGTTTGCCACTGCCAGCATCATGAGCAGATGTCTCTTCCACAATGCAAAAATGTCCTCTCCACAAAAACTGTTTACCTTTAACAACATTCATCTAACCACCACTTCCTTCCTCAACCATTCAGTACAGCAACATCATGTATTCCAGACATGGAAACAATCTGAAATGGTCTGATAATAGTCTTAAAATAGTGCGATCATTTTTTCAGCAAGCAAGTAAACTTGCTATCTGATATTACAACCAGCTGATTTTTTGCTATCTTGAAATTTTTTTTCTGATATATATATATATATATATATATATATATATATATATATATATATATATATATATACTGTATATACTTACCATTTTCACCATTCAATCCTGCCATCAAACAATAGTGGTAACTTACAAATGATACTGATACAAATGTAATGTAATTTAAATTACAGAAAAAATACAAGTAACATACACATCTTTATTGCTTATACCATTCATTTGGTAAAAATACACCATTAGTGAAGTGATTACAAGTATATCACTGTATCAGCAATTAATTGTCATGTTGTAACTACTTTTCAGTGGACCTTTCACTGAAATATAGTTCTGATTTATTGAATCATTATGAAGCATTACATTTTTAGTTATCGTTTGTCATTCTACCTGTATCATACCATTACTGTATTTCTTTCCATCTATCTCAATCTTTTATGTATTTAAACTGGACTTGAACTGCAGTGGTTTTAACCATGCAAAACCCCTATTCTGATTTAGCACCAGTAACATTTGAAAACATTTGCCTGGGAAGATGGGCCACAAGAATGGAGGCTAAATTTAGCTATGTTGCATCAACACTTTCAGTGGATAGTAAGATAGCTTTTTTCAATTGCACAATGAAAGGTAAGCATATCTGACAATCATCCCCACAGCTACTCACTGTACCTTCTGACTAAAGCCACAATGTTTTGGCTGCCCGCATCATTATCTTTTAACTATGGGCAATGTGCAGGACATTTAATTTATACATGTATCTACTGAGGGAAGTTACATAGCCAGATTTGCCATACTATGGTGGAGACTGGTATTCTAAAGTGAAGCACTACTCCTTATAACTACATTTAGCTTGTGTTCAGTAACATTTTCCTATATTAGTTTGACTCCAATCTGTAAAAAAGTCAGTGTGCTGTGAAAGCAACAAAACCAGACCAATCTCAGTCACTAACAGGATCAACTATTTGTCCTCTCTGGTTCTAGCTTGTAGAAAACTTTAGCCTGATCCGGATTGTTTTTTGGTTTGTTTTTAGAACGGCACCATACAGTAAGGCTGCTGGGATTTTGGGCATACACTCAGATAAATATCTAACTTACAGTTCTCAGTTATCACTGTTCTTTTTTGTATATGGATATTAAAAATGAGGCCATGGAAAATGTAATGGATAAATACGTATTTTTTTGGAAGATTGCCTTTTAATTGTTTGCTCACGTAATCATATGAATGCACTTACGTTCTCTCATATTGTCATATTGTCACTTACGTTCTCTCATATTGTCATATTGTCACTTATGTTCTCTCATATTGTAAGTCCCCCCTGAATAAAAGAGTCTGAAAGGTAAATGAAAATAATGTAAAATGGGTTCCTGTAGTCTTCTGCTCGGGTTAGATGCTTAGCTTCAATTCAGTTATAATTTAGATAGACTTTCACTTAAGACACCTAATGGATGATTGTTCTCTTACTGAATGTTGATTCTTGCTTATTTGTATACTCATTTGAACTGATTCTCCAGGAGGGACTTTAATTTTCAACGCTGAAGACACTGGCTCTTGCATCAATGTAATGCCCTTAGTTAAAGAGCCATACTGTATTTCTGTCCTGTGCTTTTGTAATAAAAGGAAAGGAAAAAGGAAAGGGAATAAAAAGGAAAATTAATAAAATAAAAACATAAGCCACTTCTGAGACTATTTTATGAAGTAAACTTAAAATACAATGGTCCTGTCATCCAAAAAGAACAATCTAAAGCCTCAAAAAAACTCTTTGCTATACAATCACTACAGGTCAATTTTAGTTTATTTGAGCCAAGTGACTGGACACAACCTTTACAAACATAATGTTTGCAAATAATTTCCTCTAAAAACATCAATACCGCTAAAGCCATGAGAAAATGGCTGGGGACTATTTCATTCCAAGTCCATTATTTAGATATAGGTGGGGGGTACTATAAAATGTCCTCATACCCTATTTGATGTTAACCCTCTCTATGACCCCTATATCCCACACTCACCATTTCACAGGCAAATCAAAGTGTTTCAGGGGAAGTGAAGAACAGGGCCTGGCTATTTGTTTAGCTGCAATAAAACGGGGTTACCGGCAGGGTAAGAGTGGTACCATGCAATATAACAAATAAACCACATCTGCCACTTCTTCATTACTGACAACAAATGATTGCCGTTTCCCAACACACACTCGCACGCACCACCCCAAGCTGCGCACATACACAAATATATATATAAATAATAACTCCATATATATACCTACAGTATATAAGTGAATAACACATTCTAATTGTTTAGTTCAGAGCACATATTAATCATGGACTTGCATTTGAATATTATGTTTAATGTTTTATGCGATACAGTCCAGTGCTAACTGGATGTAAACATTTGTGGTCCAAGCGAAAGATAAAAAATAAAATCTACCAAAACTCAAGTAACACTAATAGAGTATTCTGGGGGCAATTGTAACAGGGGACAATTGCAACACCATAAAATTGCACCAATCTGAAACAAGCTCGAGCTGATATTCTATCCAGCAAGTTAGCTAGTTTCATGTGTTCAGGGTTGGGGGCAATTGTAACAAAAAATTGTGTTACAATTGACCCCTGTTACAATTGCCCCCAGAATACTCTACTGTATCTTCAAAGAGACTGGAGTGGCCATATTGAGCATTTTGGCTACAGCACTGCTGTAAACACCAATAAAATAAAGTGCATCTGAAAGTGTGCCTGCACTTCTCTTTGAACAAACCCTGTGATCAGTTACTGCTCTCAATTATCGTATTGTCCACTTCTCTTTCAGCTTGGGGTTAAACTCTTAGCAGTTCTCTTTGAAGTGATTATCCCTTTATCTCAAGCCAGACTGAAGAATTTCGACGACAATAGAAAATGAAACCAAGGGGGAGGCTTATGACAATTATGGAGGAGGTCTACGGGGAGAGAAGTGCGGATGTCCGTTTTTACAGAGCCCGAAAGGGGATAGGGGGAGGGGATGAGGGGTTACAAACTGTTAGTTTTGTGTGACTTATGTCCTTGTCAAAAGAGCCAGGTAATTAGCAGAAAATGATGGCTTCCGGTGAAATGAATGCAGTGGTGAAGCGATGCCATAGAACTAGCATGGGAAGTGAGAACAGAGAGGGAAGGATGAGATGACAGAGAGAGAGAGAGAGAGAGAGAGAGAGTGGGAGAGATAGATTGTGAGAAGGAGTGCAGTTGTCAGCAGAATCAGATGTCATGCAGGCAGCAGGCTGAGATACAATTAAAGTGTGGAGTTAAGACGGGCTTTGAAGTTGGACATGGTACATAACACCCTTAAAGTTAGAAAGGGCTACCATTCATCGGCTTGTTATGGGTTGTTAAGAGGATCTAGTTAAAAGGGCCAATTTGAGAAAATAAACTTTAATTTCAACTTGAAATAGTCTCTAAATAAGGATTGAAGTGGGCAATGGGTAAAAAATATATCAGCTCTGCACAAACCTTACGTTCTGATAAGCTGAAGTTGCGTGTGCATTGCAAGAGGGCCGTGTGTGTGTGTGTGTGTGTGTGTGTGTGTGTCCGTGCGCGCGCCCCCCTTCAAGAGAGTTTATGACCTTTTTTTTTTTGTTTTAATCCCATTTTGCGGTGACTTTAAAGTTGAACAATGTATAGAAACAATGTCTGATGTGCATCCTAATCCCTCTCTCTCCGTGAAACCGTGGGGTCTGCTAATGAAACCTCGCAATACGGCTTTCATTTTGTCTCCCTTCCTTTTCTGACGGGGTGATGAAAATACGTCTTAAAGGTTTTTACTTTTCAATATTCATTAATGCCACCAGAAGGATCCTCCAGATTATGGCTGCGGTGCTGATCTTCTTTGAATAAACATAACCCTGAGCTCTGGCGCACGGTGTAATTAAACCCAACTGTGCCGAGGGTAGCGGCCATCGCGGCTCTGCACACGCTCAGTCAAACGAGGGGAGCTAAGACTTGAGCTTTAAAAGTAGTGAACTGAAAACAAAATAAAACAAATCAAAAATCAAAAACGAAACAAATCAAATTTAAAAAACTAAATGCTCTCTTTGAACTCGTGAGACAATCTTCGACAGACCTTGCGGTGGATGTACTTTTTTTAAACGTTTGTCCTTTGCCTCCTATGAGCTATGGGTGACAAACACATGTCGCTGGGAGAAAAACAAAAATGACAGTTTCTATTGGTTAGATTAAGGGGGAAAAATTATTTAATGTAAATATTGTCTTAAAACTAATATCTAAAATAGTAATCATTCAAAATAATATATGGCACTGTAAAATGTTTGATGGAAACATTTGATGGTGACAGATATTCTTTGCATGGACAGTAACTCTGGAAACTCACTTTAGACCACCTTTGATACTTTGCAAGCACCCGCAATAAGTACTCAATAAGTCGTGAGGGTGAAAATAATAATCTACACGGCTGTTCTGGACCTGCCTTTGTGACCATAAAGAGCAGCATGCCATGTTCATTTCTGGGAGAGGAACAAGCCATTGAATGCCCATGACAATATTAAGCCTTTTCCTCGGTAAAGGCATGCATGTCAACTCAAGACAAATCCAGAATGGGAATGCTGGCTGTACATATGCTTCCAAAAACATATCCTGAGCTCAAACGAGCTGTTCAACCACCTAGAAGCTGTCCCATTGGTACAGATTTTGTTCATCGAGTTTGAAGATGTTGGAAAATATTCTCTTTCTGCCAGGCTGACATGGCTTTCACGCCAAAACAAGTTTTTGGCTACAGTCCCCCCCTTTATGATTGCCCAGCTTGGTGCAATTTCTGAACTGTCAACTAGCAAACCGTACCCTACAAGGACTGGAATCCTCTCCATTGTTTCACAGAGTAACCCACAGGCCCAACTCTAAATCGTATGAACTGTGAGATTGTGGTGCGAAATCACAGTGTGACAATTGTGGCGGTATCAAGCGAATCGTTGCAGGAAAAGTTTGCTTGAGACAGGAAAGTTGAAGAAAAGTGAACTGCGCAGTGTTAGGAAAGCATCACTTATGATGGGCTGAACTGAAAGAGCACTTGTGCCCCCCCCCCCCCGAGCTTGGCCATGATACATCAATGAGAGAAATGAATTGAGCTGACTGATCAGATGTTTCAGCCTCCACAAGTTTCAGTGCTCCTCAACAAGGCTGCTCTAGCCCAAAAGCTTGCTCATGATCTGAAGGAAAAATGCGAGCAAACAAATGAAACAAAAACTGGAGAAAAACAAAAAGAAAAACACAACAGGGCCCACAAACTAACAGCTTTTTAAGCAGTATGCATAGGGGAAAACAGAAAAATACCTCCCAAGATCTCACTCACAGAATCTATAAAAAGCACAATGTACTTTTACAGAGAACTTTTTACTGAGAACTAATGCAGCCAGCCATATGGTAATATGACAGAATTTATTCTACAGACTGACTGTCATCCTACATCCTGACAGAAATAAAATTTAAAAAAGCACCTTGGGGTACTGAGCATTCTCGAGTATTTTCATGGTCCCAGTCAATCCTGCCACCCTCTTTTCCTGACTCCATAAAGTCCATAGGTTTTAATGGGAAATTAAGCTAAAATAAAACAATTTAAAGCAATTCTGAAACAATGAAAAAAAGTCTAGGTGGACTAATGTAACCAAATGTCCAGAAATATCTTTTCTTCCAACACAATTCTTCCAAACACAAGTCAATGTCACAAATTAGCTTAATGTGCAAATGTATGTGATGAGTCAAGGGTTAAAATGAAATACATAAGCTAGCCAGTGGTCACTCTTTATACAAACAACCTCAATGAATTTTGAAAACAAAAGTGGGGCGTATCGTCAAGCACCGACTCCCAGTATCTCGAAGACTATAGTAACCTCAAGCCAATATCAGGAAATCAGGAATGCTGTGACTGGTTAGAGCCACCAATTCCTTTTACTCTCTGGTCCACCAGCTGAGGTACACAGCCATTGCACCAAGAGGACTGCGATTAATTGCACAGATCACAAATGCAGACTGCAGGCCCCCTATTGACCAGAGGGGTCACTAGTGTGCAGTGCGATGTCAACCTTGCAGTGACTTTCAGTGACCCTCCCTCTATGGGAAACACTGTAGCCAACTATTTGCCTTTCCATGGTGCTGCCGGTAGGTACTGGCACAGTCACGATTCAGTTACAGACTGTGGCATATCACTGCAGTCTTGCCCCTTGCTTGTGATTTTCAAAACAGCTGACCATTTCTGTATGGTGCACCTGAAGCTGACAATGCATCTTATTCGGGATGGACTTGTTGCGAGGCCACAACTATATTGTAAAATAAATAATTTACTTACTTTGGCATGAAGAACATCCTGGGCTTTGAAACCGCAGAATCATTTGTGCACCGTGAGATCTGCAGAGACAGCATCTGACTGGTACACAATAGATGCTGCCACATCAGAAACCTGCTGATGGTCAGCTGTCCACTCTGTCTGAATTTGGCCTGAAGCCTGAAAAATATTTTTCAGAACACAGCATGTAACCCATGGTGACCCTGGGATTACACTATTTCTATCAACACAGCTGAATGAGGAAAAAGACCTACAGTACACATTTCAGTTAAAACATTAAACATGATTCATGCTATACATTACATTACAGGCATTTAGCTGGATATATGCTGAATCATTGCAGATGAAGTACCTTGCTACAACAGCGAAGTACCTTGCTACTACATGAGAGTCAAACCTGCAACCTTTAGGTTGAAAGCCCAGTTCCCTATCCCTATAGTATCCCTCCAAATGTGATTTCTCAGCACATTTATTTTACTAATATAACCTGCCTTATTCCCACCCCATCCCCTACCTTTATCTTATTCTGTTTAAATTTGACAAATGTGTTCCTTTGCTGAACCACCACCACAATCTTTCACTAGTCAATGGTCTTATTCTGTATGTGTTTAAATGATGTTATAAAACACCTCTGTGTAGCCCGCAGGAGCTTAGCTTCTGTGGGAAGGTGGGGGTCAACACTTCAAATTGAATGCAGAGGTGGCGCGATGACCCCTGACCTCTCTCCGACCAGCTTGATATTTTATTTCTAGAGAATGTGTCTGTGCTAAGAGAAGCCGGTTAAAAGATGAGACAGCCGCGGTGTGGGATGCTGGCTCGTGTCTGATTCATCTCGCTGCTCTTCAGTTGGGTGCCGCTGTGCCGGAGCTGAGCTTCAAAAAACGCTTCTTACAGAAAGAGAGAAAAGCACAACAACAGGCAACTTCTTCCGTGCACTTCTCTCCGAGCGTGCATTGAAGAGAAAAGTCCGGAAAAAAACATTCATACAGACAGAGGGGGAAAAAAAGAGAGAAAAAAAAAACACCCTGAAAAAATGTAACTCACTGTGACTGTTCCAGAACATACCAAAATGTAACTGATAAAGTGAAACCGGGAAAACAGACCATCTGACTTCGCTACTTGTAAGGATCTACACAATACGGGACTTTAAATAAAAGAGACTCATAATTTACAAGCTTATTGGTAAACTCTCTCAAATTATTGAACACACAATTGAGATTTAGGGTAACACAAAAAAAAAAAAAGAAGTCATATCTGTCCTTGTATTCCTTTCCAAGTGAAACAAGGACGTGGGGAGATTCAACTAAATCACTAAGCATTAAACTTAAATAACTTCTAAAGGCTTTCCACACATTTCTATACAGGTCTTCCAGAGCTCACATGATTAATGAATTTCCAAGTACAAAAATTTATTTTGAATGAAGATGGCAAAATATGAATGCTAGCAGCGTTGCAAGGTGATACAGAGTATGCCCATGTGTTTCCCCACACACCTGCAATGGTGTTTTAGAGCAGAATAACCAATATACCTCAGTGGTAATCTCTTTGAAGTAGCCTCTCTGCCTTAGATAACTTTTAGATATATTATGTAGCAGTTAAAATATCCCTTATTCATAGCTAAAGGACAAAATAAATTAGTTATCACACATGTCCAGAACTGGCACACTACACAGCTATCAAAGTCAGTATATGTGTGAAAATAAATCTGTGTGTATTGACATTCTGTGCAGACATCCCCTGTAACTTTTGTTACACTCGCAAGTTTTTGAAGAACTTTTGTAGTCACGGCAGAATAAAAGTACAGAGATAAGGAAAGAACTGCGCTGATCGTGGAAACACTCTGTTAGCCTCTCGTTAAATGTTTGATGAAGAGAAAGAGAAAAGAGGAAGAAATCCTCAAATCTGGTGCCATAAAATGTAAAGGGGCGAGCAAACAGTCCCCCCCCCCCCCCCCTCCCCTCCTCTACACCCCTACTTCACTGCTGTGGCATGTCAGGAGTTTGTTTTAAAATGTAAATGAGCTGAGCAGTTGACAGCGATTGCCCCCATGCCCGACATGAAAGCAAGGGAAGGACAGGCACTAATTTCCTCCTCCGGCCTTTACCGCCCTCCTGCACTTCATGCAAAACCGTGATTTATGGACTTAACAGCTCGCTGCTACACTGACATACATCAGGTAACACATCAGGTAACACACAGCTACACCCCATTCCCCCCCCCCCCCCCCCCCCTCCCAAAAACAATTCTGATGATAAGGCTCATATATCAAAAATAATGAATGACAAAACAGTAACAACAAGCACCGGCTGAGTCTTCTTGGAAAGATACAGCTCAATCAAATAAAAGTAAACTGAGGCACACATTTTTTTGCCGATTGAAGGGACATTATTCCTGTTGATCAAATTAGTAGGCCTACTTTAATCTTTAAGCTATCTGGATTATAAAATAAGATCTACAAATTGTGGTTTGAACATAACCAAATGGATACATGCAGTTACATTGTAGGAAAATATACTTTGAAAAGCAACCCAGGAATGTATGATCTGGTTGAGCAATCTTCCTGATAAGCATTATTATCTACAAATCCAGAAGATACATATATAAACAAAGTCAAATTACAATAATTTTATACTTGGAGTCACAGGGTCTGAGGTCTCATGGGTGTTTGTGATATACTGTATGTCATTGCTGAAATTCTGACATGTTGAAATAAATGATAAATTACTATCATTGATGTACATGTTAGCACTTCAGCAATTAAGTTCTGCTGCCCAAATGACTTCACATTACCTTACTTTTCTTTGGATGCAAGACAGCATATTCTTAAATCCACACATTAATTTGAATTTGTGGATAAATACAGCTTACTCTTGGGTTCCACATTGTTACGATCCATTCATAATTATACATGAGAAAGCACCAAAGTTTTCTTGCTAGCTTTGAGCTGACATTGTAAATTCAATATACAGATCACAGAGGGATTTACCGCTTAATTGTAGCCTATACTTTGGAATGATAATACACATGTTATTGAAGTGAACCCCAATGTTTCTTTAGCTAGTTACTTTCGCCAATGGGAAGAGAGAGAGAGAACACTACAATGTGAGACTTCACAGAAAACTTTGATATTACTTACTCACCGATTATTCAGATAATTGACTCGGTTCTTTATGAAGTAAAATAAATGAAAACAGTCACTGTTATTGCTACGTGCCCCTTGTTGTTTGGCTGCTTGTGCGTATTTGCAGCCAAAGTGGTACGCAATGTGGTGTCAGTGGGAGGACTATGCCGATAGTCATAGAGGGCTATGATGATAGTCATAGAGGACTATGCCGATAGTCATAGAGGCCTATGATGACAGTCATAGAGGGCTATGCCAATAGTCATAGAGGACAAGGATGATAGTCGTAGAGGACTATTATGATAGTCAGTTTACTTAGCCTTCTTTCCAGTGGGAAATATCAGTGGCAGCCTTTTCCTCCCCTTATTAATGTTAGAGCTGTTTCAGATAAAAGTAGTGGTCATCAGACCTAACTGAAAACAGGACCCAGCCTGACACAGCTGCTCCCTTATGTCCAAAGGCCTTTTTCCTCCAAGACAGCAATGACCCAGGTAAATACTTTGGTTTGCACAACAGACTAGTTTTTCAGGTGGCCGTGTTTTCCCTTTGAGTCAAGCACAGCCAAGTATACAACGGCAATTCAACTTTGAAAAAGAGAAGCCTTTTATCATTTTGCGTTCCTCACAGCTAGACCTCCGCCCCTCAAAGCAAAACACCACACCTTAAGATACAACCTGTTTCAGCAGACCTGTTCAAAGCACTTCCTTGCATTTCAGAAAGGATCTACATCAGCCATATACCTGCAAGCAACACTCAGTACTACCTGGCCCAGAGGGAGAATGTGTGGCTGTCATAAAACTGCTGCTCAGGCAGAGGAGAAGCGTACCATTTGGAGTTCCACATAAACTCAGAGACCCATCCGTTTCAACCCACTCACTAAAACTAAATAAAGCAAAACAACACACGTGCATGCACTCACACACACGCACACACACACACACACACACACACACACACACACACACACACGCACACACGCACACATGCACACACGCAAACACACACACACACACGCACGCACGCAAACGCACACACACTCACACACACCGCAAACGCACACACACCTCACACACGCACGCACACACACACACACACACACGCACACACACACACACACACACACACACCGACACACATGCACGCACACACACACACAAACAACGCACAGGTGCACATGCATACTTGAATTTACCTCATACCTGAAACAAAGTTTGTTCCAGAGGAATCATGCCTGCTGAAGTTTTTTTTCTGTAGAGCTTGGTGAACATATGCCAAATTATTCACTAAATATTTAACATATGCCAAATTATACGCAATTATGCACGGTTAAAAGTGTCAAATCAATGCGCGGCCACTAATTTAATGAAACAACATTGTAAAATGAAGTATATGTTGAGCAATATAAAAAGTATGGAAAAACACATTTTACCAACTTATAGGGTGTAAAATGAAATGCTTGTAAAAATGGTGAAATTGATTACAATATTCAGTAGAATAATTCTGTATTTATGCTTACTAGAAATCAACATTCTCAACAAGGCTTCAATGAGTATGCATTTCAAACACATTGTCAAATATCTAAATATAAAAATGAATATTGTACACATATATAAAACAAAGAAAAACTATATGTTAACATTATGAAATAAGTTGAAAGATTATAGGTGATCCTATAAAGAAATGACATGCAATTGAGTTTAAAGGTTTGCAGGAACATTACACAAAATGAATGAAATGAATGAAAATATGAAATGTGAAAACATGGTACATTAACAAAAATGAAAACACGAATGATGTATATGAATACATGTGCGAGTAGCCTATGTAATGCTTTATCACAAAAATGGCAACTGTCATTGACAAGAACTAGAGAATAGAAATGCATTTAGAAATGAGGCTGTGCTTTGAATTACATGAAGGGCGAAGCCAGCAGAGGAACATTCTGTATGCTGTGTGCCTGCGTGGGAGGTCTCATTCTTTCATATCTAGTCAATCTCCACACAGGTTATGCTCTTTTTTTTACAGGTCGCTCAACTCAAGGTCTCCAAAGTTGAGCCTGGGACTAATGCCAGTAGAGCACTCCCCTCAAGGCATCCACTTCAATCCCGCCTCGAGGAGTGCATTATTTACATAACTGAGACTAGAAGAGCTTCAAATTAAGGGCAGGAGGAAGCGAACACCAATCAGACATGTTTGAGTGTTTGTTTTTCCTCGCGAGGTGAGGTGGGATCAAAAGGGCAACTTCACACCTGGTGGACCTTCAGTCATTTATGGAAAGTGGCTCTTGCACAGCAGCTGCAGGTCTGGAGGTGATCGATTGCCTGTGAGGTTCACTGTCGAAATGCGACTGGTGACCGGGTTCCTAATCAGGACCAGAAATTTGATGCCCCACTCACATGCGATGGTACACACGTGTACTGGAATAATCTTGCCATTTCAAATGTTTTCTGACACTTGACTGTCGGATGGATGCCCTTGGTCGACATTTTATGGGAGGAGAGATACCCCACAATTATTCCCCTTTTATTTTTATATTTCTTTTTATCTTTTTTAATGCATTGTGAAGCACTTTGAGAGTATTATTATTATTATTATTATTATTATTATTATTATCATTATTATGCAAGAGTGAGTGGCCTTCCCATTCAGATTACCACATGCAAAACCAAAGGAAGTAAGAGTGACAAAGTTTGGACTTTGAGTGAACTCTATTTTCTATAATGCCTAGTATGACAGTTAACACAAATGTTTGACAGATCACAGTGCGAGTTTCCATTGTTAATTCTACACTGAGGTGTGCAAAAGGAGTTGGGGCCAACTCTCCCAAACAAGATTCTAACTGAGCGTGGCATTGTCCCCCCACAAAAGTGTTGAGCAACTGCTTCTCAAGTTGAAATAAATCTCTCCACCTCAGAGTCGATGCCATCATTTTTGTATAGAGGTAGCGAAATAAGATCACTGATTAAGCAGGCTTTTGGATTTTTCCACCTTCCACGTGAGAATGTTTTTCTTCTTCCCTGGTAAGCCCATGCCCCAACCCCCCCCCCCCCCCCCCCCCCCCCAACCACCACATACCGCACGCTCTACAAAGGTAGCTGCCTCTGTAACTCTTGTTTTTCAGAGCACCTCAATTTCCTCAGACTTCCTGTCCTGCATTGTTGTTCATTGGACACACGTGAAATGCAATCTGCATCTTTGAGAGAGCGCAGCTCTTTGTCCCTGCGGTCTGAAAGGAGCAGCGCCGTGGAAGCCGGGATCGGATTGGAGCGGAAGGTGATGTAATGCCGGTTTACACTCAGGTGTGTCGCCAGTGATGACATAAGCAGCCGCTCGCAATGCTAAGCGGTAACAGGATGTTGCGAAATGACAGAAGATCAAAGAAACTGCCATACAATACAGAGGAATCTTGAGTTTGAGGACCTGTGGGCCTGCTTCGCAACTATCGGGGCCAAACTTGATTTACTGCACAATGAATACTGATGAACAAAAAAAATATATGAAGACAGTCACTCAGACAGGGGAGCATATTCCTGTTGCAATAAGCCATATAACATCAAAGAGAATGACCCTGCACAACCCAGCATTCTGTTTTCTGGAAGGGAGTGCCTGTTATAGGGAACTGGGGCAGCACTCCTCAAGAAAACCTCAGAGAGAGGCTTTTGTTTCAGGCACTGAAAATCTTTGTTACCACCATGTACAAATATGCTAACTTAAACTGTGGTTAGCTGGCCGAACTGCAGTTGGTTTTATGATGAGGACACATTACATTACAAGGATGTAATACAGCGTACAAGAAGAATCCATTCTGCCCCTAATTTACAATGTTCAAACACATCTGATCACAAAGCCATAGTGGTTATTTGTAAAGAATCTAGTTACAGCTATTAACATGACATACATTTGGCCTTTAGAAAATACTCGTGGGGCCCCAGACCTCAGCCGGCACAAAACAGCTATTGTTTAGATTTTAAATATGTAAAAAAAAAAAAAAATCTTCACCACAGTTGCATGTAGAACAAGGACCACTGGAACTAATAGCTAATTTGACTGAGTCCTTGAAGCCTGTATTAATGTAGTTCTGGAGTATAATTGTCTATAAACTGATGAAGCAATCCAGAGACTTCAAAGTGCCACGGTTAAATCATATTCATGTCTTCGACAGAGGACTTTCACTGCTTGTTAATGACCGAAAAGAATTGGGACAACTTGAAAGACCCGCTTGTGACAAATAATACTAATTCACCCACCAAGGGTGTCTTTCATCCCCCCTGTTTATTTTTTGGTCAGTAAGTTCTTGTCGGCCATTTAGATTTTGTGTCCACCTTTCATTTAAAAAATATTCACGATGACTGAAGTTCTGTGATGATGCCATAATCCACACGCAAAACAGCGAACGTAGCAATGAACACAAATCTGTCGTGCTCTGATTTACAGTGTGCTCTGTCCCATCAGCTTTACTGGACTTGCTGGATTTTTGCCGTTGTGGGACCTCCCTGTACGTAATGGCTTGTTATTACATTCAAAGGGCTCCTGCATATGTCTGCTCAGGCCACAGGGGTAATCCCAGGGTGATCCCTCTATGTCCCGTATATGAGTTATTGTGTTATATAACGGATTGGAACTGCAAACAGCAGATATTGGGACTAATGCTTACAGCACAAACTTCTGAGGCCAACAAAAGGCAAAGCTTGCTCAATCCTGGCTAATGCTGTTCCCTTCCTTTTTCTTGCTGAAAGTCATCTGTACAAGGTAAGCATAACATGACAACACCCCTCACTTTTCTACATTAATATTTTTTATGGTACACCTTTGGTCAACAAATGTGAAGCTCTCCCGTTCCTCTCCTTCATCAGAATTGTCTGAAAGTCAGGCCGTCTCACCTGTGATTGGTGGGGGTATGAGATGGCCTCCTCCAGCTCGTGTTCCAGGGCCAGAAAAATTGGGGCTCTTGATCCTCCATCTCATGTTCCTTCTGTGGGACCTTGAGAGAGAAGCACAGGCACACTCACATGCCGCACACCACAGAGCCCAAGCACAGGCACTCACATGCCGCACACCGCAGAGCCCAAGCACAGGCACTCACATGCCGCACACCGCAGAGCCCAAGCACAGGCACTCACATGCCGCACACCACAGAGCCCAAGCACAGGCACTCACATGCCGCACACCACAGAGCCCAAGCACAGGCACTCACATGCCGCACACCACAGAGCCCAAGCACAGGCACTCACATGCCGCACACCGCAGAGCCCAAGCACAGGCACTCACATGCCGTACACCACAGAGCCCAAGCACAGGCACTCACATGCCGCACACCACAGAGCCCAAGCACAGGCACTCACATGCCGTACACCACAGAGCCCAAGCACAGGCACTCACATGCCGCACACCACAGAGCCCAAGCACAGGCACTCACATGCCGCACACCGCAGAGCCCAAGCTCTACTCAGCTCTACTCAAGATTAAGTCCTTAATCCAAAATAAAATTATTAAGGTGATATTGTACAAAATATACAGTCTTTAAAACGTATGCTAACACATTAACACTACTGTTATAGTAGCTGGCAGAGATATCACTGGTGAAAAAGTTCCCAACAATGTTTTGGCCAGACTGAATGATAGGCGGCCGTATCTGGAATGAAAGGCTTTTGGGTACTCATGTGGTAACAGGAGGTGACAAAGTATTAAGCATTAAAACTTTGACCATTGGTTGTTTGCATTTAACAGTTTAAGATGGAAGAACGCCTTGTTTGAGCTCCATATATCTGAATGCTTAACATCTTTCCCTTCTGGTGTCTGCGAGACGAGACGATGGTGTAAATCAGGACCTAGAAAGGCCAGCGTGTAAATGTACATTTTACTTGATTGAATACACATTCCATTCCACAGTTAATTGTGTCTCCCACACCACCACTACAGGTGTGAAAAGTCTCTCCCCTGTTGCGCGACTATCCAGGGTTTGATTGATTTTATGTCGCATCGTAAGGCGATGTCCGCCGAGCTAGGTTAAAAATGCATCAGCACTTATGCGCAGAACCCACATACCCACGCCGAAAGCTTAAGCTTACAGTTCCGTACGGGCAGACAATTTGACAGTTGCAGTTGTACGCAAGCTTTGTTTTGGGAAGCTGTGTACGATTACCAAGCATTCCCGCAATCACCTTTCGGATAAGTGCCATTTCCTGGGCAAGAGTCCAGCAGGCAGGACAGGGTGTCAGGGTATTACTGTTCATCACTGACGTACACTGTGGAGGAGACAGCAACAAACAGGCTGCAACCCAAACACTGGGGGAATTCAGGTAGCAACAGATATGCCTGCACAAGGAAACCAGGTGCCTCTCATGTCACAATGTCTGCCTTTGAATTTATTTTCTTCTTTCATTTAATTTCTTCTCTCAAGATGTTAATTTTTAAGGAAAGGAGAAAGAGACAGCGAGGGAGAAAGAGGAAAAAAGATGATTGATTTTCCTAAAATAATTTTCCTGTTGTGGATTTAACTGATTGTTCTGGCTTTCTGTAATTAATCTTCCTGGGCACAATGAAAGGATTGGGAAGCACTTCAAAGCGGGTGAGTATAAATTATCTGCCCAGCGCACACTTTTTTTTTTGGTCCAAGCTCAGTGTGCAGAAGATTAGGGCTTTGCCACTCTGCCAATTTCTCCCCTCCCAATCTAAAGTGTCAGGCCAATAACATAAAAAATGTATCAATTTCCTAGAATTTCCAATTTTGCTAGAAACCTGAGAAACTTAAGAAGTTGCTTTGAACCATTTCTAAAAACACAACAGTAAAATATTTTAAAATATTTTTTAAATATATATATTAATTTGGAGTTTGTGTTTTGTCTAGTAGCTGTACAGGCAAGCCAGGTATTGGGAGAAGTGTGAAATGAAGGCAGAATGCCTTTACAGGGTTACTAGTGAAAGCCAAATATTAGGAGTTTCAAGTTCCCTTTTTCCCTACTCTGTCCCAATTACATTTATCTTTCCAGTGGAAAACTGGTGGTGGTAAAACATTAATATTGAAAGTATATATTTATTTTATCACTTAAAAGAGGCCATACAACAGGATCTTAATCTGACAGCGGAACCAACACAGACAGACAGGAAGTACAGAGAACTGCATTCACTGCTGCGCGAGCTGTTTGGGTGCAGCACTACTAAGCCGACAATCTTGTTATCATTTGTATGGTAATGCGTCATTATTGCACGGAAAATTTAACTCGTCCTGTTCACTTGCAAAGTTCTCAGTCTCACCTTGATTTGTTCAAGAGCGCATTTGCCATTCAATTCGAATGTGGCTTGTGAGGTATATTACATGGACACAGATCAGATTAACGTTTCCATATAGCACAAACGCTTGTGGATCCACGCACTGCCTGCTCTAAACCCATGTCAAACAAAAAGGTAGGCTCTTACTCAAGGGAAAGATGAAAGCCTCATCTAAGCAGTGCTGGGCATAGCCTACAATTAGCGTGGCCAATGTGCAGAGCCCAGATTCTGAATGGTGAACCACGCCTTCATTCAGTTGAATTTCGCAAATCCACCTGAATCAAATCCAGGTTGGATGTTCGCAAATTCCTGAGAATTTACAAACGGGAGTGTGATTGTGGTGTTTGCTTACCATGTGAAATGCACACTTGTAAGTTGTTTTGACCAAAAGCGTCTGATAAATGACTAAATTGCTATTCTAATCCCTTTTCCATTTGAATTCTAGGTGAATGTTTACCTCCATATGCCCACCGCTAACAGTAAAACATGAGGTCATCAATCCAAACTGCTCTGAGATGCATAAGGTGGGGATTGAAGCTTGTATACGTGTAATATAAGCACATGTTTTCTTTACATACATTATGATGGATCCTTCGTGATACAGATTGCAGTTACAGAGCTGATCTCATTACAGAGATAAGCCCCTAACTAAAGCTTATACCTGACTGGTACTTTAATGAGGTCAGTTTCACTATAGAAGACTAGATTAGGAGACATATTCAAATCCTCCTTCAGTCAGTTCAGTGCGGCTGCCTTAATCAACCGGGGTAGTTCTTGACACTAATAGTTTCTTATTTTTAAGAAATGCGCAAAAAACTTCACTTACAATAAGCAGGTTAAAAGGCCAAGAGACTGTAGATGACCCTTCAACAGCTGTGATATTTACCCAGGCAAGCTATGTGTAATTGCAAGACGTGTATGGAGTCAGAATTATCCTTGGTCATCCTGTCCTTGGGTAGATGAATGCACTTTCTCTCATTGAGTTGCAGTTCTGCAATGGTGCAGCACACTGAAACTGAAACAAAATGTCCTGCGTTGTCCCCGGACAGAGCCCATGAACTGTCCCATGCAAACCAAACACATTAAACAAATGCTTCCATTCATAGGTTCACCTATTCACCTATGCATTTGCTATGCACTTACACATGCATTTTCAAGTGCCACCTACATTAAGTTCAGCAGATATTTCTATGAGCTTTACAGTATTGTTTACCCCACAAAACAAGTTATGTGTGAAAAGGCAAACACAGCATTGATTTAAAAAAAAAAAAAAAAAGTTGCGCAATTCATGATGTTCATCAAATGCATTTTGCATGCTTTCTGCTGAATTGTAAATCTTTCATTTTGAAACATGTCACCTCTTTCTCCGCCACATCTCTCTGTCTCAGTACATACCTCCAAGAAAAAAAAAGCTCATTTGTAAAGGTAGGTATCAATTTGACACAATTGTGTTCAAACTCCGAAACCCACTCTTTGAATGGTACGATGAATAAATGATATCCACAGTTCATAAATCAAAGAGCTTTCGAGACACTTTGAGGACACTTAACAATCAGGCACATCAGGAAGTACTGCCTGCTTTCCTTGATGGACAGCTGATCAAAAAGCACACCTCTTAAATGCATCCGTTTATTTAGAAATGATCTTAATTTGCTGCTTTAAAGCGAAACCATTTCATCTTTCCCTCTTTTTAAAAGTTTTTGCTTCTGATAAAGCATTCTCCACATTCCCAGCTTAGAACTTGTAGAAAGTGCTTTTTTTCCCTCTCTCTCTTAAAGTGACAGCATGTCATCTATGTATAGCCTTTAAATGGTACTTCCATTTAACTTTCCCCCCACGCAATGTGTCACATGTTGATGTTTTCGACAGCTGCCAGTTGAAAGAAACAAGGCCTCAATGCTCTGAGGATTCAAATTAAGTTTGTCACGTCGCAGAGGGCTTGATGTGTACTAATAAAGAGGCAAGGAGAATGTGCACGCTCTTTAAAAGTGACAAAAACCTGTCATATGCAACTCCCCGGTACATCAGAATGAGCCTCCTTCACAAAGTTTCCATTTCCAGATCTCCAGTCACGTGGAATGATTCGAATTCCGTACTGTTACATGTTGAGGGGTAAAAATGGGACAGGCAGAGTGGTGTCAAACACGTCCAACACTGTAAAGGGGGTTTAGCCTTGGATAACTTGAGACCTGTGCATGCACGTGTGCATGTTTACAATACAGTGCTCTTTAAAAATGTTTCCCCTGTTTTTCTCCCCAGTTTGGTACCATCAAGTCGTGCCTCTTGAGTAACGACTGTGCCACCTGCACCACATGTTAATCTTCACGAATCCCACACCCTTGTACATAACACAGACCGGAAGAACTACTTTCAAACAGTAGCTGCCCTCTGTATGAATTTGGCACATAATTCTCAATGGTTAATGCTCAATGGAATCGATAAATGAACACTGTGTAACAACACAATACGAATTCCTACAATGGCCATTTTTAATACCTGCCTCACCTTTTACCCCCCCCCCCCCGCCCCCGAAATTAGCCAGAGAAGATCAGATCACAAAGTAAAACACATGAGGTTGACATGCGAACATATGGCACGACTCCTCTGATCTTAATCTGGGTTTCCATCTTGATCTGTGCAGAGCTATTAGTAAATATCAGGTTGCATGTCCTGGAGACTTGTGCCTGCATGTGTTTGAACAATAATTTCGGTATTCAAATAACGTTTCCCAAGCAGCAAGAATCAAAGGACCAGGCTGTGACGTCAGGCTGCTGTTTTTGAATGTGCCTATAGCACTGCCAATGAAAAAATTATGACTACATTTCTGTAAGTAAGTTATCATTTTCTTTCTTGAAGAGTTAGCTGCAATGCTGAACAGGTGGAAAACTTCACATAAGCTTGGACATTTTAATCTATGAGATTCAACGTGTGGTTGTGGGTCATATCTACCTTTGGAGCACTCATAGTGCCAACCAGAAGCACATTGATGTGGACAATAGTTCTGTAGCTGGTCTTTAGGAACATCAAATCAATTCCAGATGTGGCACTTTTTTTTAGCATTCCAGAAAACTATGCTATCTATACCGCGCTGTCCGTCCACTGGATAACTGACGTCTTTTTTGATGTATTTTTTAATGTACTACATATTACAATACCATTTAAATAACTAAGAAATGGCAGATAATACAATATATATGACTGCATTTAGTCAAATTTTTGTCTGTTTTGTCCAAGGTCTCCAAAATATATTTTGTTCTTGCCAGAAAAACTTAATAGCATAAACATCCTAACAGTGATAATAGTCTTTCTGGTTGCTTCGACACATTCATCACGCCACCATTAACTGAAATAAACCTACTTCATTTCGGAAATTTCTTTTACAACAAGCACCTGGGAAGACTGGGTTACCTCTATTTATTCATTACATTCGCTTCAGAGGATGTGTATTACTCACACATGCCTCGGAAGATATCACATTGTAAAAAAAATAATAAAAACTTTATGGGGGACATGCAGGCATTCAAGACAGATCTTCAGCCATACTTAAATCGGGTGAGAGATTATGTGTGTGTATACGAGCAGGCTTCACAGTTTATTTACAGAAACAGAATTTACTCATTTTCTTTTATAGATAAATTGTTCATTTACAGTATTTATAACTTGCTTTCCCCTGTCTCTGAGAAAGTAATCCTTTCTGTGAAGGTTATTATGTAAAAAATATTTTTCTGTGAAGGTGATTATTTCAATAATAATTTTCTGTGACGTGATTATGTAAAAAATAATTTTCAGCGAAGGTGATTATGTAAAATGAGTTGATTGCTAAATGGAGGTCCTGCAGCATCTACAATCCCCTCCTGTGAGCAGCAGAGGTATCCAGTGTGTGTTTCTGTGCTTAACTGATCATAGCTCCAGCTCATCGATGAAATACCACAGATATTCAATGTTACACTTTTATTTACACATAGATGGAACAATATTACATTTTCACTTGTCTAATAGGGTGTAGGCTTAATTAACATTGCAGTTCCTGAAACTGAATTGAAATTGAATGAGTGAAGAAGGTTTGCATTCCAAATTTCTTGCTTGAAGCACCAACATTCCAGATCAGCCATGGAGCACTAATGTATGAAACCTAGATAATAGCTACACGATCAGATAACCGTGGAGGCTTCTGCGCTGCCATATGAAATGAAATGAATAAATCTCACGAGACACCTGAGATCACAGGTACCCCCGTGATAATGACCCTTGCATTGGGGTTCGATGTGATTGCCTGAGGCCCCACCCGGCTGGTTGACTGGTGACCTCCCTGCCCTCACCCAAGGTCTTGCAGGAGCCCCTCTTCAAAAATCAATCCACGGAACTTTCACCCCGGCACTGACACCATCACAGAACAGTGCTTTTCTCACAGGAGTTCTGAGCCAAGGGTGCAGAGGCACTACTGGGACAAAAGGCACTGTAGGCCGCTTATATTAGATGTCGTCCAACTAGACCTTAATGACAGTAGATTTCCTCTTAACATGTATTGAGGCTTTGGGTTGAACAAAGCTAAAAAGTGTATATGAAAGATCACAAGCCAATTTCAATTCCTGCGTTTGGGCTACCTCTTGGCACCAGGGCTGCGCTGTCAGTGAAAACCTATTGGTCTTCGGGACACAAAAGACAGCAATGGTTTCAAAGTGTGTGTGATATACTTGAGGGTCAGAGTGGGTTTATAGGGTGCTAGATGTATTGCTTGCATGCCGACTCATTCCTTTCTGAAGAGGTAGACTTTTAAAAGCGCCTTAACACAGGAAACGGCAAATAGCTCTGAACTTTTGTGTGCCTCTTGCCCCCCCCCCCCCCCCCCAGCGCTAACTGTTGAATTCAAAATCGCCAGGAATTTGGGAAATTTGCACGAGGCGTATCTCTGCCTTTCAATCCGTGGGGGCGAAGCGGCGTATCAAGTTCAGTGAGAATGGCTGCGGTTTTTCCTTTATCCAGGGGCTGTGACCGTGGGCCTGTAATAAAGCAGTTCCCGTACCTGTTCCTCCTGGTCCTCCTGCTCCGCGCTTCCCTGTCCGATCTCCCGTGGTGCGCAGCACACCCTGCGGACTCCGCACCTCCTCCTGGAGAGCCAGAGGATCGGGCGAGAGGAGAGAGGCCGAGCGGTCAAGCACATTAACTCGGTGTACAGTGAGCTGATAATGGTGAAACAGGGATGTGTTTATTAAGGCCACATTCAATGATGATCTCAAATGCTTCTGTATGGAAAAAGACTTTCAGCCTGTTTGAAGCTCTACTCATTGTAACATAAAGAAGGAAGGCAGAAGTAATGTATTAACACCTCACTCGATCAACTAATGCATGGCTTTTACAAAATGTGTGTGTGTGTGTGTGTGTGTGTGGGGTGCTGTTCTTTACGGAGTATGTGATATGCATTTGGGTCTTTGTCAGGATATGAGAGAAGGCAGAACTTGTTTCCCTCATTGCTGATGGAAAGAAAGATGAGAAAAGAACGCAGTGGAAAGCGAGGCACGGTTCCTGTTATGAAATGTGAAGCGGAGCTGCTCTCCAGCGCACATCCCCGTTCTCCTGTTTTCATTACGACAGAGGAATGCCAGAGAGCACAACACGCGCCAGTATTAGCTCATGCAGAACCTATTTCACATCCAAAGGCTGAGGCGGAACAGGTGTTTTGATGAGGTTTTTTTTTAGTTCTTCCAATAAGTAAAAGAAAGATGAAAGAATCATAAAACAATACACTTCAATACAATACAATACACAACACAATAAAATGCCAAAAGAAAAAAACTACATACAAAAGCAACGCAGTACAAAAGAAGTGAGTGAAAAGGGGAAAATACAGGGTTTGTGGAAAGGTCATGTGGGCTTATTTGTCCTCAGACACCTAACGTAACCCTAAAAACAACAGAAGCCCGATAATGGGAAAGAAACAACCAGGTGGCTTGATAGGCACAGTTGGGAACATTGTGTGTGCAACGGTTAGGCTGAGCCCATTTAAAATTATATATGGCAGAATCGGCGACGAGCAGGTGACGCCATACGTCTCTAAAGTTGTCGCTCAGCTCTGGAGTGGGGATATATAGTACAGATTTTAAAAACTTATGTTGTTTGGCAGCGCTTACGATGGTCCCATCGTAATATGCGTCAGGTTCACACATTTGTTACAACAGAGGAGGTTTGTTAACAGATGTAATAGGAACACTAAGCTTAAAGAACAGATTCTTTTTCATGGCCCCGGTTGTGGATAGGGTCAGCGTGACACAATTCACTTGGATCAACATGGGCAAATCTCCCTAAGCAACATGCATGCCTAAAGATAATGGAGCTGGAAAGTGTCAGGGAGTCCCTTCCTGTTCCCACACACAGAGAGAACACTGTGATACAGGGCCAGTAACACACAGTGGATACACCCAATACTAGCTTACCTTAGTGACCGACAGACAGGAGAGCATTGTATCTCGACACAAGGATTTTAAACGTTTATCCCACCCACTCAAAGGAAAAAGCCTTCCTCCACACGCCGAGAGACTGTTTGCACACAAAACAGCGGTTTGTGGAACTGTCTCCCCAAAAAAGTCCACATGAATGGCAACTGTCACACAGCTGAGTCTCCTTCAAGTCCAATTTTCATAACTATTAACCCATAATGGAAAACAGTTGCTGCTGTGCACTGCAAAAATGCGAATTCGGTCAACAATGCAAAATGGGAGGGAGAGATATTACTTTGTATTTATAATGTTAATTTGGCGTATTACGATTACAGTTCTCATTAATAATTCCTTCTTTGTGCAAGCTGTGAGGGTAGTAAAAATGGTGGTAATATGGTGGGAGTAGGGGGCAGGGGGGTGGGGTGCCGTGTGACACACGAGTCAGTGTTTCCAGTGCGGAGCTGCCGGGCTCAATCTGGCCGGGAGATCAGAGGCTGGCCCCACTCTTGCCTTTGAACTGCTGCACAGTGTCTGATAGGCAGCCATGTGGGTGAGTCAGGAGCGCCGCATAACTCAACACATTCCTGCTGAGCCGAACGGCAGGCCATGGCGCGGTCACTCTGCCCGCCGTACGGAGGCCGCAGCCCAGGGAGCGAGGTCCCGAGCCAGCCGGCGCTCACGCTTGCCCACCGGCCCCCTCAGCGCCAACAACCGTGCGCGCCGCGCCGTTAGCATGCCGAAGTCCTGCCTGAGCACGCGTTCACAACCGCCCTCTCAATCAGTCGCTCGAAAAAGATGAACGCAGTTTGAGTCCCGGTAGCTGCAGATACACGTTACTCAGTGTGAACCCCTGTGAAACAAGCGGTCTGGGTTGACAGCACGGAGATGGGACGGCGAGGCACTTGAGATCAGGTTTCAAATAATACTCACCGTGAGTTAATATCACATGAGCGAGCGCATTTCTCCACTTCTGCCATTGATCAATCATTAAGTGGCAAGCTGCGCAGGAGCTTGGAATTACCTTAAAAAGAAGAAGAATAAGAAAAACAGTTTTTCATGTTTAATTTGTTATGTTTTTGCTGAACTACGAGTGACTTTGGCTCGTCGGTTTGATTTACTTCGGTGTTTTTGAAGGGTCACTCTATCTGTTTTTGTTTCTAAATTTCCCTCCATCACAGATCATGAAATGATGGATACTTGCCATAGGGAAGTCCAACATAGAAAACAGTTCATCACCAGAGTTTCTCATAGATGGTTATTTATAGCCGATCTGACCACGACTCCAGTAATGTGAGTCTAGACAAGCAATAGGGTCAAGTATGAAGGCATCAATTTTAATGAAAAACTAGGTCTTTTAAAAAATAATATATTACATTTATACAATCTATTACGTATGCAAATGTGCTTGTGGAGATAACTTTAATGGATGTGGTATGAATGGATGATGTTTTTCTAGTTTTAGCAGACTTAGTAGTGTTTTTTTCTCAGAGACATAACTGACATTCTGGGAGGCAGCAGCAAAATCAAGAGCAAAGTGGACAATCCAAATTAAAATGATCTTCCATTAAAAGAATCACCCAGAGTTTTTTCTCAAAACCACCAGTGAACTGATGCTCTATAATGTCAAATGCATTAAAACACTCTCGTCAGCAAAGGCAAGTAGCCACACAACAGCAAAAAAACACTTTTCACAAGAAAAGGAAATCTTTAAAAGCTTGCAGCCTTACTTGTTAGCCTCATAATATGAACTTGACACATTTCTCTATCCAATGTGGCGTTATCCTATGCCAGAAAAGTTCATTATTTCAGTCATTCCATCAAAGATTGAACATCTGAAATCAAGTGTAAAAGTATCCTAATGATGGTGATTCTAGATTGGTAAGTACATTGGATACACATACAATAAGTATATAGTGGATATTGCTTGGCTTATGGCCTTCAAAGTAACATTTTATCACCAGCTCAATTAATAAACACCTGTTACAGACAGGGCTATCCCTTCTCCCCTGTCCAATCTTCCTGAAATGTTTATTCATGTTTGTTCATTCTCCAAACAAGAGCCTGGCTTTTGACATCTAGGAAACGCATAACACAGATTGACATAGCAGATGGAATGGCTGAATAATTATGTAATAACTATTCCGCACTGGGGAAAAATGAAGTGGCTAAAAAAAAAACACATATTCCAGTAAGAATGTCTCCCCACATTTCCATGCTTCTTTTTTTGTGGTTTTGGAAAAAAACTCTAAACCCACGTCAGTACCAATTTCATCAAGAGTCTTGGAGGATCTTCTGGGTTCTGTTCACACAGCTGTAGTCAGCCCTCTGTATTAATGTGTTGAGAAAAGTATGTAGAATATCTACAAAAAGGGCCCAGCTGTTGGACACACACACACACACACACACACACACACACACACACACACACACACACACACACACACACACACACACACACACACACACACACACACACACAGACAAACACACACACACACACACACACACACACACACACACACACACACACACACACACACACACACACACACACACACACACAGGAAAGGTGAGACCTGAGCAGTTGTCTCCTGGGTGGTCTTTGTGTAAAGATAAGGCAAGTATGTTAAACCCTCAGGTAAGTAAAAATCACAAGTTTAGGGATCCTTTAAAATTCCAGGACTTGTTTTTGTCAGCATCAAGATTTCTCTTCATGTGGAATTTCTACATGTGGTTTGCTGTATGAACGTTTTCTGAGAGTCAGATTAAAGAGATCTTCTAATGACAACAAGAAGGGAGCATGACTACTTCTATATAAAACTCCCAACCTACTGGCCCTGGGGTCTTGCTAAACGTATCCATCTTGTTTGGGCAGGATTATGTCTGCAAGCTCTAATGAATGTTGTTCTCACTTTGTGTGAGAGTTGGACAGACGTGAGGATGATGAGGGTGGTGATGAAGAAAAATATATTTGAGACAAGGAGACAAAAGTGGTAATCCACCCATTTTGAACCCAATCCTCTGTAGCTTTCTATTTTTGTAAAAAATCCGTCTTTTTTTCTGGTTACTGCAACAACAATGTATATTCTGAGGACAAATCCTTTGATGTTCTCATTCCGTTACTGACTTAAAGCAAAGGAGAGGAGAGCGAGGGGGAGAGGGATGGGGGGAAAGAGATTTTGTGGTTTGTCTCTTTCTCTCCTGGCAAGGCATCTGACGTCTCGATGCAAAGACAAAATTCTGTTTCGCCTGTTAAAGCGTCAGTCAAGCCACGCAAAGGTTTTCATTCTCGGCGGTGGCTGTGCCGTTGTAAAGGCCGCTTACATGCTTTTCAAACAATAACAGTTCAATGCAGCCCCCTGCCTCCACTGCCAAGGCTTGAACATGCCAGCACATCCTTTATAAATCCTTGAACTGACTACAAACGCAAAGCATTTACAGGAATAAAAAGAGTCCATCCACTGAACAGTGTAATTAAAGTAAATCTAATACGGTTATATTTGGGTTGACAATCGACGACAAAAATTATTTGCGCTACCAAATCACCGCTATGCATAAAACCAGCAATGAACATTATTTCACAGCAAAAAAAAGCACAGGTGCACTTTAAATAGTGGTAAATGGCCTTGGTGATTGCCACGATCCAAGTGCAATGTGCACTCTCTGGATTCTCTCTTTTGCAATTCTGCACAATCTCACTTGACTTCCTCTCTGACATGGAGTTCAAACATTCCTGGGAATCAGCATATCCTGCACACTCTTAAATCAGCCGGCGGTCTCTCTCTCCAGTTCTCACTCTTTCAATCTTGGGTCCTGCCCTTTGAAAAGAATGATTCCAGAGCCATAGTGGAATGTTTTATCAACGTTGTGGCTGCGACGAGTGGACTCCTTTCATGAATCGAGGGAAAAGGCTTTTATTATCATTGTTTATTTGTCTTTGTAGACGGGTTCCTAACTCATGCGTCGCTTACTCCTTTTCTAACACGTTCAGCTGGACATAAACTGATGCAATTCAGGCTAAGTGTCTTGTTCAGTGGTACAATAGTTGAATGCCATCAGCGACTTGAGACTGCAGTCTTTCTTTTATGAGCCCAATTCCTTAATATACTGTCAGTGCTTGCTCCTGATTTGTGTTACTGTTTCGTGTGCATATATATTTTATGTCAATTATTATGCTACACAACAGTGCACCAAAAAACAGATTGATATACCAGCCCTTGACAGTGAAGTCCACAGGATACAGATCACCAATGTCTTTTAATACGAGTCTCTTTCCTGGCAACAATATCATTTACCTGCTTCAGCGTCAACATTTTATACAACATAAACATCTTTGTGGACAATAGTCACTGTATGTATATGCTTCTCTTTACACAATATTGTGACGTCAGACCAATAAATGTATTGAGTCATGCACTGTTGCTAATGATAAAGTGTTATACTCAGGGGCACTGAGGACTAATCAGTATTTCACTTTGTACTTTTCACTGATGTAGGTGGGATACACCCAAAATACTAACACTACAGTATACATGTTATCGTATTTTCATATATTACGTACCCTGATTTGGCACACTAAATATTACAATCACCCGGCCTGTTTTGGTGGTGTCATGTTGTCAATATTTGACCAAATAAAATTAAGAAAACATGACTATGGACCTTTGCTGTAATGATGGGACTCACTTCTCTACCATACAATTATGCATCATGAAAAATACTGGGAATTTATTCTTTTATATGACTTTACAACAATAATTCTAAGAGAGCATAAAATAATGATATACTGTATTATTCCATATTATTTTACACAAGCTTGAAATATAATAATAATAATAACTATGATTATTATTACTATATTTCAAAGTTTCTAATAATACTACTACTTCTGATATTATTATATTTCTTATTTTATATTATTATATATGTACTGTATATATCAATGAATATATAGAATAGATTAAGGTTGTTTACATTCCTGTCCAATCGTTCTCATTGGAGTCTCTTTCTTAATTCTTCTCAACATCAAATAGTGACGCATAGCACAACCACAAATGTTTGCATATCGCCGACAACGTGGCGAGCAGCCTTGCTTTGATACCGGGTCTGTTATTTAGTGCTGCTTGACTTGCCGGTGGTGTGCATCGCAGCCTTTGCCAGTTTGCTCGGGTTTTCTTACAGAATTATTTATTCCTTTTTGCTGCATCACCTACAGGCATCTCCCCCTACCGTCACACTGCACCGCACCAGACTGGGGGGAAGCACTAATTACCCTTAATTAAGATGCGTTGCTCTTTGGTTCCACAGAGTGATTTCAAACACCACTCAACCACGGCAACCATTAGCATCCAGGTCTACTGTGCAGCAGGTGAAACGAGTGTGCATGTTACAGTCGCGGTCGGCTTCTTTCTTCACTCACTGGATCTCACGCATGAACCCTGTGACCCGGTATGTCTTCTTTGCTTTTAATCTCAGCCTAAATCTTATCTTCGATCGAGAAACGAGACTGCCGTACCGTTTGGTCGCGCCGAAATCCAGATGATATGTCGCCCCGTTAATAAAAATAAAAAAGTGAAGAAGAGCGGTTTTTGGGTGAAGCTCAACCTGTCTACTGGCTGAGTGAAAGAGAAACGCATGGCACCGCGGTGAAGCCTTCCCACAGCCTGCCTTCTGAGGCTCCTTCACAGCCCTCAGGGACAGTGCAGCCTGTCAGAGGTCTAGCATCTGTCATAAACACGTTTAAAATGTCTAAAATGTGTCTGTATATCTCCACCGCCACAAACATTTCCCCTCCTCCCTCCCTGCCACCGTCACCCAATCATCTCCATCTTTAAATGAATTTAGACAAGGGGGGGTGGGGACATTAAAGAGATAATCAAAGCAACAGAACAGGGTTTGTGCTCCTGGAATGCAAAGTATTACAAAGAAAAAAAAGCTGAGCTTGATCCTTCGCAGCTAGTCCTTCCCACAGGCAAAGTTATCCTTTTAAAGTACCGCTGCTGCCTGCTGCCTTCAATAACTGACAAATAAAAATAACTAAAAGTTAAACCTCTGCCAAAATACCTGCTGATGAGAACTCTCACACGCGGCATACGCATAGACCAACAAGCACACACGCACACAGACACACGTTACAGACACACACTCGCACACACACAGACACACACACACACACACACACACACACACACACACACACACACACACACACACACACACACACACACACACACACACACACACACACACACACAATCACACTCACAAATGCACATGTGCACACACATACAAACACACACGGACACAGTAAAATAATGTTCTGAAAAATCATAGGAAAAGCAATCATTGCAGGACAGGCTGAATGTGTTCAAGTATGCCTCTAGAATTCAGATGGAACTAGTGCTTATATCTGAATTCAGCGCCATAGTGCATTCAAACACCCAACCTTGGTTTAATGTGAGTGTAAATGTGGAATCATCAGAATGGAGACTAAAGATGGATTTCCAGGGGGCTCCATATAAAATCAGAAGTGCTCAGCGCTAATTGTTGTGCAACTCATTGTGGTTTTTTGAGTGAGATCCTACCTTTTCTGATGGCATAGGTTTAGAGTGGCGCACCACAGATCCAAAAGCCTTAATATTATATGGATAGTTTAGATACATTAATTCATGAATACATTCATTAATTCATTTAATTAACATCTGTTAATTATCAAAAAGTTTAAGCAAAGCATTGGCTTCATGGCACAAAAGCGCCAAGTCCCACTGAAGTGGTAGTTCTGCGTCGGCTCATTATGTTAACTTCTGAGCAACAATTATGCATCATGTATTCAAATATGCTCGTGACAAGAGGCAACTTTTCACACCACTGTGTCACATTCAGAATCCAAGGACATGCCAATTTCTATATGAACATGTACCAGGACACACATAAAAACATGCCCACTCACATCACACTAGTACCAACACATAAAAACACCACCATGGAAAGGCTTGTTATACCATCCCACAGCCACACACAAACAGAAATATGGAGGCACTGTCTCTCTCAGTGCTGTGCGTTTACGTATAATAGGAGACATTATTTATGTTCCTCTCTTAAGACTAAAACTAAAACTAAAATTAAAAATTCCCGCAAAAATGAACACTCCTGGCAAGTTTCATTACGTTTATGTTTTGTCACATCGCTCCTGTTTCCTTATAGTATACGAATCAAACGGTATTGACTTTGCTTAACGTGACAATTTCCGAGCAACCACACACAAAAAAAAGGACAATTTGTTCTAATTTATGTCATGGGGTTAGACACACAGAGCTACAAATGAAAGAAGGTGAAACTGTAACAAGGACGAGCGATCTGATCAAAGGGGAGTCAGCACAAGTTTAGGTTTATTTCACTACGTAGAGGTGCTTACTGAGTCCTCCAGCACAGGGGGAGGGAGGCTTAGTCCCAGCTCTCCGACTTTAGCATGGAGGAGAAACGGTCGCGGTGGTGTAGGCCACAGGACCCCCCTGTGATAACAGCAGCTCAAGCAGGCCCTGCTCACTTCACGGCCCCCCTTTCTTGGTGTGGCGTGGGAAATGTGTCACATGACCAAAAACTGCACTCTACCTCATGCCTGTCAAAAACAAATCCAACCACCATCTCTGTCTCTTTCCGCTCAGTCCTTTGGTTATCATTTCACCGAGAAATCTCAACTAGGTAAAAAGGTTTAAATATTACTATCATGTTTAATGTGCGCTCTCCAAACGTGCCATTTTTAAACACACCTCCGTGTCTGGTTAAGGACAATACATTTTGTGTTAAAATCCTCTCTTTTTAACACATACATTGTGTAATTTGACACAAAATGTGTTGAATGTAACACAAATATAGTAACACAAAAAGTGTGTTGGATATTAACGCATCCTTTTTGAGGGTGTGTCAAGAACCATAATGGCACAAATGATAAATTTTACAGCGCAAATCAGCGCAAACGCAGCACAAACAACATTATTGAGTGTCTGAAAATTATTTTATTTTAATAATATATATTTATTTAAAAGAACCAACAAGCAGATTCATAAACTGAAAGCATCATAATGCATGCTTATAATAAAATTAAAAATATTCAGATTTAGATAAAGGATTTTCTCACAACCCTTTCCTATTTACACTTCTAGTTCCATTTAGATGCAGAAATTTCTTACTGTACATATAAAACCATCACAGTTGCGCTACATTCAGCAATAGAGCCAAGGGAATACAATACCTGCAAGGAAAGCTAAGGTCCCAACAGTATATACAGGACGCATTCTATTTTAAGAATACTACATTATAGACACTTGAATTATAGACATAGACTTGGTGTGCATTAGCATAGACTGACACTGCCGTTGATAACTGAATGATATTGCATGACCCATTTGGTAAAAGGGAGAAGACTGTGCTTGGTTGGCCTCACCCATTAAATGAAATACAGCAATGCATTGTTATGAAAGAGGAAGTGTTCACATATTGGGAATTTGCAGCGTAGAAGCCAAGCCTGAAATGTCCCAATGTCGGCCGGATCAAAGGGGATGAGAAGCCAAATCACTTTATCAACACAAACAGCTCTCTTATTGTGGAAGGGCTTCAGACGGTTGTTTGTTTTTTCGAGGAGTCATCCTGCTAATTGACAGCCACAACAAGGAGCCAGTTTGGCCCCGTTCGACAGCTACTGTAATCACCATGGCAATTTGTGTTACAAAACATCAAATGTGGTAACGTCTGCAGGAATTTGCATTGAGCCTTTGATCTTTGGAATTTAAACAAAGCATGACTTGGTATGCAAAATCGGTGAAGGTTGCACCTCCAGCCAAAACCACCTTCGCCGTGGAGATTACTGCAGGGGAAAAAAACAAGATGGGCACATAATTCAGCTGCGATCCTGCTCTCCACGAGCAGCGTGCGGGTCCCTGCAAGGTTGAACCGCACCGTCGCCGAGATCTACTGTAAAATATGCAACAGGAAACAAACGGGGACGACGACACGTTGGAAGGAGGAGTTGTTTTTAGCTTTAAGCTTCTTTTGAAAATACCGAAAATTTAGAAAGCCAGGAAGAGGAGCGTATAAGCCGGTCTCCAGTCTTTTTTTCCCTGGAGATTTAAAGAAAGAGAAAGTAGGACTTTTAAACCAACTCAAAAACAAACGGTGGTTTTAATCTTCCAAGGAGGAAAGGGGGTCTTGTAACATGAGGATGCGCAATCAGCACGGTTGTATTAGAATTCCTACGTTTCAATTCGCCGCACTTTGATGTACGTTCATAAGCTGCCTTTGAAGCTAGTGGAATGGAAACATTCTTATAGGACGGTAGGGGTTATTCTTGTAGGCCAAAAACAATCCAGCATGTTTTACTCAGCAACACCCCCCAACTAGCCCCCCACCCCCCCCCACCCCACCTCTTATGAGCGCCTGCACTTTCACCCTCTGCATCTGGACTTTAATCAACGAGATGCAAATTCATTGGGCAGTGATAACTTGACGTTCAACTCTCAGGGCTGTGCGATAGCTAAGACGCCCAAGAATGCTCTCCTTCCACACGCACACACAGTCCCCGGCTTTGTCATACAAGCGCTCGTGTGCGCGGTTTATTATGACTGGAAAGTGATAGGATGACCGGGGGAATGTTATAATATTCTAGGTGGGGGGGGGGGGGAGGGAAGAAGACCATTATTAATCTGGGAATGTCAGTCAAAACGTGTTCGCTTGGAAGGCACGTGGTGTAAACCTGGAAACTGTGGGTGCAGAGTTCAGAGCGGATTGCTTAATTAAACCCCCTCAGCGGCCACCCTCTGTGGAATGTACACAGTAATGAGAGACAGGGGCACCTTATATACAGAGAAAAGCACGTTTCTGGGAGGCGAGGCCTGACGAGAGCAGCGACAGCCAGGAAAACCTATCTGCATGAGATCCCATCAAATGGAGTCTTTGTTTGAAAATAAATATGCGCGCGCACACACACACACACACACACACACACACCAGCAAACAAACATGCGCACGCATATGTACACACATAGACGCATTGGACCGGTGCCCTGACAGGCACAGAAACTGCTGAAACATGACCTTTTTTTTTTACCACTGTGTTTTTGGAGTTAATATGACACCGCAACCACAACTTACACTCATACAGTATGTGGCAACGATTTAAACGTAAGCGTGGCTATTGCGCAATCGTCACAGAAGACATCACACCATTGTAGTCTTGTACACACCTTGTTGACCGCATCGTGGGCGTGGCCTCTCCTTCCTCGTTCTCCCTGTGGACCCGTGGGCTGTGGCCCGTCCTTCCTCGTTCTCCCTGTGGACCCGTGGGCTGTGGCACCAGTCCCTTTGACCTCTGCTGGAGCTGTAAGGCACGTCTCCATGGCAACGCAGATTCTGGACTACAGATCTGAAATCACCCAGAAGAAGACGCATACCTCTACGTGATCAACGTGGAATACAGGTCCAGGTGAACGCCATTAACACATCAATGCTGAAGTGTTAGGCAACAAATTGCCATTTCAATTGAAACACCGCAACGCGATAACGTTAGACGAGGCGCATCTATGTCATCATCACTTCGCTTTGTTCAGCAGCCAACGGTGTGGAGAACAGATAATGCTGCTGCAGAGATATACCAAGAATACAATAATAACAGTTCATAGAAAACTGTCCTGAGGCCACCCCTTGAGATTTTTTGTCCTAACTGAGCTCTCAATTACATCACTGAGTGTCAAACTGTACTCTGACCTTTGGTACTGACTCATAAAGATAAAGAAAAATTTTCAAGCTGTGTTCGTAAATACACGCGCATGCAGATATTGCGAAATGGATAGGCTTAAATAACAGTAAATGTATATATGGCAAATATGTTGTATTACTATAAAGAATGAACACAGGGATACACCAGGAAAGGAATAGACAGAGCAAATAAACTACAGTGAAGTTGCATTTGTTTTGCCGCTTCCCATGCATTTATCCCTTGGATGATGAAAAACAGGCATGATTGCAACCGTCATGCCCAGATGACTTCTGGGGTCTTGATTGGGGAGCAACCCGCCCAGCCCCAAAGCCCTGGGCCAATGGGGAGACTCCGTGCACTGCTGGGCACATGGACGGTTGCCAGCATTGCTGAGCTCAGGATGTGACCGAGCGGAGAATTAGCCATGTCTGAGCGATGCCTGTAATTAACCCTGCAGATCAGAACGGAGCCAGCTTGCCCTGCACCGCAAGACCTCTGCCCCTCTGAGTGTCGCTACGCTACTGATCCCATAGCTATTCCCACGACAGCCCTCCCGTGTATACAAACAACACACCAAAACCAACACTTCTGTTCACACAACTCAATTTGTTGCATTAAAATAAACTTCAAACATATATAACATCATACTCTATATAACAATCAATATTTGTAGCCTCCACTGCATGTTCACAAGTTTTATATGCGAGGGGGAAAACTGGCAAAAATCAATGCTGTAATACTGAAGTCTAAGACTTAAGCTCAAGTAAGACTCTGGCCTTATTAGTCTTTGACATACTCAGTTCACTTTGTACAGTATGTAAGTCAGACAAGGACAGACAACTGACCATAAGTATATTGGGCTCACCATCATCAATTATTTTTGTGTCTTTTCCTACAAATCATGTCAAATGTCTGATTTGAATTATGTTTTTAAATAAATAATGGCTTTTCTTGATAAATCTTGAAACAAGCAACGACAACAACTTTGAAATAAATATGTACATGTTATTTAGTTCATTGTGCATTTCATCATATTTCTGTCATATCATTGCGGCCTATTTTGTGCTGTTTGGATACGGTGACTGAAACACTTGATTGTTCAAGCAGGAGACTGCCGACTTCACTGACTAATCAAATCTAGTGGGTGGACTGAAGTGTCTGACTGGTTGAATATGTGGAGAATACACCTAGAATGCAACTTGCTATCGGAACAAATTATAGGAATAATTAAACTGAACAACTTACAAATCAATGCTTACAAATATAGCAAAATGAAAATGCTCTTTGGAATTTGGCCAAATCACTACTTTCCCAATGGATGGCCTGATGCTTGATTCATTCATGGATCTGAAATTCAGGAATTCATCACTCGCAGCTCTAAGCTAGAGCAGTCAATTATGACACAATAGACAGACCTGCGAGTTAACTGGACAACCTGTTTTTCTGATGTAACTTTTGGAATTTCCCCGAAACCGGTGCATTGTCTCGAAGGATCCGAGACTGGAAAACAACTAAACTGCAAGAGCTTTGAGCAACAACACATCTGTCAAACAGAAACGGGGTCAGAGTGAAAGGAAACTCATATAAATCCTAACCATTAGGAGAAACACCTGGAGATGACTCTTGGTCTCAGGGTTTTGTTTCCTTTTTGAGAGATGACGAGGGAAAAAAAAAGATTCACTCAGTCGGAAACAAAAATCCCACCTCCTTTGAACAAGCAGAACAGATTTGTGTTGGTGGTATACACCAAGATGAAAAGTAGAGGCCGTCACTTTGAAATCCTCCTCCAGTCAAAATTAACATTTTATTTCAACTGCAGCCAAGGGAGGGAGAACAGGGCACTGCTGCCGGCTTTGGGAAAGTCACATAATTGTTTATTGTGTGCAAACTTTGGAGAAGCAATCTTACTAGAATACATTCATTGTGTGGGAAGTGGGAGTGAATAGTTAGAGTAACCACAAAGGGGGAGATTAGGCTTAATTTCTCAGTAGGAGAACCACATAAAAGTATAAAAATTGGCCCATTATTATGGTAACATCAGTTTTCTTTGTAACTATTTTACAAGATAAAATATAGATTTTCCTTGCATCAAGTCTTTAGCTTGAGGGATTACACTCATTTTTTTTGTTGTTCATTTTTTATATCCTTTAGTTGTTATTTACACTCATTTTAGGGTAATTTGACTGTAATTGTTCATTTATACCACTCTAACACTTCCACTGTGGTTAGTCTTTATGTCAGCGTGTTCAGCTTTATTTACCTCTTACAATCTAGGGGGTGAATAGCAATAATCGTTCATTCAGTATAATTATCAAATACACAAGATTGCAGTGGTGACTCTGAACAAATACAGAGATTAAATAAGTAAACTAGAATGTAAAGTTTATGAATAAAGGTCAGTGTGGTTGCTTCACCTGTTGTTTAGCTGTTACCAGATTAAAACGTTAGAGAGTTGTAGAGTCTTAAAACTTTATGAGTGTAACCTTATGACCATTACAACCTAATGGGATTTTTCAGACTATCAAATAGTGGCACTATGTCACCAAATTGCACTTTTGCCACTTCCAAACATCCAGAAAGAAGCACCCAAATATGTTGAATATCTTAGCCATTGATTGCTCTACAGAAATGGCAGACCACTCAAAATAAAATCGTGAATCTGCTTTACAATTGGTAGTAACCACAAGCCTCTGTCTAAAACACGATGCACATTATGCAGAATATTTACATAAAATTGCTGGTGTCACACGTGTCACCACAGTGGCCATATTGCTTGAGAAAAAAAACAAAAATAATAATATGGCAGGTCATTCTGCAGCAGCAGTTATTTTAGCATTTTTCACTAAACTGAAAATGGTGGAAAATCTAAGTAGGTGGAGCTTATGTGTTCCTGAGGCAATGTACCAAATTAAATTTTATAGGTTAATAGGTGATTTCAGGTTTTCACCTTAAATCACCTATTATAGCGCCACCATCTGGACAGATTGAAAGCGTTATATGAGCACACTACTCTGATCCAAGGTGAATATTATAAAGTTGTAACGGCATGGCTAGCTTAAAAGCTGTAGGAGCACTAGCATGCCGAAATCTAGGCGAAAGAAAATAGGAAGTTTAATAAGTATTCAGGAGAACATGTAATGTGTTGCTGAAGCAAACACACTCATAAATAAACATCATTGAACCATTTAAACAACTTTATATTATGAGTGGAGCAGGGAAATAACCACACCACAATTTTTAAAAATGATTTGGAAAATAATCACGTGATTCATCTTTAGGAAATTTCCCTTAAACAACCAAACAAGTGAGGAGTTAAAACACAGGAGTAGTGTTATAGTACTAGTACATCTTCCCCTCTCTTTTCATAAAATTCCCAAGAGCTGAGAAGTGTATTCATGTGGTGTTCTTATTCCATTCCATAGTAACATGTGGCCATATTTATTTCTAACATTGCCCATGCAGGTCCATGGTTTCAAGATATTGAATATGACCTTCACTAAAAAGGCAGTTTCGGCATTATACAGAGGGGAAAAAGAAAAGAAGGAGAAAGCAACTCTTCTCTCTAATGGGTCGACATTTATAAAAGGGAGGACTGGCATTAGGGACCACTTTATCAAATAGAAATACCCTAATGTGGTTTTTTGCAACAATTGGGACCACATGATAATAGCACTGGCTGCCTCTTTGACCTTACAGCGAAAATAAGTACTGCAATCTATTTCATTTGTGTATCTGGCTTGTTTAAGGGTCACTGGAAACCTTTCTGGGAAATGTCAAATGACCTTCCCACTGCAATTCTAAATTAAAATGTCTTAGTCAACAAATATAAAAAAAAGAAATAAATCTAACAAATAGGTAGTATGATAATGGGATTAATACTGTATCTGCAGAATCATGCTGGCACACAAATAAATAAAAAACTGCAGTTCTCATTTTTTTGGTTTTAGAAGTCATATTTTCTAACAATAAATGCAATTGGCCTTCAGTAGCCTGACCGCTCGCAGGAGAAACGGTTGTTTTTTTTCGTATTGAAATATAGTTCAATGCAGATACTTTGTAATGCGTCTTGATAGCAGTAAACATATATCAAAGCATGAAGTCAATATTTTACCAAATAATTTTCTTGCAGCTCCTTTCCTACCCAAGTGAAAGATGATTATGATGATTTTAAAGGGGAATATTTGCATAGAAGAACTGTTACTCATGGCTTGACTTAAGTACATGGGATTACACACCCCCACCCAGCCTCACAGTTATTAAACTATTTGTGCATAGGACACAGTGTTTGTTTGCATTTAATCACACCAGGCTATAAATGCATCACAACGCACCGCATGAATGCTGCTTTCATAAGTAAACAGCAGTTGAATTCTGCATAGACACATGCACATCTACCATTTCCCTCTTTCTGAAATGTGTATTTATGGTCATTTATTTTTACATAACCAATACTGTCTTCAAGTATTTTATAAGATACCTCAACAGCATAAGGCATTATATATAATATAACACAATATTTGCACAAAATGGCTATAGTTGCAAATTGCAATTTTTTCAGCAACAAAACAAAAAACATTCTATGGCAGCTTTCTTCTACGAAAAAGGCTTGATCGTTTGAGTTTTTGCAAAACTTCTTAGCCACACAGAAAAGATCGCCAGACATTTTCACACAAACTCAAACCCTTTTGATGTTGGGCATAGTGTAACCTGATAAGCTACTGTTTTCACACAAAGTCTGCATGTTAGCCTTTCTAGCTGTTTGGGAGACAAAAACTTGGGCCTGAGATCATGAGGTACAATTACACCAGCCTGGATACGTCTTTCACTGGGCAGTATTTAGGAAGTGAAATGTTTATTAAGGTTTTCGACAGGGCCATAGAATCCTTTGAAATTATACACATACACACACTATGCAATGGTAAGGCACAACTATTGTTTGATTCATGAGCAGTGTGGAGAACCAAACTGGGTTAACTACATTCAGTTCAAGCAGATTAAATCTAATGTTAAACATATGGCTGGAGTTGAGGAGTTTCTTCAAAAACAAAATCTGCTCATGACGGCATGCTGTGTATGGAAAAATACCAGTGTTCCCGATACCTCTACAGCTTTGTATGAAAGTTCCAATGAGAGGAATAAACCTTTGACTGGACACACACACACACACACACACACACACACACACACACACACACAAACCCTACAAACTGTTTTTGAAGCTTCATTTTATAATGCATAAAAAAATGGTTATAAAGCATTTAAAGGAAGTGTGGAAATGTGCCACGTTATCGTGGAACCAAACGCAGATGTCTAAATTCTTGGGAGCTGAAACAGGGCCTCACCACATTAAATGAAGCCACCTGACAGAACTGGGAGTGTTCCAGCTTTTACACACCTGCAGACACGTAGCACACCTCTGTGTGAGCACCTGCACAAACCCTAGTGCCTACTACCAGCTCTGGAAATGAGCGCCACCTCTGGTGAGTGTCGGTATTGTTTTGCATTTGCAGTCATACTAAATGAGGTCTGTGTCATTATCTAGCTGTTTTTTTTTCTTCTATTTTTTATTTAGTCTTGCTTCAGCAAGTTCACCCAACACAAAAAAGGAGTTCTGAGATAACAGTTTGCAAACAAAGGTTTCTCCTGAAAATTTTCCCAAGGGAGAAATCACAGGTTGGAGCGAACCAAGCTTAACTGACGACACGACAACAAAAAAAACACCATAATTACTCCAACAAACGAGGTTCACATTGTTTTCAACACTGTTTTGACTTGTACCAGGTGTTGATTTCTAACACGTGAAGAGTATATGTGTAAATGCTTGTAAATTCCAATCCATGTTGCACTTCACCAGATGGGGAACAATGGTGGATATGTGCAGTGGGACAGTGGTCAGAAATACTACAGGGAACATTGCTCTACTCTCACTCAGAGATGATGTTCACCAGAACCTAACCACGTCTCAAAAATCCTTTTCTTAAACAAATGGGGGCTAGCGGGGGGAGTCTCTCAGAAGAGAGAAGGAAAGTGAACGGCCTTGAGCATATATTTGTGTTAGGCAGACTTGCACATTTGTTTTATCTGCTTCGATTTATTTGTCCTAGAATAATATATAAATTCAGACAGGGATGTGGTGTATATATGTGTATTTAAACAAGGATGGGGAGTGAGGGGGGAGGGGGGGGGCTTTTTCGTCTATCCACAGAATGTTACTTCGTTCTTTCAAACACTGGCCCCAACAAAAAAAAAAGAAAAAAAAAGAAAACATTTACCTGGGACGATTTTGCAAGCTCCTGTCTGTACTCCTTGTCAATCTGCCTCAACCTGCAGTTGGTCTAAAAAGAACAAAAAGAAAGCAAGAGAGGGAGATAGGGAAGGTAGAGAGACACAGTGAGAGAGCAAGAGAGAGAGAGAGAGAGAAACATGAAACCGGATTGGCCTGCAGGAAACGCACGCACAGACACTTTGCTGCTGACCTCTGCGCCGGGCGGCTCATCAGCATGCCTGTCGCTGAAGACCCAGGCACCACGCCAGCTCTGACGCCCCTTTGTGGCAGGCAGAACAGCGCAGGGGTCTGCCTTTGATCTGCTGCCAACTATTCATCACTTAAAAGGAAGAAGAAGAAGAGGGAGAAAAAAAATCAACCTCTGCTGCCAATTATTAGAAAAACATCAAGGCCTCTGTGGAAAGAGAAAGAGGAGGAGTTTAGAAAAAAACAAGACACAAGTTTATCAGGATGACTCCACCTTCGCCAATGAAACCTCTTGATAGAGGCAGTAAGGGTACTAACCTGCCAGTGGCAATTATGTGTGTGTGTGTGTGTGTGTGTGCACGTACGTGTGTGCGCATGTGTTTGTGCGTATGTGTATCTGTGTGTGTGTTTGTGTATGTGTGTGTGTGTGTGCCCTCTGACCCAATGTAGCTCTGCTATATGGTGAAACTCAAATGACAAAAGACACTAAAATGATAATTGTGTTTGTGCATAAAATATTAATATTCATGGCATAAATACGGTATCATTGCAGTCACTACTGACGAGTTGAAACTAAACATAGAAAAGGTCATCATGCCTTATGCATAACCTAAAAGGTTATGCATAATATGCTTACAATAGATAATAGATGGGATTACAATGTTTACTGAACATGCGAGTGGTAAATTTTTTTCCAACATTTTATGACTGATTTGACTGCAACAGAATAGTAACCCTGTTTTTCTTGTGTTATTTCTTCTTAGAAAGAGAAAATAAATAAAGCATATGGACATAAAAAGAGAACATTTAAGAACATGATCAGTGTACATTTTTATGGTACGATATTATTACATCCTTTTTGCAAGTTGACTTCTCAAAAACAAAGCTGTCAATCTATGTTGGCTTTCAGACTACTGTTGTATGTGATAGAGATTCAGGTAAAATTCAGGTATGTGATGGAGATTACGGTAAGAAAACACATTTCTGTGCCCAAGAGATGACAAAGCAGCATGTTATAAAAACATTATTATGAGTAGGAGGCTTTATTTCATTAGAAAACAACTGCACAGGTTAGCAAGATGACCATGTAGGGCTAGCGACGGAAAACTGTCAACCACAAACAAACACATCTCAGAAAACATGTTACTTGTTTGCAGCAACAAGGATCACTTACAAATGTTACAAGGAAATTACAAAGAAAAGGTCCACTGCTGACTTATAGCAAAAACAAAACTATACCTCGCCAGCAGCCACACCTCCACGTACCCTGCTCCTGGCGACTGGCTGAAGCTAAGCAAGTATGGGCTTACCCTTATGGAAAAAGAATATACTGCAGTATATTGTAAATATATCAAAATTATCGTCTCAATATATTTAAAATATACTGCAGTATATTACATTTCCATAAGGGTAGTTATTACTTGGATGGGTGACCTCCTGGGAAAATGAAGTTACTCCTGGAGGTGGTGTTTGTGGGCCAGTAAGGGACTGATCTTCCCGCTGGTCAAATAAACCCCAAAGCCCGAGTGCAGTTATGGGGACACTGTGCTGTAGGAGACGGCGTCTTTCAGATTAGATGTTAAACCGAGGTCCTGACGCACTGTGGTCATTAAAAATCCCATGACACTCGTCGAGCAGGGGGCTCCCTGGTGTCCTGGCGAAATTCTCGACCTGCCACCTAATCATCCCCCGATTTAATTGGCTATAAATTTGGTCCCTGTCCCCCTCAGCTGATGTGTGGTGAGCGTTCAGGCACAAAATGGCTGCCATGCACCACCCAGCTGGGTGCTACACGTTAGTGGTGGTTGAGGTGAGTTTCTCGCACCTTTGAGTGTGAGTAAAAGCTCTATATAAATGCAAGGAATTATTATTATTATTAATGCATGTCAACGCTCCATCTAACCATGTTGGGATACTCTGCCTTTTTCTTCAATGTGTATTAATGCATCATGATGAAGTAAAATGTTCCGTGTTAAATTAATTCAATCTAATAGAGTTGATTTTACTCTAGTAGAGTGCACGTGATTCCGTGCAAACTCATATATACTATAGTTAAATTAACACTGAACATTTCACTATGTAACCAAAATGCTGGCGATTTCTTCAATTAATTTTATTATAAAAATGAATCCATCATAACCATTATTGGCGCGTATTTGGTTTTAACCTTGTCTTATTTCTTGTCCCATACATGTAAATACAGTACATCAATTTAATTTCTCATATGCTCTGAATCAATTTAAAACCAGTTTTTTCTTTGCCCTAAAGGTAACAGGCTAATTAATGTCAGGTAGTTGATCATGAAAGTAGTTTTAAATATAATCTCTTCGTAGAAAACAATGATGAAACTGAGGATGGTGTTATTTGAAGGCAAACACAAACAGACCTTCACAAGCCTTAAGAGGAATACAGCCAGAGTGAAACACAAATGCTGGCATAGACGCTACTTACATATATATTTGTTTGCATTTAATATACCTTTAAATACATATATGAGTACATGCAGACTAACATTTAGAACATTCTAGCTTTCTCCTGTCCTGTGGCTGAAAGAATAACCAGAATAAAGGAGACATTGATCGCCAAGGACAAGATACTTTCTCTCTGAATAAGGTTCTGAATGTCTTTTATTTGTTGTTCATCCCTCTCTAGAGAGCCTTTTTCAGCTGATGAGAGAGAAAACAAAACAGAGCATTAAAAACCCTCCAGCCCTTTAAACACTTGCCATTCCGTCTTTGTACAATCGCTGCCATTGTTGCTATAGAGACCGTTCGTACTGATTCCTGTATCATTAGGTTTTCTAGAGAGAAAAGACTTCAAACTTCAATCAATTAGGGGGAGAAACGTGATCAAAAAAACAAAACAGTTTACAAATCCAATTTATTTCGGGCGGATCTAAATGCGATCCCGGCTGAAGGACAAGCACGGAATTGCAATTTACAGCAAAATATGGACTAACGCTGAGATATAATTTTCTGCAAGGTCAAAAGTAATGGCTTTTTACTGCGGTTTGCTGTCAAATGTGCAAAACTAGTCGAAGCCATGTTCAGACAAGAGGACATGGAGGCACAGATACACACTCCTGAGCTGTATTAAAAGCTGAATGGCATCTGTGTGTGTTTTATAGCTGAGTGCCTGCACCCGGCCACAGGCATTAAATGCTGAAGGCAGACTGAGGCACTATCAGATACTACCATCACTAATCCTGCTGGAATGGAAGCCTGCTGGCTTTGAAGTCTGTAAAAGAACACTGGTATAGTATTTGGAAGCAAGACCATGCACCGCTTACAAAAACTTAATTAACAATCTATAGCTGGAACCTGGCCAGACACTGAACAGTCATAGCCCAGAAAAAAAAAGAGACACTTTGGAGTTGTAAACGCAGTTGCAGGTTTCCAAGGAATAGACATACAAACACACGTACGTACGCACGCGTGCACGCACGCTCGCAAGCATGCACATACACAAAATCAATGACACACAAGACGGGGCTAGAGATTTCTCTTTTCCCTCTCAATGCTTCATAAAAAACGCACAGGAAAACTGCTTTGGTTGATTTGAAAGGTAGAGGTTGTATGAACCCTTAGATTCCAAGGTCTTTATCTCACAGAAACCAGACTGAGCTACATCACTGGGGAAAAGGGAAGAAGTAGGCCTATTTCTGTAGACAATTTTTCTCTTCTCTTCCTGTAAAGAAGGTTATTCCACTGGCCTTTTCTCAGAAATAATGAATAACAGCACTAGGAAGATGTCAGAGATAGCATGTGGTCTGCTAATTCCTTCTGATTTATGTCTTCATAAAACTTTATGAATTTATACAAAAAGAAAAAGAAAAAAGAAAAAAATCTGCCCAAAGTATGTCTAATTCACAAATCAATTAATTGAAAATACATTCACCTCAAAACTGTGCCCTGCAAGTTTTCCTACAAATTGGTCATGTAATTCTTCATTATTCAACTGGCTTGGGCAGTGCCATATTTGAGAAAAGGATTCACATTGGTTTTTAAGAAGACGTTTAGGAACCGTTCTCACATTACAAAATACTTTTTCGTTGTATAAAATAAACTCTATGTGCACACTGGTATCGTAGGGAGAAGCATTACATTACCAGTAAAAAGTAGAAGATATATTATTTCTTATTTTGGAGAACACAGCTCTGCTCCCTGATCCAGCCTTTAAGTAAGATGACACTTTTTAAACTTTATTTATTTATGTCCCACATCATCATGTTATTTGGTCTGTCAGTTCAGATTTTCTACTTGAGTTTCCCTTTGAGTCTGTCCTGGTTTATCACCACCCCCTCCCTCCCCCCAGATTTTATTTGTAGCAGTAATTACAAAGTGACAGCTTCAATCCACAGCACACTTCTTATTAAAATCAAACTGCATTTCAGAAACATGGGCGGTACACTCATTTTACAGATGAGCCTCTCAGGCTAGGGACACTTCCTGCTTTCAGTGGTAAGAGATCTGGTGGGAGGGGGGGAGGGGGGGGGGGGGGGTAAGGCCTGGACAAGCTGCAAAATGGGATTTTCTGGCGACTACAGGACTTGTTTTTGAGATCTGGAAATGAGCAGCATGATGCCTTTAGAACATGGAGCCCTCTGGAGGTCATCCCATTTGATGACCCTTAGAATTATTTCCAGACAGGACTGGTTCAGAAGATGCAGGATCGCTGACTGAATCAATTATACGGACTTTTTGAAGTTAAAAAAAGAGGATCATCAGTGAAGTTGAGAGGTGGAAGAGCCCTGAATCTCTGGAGCCCCTTCCTGTGGCCTTATTGGGCCTCCTCGGTGGGCAGGTTGGTCTCACACTAGCCCTTTAATGGCCTCTCTCTCTATATCTCCCCCCTCTGAGCATTAGCAAGGCAGCCATGATTCTTCTGCCTCTTGCACACTGGCAATGACTTGACAAAACAAGTCAAGACTGCCAGATTTTATGCTCATCACAGACAAGAAAGAGGGAACACATCTTTTTTTCACAGACCGGTAGGCTGAAATTCACTGACAACAGTAATAGTAGTCCAATGATCCCAAGGATTTTGAGGGGCTAGAAAACTGGACGTCCACAGAGTCATTTTTGCAGAGTTTTGTCACAAGCTGGCACACTGACCACAGTGTGCTTTATCCTGGATGAAACCCAATGGATTAGGTCATTTCAGTGCTAAACCAAACTATCGCAGCATTGCCAAACCAATAATTATTTTTAACATAACCGCAGGGGGTTGATGTACTTCTATCTAAATTTGACGACAATATAACATATACATTTCAGAATACTATTATAGAGAATTAGAAAAGAAAGCGAGTCTGAACCTAAGTGAATATGAATAGCAAAATGGAGACTAACTTGCGATTCAACACCAGGAGTCAGTTCCTCAACAACAACCACGACAACAAAAACTTCCTCCACGTGCAATCAGGGGAAGTATCTGCAAAACAATAGTTTAAATCAGATTTTGTGTGAGTTGAGAGCTCATTCCTCATTCTGCCACTAGGAGGTGATTGTGAAACTTCTTTGATCTTTTCCCCAAATTTATTGCACTACATAATCCATGACAAAAAATAATGTGATTTAGTGTATCTCCAAATGGCAGAGAACCAGCTGACAGAAATGAATAACTTAGCATAAGGCATGCAGAAAAAACGGGCAGCAAAATAGACAAATCACCATTCAGACAGTTGAGTATCCAGTATCCAGTGACACAAACATTGAATGAACCCCACCTCCCATCTCTGTCTGGAGTCATGGCTTTCACTCTCTCTGCAGGGTGGCATTCTGTTCCAGCTTTCTCTAAAAAACATGAAAGGTATTTACAGAATGTGCACAGCCAGCGGTGACCATATTTATTTGGACACCACTTCTCTGCTAGTTTGCTTCCAAACTGAACTGTAGCCATGCGTGAATGTCTTCCTCTTCTCCAGCTTTGAGCTCTACATGTCGGCTCGGTTTGTTGTTGGGGCACGCGTGTGTGTCCACAGACGTTGCTGGAAGAATGTTTATTGGGGGGGGGGGGGGGGGGTTATTTGCTCTCTGTTCGAGCCTGACAGGCAGGGCTTCCTTTGCATCACCTTTGTCTAATAAGGCCTACTTCATTTATACAAGACAGATTCATAAATAAACAATGTGACCAGGCTACAAAAGACGAACCCTCATAATTAGACAGTACTTGTGTATCATGTTGAAGATCATCTAAATAAGGGCTAAGGGACGTGAACCTCACTGAGGAATTCCCACAAGAAGGGCTATTAAAGACGCAAAGTTGCGCGCAACCCATAAAGATTCTGTAAAAGGTAGGCCAGATGGATTTTTAAATTTTTTTATTATCCGTTGTTGGCACAGCGGGCAGTTTCGGCCTTGCAGTGACGCACTGCGTTCACACAGGCTTCGCGGAGCAGCTTTTTGACACCTTTAATTCATTTGTCAGCTGTCGCGGTCGGTGGTGCGTGTCAGAGAAACCTGCTCGGTTCCCAGGCGTCCCAGCTGGACCGCAGTGTCCAGGGCCGTATCTCCCCGCGGTCCCGCATCACATCTTGGCGAGGGGCACAGGGCAGGAAAGGAGATAATGGGCACCACTGCAAGCGGAGGAAGCAGGCGGCTGGAGTTGTGAAAAGGAGCGCCGGGGTCTTGGAACGCTCATTGGTGCATTCCGTTCTTTCTTACGCTCTCTCTCTCTCTCTCTCTCTCTCCTTTTCTTTAATATAAATACTGGAGAAAGGCGCTGGAGATACAGCAGTTTCCGAAGCTGTTTTTCAGCAGTCCAAGGTTACTTCCGCAGAGCATTGTTCCAGCGTCTTCTGATGTGCTGCGGGGTCACGGTTGTCAAGCGCTCCACCTCCTCCCCTTCCACGAGGAGAGGCGCTGCAGATGGTTCTGAACAACAGCCCGAGTCCAGAGAGCGTACATCTGCTCGCACTTATCCGTGCTGCCTCTGCCTGCCTCCCTTTCTCTTCACTTCCCTTTGTCATCCTCGTTGTTTCCATCTCTTTGAAACTTAAAATATCTGCACAGATTGTGTACTGTACACCTAGTTACCATGGAGATTTCAATGTTGAGAGAGAGCAGAGAATACGTTTTTTTATTATTTTTATTATCGGCTAAAGCAGAGAGACACAGAACATATACAAGGGGAAGAGCTCTGGTAGTTAGGGGTCCTGCTCTTTGTCTCGGTTTGTTCCTTCCACACACCCCAGATTGATAGCAGGAACGGAGAGGACTAACAGGCAGACCATGTAGTTCTTGAGGTGAAGCTCATATGGTCCACAGACTGAAACATTTAAGAAAAAACATCAGCGTGTCAGCTTACGTCTCCTCTGCTCATATAGACCGGGTGCAACTGGGCTTTATTAAATACCTTTGTCGGGCCTATTTTGTGGGATGGGGGGGTGGGGGCATGATGGCCTTTCATTCAAGGGTGGTCCTCCAGACTCCTGGCTCAAGGGCAAATGAGGAGGAAGAGGAAGTGGGAAGTCGGGAATGGGAAGTGCCCTCACAGGAATCCGCACACTTCCCATTTCGCCGATAACGCACGCTGTCGCACTTACAGTATCTACGGCTGGAATGGCGCTCCTTTTGCACTCCACTTCATCTGCTCCCGCAACTGTCTGCTATAGTGCTTCCTGTTGTGTGCAATCATGTTCTACAATTCAGGTCAGGGAACGGGGTCAAATATCTTCTTTGGTTTCTCTTCTTTTTTTAACTGTGCACAGGGAGCATTGCAAATACCCTTCGCAAGCGCTCAGATATTGCGCCAGAATAAGACAGTTAAAAAGAGCAAGCAAACCTGTACTTAATTCTATCAGTTCAAAGGGAAACACTTGAGTAGATGCAGTGTGCAGAATTTATGGTATCTGAAGTTTCACCTTGCTCACCGTTTTGCTTATTTTTTTCTTGTAGTGTTAGGAAGCAGAGAGTCCATGGTTGTGTGTATGTGTGTGTATATATATGTGTGTGTGTGTGTGTGTGCCTGTGTGAAAGTGATGCAAATAGCAATGGATAAGCAGTAGAGCCCACAGTAAAAACTGATGGGCAAAGCAGAGGCAGATGTGCGTATAGCACTGAACCCAAACATTCCCAGCATCCTCCACTGCAGACTGCCCCACGTTGAAGTTATAAGACTCCGTTTTGGGGCTTATGGAAGTCACACTACTCTATATTTAGAAAATTATGGAGGGTTTTTTGTGTTTCAGAGTTCTGCCTGCAAATGGATACTATAAGACATAATACTTCCCACAATACATCCTGTGATGTTCAGCCTGTTCCCCTCAATTTGAAGGAGTGGCTCTAACAGGGCTTCCACACCAACAGCCAATTTATTTAAGCTGGGTTAAGAAGAACTCCATTCCATTATAGTTCCCCCACATTCCTCCCACTTTCCCTGTAACACCACAGCTCCACCAGTGCAGCTTGATTCCTGCTGCATCTCTTTGTGATTTCTACAGTGGAAGTTTAAGAGATCCATCAGGAAGTTTCACGGCCTAACCCGAACGCCGGTCCTGAAAATGCTTGGGTTATACAATTCTAGAACTGTTTTGGCACACAATAGGAAAATTGCAAAATCACAAAACAAACTGTCACGGGCAAACTTTTAGAGCTGACTAAAACTGAAATATTCATGACATGTCCTACTCCAGCAGTCTGTTCTGAGCCAACCGATTTTGCTGAACTGCAGGAGAACACAAACGGCATTGCAAATATTTCGCTTCTGAAAATAAAACAAAACAAAACAACCATTTCCTTATTTGTTGTCTGGAAATTTTCTTTTACCAGTATGGGTGGGAACGTGTAGTCCTTACTAAATGTATTTTTCTTTTACAAGGAATTGTTGATCCACTGCAAGTAATAAAAGTTTACAGGCTAAGAGGCTTGCTGATCAGTCATAAAAAGAAGGAACTATGAACCTGTGGATTTTGGGTTCAGAACAAAGAGATCTATGAGGCAACGTTGAGCTTCAGCAAGGTGTCTTTCCTCAACTGTCCTAACCAACTGTTTCCTTATGATAAAAGAGAGAGAGAGAGAGAGAGAGAGAGAAAAAAAAGAGACAGAGCAAGAGAGTTACAGAAATGAGGAAAGGAGGAGAGGAAAGCGAGAGAGAGCGTGTGCGTGTGTGTGTGTGTGTGTGTGTGTGTGCGTGCGTGCGTGTGCGGGAGGGCGTGTGTCTTCTCAGTCACACCTGCCCTAAACACACTCTAGGGTGGGAGCATATTCTGATAAGCCAAGCTCCTTCAAGGAAGTCCTGGCTCTCCTTGGTGTGTAATTACTTCTCAAGGAAAGAGAAAAAAGGGAAATAAATAAATAAGAGAACGTGCGGGAACTCAGTAATGGCTGTTCCAGAGGAAAGACGGGTTTATCAGGCGGGCCAGGACTCTCCACTCGGTCGCCTGCACAGTGGCGGGCGAGGATTGGAAACCTGGGGCTTTTCACATAGGGCGATAAACCTCGTTAGCAACCAGCCAGCAAAATAAATTCCCTTTTTTCGTTCTCCTTTTATTTTGTAATTTATCTTTTCTTTCTCTCCTTTTCAAAAGTGCTCAGACACTGGGGCAATCAAGCGCACGATCTGATGGTTTCTGATACTCTGTTTCTCGCTATTATTCTCCACAATCCCTTCAAACAAGCCTATTTAATGAAAATACATTCCTGAGTTTCATGGATTTAATGGATTTTCGTCTCTCTTTTTCCTGGATTGGTAGAATGTGCCGGAGCTCTGGCAGAACTGCTGACTCCAGAAGAGAGTGTATGTCTGTCAGCGTTAAAAGGAATGAGAAATTTCAACCTACAGAACATGACCAAGTCACTTCTTTAAAAAAAAAAAAAAAAAAAGCTATTAAAATGTACAGAAATTGTCCGCTGCGCAAAATTGACAAGTTTACATCTTTTCCCAGTCGGATAAACAGGGATGAACTTAACATGAACGTAGAAAATTAGTGAATTTGTATTATATATTTTTTTATTTATTAAAAGAGATGGCAGATTACTTACGAGAGGATTAAGCACAAGTATAATATTAAAAAGATAAATAAAAAAAATATCACAATTATTAACACTGATTAGTGAAACAGGGCAACAATGATAATAATTTTGATATTTTGCACTTTTATGCAAAAAAAATATACTGCGCATCAATCTACTGAACTATTTCCCATTGTTAAGGGGAACTGAAATAGAAAGCGATGTGGTACAGGATATACCATCACAGGCTATAACATCCAGGACTAAACTGGAAAGTGGAAATGTAGTAGCATTCCAACATACTCCCTTTTCTTTACAGAGTTGAGGCAATGCTCACACTAGACGAGTCTGTTTGATGCCCTTTTTAGTCGAGGATTGGTTGAACCTTGTTTTGTAGAGCCCCGGGCAATCGCCATTGCTCTAGACTGCAATAGTCTCTATCACTCCATCGATCTATTAATTTGTGATAGCCGCCGCCACAATGGCTCTCTTTTAACCCGTTATAATTGCCGCGATTCATTCGGCTCTCCATTCGGCTCTCCATTCCACCAGCCTTAGATAACCATATCATTTTGATGGCTGGGAAAAGCCATCATCACCATTCAGTTAGTCTGTGATAAACTTCTCCCATAGTTCACCTCTCAGCTCATTTAGCCAATCTTTGGCTCCTTTCATCCAGTCGGCAAGAACAGAGAAAATGAATGAACAGAACTGAAATTCTGGCCATGTCAGCCCGGTCCAGACAGGTTGAATTTTGGCTTGCCTTTCTGTTCCTCTTGTTGTTCGTTCTGCTGGTACTCTGAAATCCGTCTTAATACACAACAGGTACCCAGATGTCAGCTCTGGCCATTTGCGTTACCGACTGAAAAAGCAATACAGACTATCAAAGACAAGTAATAATGGAGTTGCTTCTCATCAAGATTAATTTGGAGCAATGTGCTAAATACATATGGGACCAAAATGGAGTAAGGATTTACAGACACTCACATGCCGATGTAATGCACACCAGATGTCTTCTGGGGCCTTGCCACCAGTGACGCATGTGTTTTAATAAAAAGGCGATCGCCTAGATGGGCCTAATCAGGCCTGCGAGCCCTGATCAATGCCACCTTCATCCAGTTATCTGTAAGATCTGCACAGAATTACCAGTGTTCCAGCTCTGGTTCCTGTTACCAGGATTAAGTACATTGTAAATAAAATAAAATGGAGTGGGCATACTAAGGGATTTAAACTGATAAACTGAAATTGATAGATCATTCCTACCTCTCTCTACTGGTGAACATTTAATTTAAGCCTATTTAATACTGATAAAATGCAGCTATTTCTACACCAGCACTACAATCTGCTACCCTGTTACAAAGCACATCATTGTACTGAAATGTAGAGAACACTGTCCCTGTTTTGAATTGTAGGCTTCACTGGTGAATTCAATCATTTTGAAACATATGGAAGTGAAATCACACCAGAGATATGCTTGAAAGTATCCAGTTTTTTTCTGACATGATGAAATGTGTTTGGTGCAAAAGAAATCAGTAAACAGGTCATAGGGAGGGTACATCGACAGTGGGGACCAAAGGTTTGAGGGCAGTGACACAATTTTTGTTGTTTTGGCTCTGTATTCCAGAACATTGGATTTGAAATGGAACAGTGACTATGAGGTTAGAATGCAGGCTTTCAGCTTTGATTTGAGGGTTTTTACATGCATATGGGGTGAACCGTGTAGCAATTGTAGCCCTTTTCATACATAGTCCCCCCTATTTTAGGGGACGGAAAGTAATTGGACAAATTAACATAAACTTAAATAGAGTCCTCATATTTAATATTTGGTTACATATCCTCTGCATGCCATGACTTCCTGATGTCTGTGACCCAACAACATGAAAAGACTCTTGATATCTTATTTTCTGATACTCTAACTCTTACAAGAGTTACTATAACCTCTCTATAAACTTTTGGTCCCCACTGTATCTGTCTGTCTGTCTGTCTCTCTGCCTGCTTGCCTGCCTGCCTGTCGGTCTGAAGCAAATTCATGTGTTGTCCGCCATTTCTGCAAACTAACAGTTTTCATATATTCTGTTTGGTGGCGAAATAAAGAATGACAATGTTTAAAGCTGCAGCCACATTTCTTTCCAAACCATGGTCTTGATTGTTGCCAAGCTAATCCAAACCAGCTCCAGTTCCACGTCTGTGCTCACCCCTGCCAAAGTCTCAGTCCTCGTTTGCACCATCACAACTTGTGAAAATAAGTGCTTGATGAAGACCAACCTCTATTAAGCTCCTAACACTGACACTTTTACCCTGTATAGAGTAACAGCTGGAACATCTGGACCAATGGAATGAGCCAGTTAATCAAAGTCAGCCATCGCAAATCGTGCATCATAACTCACTACGAGAGGGACACTCTGTCAGCTTGACTGGGCCATTTAATATAAACCACCTATAAAAAACGAACACTGGGCCCTTGGTGTCTGGTCTTGGTAACGCATTGGTCTGTGTAGAAGCATGACCGTGGTGTAGTAGTGAATCAAGGCCATGCCATTGGCTACAGTGGCCAGCAGCCCCCAGGGCAGTGCATAGATAGCTGTAGTGTGTCCTGGGGAAGGATGATTTCAATTGGCAGGGTTACTCCTGACTCACTGCACTACAGGGACTCTTACGGTCACCGACTCAGGCACTTTGTAGTCTGCCAGCAACAGCCGTGAATTAAGTGTACGCCTCCAAAACAACGACTGCACGGCTCAGCGGGTAGACTGCAGGGTGAAAAATATCAGTGGCTGCTACCGCACTTTGGAACGGAAAGCATGCTTGTCTGCACAATCCTGACCTGTAAATTGTGACTAATTCTAATATGATTCGTACAACCTCTGTTGTATTTTTAGTATCCTTAATACATTCCTATCTATAAACAAAATGCCAATACCAAAAACAGGCATACATTTTTGTTGAGGGGTGGAAGTTTAATATTTCTATACTCTAAGGGCCTGATTTACTAAGACCTTTAGTGTGCTCAAAACCTTTAAGCACATGGAAAAACAATAACATGACCAATGATTGGTCATAGTATTTGTTTTGCACCAATCATCGCTTGCGTTATCAGTTTTGCGTGTGCTAAAAGGTTTTGCACACGCTAAACATCTTGGTAAATCAAGCCATAACCGTCCAACATAAGTACAAAGCAAAACAAGATTTAAATCCACCATAATATTGTCCTGGAGATAAATTTTCACATCATATAAAACAATTCTGCGGTGTGTTTCATGGAAAACTGGCTTTGCGCTATATGAACTGTGGTGTAAAACAGACATTCCGAGTCTCCTCTCTCACCGTGTGCTAGTGGAGCGGGACTTCCCCTGGTCTAGCCTGTCCATTTGGGCCTGAAGCTGACCCCGTGTGGCTTCCCAATCCAGGGCGGCCCAGCGGTGCACTCAAACCCCAGCATCTGCAGCAGGAGTCGGGTGTGGCTCTGGGCCTCCAGCTCCACCGTGGTCTTCGTGGCAGAGAGTGCAGCAGACATCAGTGGCAGGGGCAGACGCGCGTTGAGACCCATCTTGGTTTGAACACATCACTTGCTGAAAGAAAACAGTTATCCTGCAGGTACTGAAGAATCCCAGACAGGTCTGTGACAGCAACAGCAGCACAACTATGGGAGGAGGGAGTTTTCTTTCTTCAAAATGTTGTCCTGTTTGACAACAGGAGGAATTACAAACCACAGTCACAGAGTCCAGGATAAGAGGGAATGTTAGTGATGGCTTGTGGGGTTTCATTCGATGAAAGCAATCAGCAGACGTATTAATGTTGGTTATCAATAAGGAATGGATGCTGTCACCACTTCATATTCCAGAACCAGAAAAACAAGGGCCAACTACAGCCAGAAATCTTTCATTATTCATCGCACTGCTCACTTAAATGCTGATGGATTATAAAAAAAAGAAACAAAGAAGGGCTCACAATAACCATTATTAAACTGAATATTTTATGAGGACCTCCATTAGAAAGTCAATTGGTAGTTATGCATTCATGTCTGCTACACTGACTCTGATAGAGTGACCTCGTGGTTGACCTTGCAAGCTTTGATTTTTTCCCGCATTGACTTTGCTGGAATGAATGCTTTGATTCTGCATTCAGCTGCATAAGTAAACCACATTACATTTTAGGAATGTAAATAATAGAAAATGCTTTTGTGAAAAGTCCATTGATGCTCCAGCACACCACATAATGATTTGGGGGAGTATATGTAAATAACTCTTAAGATTATGGAGGAATGCATGCAATTTCCTCTTCAAAGCCTAACCAGTCATTTGGTGCATAGATGGAGAAATCATAAAAATTGGATGACTGCAGAAATTGTTTGCTTGAGAGCAATGAAACGGCCTGCGTGAAAACGTACCGCTTGTGCCGCCTGTGATTACACACAATGATAAATGCCGAGCTTCATTTCCATAAAAATAATGAAAGGCAAACTGGAATCGTCGCACTGATTATCACATCACGTGGGCGTGAAAAGACGGATCGCGCCGTTTCGCCGCGTGGCCGTTCGGCCGAGACGCCGCGTGCCTGCCATGTTAAAGCGGCCCGGGCTCGGATGCCGGCGGACCGGCGGTAACTCGAGTGACCCTGAGATTACCCGACTACTGCAGACGCCCGGGCTCCCTGTCTGATCCTCCCCAGAGACTTGTGAGGGAATCACAAGGCGATCGCGCAAGAGGCTCGTCTCGAGCTGTGGGCACGCAGGCGATTTACTGCCGCCCGCGAATTCAAACGGAGTCGGCGCACAGATGCCCAGATCCCAGGCCTCCGTGGTGCGGTTGAGTTTGTCCGCACGCACTTCAGCGGCGCCCGGTCACTGAGGCGGCGCTTTCCGACGTGTCTCACGTCGCCTCGTCCCCGCTCTGCTCTTCCTTTTCCTTTAATCAGTTCGGAAACAATCGGGCTAAACTAAATTTTTTAAAATATGAAAAAAGATGATGTCCTTGATAGCTGATTTTTTAAGAAGGAATGATGTCATGCAAATGTAAATGCCTTAATTAAATGCTTTACTGAGAACAATCAAACTATAATTAAACCAGAGTATGAAGTAATATTCAAATGACAAAGAATCTGGTATTCAGTCTTACAGAGAAGGGAAAACAAACCCAAAACATATATAAAAAAAAAAAATCACAGCTGGGAAGACACAAAGATATCTCCATTGTGGATCTCCACTGTAATGGGCCTTTGAGCATTAGATTAAAGCTGTTCAACTTATTTTTTAAAATATCTTCAAAGCAGATAACCAAGTGAGATTTGTGTTACTTTGTATTATCTTAACTTCAATGCAGCTTCAGTTAGCCTTTGTCAGGACAGGGGACATCATTTCCCCCTGTTCTCCAAGGAGCTCCTCCACCACCAGCTCACCAGCTCGAACCTCAGCTTCCAAGGCAGTGAAACCCAGAGTGAGCACACTGCCAGGTTTCCTTGGTTTCTGTTTTTTGTCCTTTGTGTTCAGTATCCTTTCATACCCTTTCAGCATTATAGTGACCCTATCTATTTTGGGATGCACACTTTCGTTGGTACTAGTTAAGCTGAGGCGATGGAGACACTTTTAGGGATACACAGCAGGGAAATGGTCATGTGATTCACATGATTTAAGATGGGGATGAATGAGGGAATGTTTGTTCAAACTGAATAAGCTCTGACCAGAGGCACTCGCCAAACCCAACCACCCCCCACCCCAAAACACAAGATCTGACCGCGTCAGATCTACGTGGGTCTCCTAGAACATTGTGCCATTTCCTGTGAACCTGACGCCATGCGTGAATGAACATTTTTTGCCTCCCTGTGAAGTTGGGCTCAAGTTACATTCCAGCAGAAAACTGGGCCTTCCTGGACAGAATCATAAACTGTTTACACCTCAGTTCCCCACATGGAAGGAGGCCAACTAAAATCCAAGACCACAGATAAAGAGGGCAGATTTCACTGGGAGGCTGACTCCATTGTATCGGGTGATATTTTCCCTTTCTTTATTAAGATAGGGAAGAGTGCAGAGTTCCGACAAGGCCAGGTGAACATCTTTATGCATTTTTGCCCTTTTTTTCTCATTCTGGAATAAAATTATGCTTTTTTTCTGTCCTTGTTAGGGACCTCATGGTGAATTCAACTCTACCTCCCCCCACCCCGCCCCCCCCCCCCCTTAAGATAGAGAAAATAGAAAATCCTGCAGGGGCACATTCTCAGCAAGGGGTCATCAGTGGGAAGGATGGTCTCTGCATTAGCCTGTTATTGCCTTAGTACCATCATCACACACCATCAGCTCATATGGAAATCATCGGGCTTACACTGCAACTGATGCAGCAAAAAATATAAAATACAAAGACTGTTCAACACATGAAAGGCGTGGTTTCTAGGATAAAGAGAATTTGTTATTCTGGAATCTTTGCTTTTCAAATAGAGATGCACAATATACAAAACCCACGGTAGGTCAGAGAGTGGACGAGGAAGCACCATCATTATGCTTAAATGTTATACATATTTCATAAATGCACATTATAAAACATGTTTGAGAAAAGCTGTTTTGCACAAGTGAAAGCGTCCTAGTCATTTATTGCTCATGTACTGAATTAGCAGTCTCTTTGTATAATGGGAAAGTATAGCCAATAAAGCTGTTTCTCTAGTGGGAAGCAGAGAGAAAGCCTATGGCCTCCAACTAGCATGTCCTGCAGTGACATGTATATTGAATACAAATCAGAAGCAAGAGCTTTATATCCGTGGCGCAGCTCTCATTTCTAATTCGAGAACTGTAGCGCAATCAGGGGTCTCTGGTGGATAAAAGGAAAGCCGTTCTCTGAATATTAGCTAATGCCACATTTACAAGTCTTCAAGCGAGAGAGAGAAAAAAAACTTGTGCTGTTTGGGGAAAAAAAAAAAAAGATAATTTCTTGTGAAACCCCTATATGAATCACTTTGTACTGCTGGACTGATGGAAGTGATGCCCAGGCAGGGATTAAACTCTTTTCATCATGAAGCCCCATCTGGTACCAAGACCACGTCTGTCAGAGCCTCTGCCTTTAAAGTCCCGGCTTGGATTCCACATCAATTTATTCCTATCGCAGCTGTGCAAAAAAAAAAAAACAAGACATACACACTCAGCCACGCACGCCCGAATGCATGCGCGCACACACAGACACGCACGCATGTGCACGCATGACCTCACAAACATGCAAACACACACAAGCACACGCAGGACGGCGCTGATTTGAACTGTGCATATTTCTAACCCGAAAGGGGCCGCTATAATTAAAAACAATGGACATGAAAGAATGATAAATGGATTCCAACCCCCCATCCCCCCCCCCGCCCCCTTTCTCTTCTACTCTACCAGTGGCCCTCAGTCCAACAGATGTTACAACTTTCTAAGATGTTAGTGAGCCGAAGCAAGCAAAAAAAAAAAAGTGTCATTAAACTAGACTTCTGGGAAGGCACAGTGGCCCAGAGACCACTGTGATTTTTGCAGGGCTTTCTGACTTGAAAAGATGTAGATAATATGTGAGCCTATTTTAAATTCATATGGAGACATATGGGAGGAACTCTAATATTACTCAGAGATCATTTCTGAGTTGCTGACCAACCAAAGAAAGATAGTCTGTACATAAAACAGCATGTGCTGCCATGAAGGTATTCGTCTTTGCTGGGGATCATTCTTGAGGGTTCACTGCAGTGGCAATTACACATAAGTGTGGAAAGAGGATCCAGGCAGACTTTACAGCATTTACAATTTACTGCAACATGCATCTCAGGAGGGGGAACCACAACTTCCAAAAGCAAGCTGGAATGTGTTCCTTTAGTTTACCCTTTGACCTCGTGATGTCACCATGAAGTGAGGAATGCTTCCACAGTTCATGAATGTAATGCACACCATGTGTCATTTCTTAGCCAAGTTCAACTGTGAATGTGTAGAAAGGACATAGAAATCGCAGTGAACTTAGAGATGTGAAACGTCCTAAGCAGAGTGATTAATTAGCGTGGCATAAACAAATTTGAATTTGAAACATAACAAACAGCAGAAACAGTAGACTACAAAATGAGAAGACGCAAACAGAATCCAAGCAGTGGAAGGTGTACAATAGCTCAGCATTTGTGTCAATCTAGATGAGATGAGCGAAAGAAAAAAATTTAATTCAACAGAAAAAGAAACGTCAACCAGGTCAGTGTTTTCAGGCAAAATTAGCAAAGCGAGCCAGGCAGATCACTCTGATATCTTGGCACATGACACCGATGTGAAAAAGAGGTAGATTGAGTCTATTAGGTGAGACGTCTGCCATTTTGTCATGAGCAGTTAAAAAAAAAAAAACATCTAAAATCTGGAGAACAGGCAGGATTTCCTCCGTGGCGAGGCTTCTCATTTTTCTTGTCTTAATTAGCTACTTGGAAAGAAAGCTCAGAAAGTCTGACAGAGTCATCATTCTGCCAATCGCAGCTTTGGAAAAAAAGGCTGCTTCTTTATCTGTCTGTGATCTCTTCCTTTTCAGAACTGTTTGAAGTCCATATGGTGTTAATGGCACCGAGAACAGGAATAAAATTGCTGGAAAAAATAGGAGGCATAGAAAAAGAAATACTACTCAAATGTGCCCCAAGTATAAAGAATAACACAATGATTTGGAATAACCCAATTAAATATGTTACCAAATACAACAGCTCCAAAGAATTTATATTGTTAGTCTATTTTTTTCTGTGGAACACAGAAGCTCACTAATCCAAATCCATTGGTATCAAAGAGAATGTTAATATTTTCTGTAACAAGACTTAATGAAGGCATGTTTTGCTTGCAATTAAAAAAGGTATATTAAAAGTTTTAGCACTTGCTGACATCCATTGACAAGTCACCGAAACAAATGTGTTCACATGTTAATTCTCAAGATATTTAATGCTTCACATTAATGTGGTGAGGAACTGCAATGGCAAAGAATCCACGAAAGACACATAATGCAGCAGCCTCCATTTGAGAGCTGCATAAACTGAGGGCATGATTACCCATACCAAGCATAATTGAGTTTAAAAGGACCAGTTCAGATTTGCACTTCATGAAATTAAAAATACTGCTATTCCTAGAGAAATAGAAAAGGACAGATTTCCTTCTGAACGTAGTGTGCTCATCTATAAGGCATGGAGAAGTTGTTTCTCCAGTTAAGGTTGTGGCAACATCTCTTGAACCATAGGATGGTAAATGAACCGCCACGGTAGACCAAAGCTACAGAAATCTGCTGGTTGACCTGTGGGAAATTAAAAGGCATGCCGCTGTAGAGCTGTCTCTTACCCAACTCAGGAAAGTCTCTTACAAAATGCAGCAGCATGAATAAACTCAATGGTCAGCGCTGACAGAATCCACAGAATCATCGGAAGACAACATCGGTTTCAGTGCACCATTATGGAATGTGCATCGGCCATTTTGGGTCAAACCCCAACCAGAGGCAATAACCACATTATGACAATAGTATTCCAGTAATGGCTTCCTTCTTGAAAGATATATAGTGCAATCATTAAGAATGAGATGGTCCTGTTACTTTGACGGCAGAGATTTAGAGGGATCCCAGACCTTGATTAGAGGCTCATAACAGAGTCAATAGATGTGTGTGTGCTGAAGTGGAGGTCCAGTCATTAGCTCTGTGGCTTTTAATGGGAGTCGCTCAGGTGGGCCACTCAACCTAATTTGCTAGGTACTAACACATGCGTCCAAGGAGATTGATAACAGCGGTTGAAACTGTTCTTTATACTACATCTGTCATTCTTGCATGCCCTTTAGATTTTTCAATCTGAACAGCCCCAGCTGAAAGTGTTTAGTACTGTTTTGGAATTTTGGAATTACAACCTGGTCATAAAATCTATATTTTCCCTTCAACACGTGAGGCATTGTATGCAGAAAATCAAAGGCGCAGGCCAAGTGTAACCATTGCACAAGTGAAGTGCTGGATTTAGAAAAGTTGTGAAAGCGTATGGAAGTCTCTTGGGCCAGAGAGTGTGGATTGAGAACTGGCTCCAGGCGACCATTTAAAAAAAATGTATTTTTATAAACAGCTATCCTGTAGTGGTTGCCAACAGTGAAACCTCCATCTCAAGAGACTACCGTAACGTTTGATTTTGTTTGTTCGTCCTTTCATCTTTAAAAAAAGGAAAAAGGAAAATCTGGGCCTAAGGGTGTGAAGCTTCCACTTCCAGGTTCTAAAATGAAACAGTCCACCTACCTACAAAACAGGCTGATGTGGCCCCTGGGAAGGTTGCTGCACAGTTTGTAACCTCTGGGTCACCTCAACTACAGTCCCAATCCAAAGGTCAGAATAAGGTAACGAAGAGCACTCTGGGAAAGTGACATCATGGCCAGGTCTTACTGCAACGAGAGCAGAGCAGCGAACAAAGGTCTCAGAGCTACAGGTGGGCCACAAAAACATACTGCACACTTGACTCACAGAACATGGCAGACAGACCACATTTCCATCTACCAGAAGACAATAAGGTGTCAGGTCATACTACAACCCCCCAACCCCCAGTACGACATCACGTTTGATCTCCAGTTCAACAATTCAACAAAGGGAACTTCCCAGAATCCCTGCACTGTCTTGGGAAAGGAATGCCACAGCCCGCAACTTCCTATTACACAAGAGCCCACGTGCTTTTCAGGAAGATCTCACATGGGCAAGACTCATTCTTTCCCTCGCCCAAACTCATGGCCAGACAATCCCCCTTTTAAAAGAGAACTCACCACATCAATAGATTAGTCTGAATTCCATTTGGGGGAAGTGGAGACTTACTCATTTCCAGGGAAAGACCGCTCCCCCAACACTTTCCCACAACAAACCATTCCTCTAGTGGATTTGCTCACGTAAGCCACCATCTTTCTCTTCTTTGCAAAGTGGAGACATCTAACCCTGACCCTCAATACGCACATATTTCAGCATATTAACTGAAAGATCACTCCTGACAAGATATTTCATATTTTCACGAAATAGGAGAATAAACAGACAAAATGGCATTAAATGTTATCAGGACTGTGCTGCTAAGTATACAATGACTGCATTTTCCCGAACATTTCCTGCCAACTTCAAAAAAAGTATAGATTCAGCTAGATTTAAAAATAATAAAACTTGGGAAAACATGTTGCAATGAAATACCGGTGCCACTGCCTAAAATAATCATACAATACATTTTTATATTTTCTGCCCTAGATCCAATGATGGGATTATTATCGGATACTTCACTTTACTTTTTCAGATGTAGTTTCAGAATAAAGAACCGAGGAATGCTGCCAGCCTGAAAGTGCATTTGTTTATATGAATACATTCATAGACATAGCCTGTGCACAGCCGGTACATGTATAAAGAGAGATGTGGAATGATGCATGTTAACACACACAGACACACACACACACACACACACACATACACGGTTTAGAAGACTGGTTTCTATCAGTACCCTCCTCTCTATCTAACATATTGCCATGTCCCATTGAATTGTGGAAACATGTTGTTCCTCAAGCTGTCAGTGATTCCGTACACTCCTGATTGCCACTTAAACAGACGCAAGTCTGGTCATAGTTCAGCCCAAGTGATGGCTACAACTCCAGGAGCGTTCACCTAAATCCACTGCCCCTTTCCATATCTAGCCTTTCTATACACAAACCCACTGTTGCTCACTGAGCCTCAAATTGGTTTGTAAGATTGACATGCTTAGCCAATGAATTTGTTACTTAAAGACAGTGGGAAGAGATAATCAATCTGAGCTCTGATAGGAGGTTTCACACCTCTGCTGCAAAAATGGCCTGAACATTCCAATGTTTTGTTAATGCACTTTATTTTCTACATCACTTCATTATTCTGGAAGATACTGGTGACTATTGCTGCTGGACACTTCATTTTCCTGACTTTTCCATAAGGAAACTGTAACTTACCGTGGAGTATAGGACAACATGCTTGAGGCGATGCTCAGCGTTCCTGAATGAATCATACCTCGTAAAACAACATTTTTACTGACAAACAATATCCAGCACAAATCTTAACTTTACATTATTCCCATGAATTAACGATAGCACATCAAAACACAAGGCAAATATGCTTGCATGCAGCCAAATGCTTTTTCTTGGAGGGAGATTGTACAGGCGAGGAAGTTTAATGCACTCCTGACCTTAATCCAATCATAAAACTACGATTCCCAGATAGATCAGCCAAGTCTGAAAGACTGCTTAAAGATCCTGCCAATATGCACTTTATGCTTCAGGCTTAAAAATGTGAGTCAGTGAAATGACACTTTTTACATACACACACACACAAGTTGATCAAAGGTGCAACCAGCTGTCACCTCATCATAATCCTTGGCTAAACAGGTGTTTGATCTGGGTTGATCCTGGAAAGTAATAACTTGAATAAACTGTAGAGTTTGGGACCTCAGGGAAAAGTCAATAGATAACTCTTAAGTCTTCATCTAAGGCAATGGACGATGCACAAAGTACATTTTTATCACAGTCCATGCATGAGTAAAGTAAATACTTGCCAGTGTCAGACCAACCAATCAGTACTTCTGGGTTGATTTTCCTGACATTGATGGGCTTTTCCAGAGGAGTGGTTCTCAACCTTGCCTATCACTCGCCTATCTCTTTCAGTAGTATGCTCCTGTATGGCTTTTCTAACCACATTTCCACATCACCAAATTTGAATTTACTGAACTATTGCAGACCAAAAGACAGCAATGCTTGTGCTTTAAAAGGAATCTTTCCGGTTAAATTCGCAAACCACTGCTTGTTCAACACCAACTGAATGAGAATTCAATGTGCCATGTGTAAGATTGTAGCTAACGTATGTACCCCCAAGTATGAGTTATCATGTGCGTCCATAGTTACATGCATGCTACTATATAACATGTAACATAGAGCAATGCAATTTAATCATTGTATTTTTGAGTTTTGTTTGTTTGAATTGGTGTTGCTGATGATTATGCAGAGCTCTAGAAATACCATATGTAAATTAGCGAAGTAATCCACATGGGAGATGCCTACAGTAAGTAAACACACCCTAGGTTGCAAACCCCTGCAACTAGAGCATTCCCAGTTATGCCAAATGCTAACTGGGAAATCATCCCTAAAGATCATATGGTTAATTGTGATTCATTTTTCAGGAACAAACACTTTACACTGTCATGCACAAAGATCATTTGAACTACTTTGAGACATGCTCTGGTTTATTCTCTTGTATTTTGGGCGTTTCTGGCTTTAAACAAGGATGACTGAAGAATTTCTGCCCCGAATAATTCTAGTTAAAGCCATCCAATTATTATCCTTTATTTTCAATATACACATAACATATCCACCGTGAAGTGGTGTGTGGGTTTTATGTTTTGTGTGTTGCTGGGTAAAAATAGTGAGGTGGACGGATTCACTGTGCTACTTCTCCTTCAGTGACCGAGCTCTATGTGGATGCCGCCATTAGCCCAATGTCCTCTGTACAGCATCAGTCCTGCTGTTTCCAGCTAGGAGCCAATAAAGATGGGTTTTCCATGCTGACAATATACATTTTATCTTCAAGTTTGATGAGTCAAACACATCCACAGTTGGGGGTCAGTCAGTCGAATGGATTCCCACAGAGACCCAATGATAGCAGATTTTGGGAGGCGGGGTAGGAGGTGGAGAAGGGGAAAGGGGGAGGGCGGCATGGGGTGTAGTAAACCTGCTGACGAAGAATTGTACATTTTAAGCATTGTATCGCCAGATCTGAAATAGCGAAGTAGCGCTAAACAGAAATAGGAGAATGAGTGTTTAAAGTGGTGACCGTAATGGCTACTTGCAGTGCTGATAGAGAAACAGAGGGTGCCCCCACCAAGTGCACCATGGTTTCACGGGGCTACAGCCATCCATGCTTAAACATGGCTGGTGCAAATCCAGCCAAACCACCGAAGAAAAAAGGAAAATGCAACCCAGGGTTTGGAATAAAAGGCCCGAATTACATTGTGCCGAGAGTTTTTTTCTCCGTTTGGCAACCTGTGGTTTCTGAATATTAATCTTTTCTGTCCCTGCTTTAAAACCCGCTGCGAAACGAGAAAATACAGAATTCTGAAAGTGCGCGGTTTTTCACTTTTATCTTATTTTGCCCATTTTTCTTTCGCCATCCACATGACCAAAACCACCTGCCAGAGTGTGTAGCAAATTACATCAAACAATACAATGTTTTCATTTCCCATCCTCCTTAATCTCTACCCTTAATGTCCCCCCAAAAAATCATGTTGTACGTAATGTCGCCCTCACAAAAATGTTCCATAAAGACGTATTTTATGACATATAAGCAATATTAACTATGTGTTGAACAGTCTTGCTAACGGTTCCAAATTGATATTAGCATCACCGGACATGACAATGACCCCCTACCTGGCTGTTCCGCATCGTCCATTCCTGGTTTTGTGTTTCATGGGTAAACATTGTGGCCCTCGACTGCTACCCCAAACTGTCAATTTCCCGTTGGTGGTCCAGGACCGGGCTGTCCTTCTCGGCATTGTGCTGCTGGAATAGGTGCGTCCTCTCCTGTTCATGCTGCAGTTTTAGCTCCACGATCTGATTGGACAATGAGGTGCAAGACTTCATCAGCAGAACATCCCTGTCGTCATGACAACTTGCCCATATCCCCGCTAAAAAAAAAAAAACATGTTTGCTTTTTGCCTCAAAATCTAAAACGACGACGCTCGCTTTTACATCATCGTTACCTCATTCTTTATATTTTTTCCCACCCTCATTGCTAATCTCTACATCCTACGATCTTTCAGAGTAGGCCACTGTGGCAGCTTCTTTCGAGCTGTAGCCACCTGCTCCTTGTAGCTAGCCTCGTCCGATTCAGCTCATAGCAAAACTGGCAAATCGGCTTAAAATGACGCCTGTAATCATTATTATACGCTTTATTCAGTTAATACAAGGCAGAAGAAGAACAGAGAAAAAATGTAAAAATCGACAAAAGCGAGATGTGCTCCTGCAGACTATTTTTTTTTACCTGTAATCCAATTCTTTCCGATAGTCTACACACGGGAAATAATGTGATGAATGAGGCACAAGGGTTAACTTTGCAGGTCTAATCTATCCTTAATGCCATTACAGTTCATGCATTTTCCTAATTTAAATCGCACTTCAAAAAGTTGCCTTTGCCCCGTCTCTTCTATTCAATTGCCACGCCCCCTGCACCCCCGTCCGATCGTGAAATCCTTTTCATTTTTCTCCATATCGCCCCATTATCATTACTACACTATTATTTCCACGGCTCATAGTTCTGAACACAATGCGTAAACCCGTGAACGGCAGCTACATACAGTTGTCATCTGTGGGAGAGAAAAAAAAGCTGAAAAACAAGAAAAGAAAAGAAAAATACTAATAAAAAAACAAAGCAAGGAAGATGGGAAAACAAAAAAAGAGAGAGAAAGGGGGAAAGCGGAGGCATTATCTCGTTGTCGGCTACGGTATCCCCGCACAAACAGATGTACATTTAACAGAGAGGCACCTGCTGTGCTGCAAGCCTACGCCATGGCGAGACGGAAAGCTGCCGATTCCCAGGGTCCTTTCCCAGTCCCCTCCACGCTGGAGACGATGACCTTGGCCGGTCCTGCGTTCTCTCCCCGCCCGGTCTGAAAGGCAGCCCCACACCGAGGGCCTGGTCTCCGCAGCTTTGATACTAATCCTCCCACATTGTGAGCCTTCGGCACCCTACCTGGCCTGCCAGCAAGAGGCTGCGCGGCGGCCATTGAAAGCAGGTGATGAATGGGGGGCTTCTGCAGGAAGCCAGATTCCCTCAGCAAAAAGTGCAGGCCACAAAGCTGCTTAAAACAGTCAGTTGCATTTTTCCTCAGATTTGGTGGATTTCAAAAGAAAATGGACTCTTTCTGGTTTTCAAATATATGCATGTATATATGAATAGAATATAACGCGCAAAAATAAAATATTCCAGGAAAAACACCCAATGCGCACATACATACATATGCATATGCACACACGCACACACACACACACACACACACACACACAAACATGTATACAGAGACATGCAAGCAAACATACAGAAGTAACTACAGAAATATAAAGCTGCTAACCGTAGGAGCCTCCATGAATTGATTGAGTGTATTCTAAAGGATATCGCCTGGACTTCTTGTCTTAAAGTGGTAGCATCACATTTTCAAGACCACCGCCCTTCTGTTTTTCGCTAGAAAAAGAGGAAAAGTACCTGACAAAGAACTACACAGCAGGTAACTCATTTAAATAATTGCATTTTATCAACTACCTCCTTGGCTGCTTCGAAATATGTTTGGTTTTGCATATGTCTAACTTGGGTATTGCAATTTAAACACAAAAAAAAACTTCCTAATATGCAGGTTTCTATATGTTTTAGAGTAAAAATTTTGCAAATATGTTTTTCTCAACTGTTTTCTGTTAAACGATCTAAAGTGTACAAATCTGTGTAAAATCTCCTTTAAAAAGAAACAGTTTTTTTACACTGTATTTCCAGAAGGAGCCAGAGGTTTCCATCCAAAAATATGAAGTTTTGCTTCCTGACATGAAATTGTGTATCCGTACCGAAATAAATTGCAAAGGAGCCAAAAAAAAAAAAAAAAAAGGACTTGGAAGCAAGAAAAGCACAGACACCTCATTGTAACGTCACCGCACAGAAGAAAGGGCTGCCGGGCGCTATGTTCTTAAGGGGACCGAAGCCGAATTCAATGCATCTTGTCAGGGAGCCTGATGTGATTATCGCCCCCTGCTAGGACAGGAACAGTGAAGTTGTCTGGAGCTGGCAAGGCGGCTCAAACAGCACCGTGGGCCGTCCCTCGCCCGCCCCAGACTGAAAACAGAGAGCCGCCCGCTCGGGCCACAGCAGGAGGCATCAGTCCTTCACGGAGGGGAGTCAGAGAGGGAGTCTTTGGAGGATGGATTCAACTTTTTTTTGTTTTTGTTGTTGTTGTCGTGGATGTTCCCGAAGATGAGTGGGACGAATTTGTCGCCCCCGATGAATTTGTCTCTGGTGAGCTGCGTTGCGGAACAGGAGTTGGGGACCCCTTCACGCACACCCACAACCCCACTACATCAGTTCAATGTCGAGGAACAATGCTGACGCTGTCCGGGTGATGCCTGAATGGTGCTTGCCGAGCAGGGGGTTACTGGAGTGTACATCTGCGCATTGCCCAGCATTTTAAAGCTTAACTGTCACCCAACATTCAAATATTGCATTACAATAGCTATAGGTTTCGGATATCCAGTGGATCGAGTTTTTGACAGGATGGGAGTCGACTGGAGTTGAATGTCAAACATTCCTCTCAATCCCCAAAAACTGACACCAGCTTGTTGTGAGCTAATTTAAAAATATATATATTTTCTCACAAAAATTGATTAGTCTGAGCAACAAGTGGACATACTACTTTCCCTATATATATTTTTTTTTCTCGCTTATGCTTCATATTTTCAAAACCACTGTGAAATATATCGTATGGATATAAATAATCTGGGAAAAGCAAACTTCTAACTTGACCCATTTTACACCATTACATCAAAAGATATATTCTACAGTTCTTTCAACTGCACTGGATTATCTGGTCTCTCAACATGTACTAGGGCTAACCAATGAGCAACACAAACAGCACTTTCAACAGCTAAATTTACTCAGCCCTGAAATATGATTTAGTTTTTCAGACAAAACTGAAACTCTGCAGCCTTCATTTATGGAACAGTTAGAGCCTAGTGATATGGAAGTGAGAAACCAGTTTTAAAGTAAGTGGAAGCGAAAGTTCATACCATTGTTTGATTGTGATACAATCATTAAAGCGTGTGAAATTAAATAGTATACTGGTAAAGCTTGTTACTTGGAATAAAAAAAACACTTGTGTAAATTCAATATTACTACTTTCTGACGTGTGTAAACACATAGAAAGCTTTCACAGAACCTGGTATATTTGCCCTGACCCAGCAAAGGAGAATGACCGAGCATGTGGAAAAGTTGGCTAATATTAACTGTATAAAGCAATCTGTTTCAGCCAATTCCAAAGATGTGCACCTTATATTACATCTTAGCCAAGTAAGCTTATGGGCCCCTGATGCCCATACATAAGCTTGAGATTACCACAACAAGAAATATAAATTATACGGTCATGTACAATGTACACACATCCCTAAATTCAGATCTAAACATGCACAATTCAGATTTAAAAAAAGTAATATAGTACAATCCCCCTAAATAGCATGTCTACAGGTAAGGTCCTCGCAACAAACTTTGAGGTGTTCATAATTTTAGTGAAATTTTAGACTTTGATTCATTTAATGGTTGGAACTGTATGCAATAGCCTTGTTTTTAGGAGCTAGGTCTACTCTCGTAGCTTTGTTCATTATAATGATAATACAATAGCCGATATTATAGCCGATAATAAAACCTGGGTAATTGGGATCACATTAGATTTTTGGCATTCTAATGATGCATATTCTTTTCAGTGAACTGCTATCTTTGGCCTTCTATAGAACAGTGCTTTTGTTCTCCCCCTTCCCCACATTGTATTCTTTAGAAATAGATATAGGCCTACTCATTTTCTAATGTTTAAATCATATAGTCTTTTTTACATTTTTTAAATCTACGCATAGTGTGACTCGTTTTCATTTAATGCTCACATCGGTGATAATACAGAGCTTGATCATCAGGTAAAAAATGTATCATGCTAGCTTCGGTTCCATATCCGTTTGGTATAATGGTTGCATCTCTGAAGCTTCCTACTCTTAATAAATAATAGTTAGCATGCTTAACTATTGAGTACATACATGAAGAATGGTCTGAATAGGCCCTATATGAAAAATATCAATCTTGGTTGCCTAATCACATAAGGAAACATGACATTCGCAACCTAATATAGATTGGCTACCTCGCTAGCTAGCCAAAATGCATATCTACGTAAATTTTGTTATTCATTTGTTATTAATCTTGTTCAGTTTATTAAGTGAGACTTTACATACCTGTGGTAGACAGTTGGTGTCCTGTCAGTAGTACATTTACCCCGGGTTTTCATCCTGATGCTAAAATAATAAAAACACAACAAACTACAAGAAAGTAAGGTAGGATATTTTAAAAGCAGATCTCAGCAAAACGAAGGGAAATAGTAGGCCTATAATAGGCTAGTATTAAATCGATATTAAAATAACGCAATATTTAATTTTAAATAAAAACGCACTGCCGTTTAAAAGTCAGCTCTGTGATTTTTGGTAAGCAGAAATTCAAGCTCGTAACATATTCCGTTCCAAACATTGTGAGCTACGGCTGTATATACAAGTTTAAAAGTGTGCCACTGCAAATGTATCAATATATTGAATATGATTGGTCACATTAAGTGTGATGTAAAATTTCTTGGTTTACTAACTTGAGAAAAGATTGACCCTTGCTGCTAAATACAAAAACTCAATTAATTTGTCTGTCATTACCACCGGCACTAATGAATCAAATCAAATCACTATTTATTTATATAGCACATTTCACAACCAGTTGTCACAATACGCTTCACAGAAAAACCCAGCCTAAACCCCCACAGGAAAAACTCCCTGGTGTAAATAGGAAGAAACCTTGGGAGGAACCAGACTCAAGGGGGGAACCCATCCTTTTCTGGTCGGCTCAGGGTCTAGGTTTTAATGACCAGCATGGTCAAAACAGCCAATGTTCATGTTAATAGAATTAGCAGCAGCTAGATGACAGGCCAGATGTGGCAGCAATGATGGTGGGGAAGCGGGTGGTGATGCTGTATACCATTGAGCACTATATAATATTACCTACATAGAACACTGACATCCATGGAAACCCCACTAGTGATGGGCAACCATGTTTTGAACTAAATGAGTAAAATGAAGTAATGAGTAATATGCCATAACAAGTGGAATACATTGACTGCCAAGCCATGTTGTGTTTATTTGATTAATTTTAGGCCGGTTACACCAAGCTGACTTGTGTGCTGTACTCAGACAGTTAAGACAAACATATTATCACATGATGTATGCTGTGCTGATATACCACGGATAAATTCTTAGAGTTAAACTTAGCTTACATTTTGAGAAATTCAACTTATGTTCATAAAATACAGCTTTCCAGGTGAGTTCATGCTGTACATAAACAGCTTATCTATGGCGTATCAGCCGACCAAATAAGAATTTAAATGCTATCACCTGTTCTTTAGCAGTTCTTTAGGAGAATTTCCCCACAAAAGTAATTTATCAGAATTCTCTTCAGCACTTCAGTAATTAATTTACGGACAGCCATACTAACTGTTGGTGCTGTCACTGCATGAAAACAGGATGATAATGTTGCATATATGACCAATGAAGCTGACGATTGACTGGGGCTGGGATGAAGACCAAGCTTTTGTGGTACATCTTGTTCTTCAAAAATAGTACACCGTGATGTGCAGGTGCGTGGAATGGACAGTGAAAAAAGGCAATGTTAATTACATTCCAAGGCGGCAGGCTATCTGACTTTATCCAAAATACAGAGGTCCAAGGGTTCAATGTAAAAATGTAGATTTGCATTTTGGTTGCGATTCAGAACTGATTCTTTATAAACTGTAAACTTTGGTAAAATAAAACTGCACGTTTAACCCCAAGTACTTAAGTAGGTTATGCAGACGAAAATCAATATATTACATTTATGTTTGCACATCAGCAGCATTTATTTATTTATATTTATGCCCAATACAGGGTCACATCCCAACTTCACTTCAGTAGCACTGCCTCAGTGGTGTGTGTGCGTGAGACCACTACAGACAGTGACATCATCCACCCACCCACGACCCAGGACTTGAGATAAGACCTTGATTATTTTCCTCTGCAAGGGTTTGGAGAGACTTCTGCAGAGTGAGCTAATCCTGTCTCTTGTCTGGAAGTTGTGTCATGTGGTCTCCAAATGTGCCTTTTTGATCCCTGCCCTGACACCACACTGATCCACAAGCAGTGCTGCCATTATGGCATTTTCCAGTCCTTGATGGCAAACAGCCTTTGACTGAGTCTTTCTTGATGAATGTCCACAGAAGTCCTGGTATAGTATATAGTAGAATAACTGCATTGATTGCTAGAGTTTACCCTCTGAATGAAGCATTCATAATCTTGTCGGTAGAATTGTCTTTTGAAAGCCTTCCAGTTCTGGGGACACCAATGTACACTTGTTTTCGTCACAGCTGAACAAACTATCTCCAGTGTGTACTGAATTGTTAATTGACCCATATTATGTAAAGGGGGCTTTGTTGACTACATCCGATTGATTGATTAATTTTACAAAGTAATGTTTGATGTAACTGACAAACAAAATCACACTGTATTCCTGGATACTGGGCGTGAGGGCACCTGTTACAAATAAATTAATAAAAGGCAATGAGCTGCACCAGCATTTTGAGTAAATCAGAAAATAAAAATCATAGATGCATGCAAATGCACGTTTTCTCTTACCTTGATTTATCCCAGGAATGGTCAGAATAAAAACCAGCATAAACAGGGCTGATTTTTGGGTAGCCCTGCTTTACGGTATGTATTTTTTTCAACAGTTATATGGTATACACCATATACTCAGCTAAAATAAAAAGCTGAAACAATTCATACAGAAAGATAATAATGTCATATCTATGGTGGCACATCTTTTGCAGGGATGGACAGGAAGGAACTCCACTGCCCTTGCACTGATTCCAGCCCTTCTGCTGAAACCCCACAGGGTCTCCATGCACAGCGCAGTGTAGAGGACAGAGCACCGGACTATTTATGGGTCTGAAATTCTGGTGGCACACAGAGAACAGTGCTTCTAATCTCTTATGGAAAAATGGGCTTTGTAAAATCAAAGCCGAAAATGTTGGGTGTAAGTAAAATGGTGCAGTGTGTAATGTATTTGTAATGTGTCTGTAATGCAAGAGTGCAGTGCTTTACATCTCTATTGAAAAATGGACTTCATAAAATGGTGATGTGTCTGCAATGCAAGAGTGCAGTGCTTTACATCTCTATTGAAAAATAGACTTCATGAAATGGAAGCGGAAAACGTTAGCATTGTAATTAAAACAGTATGTAATGCATATCTTCAATGCAATTGTACCATCAACATTGCATATGCTAAGATATACTAACTGAAACCAAAACCCCACACCAACACCTCTTTCGCGTCTGGAAAACCAGTGCTGAACATGAGCTTTGCTGTTTGGGTTATCAAGCCTTTCAGTATGTGCCCCTGCCTTCGCCGCTCCCCCTGAGGCAGTGTAAAATAACACTTCAAAGAGATCAGAAATAGTCATGGTGCAAACGTACTTCCTGCTGTTAGCTGGGCTATGCGAACAGGACTGTCTGTACTTCCCAAGAACAACTGATGATCAGATGACAATTTTGCCATTGGAATTCATTTTGTGCTGAAAGTAAGCCACGTGGCACTGACTACACAGGATTGACTGTGGCTTTCATTTACATTAGTATTTCATTGCAAAGCATATTGAAAATGGCCTGACACAATGTGGTGACATGCAATCCCTTGTCCGATGGTCAAGTTACAGTTATTGTGTAGTATAGTCATTTTATACTAATGGTATGTTGTTCAGCAATACATACTTTTTATGAATGGTGTATAGACTACATATGGTGATTCCATAGAGAATGTGGTGATTATTTCTAGCTACTGTTGAACAAGTTTGCACATTTCATTTGTACTAAAACAGCATGCTTGCTGGCAAATTATGCATCTGCCTTCAATCGCAGACTTTCAACAGTAAGCGGCCTTGTCAAGGCCCTCTCAGGAACCGAGTCTGTCGTGTACAGTATGTGGTGATGTCACAAAGCTGGCAATGCATCACACAGGTTTCAAATAGGTTACAGAGCCATCAGATAAAATTTTCACAAAAAATACTTTTTAAAAGCAAAAATATGCAGGCAAAATAAACAAAGGCTTGTGTTGTGAAACAAATAAATAACAGAGTGCATTTGGCACATGGGTTTGAAAGAGTTTCAGGCTTCAGCATTCCCTGATCCCCTTCCTGCCTGTTAGCAGAAACAGTCTTATTTACTTAGTTTGTGTGTTTTAGCTTACTGTTTTATAAATCAGTTATTTTTTTATTTCCTTTCTATTTTATTTTTTTTTAAACTCCCAAGTGTATAATTTGTGCACAAATTTGACTCTTGTGGATTTTTTGTAGATTCTGTTCTACTACATCATCCAGACCCATGAAACGGCCAGGGAAACATAATAATTATCTCTTGCTTGGTATGATGATTTCAGTCTGACTAAAGCCTTGGAGAGTCCTCAAACGCCGGCTCTTTTTTCGGAAATAGCACTGTGGTTTTCACACTGTCCCAACTGTGAAACAATTTGTAGAGGTAGCAATATGTGCATTTTTCCTTTTTTAACAATGGAAATTGTTACGACTGAGTACTGGACTGGACCCAAATGCAAGACTCTGAGACAGACTCGTTGAAAACCCCACCAGGGAGTATATTTATTAAGGAAAGACAAGTTGCAGGCAAGCAAACAGGGAAACTAAAGGTGACAGGCTGGATACGGGGTTGGCAAACTAAAGCGGGGCAGGAGAGGAGACTGGGCTGGTCAGGGCAGAAACGGAGGCAAGCTGGGCGGGCTGGAACGAAGAACAGAACAAACAGGTTAAGGGCAACAGTGTAGCAAACAGAATGACCGGGAGTGATCTCAAACGGAAAAGAGAAAACTAACTGGCAACGAAACTGAGAAAGAGGGGAACTAAATAGAGAAGGGAACAGGTGAGAGGGCTATTGAATAACTGAAGGGAGTGCAGAATGTGTGCAAGAGGGAGAGTGATAGGCTAACCAATAAGGGGAGAAAACAAGAAACTAAACGGGGACCACGCCCAGCCTGCAACGAACACAGACACGAGACGAACAGGGTAAACTGAAAAACATGACATGAAATATAAGGAATGGGAAAACGGAAGAAACGAAAGGGAGGTGGACTGGAGGGAAACAGCGGATGTTACAGGAAATGCTCTTATTTTAAATGAATGACATTTAAACCTAGATGCTCTGCTGAGACAAGGGCGATTTAGTCCTCTGGGGTGATTCTAAAGATAGAAATCCAGGAAACACTGATAAAAAAGTTGTGGCATTGTCATCTCTCTTTCTCTCCAATGAAGTCACTCAGATAATAGACACTTGGCGTGTTAATTAAAATTCCATGTACATCAAAGATGACTTCCTGCACCACAAAAGGAATATCTTTTTTTTCCCTTGTGCAAACAATTATCAACGTGTTAAATTTTAATCAATATATAAAATAGTGTTTTTAGACTTTTAATGAAGACAAAATGATAGTGCCATCTGATAAAGCATCAACCACAGCTCATATTTCCCATCTGGGTAAACTGTTAAAATCTTTATGGGCTAACCCTTGGATCTCTCCAGAAGATCAGCCATTCTCTTCATAGTGAAGTGTGCCTCAACCAGAAGGAGAGAAATCATGTTTTAATAAAATACTCAGTGGACGAGATTAGATTGCCCTAATGAATATTAAATGGCTGGGTAATTTAAGATGTTTGATTTATAATAGAGAATTAAGGAAGAAAATAAACTGGTATGTTAATTTTTATCAAAGTCATCTACATGATATGAATATACTTTTCCTCTATACCACACAGCTGCCATTGATTTGCAAATTAGAGCCATAAGCAGACAGATGAGCCGATTTATGTATTACTATGCTGAGAAATATGAAAGGATAAAAAACTCCCCACAAATCAGTATTGATCATGAGCATTGAGTGATACAGTTGGAGAGATAATAAAATGAGCGAATAAATGGATTGAGTGACAGACACAGGTTAAAAATGACGATAAGCACAAATCCCTACAAACACAGCTGCGTTGCTGATACGTCCCTGCACCAGCACTTTTGCAATGTGCAACTCCCCAGAGTGCAAATCTGAAAATTCAAAAGACATTGAGTAACAAACGTTGTCGGAACATCACCACAACTTTCCGGTGATGTCATGCCTATTTTTTAGGTTTCAGTAACGTTGGAGGCTGGAGCAACGTTGATATGATATGTCATATTAACAACGTTGCACAGATGTTGTAAAACAACCTTAAATTACATGTTGCATTTTTAACGTTTCAGCAACATTGTGTTGCTACGTAATTAATAGTAACTTCATACCTACGTCATAAATGAAATCTCAAAATTGCGACATTGCAGGGACATAGTCAGTTAGCAATAAATTTAGCTACTTAAAAAAATTCTTTGGAACTTTTAGCAACTTTTGAAAAGTGACTCAAACGCTAAAATGCACGCATTTTCCCTCTAAATGACACAAAAACGATTTCCTCTGTCACACACTCAGTCACGGTCACACACGGTCCGTCTGCCTGGCTGCAAAAGTGCCACTCCATCTTCTTCTGCTGGTTCCAGCTCAGTGACAATGCAGTTGGACAGTGAAGATGAAGAGGATTTCCTCTTGACTTCCTCTTGAATCTATGATTCATCATATTTACGTTAAATTACGTATGCAAGGAGTGGACTTTCTGGAACTGGTGGAGACACACAGCTGATGGTGGCAGTGGGCAGTGCAGGGTGAGCAGAGAAGTGCCTAGCGCACACATCATATTTGAGTTAAGTTGCTAGCTGCAATTGTTCAATAAGATAACATATATGATATACCTTGTTATTAGCTTGTACCTATAATTGTTGATCAGTTAGGTAGCATGTTAACTAACTACTAATACACTGCTTAAAACTATAATTGTTCAGAATGTGTAGTTTTACTAGTTAATAAGAATATAAATAAAATGTAATTTTTCAATAATATGTACTGTGTAATTGTTCAATAATTCAATGTGTTCTGTTTAAAAATAAAAATATCAGATCATAAAAAATGTGTTGTGTTTATATTACTTTGACAAATAAAAATGTGATAATAAACAAACAAATCTAAACTAACAAATTTAAAATCATATTTTTCGCAGAGATGGCCAGTCAATTTGAGTAACATCATTGTGTATTCTGCGTAATGACAGTTTTACGTTATTACCTAATGGACGTCATCATGCAATGACATCACAACGTCATTTAGCAACTTTTAGCAACAAATCGACCTGCCTGGAGCAACTTCTCCTGAAAATTAGTTGGCAACACTGGACATAGTGCGGTGTCACATAAACAAACCAAGTACAGAGATGGTAACAGCTGTGCCAATTTTGAGTTGCGCAAACCTGTTGCTTGAATCTTTTTGTGCTCATCCAGAAGTCAAGGAAACAATTAATCGGATTCTCGGCAGACCAGCCTCCATTCTTCCCCACTACAAAAAGGCACTGAAATAGGTAATCCGTTTTGAAGTTTGTTTTTGAGCCTGCAAGATGGATGGTGTTTCTTGTACAGCAACTCCCTTGACAGTTGTATGCAGGTATGCAGGTATTTCCTATGGTATGTGTATATATATATATATATATATATATATATATATATATATATATATATATGCATACCTTAATAACATCATACACACTCTTCAGCATGCCATTGGAGCTTCACATTGAATTGGGAACCAAATCCCCAAACACAGGTTTTCTGAATCTGCACGTTATCAGGGGGTTAAATTGAGAACTGTATTACTATACTATACTATCTAGCAAACAAAGAAAAATGCACATTATTAACACGACGATGGGGACTCTGCAGAGGTAGAACAGCTGGTGACACGCCTCCTGCTTAGACTCGAGGGTTAAGTCAGTCAGGGCTTCACGGTTTATTGCTGAATTAGTTCCTCCTAACAATGTGCCAGACGTACACAGATTATGTAAAGCTATGTAAACAGAGTTGTTTAGTTCTAGATATATATGTTTAGTTGTTGATGTGACCCTCCCCCGGCAAGCTCTTTGTTGATACTGTGTACCCAATAGTGTAAAGCTACCAACAGTCTCTGGCTTGTGGGCTAGTGCATTAAGGGTGTGTATGAGCTTTAAGTTGAAGTGAGCCTTGCCGGGGGTTGTGGGTGGCACAGCTGTAACTTGAGAGACGCAGTTGGAAAACTGACAATTCTACAATGAGGGGGGGACACTTGGGGATGTGGAGGGGAGGGGGGGGGGGGGGGGGTGTTTTAAAAAATATTTATGGGCACCTAGGGGAGGTAATGGCCTTATACATTTCAATTAAATTTTATTTGTATAGAGCTTTTTACAGAGACACTATCACAAAGACACTTTATAGAAAAACAGGAAGTATGCTTTGTTCCTTTGCTTATATTCCTCATATAACATTACGCAGGAGAAATAAAGGCTGATATTTAGATAGACCATCCTTTAGTCTTACAGGCTGCTTAAAGGGTTAGTTCGGAATTTTGGACATAATGTCTCAATTACAACTTACCCATGATGTAGTTGATTGATGGAAACCATTTTCAGATAATTCCATGCTGTCCCTTCTTTTGGACATACACACATTGCTAATGCTAGCGCAACTCGTAGGAAAGTAGTAGCATCCACTACCAAACGCACTTAAACACTCCAAGGTGCACCCAAAGCAAATAAAATACGACGACAGTCTATCGGGGTTATTTTCAGTGATTATACCATCATTTTTCAAGTCAAACTATCGTTGAATCCTTTACTTTGTGCTGACCTAATATTCTCTGTGGAAGTACAGCGGTGGAGCGAACGTGGCCATTGCAACCTGTTACTCTTCTTTGTTGTTGTAGTCGACCAGTAGTCGACATTCGTAGGTAACGTAAAGTATCGCTCCCCCGATAGACTGTCGTCGCATTTTGTTTGCTTTGGGTGCACTGTGGAGTGTTTAAGTGCATTTGGTAGTGAATGCTACCGGTTGCCATAAAGTTGCGCTAGCATTAGCAACGTGTGTATGTCCAAAAGAAGGGACAGCATGGAATTAGCTGAAAATGGTTTCCATCAATCAACTACATGGGTAAGTCGTAATTGAGACATTATGTCCAAAATTCCGAACTATCCCTTTAATATGCTCCCAGCTTATCTGTATATCTAACTAATATGAATAAAGCCTTTATCACTCAGTTATGTTGTACTTACAGCAACCTTCCATATTCCACATGGTCTAGGTAGAGATCAAGTGTGACATCAGAGACTAAAGTTCTCCTTTAATAAAGAAATATAAAATCATTGGGAATTTCTGGGTACATGTTTACTTCTAGCATTAGCAATGTGTGTATGTCCAAAAGAAGGGACAGCATGGAATTATCTGAAAATGGTTTCCATCAATCAACTACATCATGGGTAAGTCGTAATTGAGACATTATGTCCAAAATTCCGAACTAACCCTTTAACCACTGGATTGTGTGCAGAATAAACATTGGTAGCAGTGGGCACCACCTTTTAACTTTCTCTGGCTAAGTCACTTGTTGGAAAATATTGTTAATAATAATAATAATAATAATAACTCTGCTAATAATAAAACTCTACTCACTTTGTCTGGCATATATATCATATAAAAAATGTTAACTTGCAATTATAACTGAAGTATCACTTGTTCTATAAAAACCCTTAAATTCACTTCAAAAAGTGAAATTTGGTATGTTTACAGTAATAAAATAACAGCATAACTTACAGAACAGAACAGCGCTGCTTGTCCTCATTTATGGTCTGTTAGAGATATCAATGCCTTATTAGGGTAATACAACCTGTCATCTGTTCACACATCAATTCCCCATTAATTTTATGAAGTTATTGTAAAAGTTACATTAAATTCACCTTAAAATGTAGTCTCACATTTTATGGTACATATATTTTTTAAGCGGTGCAGCCGCTTCTATACGTGACATGTGTGTTCGTGGGTCCGTCCGTTCGTAGCATGAGATTTAAACCAATCAGGAGTCGCCTATGCGTCACATGCCCGGCAATACAATAGTAGCTTGAGAAAAGCATGCCCAGCTTCAGACAGCTCTATCTCAAAAAATATACATGTCACAGCTTAAATATTCACACCGTAGGAATACTGGGAACCAGATGCACATCTGTATATAATATGTCTTGTGTAGCTTAAAAACTGTAGTCGTGGTCACAAGTTAGAAAATGGGTTTGAAATTGAAATGACCAACTGCCACTAGAGTGGAGTTTTGAACATTCCAATTGTTAGCAAGGTGAGTCGCCGTAGCAACCCCCCGAAGAAAAATCAATACAAAATCTACCACCAGTGTTCTGCTGGACCCAGTCAGTTATGGAATGGCCCAACAATCCATGCACTCTCTTGTTAATATGATTGCTCATAAACCTGCACCGCTTACTTCACCACCTGGTTGTGATTTTTTTTTACCTTCTTGTACTTACTTTATGTTGTGTGATGCACCATGATGCATCTTACATGTACAAAAGGTGCTATACAAATAAAGTATTAATAATAGTACTTATTATAATAATTAGAGAGTGATTGTATTGCAAAAAAATGATGGCTTATCCTCCTGAGACCTGGCAGAATTTATTTTAGTATTTGATTTTTTCTAAATCTTTATTTATTTTATCTTTATTGAAAGTCACTTGTAGTGTAGGCTTCAGCATAGTAGATTATATGGCTATTGGGATTAAGGCTAGGGATTTCTTCTACATTTTACTATTGAAATGGAACCACAGAGGGAGATGGACATACTGAACACATATCAGATAAATGGACCTTACAGGACGTATGCATAGAGTGAGTATTTGATATTTAAAACCAAATACATTCCCTGGCGAGTTACCTCAGTAATGCTTACTATATGCTACTCTAGATACCTTGGGGTAGATTATTTATAGTTGTCTCTGTGCAGTTGATTTTATTAGTTTTCTATGTCCATACACTTCAGTCGGGTCATTTATAGAGTCACGGTAACTGTAAAATAACAAAGATTTAAAACGAACAAAAAATTCTTACTCAAAAGGTGGTGATTAAGAGTTTGTGCCAGTCGTGTGGGGGAGGAAACATTAAACAGCACAATAAAAGTAGAACTCTTCAGATCACAGAGATATGCAGTATTTTTTTTGTATCTAAAAATAACTCAGGCAAGGCGGATCAAAGATCTTATTTGTGCACTATGTTGATATCATAACTCATGCCAGTATGGCAATAGCAAAGATTTCTTGATTCCCACTGTAACACAGGGACGCTGATTACACTAATAATGAGTCATTACACACTTGTCAAATTGTAGATTTCAATGCAATAGATGAATACACTGAGCACTGGCCAAGCATATTGCATTTGAAAGAGCATATGTATGTCTCATAGGTACATTGAACTTTAATTTCGTGGCATACGGGAAATTGATTAATTAAAAAAGAACCTGAATGAATGCTTCAGAATGCTTCCTAACCCTAACCCTAACTCAATTACATGTATATTAAAACAAGTGATTTTACTGAAACTAGGAGTATCTATAATATACACAAAGAATTTAATGTTTATTTTATGTAAATTATCTTCCCCCATTGGCAAATCTTGAAATGAGTAAAACGATCTCACCTCATTGGCAATATTTGTCTTATTTAGCAAAAAAGTAATAGAACTAAGATTTTAAGTCTAAATATAAGACTAAAATACTTAAAGGGTAGTTCCACCAAAAAACAACATGAGCCATATTTAACTGATCAAGGTACAACTAATTAAGTCTCTCTTTGTGGCTGGCCAAAATAATTTCTGCACTGAAATATCCACAGATAATGGTGAAATATTGGTTGAGGTATACGTCAAAATTACATATACCTCTACCTCTTCCGCATTTTTGAAAAACTAAAGTGCTGTCAGTGGGCGTGTAACTTACATAGACACGTATGCTGAGTCAGCGAGGGAGAAAGCAATGCCGCCTCTGTTACTGTTGGGACACATTGTAGATCAAGCTAGCTATCATTGTCATTTTATTATAATGTCAGAAAATTACATTGACACATTGTTTCCTAAAAATATTTTGGCAAAATTAACCAAACAGGACTCGAGTGCTCTCTGACATCGCCCATAAACTATAAGGCTGTTGTAGTTCACAGTAAAGCAGGTACCTGGTACATGCGCAGTAGTTTGGGCCCGTATCTCTGCTCTCACTACAGGTAGAAATTTAGCTGAGAGCTAATTTTAATCAGGAGGAGAGCTACTTTTCTACAAATCAAACATTTTTCGGTGGAACTACCCTTTAATATTCACTGGTTTGTGCAGTGCAGCAATGCTCAATAGAGGGATCAAAACTAGCTCTGCAAAAAAAAAATGAATTGCTGTACATGTCACTTTGCATATCACCACATATAACATGGATATCTCGACCTGGATGATGGTTTATCACCTGTATCTAATTTTTTCTCAGACAGACCTGCTAATACCTAGCTGCTGACCGAGTGACATGATAAACATGTTAAAAAAATGGCCTCTATTCATCATTTCTCCCGAGTGGACCAGCTGCCTACCACTGTCAGAACTTCAGAATCTCTAAGCATCTTACCACACTGACTCTAAACCTACCTGTTCAAATATATCCTTCACTTACAGTACCTCCAGATAATCAATTGTTTACCATGTTAAAATTAGTCAGTTGAAATAATAATTATGTAAGAACTTCTGGAAATCATACCTTTTCAGGAAGGAAATATTAACAATATTAACAGTCTTCTATGTTCAGTTTTATGTCCCCTCTGTGTACACACACACACACACACATACACACATGTTTTCAATATAACATGCATCGGTACAGACTATCCTAATGAAAAGATTCCTTTACAAGATGATTACAGGATGATCTACCCATAATGAAATAAGTTTACGCAGAATAAAATTATGCATTGTAAATGCACTGATTCAGTTTCAGAATATAAAGGAGGTATTTGCTAACATTTATTTATGAATCGATGCTTTAAAAAAAACAATTGATTTAATAAAAAATAAACAAACCATTATCTCTAGCACCCACACAAACTGCATTTCTGTTTCAGTCCACAGCTCCATAACATTCCTTATATAGCTTTTAATGAAACCCACATCATGAACATGAGCAGCAGTGCACCTCATTCATCTAAAACTCACAAGAGAACATCAGGATTAGCATTTTAGGATAAGATATCTATGATGAATGGCTGGAAACATCCTCGGGCTGGAAATCAAACACAGCTGTTTGGTTGTTTGTTTTGTGTTTTTGATATTTTTACCTCCAAATGTCGATTGACGAGAGACCTATTCATGATCACCAAAATCCAGTTTTGCAAAAAAAAAAAAAAACACACACACAGAAACTGTTAATGAACTGGTAAATGTTCTTAGTAGGGACTGTCGAGCTGTCTTAATGGGAAATTAGGGAAGGGCCAACAAGGTAATCGCCACGCCCTTCAGCGGCGGCGTCACCAGGAGAAAAGCCCACGTTTGCGCCAGCTGCGCGGGAACCGGGCGGGGCCGGAGCGTCTGCTCGACAGAGCGGCGTCCATGCCTTTCGAGACACATCTGCAGCTGGGATGTTCTTCTTCAGCATGGGCAGAAACAGGCCTCCAGTCATCTGCACTATCTTGGTTTGATCAAAAGTGACTCGTTATTTGAATTCTTGTGGTGAAGCCAGATGAGGCGGGAAAGTGGAGAAAGTAATTTGAAGTGGGGGGTCAGGGCAGATGACTGCAAGAGCCAACAACAACAACAAAAAAAAACTCTTCAAAGCATTTCAACGTTGCTTCATATATACTAAAAGTGTCAGCAGGAACAAACAACGTGACTTGTGTTGGGGGGGGCAAAAAAAAAAGGCTGTTTATGCCAACTTTCGGTATGCAAACATGTATTTTTGTTTGGTTGTGCTCTTCCTTTCCTCTCGCAAATAGATGTTTTCCATGATCATTTTGGTAAACAGGAAACACAGGCACACAGCATGTGGTGCTATGATCACCATTGTGGAGACTGATACTTTTTTTGTACTGCATGATATAAAAAGTGATTTGTGACCCGCTCATTTCCATACTGCCTCAGGATTTTGGCGGGCCGTGCTGATACACGCTTTTTCTGAAATCCCGAAAACTTCACCCCAATGCACCCTCCTTTGTTTTGGATGATACGATGTTTATTACTGATATTTGCAACTCCTGAATACAATTTTACATAAGATTTAATTGACACGGTTATTACAAAAATTGTTTTTGCATTAGAGATATAATGACTACAATAGACTATGATCTGCCATAAGCAAAACCCTCTGCCCAATTTAATCAGCATCTTCTTACTTCATTGTCATCTTTGACCTCAAACAAATTCCCTTTTGGTTGACTTGCGGGTTCAGCTCTCTGAATATGTTTATTTGGAGTGATTCGGAGGCCAGACAAGTCATTTCCCAACAAGTCATGAGTCCTCATTGGTAATGACAACCATCTGCCATTATCCTAAGATCTAAAGGGCTTTGTGAACATGAATTTGTGATCAATTCCTTCACTTGGCAAAAACATTATTTAGTGAGTGACCGAGTCTTCCGTTTAGCAGAGAGCGTGCTCTTCTTCTTGAAATCCCCCAAAGTGTTTTATTAAATAAAATACCCCCTCCCTCACTACTCTCCCATGTTTGATTAGGTTCTTCTAAACAGGAAAGTGGGACAGGCCTACTCTAGACTGGGCTCCACCTGCTTCTAATTCTGCTCCAGTGCATACTCTTCTGCCTCGCCTGATTCTGTAGTGTCTCCTCATCTCTAAAGACTCTTCTCATTCTCCCTGCAGAGCAGTAACAGCACCATGCCAGCACACACACATGCACGCACGCACACGCACACATACATATACACACACACACAAGCGCGCGCGCGTGTGTACACAGACACGCACACACACACATGCACACATACACTCACATACAGTACATACACACACACAGATGCACGTATGCACACACACATGCGCACGCTCACACACATGCACACACACGTGTGCACGTACACAGACACACACACACACACACCACACACACACACACACACACATGCCAGCATAATACCTTTCTTAGAGTAAGGATGCAGGGCAAACCTGGGTTATGTTGTTTGACTGAAGATCAAGTGAAATTATCATTATGCTTGATATTCAGTGGAACGTAACTCAGTAGAGATGAATTTTAAACCCTGGTAAATCAATTAAAAATTGAATTCAAATTAAAAGCCAAAAATACTGAATAAATGCAAAAAAATGAACACATTCCCTAAGAATACGAATAGAATATTCAGCGGAGAATATGGTCTTTTATTTGTAAAGTAAACAATTCCGTTGCCACTCACACTGGGAAAAAAAAGAAAGTGTATTAAACTGTCATCATTCTAATAAAGAATAAAAATATTTTTGGGGATGCGTTACCTCGCCTTCACCATATTTCAAACAGGCCATCAGACTTGGCGTGTTATTTCTGAACTGTAAAACAAAGTCTCATCACTCGTCTTTCCAGTGACTGCATGGCTGACTGACATGAGTCAGAAGCACTGTCACATTGGGAAAGTGTGTGCTGCAGAGGAGGGACTCCTACAGAGCAGCTGTCATGTTGCTGCTGACTTGCCTCTCTTTCGTCTGTGGAGGGGGAATATCGCGCAGTGCGAGCGCACACCTTCTCTCCCCGAAATAGACGCTTTTCTTCCCAAAACAAGCCCGCTGCATCAGCAAAGCAGACAGCATGAAGCCACAAATGTACACATATCCACACGATAAACCGGTGGGGTGCCAATGAGTCAGTGGGAGCGAGGGAGCATTTTATCTTCTCCCGACTTAAGAGTTTTGTTTTTCCAAAACGTGTTCACTGTTAATTCAAACTGCAAAATTCATCTGTAATACAAATTTATAAAATGCCCCCCCTGTCCCCCCCCCACCCCTCAAAAACAAAGCGCTGTCACAACAGAATAGTTCATTTATGTTAGCAAAGAAACTTCAGATGCTGGGTTGGAGGTATCATGAGCGGAAAGTGCTCATAAGCTGCTGCCCTCAAACAAATCCTCAAAGGGAGGAATACCTCATGATCAGGATATGGCGGCACTGTAGAGCAACCACAAAGAGGGCCCCACTCTAAATAAACCTCCCAGTCTGTGACCCACACAACTGAATGGGCCAATTAAATATAGCTGAGAGAGAAACGGTCAAAAACATACAAACATTATGAATACAATTAAAAGCAGAACATGAATCGTTGCCTTTGTTCTGCTGCTCTCCTGATATTTTAGTCACAAATATGGGCGCCCCCACCCCCCAGGGAAAGAGGCTCCTTCGCTAGAGATGCCTTTTTAAAAGATTTTAATGTACTGCCAAACAGTAGACAGTAACAAAAACAGGAAATACAGCCAACGAAAAAAAGAAAGAATGAAAAACTATAGGACCTTTCCTCTTTATACCCTTTTCTTTGTAATTTTGGTCTCTCTCATGTTTGACATCAAAGATCCAGAAATTGTTTTCCCCGATGTTGTGTACTCTGTAATTATTAATCTGCCTCACAACACGACTCCCTTCAGGGCAAACCCAGACACAAAAGGACCTCTTCTGGATCTCTGATGTAGAGCAATGCAACAAAAAAAAAGAAAGAAAAAAGAAAAAACGCTACTTCCAAAATAGATGTGTGAACTTTTTGAGTTTCAAACTTTGAGATGGGGGGGAAAAAGTTAGACTGCTGTGAAATCATAAGCAAGGGATCAGTGACAACATGATTTATTTTCTTTTGTTTTTATTCTTTTGCTTAGCGAATGCCCTTATCCAGTGCACACTTGCATATTACCTATTTATACAGACGGTTGTTTACTGAGAGCATTAAGCAAGCACGCTGCTGAAGTGTGCAGTAGAAACTAAATATGCAATCTTTGGGTTCTGGGCCAGGCTACAACTGCTGCACCACACTGTGGACCACACCATAAACTCACGTTGTTCAGAACCATGATCTTATTAGCAATCATTCACTCCTCAGTTGACTATTTTTGCAGTGGGTGGGTGAGGATATGACTTATGATATATAATTCTGGCAAAGGTCTTACCACCATCCCAGAATTTTATATCCAAGTCATAAACCACAGTGCAAACATTCATCCTTGATCTAATCTGTTTAGCTCTTGGTTACTCATTCGCCTTTGAGCAGACCAAAAACATTAGGGTGTATTCGACAGACCAGTTAATATTGTCCTGTCTATCACCTTTAATTACGCCTGATACCTGGATATCTGCTTCAGAACACCCCCCCCCCCCCCCCCCCCCCCAAAAAAAAAAAAGAACAAAAGAAATTAATAAATAATTTCAGAGTACCTTATTGCCAAACAGCAACCATTTCCCATATGATGGCTTGGTGCTTTTCAAGGAGTTCAGGGGTCACTTCTCTATAGTACAGTGCAGGATATACCTCTGAGATTTATTTTTATTTTTTTTTGACATAATTGAACAGAGTTTTCCTTTCAGATGACTGAATAACTTTGATTGACTCCTGGGGACACAGTTGCTTTCAAATGCAGCCGTTCATTTTTCTAAAAAAATAAATAAAATAGCAATAACAAATCTTGCTGAACGTTTTCTCTTTTTTTCGAGAGAGCATCTTAATAGGCACTGCTCTGAATCCCCAGTGGCACTGTTTGTCTTGTCTACATGTTACTCTTGGTAGAAAGACAAAAAGCGCACTGAGATTGACAGCAAGTGTCGAGGAGCGAGGAGCCGACCGTCGATCACTGCCAATGTGACGGCAGAGCAGAGAGAGGGAGACTGAAGAGAGAAAGAGGGAAGGAACAAGGGGAATGCCAGCTCCTCTGCAGCCAACAACTTAAAATGGTTTCTGGTCAGGCGAGTGGCAGGAGAAGAGACCCAAATTAAAGACGCCTCATCGGAATCGACGAAATCCTCTCATCCCTCAAGCTGTGGTTTCCAGGGCAGAGATGCACCGCCAGAGTGTCTGAGGGAAGGCCAACGTTGCTTGTTGCAGACGAGACGGGAGGGCCCACTTCGTGGCAGATTTTCCCAACCTCAAAAACCACATGACAACTTCAGAGACAGAACCTTCAAAGTATCCCCTTGGTCACTTTTTTTATATTTACTCCTTAACAAGACAGTTTGATATGGTGTTCTAAAATTCCACAATGAGATTAGTTTATAGTCACATGTTACTGTTAAGGTCTCTTCATAGTGTTTCACAAATATGTCACTATTTATTCATTATGTAAAAGCACTTTATATGAAGAAATTAAACAGACTGTAAGTGGGAGGTAATCCGGGTAATACAATTTTGGTTTACCAAAGAATATTTACCTGAAAAAATAATACACTGAAGCAACTATTATGAAGTATACTTTGGAATACATGATAATTAAAGTTTATTTAATTAAATTTCAAGGACTATTTTTTCACATGGGATATCTAAACATACAATATGGACATGTTCAAAAATCGATTAATTGCAAGTTGTAAACTTCATCATGAACTTACATTCAAATTTCCGGGGCATGAGTTGAATTGCCACAAACACTGAAATAACAGCTGTTTACAGCAGTGACGTGCAGAAGGGCATCTCTGAACGCACAATGCATTGAACCTTGTTGTGGATGGGCTACAGCAGCAGAAGACCACGCCAGGTTCCACTCCTGTCAGCTAAGAACAGGAAGATGAGGCTACAGTCGGCACGTGATCTCCAAAACTGGACTTAATTTCTGCTATGACATGCATTTGGCGTGAATCAATTGAACCATCCTGCATTTTATCAATGGTGCAGGCTGGCTATGCTGGTGTACTGATGTGTGGAATGTTTTTTTTGGCACACATTAGGCCTCTAAATACCAACTGAGCATAATTTCAATGCCACAGCATACCTAAGCAATGTTGCTGACCATGTCCATCCCTTTATGGCCACAGTCTACTCTTTTTCAAATGGATGCTTCCAGCAGGATAATGCTCCATGCCACAGAGCATGCACCATCTCCAGCTGGTTCCAGGAACATGACAGTGGACTTAGTTTACTCCAATGGCCTGCACAGTCCCCAGATCTCAATCTACTCAAACACCTTTAGAATGAGGCGGACCAAAGTCAGCATGGACCAAAATCCCTAAGGAATGTTTCCCGCACCTACCCGGTACTAGATACATAGGTGTACGTAATAAAGTGGCCAATGAGTGAATATCTTCTCACTGAATTGTCACGAGTGAAGGTTTCATAGGTGGTGAGACTTTTATTTAAGTCTAATTGACATCTGTATAGTTAGCACACTAAAACCTGCAAAAGAAAGTAAACAACATGTCTCCACGTGATTAAAACCTTATATGATTTAAACTTGATATCTAGCATGTGGGTCTTGTTTATTTATAATGTGCAGTATATGTGGGAAAGTTAAAAAAAAATACAAATATTCATACAAAGAATGAAGGAACCTGAAGGCATACACTGTATGCAAAACATGTCCAGATAATGCACTTGCTCGTCTACTACAAATTATTTTTGCAGCCGGACCTCAAAAGGTTGAGGAAAAATATGCAAATATACACTTTTAAACTCAATGATTAAATGAAAATGCACCATGTTTAGGTGACTTTAATGAGGTGTGAAGTTGAACTGCGGCAAGCGTTCTTCACATAATTACCATCAAGGACATCATTACCGACAAACATTCAAAACATTTAACTCGGCAATTAGCGACAATCCTGGTCTTTTTTCTTTCCACTTATTAATGCTCTGTTGAATGCCAATCGGGGGATAAGCAACCCCTAGGTGTTCTGGGTCCATCATAGTCCCTTCAGGATTCGGAAGCCGGGGGCGCCGCGGTGGTGCAGCGGGCTAAGGCGCAGACCTAGTCTGTGCGGCTGCGCCCCGAGGATTGGGAGCCCGATCCCCGGCACCGCCAGATCCAAGCATGGCCAGTGCCCCATGGGAGCAGCAATTGGCGGCTGCCCCTGGGCGGCGGGAGAGAATCGCTGCGCACAGAACAACCCTGGGCGAGTTGGAATCATGGTCAGGAGTTCAAGGAGTCGTGCCCTGTAGAGGACGTGGTTGTATAGCGGTGATTCTCTAGCGGTTGCTACATGGGGGGAATTGAATTAGAATAGGGGTTCAATTGGCTACCAAATTGGGAGAAAATGAGAAAAAATCAGAAACAAAATAATAGGATTAAAAAAAAAAGGATTTGGAAGCCATCTGAGTGAAGTGAATTTATGACGTATATGAAACATTAGCATTTCCACCTCCACCCTGTGCCACTACATTTAACTTCAATGTTTTTTGTACACATGGGTTGAGGCATATTCTTCAGAGAAGTAGCTGTGATCTTGAACCGTACAAGGATAACACAACGCTTAATTGTTTCATTTTATATTGCTCCATTCCTGTTCAGCATATATCATAGGTTAGCAGGTAAATGTGTGAATTTGGTGGAACATTCCTGAGCCCTGGCTCGGCTGCAGGAGATCGGCCTGTGCACCGAGCAGCTGGGATGTCGATGGTGTTGAGAATCTTCTGCTACACGCCCATAACCTTCTGATTCACTCTCGCATATGCAGGGGTATGTGGGTGTAAATATATGTGGGTGTTGGAAAAAGTACAGAAACATATGAAAATGTGCGTACACTCCGTTCTGGTGCAGGGATGAAAAAAGGCCGTATGAACTCATCCAAATGGAATGATAAAGAAACCATAGCCAGATCAAAGGACTCCTGGAAAAAAAAAAGAAGAAAAGAGAGAATTGCAAAACTGAAATATTCATTGCTTCAAAACAGGGCTCTTTTTCCCTCCCGAGAGAGGGAGATACAGGCCTGCCAGTGATGCATTACAACTCTGATGCTTCATAACTGACAAGTAAACACATGCATTCAAACATAACAATCACGGCAGCAGGGAAAATAGAAGAGGGGAAAAAAAAATCTATCTTTAGGTAAGACATTCTGGTTGAAGTCGGCGAAGGAAAAACAAATAAATTCATCTGGAAGCGACGCCTAAAAATGTGACCTTAGGGGAAAGATATCATTACAAGCAGGAAACATGTTTTTTTATCAAAAAATAAATACTTTGTGGACCTGGGAAAACATGTTGTTGCCATGTTGGGAAACGATTTGGAGAACTCAGCAGGACAAACGGCTTTAATGCAGTTAGGAGGGTGCCAATGGCCGTCGCGTATCCTTAGATAATAAATTACGAGCGCACATAAACAGTGTTGGCTGCGTATTAATTCACAGGACTTTATATGACTCTACATCCTTCCCAAGGGGGTCTGAGAGAATACACACTATACCCACGTAGAAAACATACAATGAGTCATATAGCCATCGGGGAATCACTGTGAATAATCATCATCATGATTCAATGGAGTCGTTATGCAAACAACATGTAAAGCGTGCTTAAGACATCAGAAAAAAAAACCCTGCGTCCTGATTTTGTTCCCTACTAGTGGTAGAGTTGACCCATGGCTCATTTCTTCTCATCAGTTGTTGTTGTTGTTTTTTTTATCATGGCAGAAGTTTCGCGAAGGCTTATACATGTTCCCTGGCAGCAACGTTGAATGTGTCGCTATTTAATGTCAAATGGATTTTCGACGCTCGCAAATTAATTCAGCGTCTAAGGGTCTGTGAGCACGAGGAAACAATTCCACAGCTGTCCATATCACTGGCCTGAAAAAATCCTTCCCGGTGGCCATCTTGACGGTGAGTTATGCTTATTTTTAATGGCAGCCTTAAACATAATTCAGTCAGTATCAGAGGGGATATATTTCACAGGGCCATCCCTTTGATCAAGAGACGTTTAATGTCTTGCAAGTTTAATATGGTGGTTACCTTGACGGCGGTATTGATTGATTTCCTAGGGAATTTCTCTGAAACAAGCCATGTCTGTTAACATTACCCGAGATTACTAACCAATTGTTAACTAATGCTCATTTTAAAATTGATACTCTTCCGAATACCATGTAAATAAAACTTTAATTTACAATCTTTTTTCCTTCGGCCAGAAAGGAGGCTATATTGAACAAGTACAGTGTATGTTGGCATAAGAGTGCTTTTCAGTTGTCTTACCTCGATCATGCTTTTAAATCATGTTCTAGGCTTTAATCTCAAGAATAATTTTCAGCCTGTCGAGTGCAGTGCAATTCACCAACATCCTTGGGATCAGCTCATGGTCTGCAGTCAGGCATTTGGCAGAAACCTTTATCCAGAACAATTCACACAGCTTATTTTCCAATCCACCCATTTATACAGGCAGATATTTACTGAAGCAACTCAGGTTAAGTAACTTGCTCAAGGGAATAACTGCAGTGCCCCACCATGGAATCAACAACCTACAACCTTGGGTTACAAAACCAGGATATCTAACACGATCAATGATTGGTCATGGTATTTGTTTTGCAGCAATCATTGGTTGTCTTATTAGATTTGTGTGTGCTGAAAGGTTTTGCACATGCTAACGGTCTTTGTAAATCAGTCCCTGTACCTGCGAAAGATGCTATAAAAACGTTTTATTTCTTGAAATTAGCATGACACGCGTAGTTGTCACCGACACACCAACTCATCCGCAAAACACAATCTTTTTTGATCATCCTGAATATCTTACAATAATATAGTATTGCGAGACAAAGTAACCTTTATGCAGTGGAAAAGTTGATCTCTGTTACGTTTGGCAGATTCCAAATGGGTGGTGTAGGAAGACACCTTTGGTGAACTCCCCAGCATGTGTTGGGTTCCTAATGTTCCTTGACTTCTACACTCTAGCGAAAGATGATCCGTCCACAGACCACCGGGCACGGGATGCCTTCTCAGCGGGTGACAGGCAACTTTGGTCACATTTAAGGCCAAACTTGGCCATGCGGGTGGGAGCTGGGGTGTGAATAGGAGTTTGTAGTTGCTTGAGGGCACCGTTTGTGTCACCTACAATTTCCTCCATCGCCGGAATGTATGTAGCAGAGATCTCAAAATGTGCACATTGTAGGAGCAGAGGACAACCTTTTTAGATTTTGTCATTAGAGTTTAAGTTTCATTGGAGGTTAATTACATTGTTGGTGGCTTGTGCTTTAAGAAATTAATATTTTCAATATAATACATTTACATTTAGGCATTTAGCTGACACTCTTGTCCAAATTACACAGTTGCTTAAATCAGATTTAAGCAAAAGAAAAGTGCAGAAGCTAATATAGTAATGCTTTTAGATTTAGCATAGGTGTGGCTTGTAAACTCATGCTAAAGGTTCACGGTTCAGTATTAGGTAAGCCAAAGTGTATAGGCACCTCAAAGTTTCAAATTTATATTTTGTCCTTAACTTGGGCTTGAAGTTGGACTATTGAACAGTGACAATTCCAATTACGGACTGTGTTTGTGACAAGATTCATGAAAATAAAATGTGTCCTTGTAATGAATAAGTAAATCAAAAGAACAAACATTGATTCAACCCACGCCTCAGACTCTTTAGCTAAGGAAAATGATTGCAACATAGATCATCTTCATATGGTTTATGCTGACATCATTTCTGCAGCTCAGGGCCTGCCTACATTAAAAATGATATGCTTTACCCTCTAGCCCCTTGCCATAAAAGGTTTTGAGCTCATTTACTGTATAATAAATTACAATTATGCCTTTAGCGGAAACCATAGCAGGACAGAAAAGACAGTCCTCCATAGTGCCTGTATAAAATTATTACAGCAGCTGCTGTTTCGTTTCCTAATACATCTACAGCGAAATCAGCCCTCCAAGGGAAATGGCTGTTTCGGAATTCCCACTACATTTATTGATCACTTTAAAAAATAGCCACTAATACAATTTATTGGGTGAGTTTCATAAATAACTGGTAACCAACCTGTTATAAAAATGTTTGTGTTTTATTAAATATACTTTCCACTTCTCAACATTGCTCAATAATAAACAACAAAGGGAAGCTAGAATAGGGCGTATGTCTGCTTCTTTCTTAGTTATTTTACTGTCTGGAACATTCCTTTGTTTCTGTTGTCTTTTCTCTTTGCCACCCTCATTATCTCCATCAAGATCACAGCAATAAAGCAATGTCATTTTTTCTTATTAACAAAATATTAATTTTAACTAGAGGACAAGCTCATTTTCAGTTGTCCATGGGAAATATCATGCAAGATTACCTGGAATGTATCATTATTTTCCAACCTACATAGGGATATATGCCATTATGCTGATATCATATTTGTTCCAGCAGTACATAAAGGGCCTGATTTACTAAGACATTTAGTGGGTGCAAAACCATTTAGCACACGCAAATAATAACAATGATTGGCCATGGTATTTGTTTTGCGCCAATCATTGATCATGTTATTGGTTTAGTGTGTGCTAAAAGGTTTTGCACCCGCTAAAGATCTTAGTAAATCAGGCCCAAAGTGTTGTTAAGCATCTTTATACAAGCCTGTATTAACCATTTAATGATGTGTAACCCAGGCTAAAAATCTAACAGGTCTGTAAAATGTAGGTAATTACTGCTTTAAAAAATAATTTGAGTTGATTTATAAAAAAAGAAACAGACAAAAAAACATTCTTGATAACATCCTCTACTTAAGGACACAGTGCTTACGTTTAGTATCCAGCATATTTATTTCAAGAATCACCTTATGATGCTTGGTTTTTATTTCTGATAAACAGCCGCAACAGGGGTTCATCAATAAAGTGTGACCTAAGTACACTGCATGAAACTACTATATATATACATAGCTTTTTTCCCATGGAAGACTGAGAAACAAAGAAATAAAAGAGGGCCTTTTCTCAGTTCAGCAGGGTTTGAACCCTAAGCCGGGGCAATGACTCAAAGGCTATTCTAGCGTTGCGTTATTGAAGGCTCCTGTTGGGAGCACAGTGGGCTGCATATTTGAGTGCTGTGTGCCCACGTTATACTGTGCCCCCTACAGAGAGAGTCAGCACAGCATGCAGGAAGGGCTGATGGAATGCCTATAACACACTGTGGAAACTGTGACTGCTTCTGATTTAAATGGTTTCAGATGCTCTTTGGAGAGGCGTAGCGAAAAACAGCTGGTTGGGTTTTCATTGATATGCACAAAAAAAAAGCACACTGTCTCTCTCACACACGGGGAAACCTGGACAGGAGAAGTCCATCCATCTGATATGAGAGCACGCTCATCTCTCTGTGCGGATAAATTCATTCCTTCGCTCACTGATTCAGTTTTTTTACATCATGCAGAAACATATACAGATGTAGAGATATGAGTGAAATTTTCCCTGGATGTCCTTCATATTTATGTGCTTTACGGTTTTCTTTTTAGGCATGTATGTTTTAAACAAGTCACGACACAAATATTGCTGTTGGTCATGCTTGATCCTCTAAATTAAATACATATATATATATATATATATATATATATATATATATATATATATATATATACACACACACTCAGCCTTTATGTATGAAATACGGTAGGTCTCAACACAAAGCCTTTGTGTTCCTATATTTCTAACCTTATTTATTTTAAAGTTAATTTTATATGGAAACTGGATTTATATAACAAGGAAACATAATTATTCACAGAAATTAATTAAAGATAATTTCATTAGATGCTATTAGAGACAATCTCAAAAAGGTTTAATTTTATGTCACTTAACATTTGAAAGTGTGAATAGTCTCTCCAGGGAGGGTTGGGTGGGAAGGGGTGAATTATTAAAACATAAATGATTTTGGGTAACCTCCGCATAGACCTTCTGACCAGGATTTGACTGAGGATAAACTGGGCCGCTACATACATCTTCAAAGAAATATTTTCTTCTGAAGAAGCACTTCAGGAAAACTTTAAATGGCATGGTTTGAAGTTGGCAGTGTTTTCATCTAGTCAGTGGCTCGATAAAACCTTGAAGCTCCCTTTATAAAGAGCTCCCTACACCCATGTTTTCTTCATTGACCAAATTCCTACGAAGCTGGTGACTTTTTTGAAAAGTTTTCAAAAACTATTTGAAGTGACCAAGGAAGAAACAAACCTGGACATTTTCCTCCTTTTTGCGTTCTTTGCATTAACTGGGGAAGAGCACCAGGCCGGTGCTTTGAATGAAGTTCAGCTATCTTATGTGTCCCTTCGAGTTGCCCTGTGTTCCTAATCCCTAACACAGCAGAAGAATAGAAAGAGGGAGAAGTGTTATATCCTAAAACAGGTGTAGGAATGTCAGGGAAGGAAAAGATACATGCATAAACTAATAGCCGATTCTTTGTACACGGTTCTGTACACTCCAAATATATATAATACACACCTGCATATCTGCAGCCCTTTTTGTGACCTTATCATTAAAATGCTTGGTTAGACCTACCAAGGGAATTTGAAACATATCTGTCTGCATGTTCACCTTAGGGTTCATTACTGAACTGATTGGGTTTTTAGTTCCAAAAATGGAAAACCTCCCCAGAACCGCGATTTAAAGTATCTCTTTAAACAGTTTAAGGTAATTAGAACTTCATCTAAGTCTTTTCTAAGTATATGATCAAGAACTAAATACTCGTTAAAGCAGAGCTCTGTAGCAAATAAGTGGTCTGTGGCTGCAATCAGAAGTAAGTGGTGTAACTACGGTGTAAGTGTTAAGCCCATTGTTCCATTGTTCGCTGTACTGCAAAATTAGGTATATAATGGGTCTCTCTTTCTCTCTCGCTATATATATATATGTTTATACATACGCTTACAAATGTAGCGACAAAGATTGAAAAACAGTTGCAAAATTTTTATTTAATTGTGTATTCAGACACTTGGCAAACCTAAACAAAAAAGCAAAAAATGTTAGTGGAGTGAATGATATTGCTGGCTCTTGGACTTCCTCCCCATGCTACCTATAGAACTATGTAACTCCCGAACACTTGCTCTTTATCTTTGCCTGGTTACTCAGTTCTAAGGAGCAGCTTGATCTATGCAGAGTACAGGTGGCATGATACATGCAAAATGCTGTGTAAGTCGCTCTGGATAAGAGCATCTGCTAAATGCCTGTAATGTAATGCAATACATTTACCCACTTCCCAATGATTGATTTTTGAACCCGTTTCCTGATTTTTGCATTTCTACAACTTTATCCTGAGTTGTTTTGGAAGTTCTTTGGTCATCATGGTTGAAAATCACAACTTGACTGATGGGCCTTACAAAGACGTGTTGACTTCGTTTGAGGGCCACTATTATTGTACGCAGATAGTGGCCCTTCAACACATTTACTATATTTGATAACAATTTGTGTTTGCCATATGGTGTGGATATTTATGCAAGGCACTGCAATAATAGATTGAAAGGTGTTAATTTGGCACGATCAAGCCTTTTTTGTAAGCACTGACATAATGGCATAATACTGCTGTGACTGAAGAAAGAATAAAGTTCAAAAGGTCCTTCACATTTGGGTAGTTTTAGGCATTTACCTGGAAGGCACAAACTTATGGATTGAAGTTGGAATCAATTTGAGTAGTCTTTGAGCATTATCCCTCAAGCTATATTGGGTGCCAGAATTTCTTAAGCAACTGTGATATAATTCCCGCCTCAAAAGGAGTTGAAGGCAACAACAAAGACAGAAGAATTCTATACTGTGAGCCTGAATATTCCTCAAATAAGGAAATATGGCAAAACAATATAAAAGCCACTCAGTATCGAAATTACATTAATATCTGTGCTTATAAGAATTTGTGTGGTAGAATCTCATTGCATTTGCCAAACCAGGCGAGCAACATTCCCAGACTATCGAGTAAAGATTCAAGCCTAAAGCCTGAGTACATGTCACCTATGCTAACCACAAACCTAAAACTACAAATTCTAAATACGTACAAACTGCACCGATAACAAGCCCTAAGAAGAGGAACATAAAACCATAAAAATACCACATAATTACAGATAAATACCATAACCTGACTTAGTACAAACGGTGTGAGGGGAACCAATATGCAGTGTGAAGAGGGGGGTATTCAGTGCGCATCGGATAATGGCCAATGATTCTTCTATCCTGACCACTTTGGGAAGTTTGTTCCATCACTGTGGGGCCAGTACAGACAGGCATCATGACTGGGAGAAGAGACCACGCAGGGAAGGGAGACCAGGTTGCCTAGAGGTGGCAGAATGGAGAGATCTGGCCGGGGTGTAGGGTGACAATTGATTGGAGGTACGGTGCGGCTGTTCCATTCACTGCCCTGTAGGCTGGTACTAAGGGTTTTAACTGTAACCGGTAGCCAGTGAAGTCATAAAAGGAGGGGTGGGGCTTGAGCATGCTTGGGAAGATTGTAGACAAGTCGTGCAGCTGCAGTCTGCATTCGCAATGGGGGTGTAGTGGCGCAAGCAGGGAATTCCAATAGTCCAGTTGTGAGGGCACCAGGAGCTGTGTGGAATAGGTGGTGAGGAAGAGGTGAATTCTTTGGATGTTGGATGGGAAGAATCTACATGACTTACTACCACTACATAGAGAGGGAAGGAGAGTTGGTCGTCTAGTGTTACCCTAGGCTTCTTGGAGTATAAGAGCTCTAAGTAAGCTCTCCTGAGGCATTTAGATTAAAGGAGAGGTCTAGCAGTGGTGAGGACTTGGAGGACATACAGCACTTCAGTTTTAGCCGGGTTGAGCTTTTTTTATGAATAAACAACATTCCTCCATCCAGCAGATGTTCTTTTGCTAAGCTGAGATTCAAAGTGAGACCTGAGTGTCAAAGAAAGAAAAAGCCTAGTATAATCAGTATGGGAATACTGTATTCTCGTACAAGAGAAAACAGGACGTGACAGAGACAGTATGTTATGGGAAAAGGGAGATAAATTAGCTGTGTTCTTATCAGGGTGTAAAAAATAATACATTTTCAGCCAATGACCAAAGTAGCACAAAATACCTTTATGTAGGACATTAAATATAAAAAAAACATACAGTATACAGTATATCCTTCTACAAGAGACTGCATGTTATGGGAAAAGGGAGATAGATTAGCTGTGTTCTTTCAAGGTGTAAAAAGGGAATGAATTATAAGCCAATGACCAAAGTACCACAAAATATTTAATGTCCTAAATAAATAAGTTTACGTAAGACATTAAACATAACAAACATACAGTATATAGCCTTCTAGGGAGAGTCATATTTTCTAAACGTGGATTACAGGTCACTATAATGCACCTGTATACAGTAACTTCACTTTTGTGATATATTCCACATTATTTTAATAATTAAAAATAAGAACAAGTAAACACCATTCGTCAGTTACACTACATAACGTTAGTCAATATCATAGCCTTACCCCACACCCCAGCATCCTGCACCATCCTTCAATCTCTTTTAAATCATTTTTTTTCTCCCCTGAATTGATTTCTCCCCTCCCTCAACTCTACTGGATGCTGATCAGCTTTCATTTGAAATCATCCTGTTTTTCAACCTCATTTCAGCTTTTGGGTCATTTCGAGCGTAGAGTGTGTACAGGCTTACCACTCTTGATTTCATATCATCATCCCTGAATACATTTTAGAAACGTCTAGAAACACGGGTTGTTGCTGGCTATTTTTTTTTGCCTGTTTTGAAAGGCCATTTTAGAAGAAGTACTCGATGTACAATATAAACACACACACACACACACACACACACACACACGTATATTTGCTTGGATTTTATTTGGAATTCTCCTCAGAATAAACCTCCTTGAAGTTCACTACAAAGAGCCATACCTTTGCTGAAGTATCTGGAGTATACTGTAGGTAGGCTATATGTTAAAAGTAGCCTACAGGTTTGAGCATAAAGTGTCTGTCTGCCTGCCAGATAGTGACAACTCCAGCTCTTCAAAGGCTGGCAAGGGGTAAAATAAGGCTGATGAATGTGATAAGGCAGCCCCCGATCGACCAATCAGAGGATTTTGCTGGAATAGGCCCAATCAGAGGGGTCGCCACAGGTCTGCCGCTCCTCGGTTTTCCAGGCCTGTCCCCATTCAGACCAATTTGAGACAGAATTACATTTTTTAAACGCTGTTTATAACGGCCCCCTGAGGTGGCGAGCTGGCAATTCTTTCCAGCTATCAGAGAAGCTCCATTACTGGCCAACGAGGAGCTTTTCATTACTCTGCTCTCCCCTTGTCTACCTGCAGACAGCGTGGAGGAATGTGGGGAGAGATAAGGCAGCTTCAAATGTGCATCGGCTTATTGATTTCCATGCCCACCAATCTCTCCCAATCAAAAAAGTTCACACTGTGTAAAAATCAAAAGGGGCTCTTTGTTTCAGAATTGCATGCTGGGTAGCTGTCAGGCTGTCAGCTCTGGCGCCTCGGGTTTGAAATGCACGCCTTTCAACTGTGCCTAACCTGCTTTTATAGTAATGAAAAAAATAATAGCTATAAATTACCTTTCCAACATTTTTTAATTGCTGCGCACATCACAGCCAGATATTCTGTCAGCATACAGTTTTCGCTCTGCTTGGCCATTTTAGTTGTACTTCACATTCAGGGGCAAAACACACCTTGAAATGGGCACTCCTGTGACTTCTAACCAGCTCCTTCTTCTCCATCCATTCTCTGCTTGGGCTTAGTTCCTGTTTTTTGAAGCTTCATAAAATATGAATGACGAACACATATCTTTGCACTCACAGACCGAGCTGGGCGCAATCTGCATCACGCACGCCAGATCCTCGGTTCACAGCATTTGGGTGTTGTCTCCTCCATTCGTCATCTTCCCCTCTAGCCTATCGAGCAAAGAATTAACGGATTGATCCGTTGTCTGATGTTGGCCTGCAAATCTCCTCTGGCCACCCTTGCCCCCCTCCCAAACTCGCGCCCCACCCCACACCCCACCCAGGCCCCCATGGCCACTGCCCCTGCCCCGGCACCGCGCGGCTTTGCCGCTGAGGAACAGCAGGTGGAGTCCGCTGCAGTGCGCGCAGGCAAAGGGAGGCACAGCACCTTTGAGACACGTATGGTTTTGATAAAGAAAGGGGCGGGGAGACGAGCAGGCTTCCGCACAAATGGCTGGATTCCTAGCGGAAATGCCACTGCCCTCAAACCTTCTCTTGAGTGGAGGGATGTTTTTTTTTCCTCGTGATTTTTTTTTAATGTTCGCTCTCTTTATTTTATTTATTTATTTATTTTTTATATTATAAATCCAAAACCTTTTGTTGCTCAGGCAGCCAGAGCAGCCTTGCAGAGGAACAATTGCTTTCCACGGCGAGCTCCCTCTTTCCCGCTATGCTAATTTCCTGTGATGATCAGACGCGCGCATGGATGAAAGTCCTGCAGAGGAAGAAACTTTGCTGTTTTTTTAGCGCTTTGTAGTTCTTTATGCTGTTGCTATAGTAACATGAAACTGGAAATCAAATAAATGCGCTGTCTCTCGTTTGCATGGAGACATGAAGTAGAAGGAGAGAAAGAGAGAGAGAGACAGAGAGTGACAGAGAGAGAGAGAGAGAAGACAAGGACTAACCTGTGACATCTGGTACCCGAAAAAAGCATCTTGCCCAGTGATACAATAATGACAACAACAGCAACAGTATGCCTTAGAACAGAGCAGCGGTGAACGCTGCCATGGGCTCTGCTGCGAATCGGCACAGGCACGGCAAATTTAACGCCGCATCAACGACAGGAAGCATTCCTTTTCGGCTCCGACACTCATCCCTGTCCTCGCCCTCGCATCTGATCGCGCTCACTTGATATGCATATGATCACTCTGCTTTGAAGCGGCGGGTAAGCTTTAAAGCTGGATGATACCGGCCTGGGTGTGCTGGAGTCACAGCTCATTACCCGCTCACAGTCCCCACACCGTCCCCAGCACCAAGCAGCACACCTCACCTCATTAACCTGCTGAGTGTTTTCATTTGCCCAGTGCCCAACGCAACACTTGCCACTTTTTGCAGTTTACACAAATCCCAGCTTGTGCGCCTCATTATTGAAGATGGGTAATTTATTCATTCCAATCTGTTTGCTCAGACTCTTCATTGCCTGTGAGGACTACGAGAGCAGACTCAAAAGACTATCCATTTCAGAGATGCAGTGTACAGTTTTTTATTATTATTATTATTATTATGTTTATTATTAGACTACACTAAATGCATTGTGTTGTGTTGGCTTCCTAAAAATGGGTTGAAATTCTGAAAAGGAAAATAAATAAATAAAATAAAAAAAAGGAAAGAAAAAGGCATGGCTAAAGCCAGGGTGTGTTGATGTCATGACGAGAGCATCTCTTTCCTGGCACTTCATGTTTGCTCATTAGCATTGAGCAATCTTTTTTTATGACTGGGGCTGGCTTTCCACTCGCTAATCGCACATTACCAACATGTGGAAGTGGGTCTGCTTCTGACTCCCTGCTGAGTTATGAGTCTTGTCCAAGAGGGACCGTGCCATTTGTGATCTGTGGGCGGGTCAAGGTTTTGATCCAATCCGGTCGCTCGTTTAGAGAAAGGAAACGATGATCTCACAATAGCAAATGACTCCACTCTTTAAACCCTTTTAATATCAAAAAGATCAACAGCATAACATTTTAGTGGTCAGGCATATAGTAACAGCCACAACATGAATGAGCAAAGCACGTGCGGCTGCCATTCGAGTACTTTGACAAAGGCACGCCATGTATGTAATCAGGAGTTCCTTATTCTGTATATGATACTGTAATATATCATATACAATATAAGATATTAATCACAGAAAATAATTTCAGACTAATATTCTGCTTCTAAGTGGCAAACTTTAATGCTTTTGAATTCTCAGCTTAGCCCTGTGAGAAGGCAACATAAACATCTCTGCAGGCGGCAGTGTAGTATAATGGTTAAGCAACTGGCCTTGGAACCAAAAGGTTGCAGGTTCGATTCCCAGGTAGGACACTGCCTTGAGCAAGGTGCTTCACCTGCACTGCTTCAGTATATATCCAGCTGTATAAATGGATAATATGTAAAAAATGCTAAAAAAACAAAAAAACATTGTGTAAGTCGCTCTGAATAAGAGCATTTGCTAAATGCCTGTAATGTAATGTAATGTACTTCAGGAAGGCCAGATGGTGGGGCAGATGGATTAAACCCCCAGAGTCCTGAGAGGGACTCCCTCAAGTAGGCTACAGGTGAACACAGCAGTTTCACAACTAAGCAAACTCAATTTACAGGCCCTTAATGGGCCTGAATGGGATTAGAAAATTGGTGCAAAGACAAACCTCACATCCATCCTTCCATCCATCCATCATTGCATCGTTGCAACAAACAGCCAAATTGCCTATGATGTCACCTTTGTTTTCCCAGGCCAAATACAGGCACCAAATAAGGGCCTAGTCTGAGCACTGCAGCATACAGTAATTGTGTCTGGAAAGCAAATGCTAGTGGAGTGTGATATCTCACAGACGAAAGCCAAATAAACAAACAGTAAACAATGACATCATGTGTAGGAGCAAACCAAAAGTGACATCACTCCGAACTGTTTGAGGAGTGGGCCATAGGGTAGTGAAGGACCTCCGCATTTTTGGAGAGCTTGCCAAAAATGCCAGCTCCAAGGGAATTACTTTCTGTTCTCTACAAATTAGCACATGTAGAAGAAAGACATCAACTAATGATTATTTCTTCTTGTTTTCATTTATGTACGCTCCCAGTAATCTCACACAAGCCTCTTCTGGTGGTTTTTGAGTATTATAGGACAGCCACATTCAACCACTGTGGTTCTGACAGGATCTCAGAGTCACTGACTATGATAACCCCACATCTACTTATGAGAGGCTACTTATTGCCAAGGAATTAAACTAGCTATTTACAAAACTGCAAGACCAAGTTGTTCATCATATCTACTCCAATAGAATTACAATTTACTTCCCAGTACCATAGGTGTACCTCCTGATTGCCATAAAATTAAAAAGAACAAATTCCCAACTGCCTCTGAAGCGCTTGTGTTATCACATCAATTGGACATTTAGATTATACATAATTAATAGGCATGATATAATGAATTTTAAATTGGAAAAATAGAATGGGGCTCGAAAAGAGATTGAATTAACCCCCCCCCCCCCCCAAATAAATAAGATAAAATAAAACTGATCATAAATGTAGAACTGATGACTGGGAAGATAGCTTCAAAAATATTGAGAATTCTGCTATGCTTATGGTACATGAACTCATTATTAACAATGGTGCATATCTTATAAAATAATCTCTTGAAAAGTAATTCTTAAATAATGTTACATTATATGGAACAATCACAGAATCATTAGATTAATATCTAATTTGCTGTACCCATAAGTATGAGAAAGGACTGATGGCATCTCAAGTAAAAGCAAGGAGAAAGTAAATCTATTCTTCATACCAACAGCTCAGCTGATTGCTTGCTTGATAGATACACGTGCACAATGGACAACTGATGAGTGTAATTAAATAGGTCAACGTAATGCCAAAGTATGTGACAGCCTGCTTTTGAAAATAATAATCAATGGAATATACTGAACAGACTGTAGAGCAAAAAACATAAATAATAACAAAAATGTCCAATGGGAAAATATGCTTTGTTTTATTTAATTGTGCAGTTGCAGATCATCTGACAAAAACTATACTGTCACTGCCAGAAATGTAACTGAATGCTTCTGCTGTGCATGAATGTGTAATTAACAGCCTACCTGTGTTTATGAAAACGAAATTTCAAAACATCACATTTGCATAGCTATAACAGATAAGTTTCACAGAGCTCGAATATAAAACAATTTAATTCTTAATTTGAAAATGTATTCATAAGGTATCACAGTAGACAACGTCCAAATAAAGGAAACCTAGATTAATTAAACAATATAAATTATTACGCAATGATACACACCTAGGTTGTGATCAGTTTCCAAACTGCCTCACAATGACAGCATATAGCCCCTCGGGGGACAGTGTAGTTAACATTCAGGGCCTGAATTACCAAGACCTTTAGCGGGTGCAAAAACCTTTAGCGCACGCAAAACCAATAACACAACCAATGATTGGTACAAAACAAATACCATGATCAATCAGTTATGACGTTATTGGTTTTGCGTGTGCCAAAAGGTTTTGCACACGCTAAATGTCTTAGTAAATCAGGCCCTCAGTGTTTTTGAACTGTATGGGGTGGGAGGAAGATGGGGATGGGGGTCATTCTGTATATTTGAAAGGGTAGGCGGGACTCCTTGTTGATTGTAGTGATGCGTGTGTGTATGTACACTCGAAGAATGTGGTACCCTACTGGGGGGAGAAAAACATATACGTCTTAAATAAATTATTAATTCTCAACACAATGAGAGATTATACAAAGAAACTAATTAAGAAAAGAAAGCATTTTCTGACGGGGCCTATAGAAGCAGAAGGGAACTGAATAACGTATTACGCGATATAGGACAATATATTGATGAAGGAAGCTGGGATCCCGAATGGTTCAGTCATTAAGGCATAAGTGCAGGCTGAGCTATCGCTTAGACATCACTAGTTTTTCATTTGCCAAATAAGACCTGCACTGGAGTCTGCAGTGGCTGGACACACTACGGTTCATCTGCCTGGGGTACCAAGCTTCTGCAGCATAAGCGCCCTCTAGCTTCTCACTAGGTAACTACAGATTGCAAGTTGTTGTCGGTAAAAGATGCTCTTCTCCCCCACCACTAGCATTAGTATGCTAGGTGGCTTGTAAGGTGGAAAACAGTCACTGGCTTGTAGACAAGTGCATCTGGAAATTAAGAAAAATAAACAAATGAAGGAGGCCTCAAATAAATTTTTGCAGAATTTATCATATCTGTCAAAACAAACAAAAAGCATAACAAACAAAAAAAGTGTCTATATTTGGAATGAAGAGCCCATGACAAACACTCACCTGAGGATTTTGTACAGCTTGTGGCCTGTGCACTGTTTCTCTGTACTTGTCCTGGTCTGACCACTAAATCTCACAGTCTGTAAATCTGACCAAAACCCTTTCCTGGGGATAAAAAACCTCCATCCAAGCGACTTTGTTACACTCTCAAAACAGATGTGTTAAAAACAACACACAACGTGTCATTTTTAACACACCTCCGTGTCTAGTTGAGGACAACACATTTTATGTCATTTGCAACAGTCTCCCTTTGCATCACATAAATTGTGTATTTGTAACACAAAAGTAGTAACTTTGACACAAAATGTGTCGAAAGTAACACAAAATGTCTTGCTTTTAACGAGACATTGCTCTTGCAAGGTTATTGCAGATAGTGTTATCATACTCTTAACCATGATACAACGATGGTTTTACTATGGTATTGTATGGTAACTATGGTTATTTTTAGTTTTCTGCATTTCGTAAAATGGCAAAAAACCAGTTCTGAAAAAAATAAGGTCCAATGCAATAAATAGGGCACCGATTTTATAAGTTTTTCTAGTAAAATTACATAGGTGTACCTTTTCAACACCTTTGGCATTCAGACATTTTCATTATTTACATCATTATGATATGACGTGATATGTCGTAAAATAGTTTTTCTAGGTTGTTGTGCCCTTATTTCTCTTTGAGCACCCGCCCCTCAAAAGGCCTCTGTACGGCCCTGCTGACGATCATCCACAGGGGTGTGACGGGGGTGGAGGTGCCTAGATGTCTAGTAGCTGCCAGGTGTGCACAAGCCACAGATGTGCACATGACATGCAGCCTCCTGTGTGCCCCCTGTACAGCTTCATTGAAAAAGTGGGAGCAAGCCACTTTTTAAAGATCCATTTTTCCTCCTGTCACCTCATGTGGTGGATTAGGCCCAATTAATTTAGGCAGTGCCTTCTCCAGTTTTTTTTTTTTTTACTGCGCTGTCTGCTTTGATCTGTCCGTGGCACATTTGATCTTTACAGGGACTGTTGTCAACACAACTGCATCAGACCATGTGCTTCAGACATGTACCTTTCATTCTGTTTAACAAGACCACATTAGCCCCCGCAAACACACACACACACACACACACACACACACACACACACACACACACCTGTCACCTTCACTTTTACCAGTGAAATCCAAGGTGAGCATTCAGCAGCTCGATGGGTTTCAAAGAAAATTATTGAAAACAAACTATGGCAAATTATAGTTAATCACTTAATTTTTATCTTATGAATTCCTTTTTTAAAATTGTGTGTACAATATAAAAACACAAAGGCGATCTGTGTTATGTTGAGAAGGCATTTGCTTGTTTAAAAATTCAGAAACCATTGTAAACAGGCCTGATTGGCTGCGGTCATATGCTTTCATCACTTATATGTTGAAGATCTTGTTGAAACTTCTTTTGTTGAAGTTTGCCCTCTTGGTCTTGTATTAAAAAAAGACAAGATTGTGCTTTAAAAAAAAAAAAAAGACAAATGTTGACAGTTACATGAAAGACTTATTTTTCTTTTTTCTGTTGTTCTCTATTCTGCATCCAAAACCAACTGCACACAAACACAAGGCAGTCTGACAGGAGTCTTATGTGAAGTTTTGAAAACTGTGGGTGTCTCGGGCTGGCTTTGGGAAATGGCTTTGAATGCGTTTTCTGGAACAGAAAGGCGCTCAGTGAACGCACCCTGAACTGTGTAAGGATGATCTGACCTGGTTTAGAAAACCTGAAAAAATTTGAGTGGTGGCTCAGATCTCACAAGATGAGACCTTGATCATGCACTAGATGTCTGGCAACTGCTATTTCAGTTTGGGTGCAAACTTTTTCGGGTCATCAGTGACTGATTTCTGACTGACATCATCCAAATTGATCTTAAACAGAAGAGAGGTCAAATATTGCAGCCAGTGAGACTTCTCACAGGAGTGCAATCCTATACCTTGATCTTTATCTTTCTCTCCAGAAAAGTATTAAAACAATCCTTTTCATTATATCGGCCGTCAACATATTCATCACACTTATATTATTGGCATGCAATTTATTTTTTATGATACGCCTGTAAATACAAGTAAACACATAGAGAAGAGGCAAGCTAAAATTCAGGTGAACTAAGTTGAACCTTAGTTGTCATGACATCTGTTACCTTGGCAGCAGATAGGACATACTACAATTGGAAAGGTTCACAAATATGTGAAATGTAGCTGACATCTACAACAGTACATTTCTGTGCCTCAATAACAATTGTAATATAAACTGGTCGTGCATTTAAAAGATACGCAGCTACCGGACAACAAAGATCAATGTCACTAATATACTGTATGTGTTACCCATAAAGGACAACCGATGCCCATATTGGCTCCTTGATGATCTGTCTTCCTCACTGTGAGAACTATAGCCCATATCATCAAGTCTAAACTGAACCCCAGCACTTTTTACAGGACAAGTTTCCAAGGACAAAAGGGGACATTCAAAAGCTGACTTTATATACACACATATATACTTATATACACCTTTAATCAGTAACAACATGTACCACAAATTTTATCTTGGTCACGCTGTATTTCTCTAGGTTCATAACCTGAGTGTTAATGGAAAAGCATTAAACAGGTTAAAGAAAACAAGGGTAGTTCAAAGCTTAAAAGTAGTTATAGATCAAAATTTCCTGGCTGCAGTGAACTTCAAACTGTAAGTTGAATTGAGGATGAATGGGGAATAAGGTTTTCATGACTGTAGGACATGAGGGAAGGTTTAACAGCTGGAAGGTAAGTTTGCTTAACATCTTGGTATGCTATACTGTAGTTTAGAATCATTGATGTAATAGGACCATCCAAATGGCTTTGCACACAAATCCTTATATCCGCCGCCTGCATGATAGCACATGTAAATGGGACTAATAGACTCAGAACCATCCCCTTCTCTGGTTGAAACCAGAATTGAAAGTCCTTAATTGTAATATTAATCAGTTTGGCAGTTTATTACAGTCAGATCATTAGAAGTTGGTTTGCATCTTATCAACCAATGTGAAAAAATAGTATAGCCTACTTGGGCATACGTAAAGTATAATAATATAAACTTTAATTAGGCTTCAAGTATGCTGAGATACACCTTTTTTCAGATGTGAATGTAAGTTAGCTGGTTATGTCTGATGTGGAATTATCACCAAGAATGCAGCCACACATGACTGAAAACCTTTGAATTAATATGTGGCCCACTTGCCCAGTGACCATGTGGGCCACAATGAGTCACGGGTCACATGACTACCCCCCCCCCCCCCGCCCCCATTCCGGTATGAGGACCAATGGGGAGCGATGAGCAGTAAGCCACAGTGGGGAGATGCCTACCTGCGGTGGGCCTCCTGCTGCTCAGGGCGGATGGCCACTACAATGGTCTCCTGCACAGCACTCTGTGGTTCACCCTCCTCTCCTGCTCCTGCTCCTGCTCTTGCTCCTGCTCCCAAGGTCATCGCAACACAAATCTTTTCGCCTTTAAAGTTTATTTTTTCCTCTTTTAACTTTGGAGGAACTGGCAGATGTTTTGAAATCCATTAATCCAGTTGAGAATTTCACTCAAGCAATAAGAGAAAAGCATCATAACCTAGAAATGAAAAAATAAAAACAAATATTCTTAGAAATTGAGGAATTTAAAGGCATACTGAATACTTTCACAACAGTAATTATGGTTTTCTAACCACAGCCACAACTCAAAAATCCCCTTGCAATATAAGTCGACAATAATTGCAAAACCTCTATTATGTAAAACTAGTGTCCCCAGGCCTCTTATTTTGTTTGTGTGGCCTTTACTGATACATGTGATAGTCTTTTTCTATTCTTTGTTTTGAGCAATTGTTTTTAATCAAGAGGACTAGTCAAGGAGAGCAGAAAGCTTATGTCTGCTCAGTGCATCGTATAAAATGTCCTTAATTTTGACAAACATCACCTTCTTTAGAAATACATTTCAGTACAAATGGACTGCTTTACACGCCATTCAGTCACAGCAGGCTATGTACTGTGGACCTCAAATCCAATTCCAATTTCATGCAGCGTTCAGAGGCTTGCTTTATGGGGCTTTCTGATTTTATCTGAGGTTATTTTCAAAAGTTACCTTTGATGTTTCTATGATCCCTTTGTTCTATTCAAAATATAAATGTGACAAAATTCGTACTCAGAATAACATGAAGGGACTTCGAAAACTAACAATGTCAGACAATGATCCTTGCAGTGCTCTGCTTTTGAAAACTCCCAATTTTTTTTCCCCTCTGTAGAATTTTGTGTCCCTGAGATACAGTGTTAACAATGAGCGCCTACAGACTTCATCAGTTCATCTCCACCTGGTTTGAGGTTCCATTAACCTCTAAATTCAAAAGATAGAGGACAGACTCCTACAAATCTGTACAGAAACCGTGTTGTGAAAGATATATGGGGTACAAGCTCCAAGGAATCAGCCAATACTCACACAGGCCACATAGGAGAGCAGAAGTAAAAAGCACATTTTTCAGAACCTAACCTTGAAGTTCATTTTCAAAGAATCTGAGCCATGAGAGATTTATATATAGATTTACAATTTCTCATTTTCAAGTCAGTTTGTGGTTTTCTTGGCAGTTACAGTCAAACAGATCTTCCTTGTAATACCCTCTAATGAAAAGTAATTATAGCAGCTGATGTCCTACACATATAGCTGCTAGCATTTTGGAATGCAGAAGGTGCAGGTTTATATGCCCGATGACAGACATTTGATTAGAGATGTGCGTGTACAGCCCTTTGCACTCAAGAAAATGGATGGTGCTGATAGAAGTTGCATTTTGAATGGTCAGCAAAGTTTACATTGATAGTAGGTCTTTGTCCAAGAAAAACTGCCCAAAGACACTTTCAGTGATGTATATGAGGTACTTCATTCTTTGATGTCTAATAACACTGAACACTCCTGTACACCATGAGCCTCTTCGACACCTGACAACGATAGACGGAGAGTCCAAACTATAGAGTAAGATTCATACAACAGCCCCAGATCTAAAGAACAATATTTGTTTGCAACAAGAACGATGATAAGAAGCTAATAAGATGTGCAACAGAAATTGTTCCTGGAATATGCAGAAAACAACCATGCAACAAGTGTACTAAGCATAGGCAAGCCTCTGCTCTAAGCCTCAGTTAACTATTTCACTACTTATATCTTTTGACTTATTCACTTAGCAGATGATTTTTCAAGGGTGACTTACTGTGAATTTTTCATATTATCCATATGGATACTTTCTGAAGTAATTTAGGTTAATTACCATGGTACGCCAGCAGTGCCTCTTCTGGGATTAAAATCTGCGACTTTCTGTGAACAAGATTTCCTCACCACTGTGGCCCACTACCTATTCCGTGTGCTGAATACTGAAATTCGGAGTAGAAAGTTTACAGTTGAACTCATCTGGGAAACACAAACATATGGAACACATCTGAAGGATATGTGTGGCTTATATGAAGATATTGCTTAATCTCATGAACATTATCTAAATCTCTAAACTAGATATTGTATATTGCTGAATGCAATTGTTTGAATTCCAATGTAAAAGTAAAAATGTAGTGTTTGGATCCTGGGGGAAAATAATACAGAGCTGATTTATCAATTAAAGCTACTCATCATATCAGTATATCTTAAATGAACATACAACCTTTGATGATGCACTGTACGTTCTTGCTTCTCGTCAATAAAAAAGCTAAAAAGGCAGCGGTGACATCATCAGAACTGTACCATATCTTTGATGTGCTTTGCTTAATGTGCGGGCCAAGATAACAACAGCACGCAGTGAGCTAATCAAAGAAAAGAAGGATAAACAAAGATTTCAAAGGTTTTGATATCAAGACATCAATGACTAACCAGAGCAAAGCAGTGCACACCATCTTATTTTATCTGAAATATTGACGCCCTCAAAGTTATGAAAAGCAAGGGGAGGTCAGTTCAGAATAAACTGAGGACACACACGCGGGCGCGCACACACACACACACACACACACACACACACACACACACACACGCACACACACACAAATAAAACTAAGAATGCCTAATTTTCAGTGACAGAAGCCTCTTTCATCTTAAGCCCTACCTTGAACTGCACCTTGTTTAATTATTAAATAGGGGGCTTGCTCTGCAGGATGCCGCTGCTTTTGATGGTTCTTAAATTCAATCCTGCTGACAGACCACGGCCACTGGCCTCTGTATTTACACTTACCTGGGACAGCAGCTGAATGCTAATTTTCCAAATATATTAATGACAGCATGAGGGTTTGCATTTGGCAAAGTAATGCCCAGCACCCCCCCCACCACTCCTTTCACTTCTGCTTGTAAAAACATTATCTCTTTTTGTCTTGCGTTAGCATGTGATCCATCCTCCCCATGTGCTGTCTTAGCTTCAGTGTACTGTATGCCCTCAAGTTTGGGAGGGATATCGATTCCTCTGAAACTTTTTCAAGGTGAAAAGAAAAAAGAAAAGTCAGAGTGTAAAGATTAAAAAGGCCGGGCAGATCTGAATCGCGCAGTGCCAAAATTCCGCAGATAGGAGAGTCTGATCTGCTCCAAAAGGCATGGGTTATGTGAACGGCAATCATTACCCCGATGGAAAGACGATAGCGTAAGCAGTGCCACAATCCAGTCCTTGATAGAAAAAATTAATACCCTCCAGCAATGCTTGATAGGATAGAGAGTCGAACAAAAGGCCATAACCCCACAGTGTTACGCCGGTTATTCTCACTGTGTCCTACTGTTTGCATGTGCCTTGTAGTGTAACTCCATCTTGGCTCAAACGTCTCACACTCAACATGAGCTGCACCATTGCGCTGGGAAACTGGATGGAAGGGGCAATGCATAAAACCGAAATCCCCTCGGAATCCCCACTCATTGCCTTAGATTTCAACAAGAGACAGCTCCCAATTTCCCGTTCCTCATCCAATCCCCCACCCCTGGATCAAGGTTAAGTGCCTTCATGCATATGGCACCACCCTGAGGCAAGAGGTACCATATTTTTAGTCGGCAGAAGCCAACAGCAGAGGTCGTAAATAAGCCAATAAACAAATTTTTTTTAAATTTTAGCCATTATAAATTATAATGGGATTTACACTGTTGCCTCTTATGACTTACAATATCCACAGCTGCTTTCTAAAAGTAGGAAATCTAGTTCTAGTTTTCTAAATCTTGAGCGGTGTATTTGTGGTTTTGGAAACTTGCCATATACAGTTTCTTGGATTTCACAAACCAGCCATTAGGCCTGGGTTCAATCAGCCCCATTCCATCTCTTTACTGCCATGAAGGACTATGATGACACATTTGCTGGTTATCGAGATAATGATATGTGGGAAAGGTACTTGGTGTATCTCATGATTATTTTAAACACATATTCTGTATATCTTGTTTCATAAATTTTCTGTGGGGTAAACATACCCTTTATATTTGATTCATAATTCATATATAATATATATTTTTATATTTGATTCATAATTTTTCTTTTTTCTTTAAGGAAGCTGCTGATTTATCAATCAAAAAATGTAAGAAAATAATTAAGTATTTACACTCGCATTTAACTCGAGTTAAGGACAAATGTCGACTGAAATCAGGCCAGTCCAGCCTGGAAGTTTATTGTATTCCAGCTAGTTTTTGCCAATTATAATAGCCACATTGAGAAAACTTAGCACAAACACTCCAGTTTTGTCCAAAAATTTCATTTTAAATCACACTTTGTGCATGCATGTCTCCCTTGTTCCACTGTGCTCCTAAATTTTGTGAGTTTATGAGATTATGTTTAATTTTTCCTTTTTAAATAATATGTAGAGGACGTTACTTGCTAGCTTTAATTTTTTTACCTAATGATGAATATAACACTTAACCAAACAATTCAGTGCCTAATTTTTTTCCAACTATGTTTTGTCAATTAAAAAGGGCTAAAACTATTTTTGGATCTTTTATTTAGACTGAAAATGTCCAGAGAAACATTACTTTTCTTCATATGGTGCTATATGAAAACAATTGACCTGGTTAATAGTTAACTAACCCCCCCCCCCCCCCCCCCCCCCCACCCCCCACCCCAACACACACACAGTAAAATGCATTATTCTCACATTTGAACAAAATACAAGCAGAAATGTATCAGTGTACAGTCACCATGTGAACATTAAAAAAATATGAAGAATTATCCAAAACCCATACTTTTTCATAATGTGTTTGTAAGGCAAAGACACAAGCTAGTATTATGTGAACATAGATCACAACCCAACCTGGCACACAGAGGGTTAAACTGCTCATCGCAAACTGTCAAAAGCAAAAACAAGCACCTGCAGTAGTCCCCCCTCCACACACAGACGCACTCATTTTTCAGGCAGTCAGCACTTTGATGAGACATATCTTTTAACTCTGTCATCTGCTTCTCAGTGTCTTGTGGATAACCTGTGACTCTCATGCAAGGCTTTCAACTGATGGAAAATCACACAAGATCAGGTCCTCTCACAGGGATGTTGCCTGGCTGCACCCGCCATATTCCGCCAAACCACTGCTCTCTCCGAGGATGCACACAGCCCTCTTTTTAATTTATGCAAAGCAGAATTAATTGTACGGGAATTTTACAAATCTGTATCTAATCAATTTCATAAACACAGGCCTTCAGGTCATGCAGTTAGTAATTCTGTTTAAATTACACCCACAACAACATGCCACAACAGTTTAATGGAGAAGTTGCCTCTTAATGACTGACTCCTACTCAGCCATTATCTTTAGACTGAACTTAGCCCTCAGTCTAATCTAACAATTCTGTACTTTGTTCTCAACTTTGAGAAGTTGAATTTAAAGTCCAAGTCTTGTGAAATATAACTTTTTTTTTTGGTAAACACAACTTCTGTAAGGACACTGCAAACAGAAATCTAACAAAAATTGACAGGCTTATATGAAAATGTTTTGAAATATTAGAAAAACACAAGAATTCTACACTCTCTTACAGACTTCTCTTTTTCGGAAGATCGCAAGAAGCTTTTGCTTCTGTGATGCCACCCAAGGGATACCTCTAGGAAGTGCTATATTCTGTGCAATAGGCTTCTCCCCAGTACATAGCTATACTGTAACTTGGAGAGTTCAAGCACGGCTTAAAAAATAGATTTCTACATTTTTCATACTGAGGAAACATTGCATTATTCCCTAAAATGTATTTTTAAGGCTGTGCCTAGTAAGCTATGTAGGCTACTGTTCTTGTATGAAGTTCATTCTCAATCTATTTTTTGAAACCAGAAAATTTGCAGCTTTTCCACTTGTGGTCACAAAACTAGAAACTATGGACTGGAAACTATAGCCAAGAAGTAAACATGTACCCAGAAATTCCCAATGATTTTATATTTCTTTATTAAAGGAGAACTTTAGTCTCTGATGTCACACTTGATCTCTACCTAGACCATGTGGAATATGGAAGGTTGCTGTAAGTACAACATAACTGAGTGATAAAGGCTTTATTCATATTAGTTAGATATACAGATAAGCTGGGAGCATATTAAAGGGATAGTTCGGAATTTTGGACATAATGACTTACCCATGTACTTGATTGATGGAAACCATTTTCAGCTAATTCCATGCTGTCCCTTCTTTTGGACATACACACGTTGCTAATGCTAGCGCAACTCTATGGCAACCGGTAGCATTCACTACCAAACGCACTTAAACACTCCACAGTGCACCCAAAGCAAACGAAATGCGACGACAGTCTATCAGGGGAGCGATACTTTACGTTACCTACGAATGTCGACTACTGGTCGACTACAACAACAAAGAAGAGTAACAGGTTGCAATGGCCACGTTCGCTCCACCGCAGTACTTCCACAGAGAATATTAGGTGAGCACAAAGTAAAGGATTCAAAGATAGTTTGACTTCAAAAATGATGGTATAAACACTCAAAATAACCCCGATAGACTGTCGTCGTATTTTATTTGCTTTGGGTGCACTGTGGAGTGTTTAAGTGCGTTTGGTAGTGGATGCTACCGGTTGCCATAGAGTTCTGCTAGCATTAGCAACGTGTGTATATCCAAAAGAAGGGACAGCATGGAATTAGCTGAAAATGGTATCCATCAATCAACTACATCATGGGTAAGTCGTAATTGAGACATTATGTCCAAAATTCCGAACTATCCCTTTAACATGTATTTTAATACCATGTCATTAAGGAAATTAGGTTAAAATTCCTGGGATTTAGCTAATCAATACCTTTTTTGGTAAATAACACGAAAATTGGATTTCCGTTTAATTAAAATATGAATTGCAAGTAACTATATCGCTGAGTTCATCCGTGAATGTCCTTAGATTTATCAGTTGGAATGGACAGATTTCAAGGGGCCTGCAATGTGGAGGTAGTGTTTAAAGGTTAGAGGGCACTACGCATGTTAAAAGTGCTTCACTTGGAATGCACAAATAGCAACCCTGAGACATTATTACAAGTCCATAAAATATTTACACAACCAGGTTGGTTGAAAGACAGTATTGCAATTGCAAAAAATATGATTGTAATTTAGAGCACAAATCCTGTATGACTCCTTAATTTAACCATTCACACTACAGTGAGCATGTACACTGGCCATCATTTTACAGTACTGGGATTATTAGTATTGTACCGTACTGGGCCACAAAAACAGTGTTTCAACAGTCCATTTTCCACAAACTAAAAATATGGTCTACCCGATGATTTTCCCTAAATGTAAATGTTAATTAAATAAGCTATCAACTACCCTCCTGATAAGGATACTATACACAAACATCACTAAACTGACATATTCTCATTTAAGTATAGACTAACTGTACATTTTTGGCTCGCTTGATGAAGCACCGGACCACTTGTGGAATGGGAGCACTTGTCAAACATGTTAAGGCCTGGGAATTGAAACACTTGTCCCCTGCACTATAGGAATGGACACACATTAGGCCATTTGTATATAGGCAGTGCATTTGCTGTACATTTAAAGAAGGTCTCATTTACTTGAAGCACTTACTGGCATAGCTGTGTAATCAATGTTTTCTTCACAGATGGCTATGGCCTATCGCATGTCGAATTGTAGGATTGATTCCCAACAGAATTGACTAGCTCTATTCTAGAGCAAGGTATTTAACCTGATCCTTAACAAATATCAGTCATTTTTATCAAACTAATATAGAAAATTACCAATTCTGTATTCCTAGGGCATTTGCACACTGTCACAAGTAAGCTCACATTTTTTTTCCAGCTTTCTGCACCAGTTGTGAAATTGAGGTAAAAAATCAATGAAGATTCCTCCAAGGAACAGAACCAACACCACCTTGTATCTTCGGTACAAACCAGGGGTGGTTTTGAAACATCACTGAATTTCTTTGAATTGAGACGCACTTCGCCCCATCTATGCTCAGAAGTTAACCATGCTGATGTACAGTGGCCTATCGTGGGATGTAAAACTTCTGTCACCGTACCTTTAAACGGATGATAGCCAACTCTCAACCTGTTTCCATTGATTATCAGTAAAGCAATTAATTTACTGAATAAAAAATATCAATAAATAGGCTACAGCAAGTTTTTGTGTGCTAGCATTTTCTTTGTGGCATAAAATTGTTTAGTATTTGTAGTACAGCAACGATGGCGAACTGCAGAGCTGATCGGTGCGACGGAGCCAGTGTGCCGGGAGATACGGCGATGAGCTGCTGCTGGGGGAACTGACTTCCCTCGGACAGTAAGGAACGGGTTTTCGCCGTATCTGGAGCAGCAGCGTGTGTGTGGGTCTCAGACCGGAGCGAGCGGGGAACTGAGCGGCAGCGGGTGTGTTTCTTCCCTGCCAAAGTCAGTGTCCCGCATCCAGCCCAGCGAGAGCGACGAGGGCGACAGGACGTAGTGAAGGCCTAGGTCCCGGGATTCGCCCGAGTAGTGGACAGTGGGAATCCTCGTTGGCGACCACCAAAAACGGCAAAAGCTGTCCGTGTGTGTTTGTGGACATTTTTGGGCCAGACGGCTTGTGTTTCTTATTTTTTGTTTTTGTGGCAGTCCTCCCAGAGCAGCGCTGTGGGTAGGACTCCACAACATATATTATTTTGTGTGTATCACGTTATTTGTTTGTGGCGTGGGATGGTAGCGAGTTTTGTTATTGCTTGAGTGTATACCGCCATGTTTGTTTGTGTGTGGGGTTTCCCCTCGTGAAGTATTGTGAGGCCGGGCGGCCGGTAGCCCCCGAGGTGGGCTATTGAGGGTGATCACGAGTGTGTGTGTTTATGCCCATCTGATATAGCCTGAATACCTATTACGAGCACTGTGTGGCTACGAGTGTTGTGCGTGCTAGTGTGTACTGTGTGGTGTATGGGGGAAGGCACGCTTACCTGCGGGTGGGGTCGGCTTTGTCCGGCAGTGTGGAGAGAGAGAGAGAGAGAGACTGGTGGGGAAAGGAACACACAGACGGGCATAGCCTCTGTCAGCCGTGTGATACTGTGACTCATTGTGTTTTTATGAATTGTAGTAAATAAAGATAATTTTTTACCTCTATTACTGTCTGGCGTACTGTTTGGAAAGTGGTGGATCCAAGAAAAACCTGGTCCGGATTCGGGCATGGGATTAGCAAGGTTCAACCTGTGACATAATCTGAATAATTAATTGGCAAAAAATCCAAACGGTTTCTGCGTTGCTCGTTAGCATTGCGTTTTCTTCTCATCACGTCAAAGAATGTAGACCGCACTCGGTTTTGTCAAAACGATTTAAACATTAAAAAGCAAAGAGGAAAACCTCTTAAATTGCTGGAACCAGCATTGAGTGCAACGCATATGCATTCAAGCTAGAAAAACAAATTTACCCAATATGTGCTGTTCAGTGATCATTTAGCTAAACTGCAGAAACTTTGCATGACATATAACATCATCACAAATGTGGATACAGGAAAATGCTGCACACGTTTATTTACCTATTGGTTTTGGTTATTGAGCAAATCAATTGTTTGACTGCATAATTATACGGAAAAAGATTGAGAGTAGCCTGGTTCTACATCCCACAGTACACTACTGCTGCTGCATAAAGCAATTTACTAAACAAGTACACAATAGCACACTACTACTGGATTAACCTGTATTTATTAGCCTATAGGTCGTCTTTTCCATTCTGTATGCGCTTTTAAAGTGATACTGCAGTCAAAAACCGACTTTTCCCGTTGACAACCTATGTTTTGAGTTAGATTATGATCATACACAACTGTTTATGTCCGAAAATTTTATGTTTAGTAAAAATGGTTTTATCTGAGTTTTTGTGTAGACTTACCAATATGCTGGCTTCCGGGGTTTCGTGACGTCACGAACGCCTTAACATAAAAATGGGTGGACTTGAGGTGGTCCTAGGGGTGGGTCTTGGCTGGGCATGTGGTATAAAAGCAGAGAACGACGATTTTTTCTTTCTGAGATTGAGACCCTTGTACTGCTAATTAGCTAGTTCAAGTTCAAATGCGAATTGCTTTGTATTATTGCTAACGTTAATATTACGACTTATATCGAGCTACAGTTATTCATATACGACGTCTTACTACTTCGGTATCTTTAGCTAACTTGCCTGCATTATGCCAAGGAGTCAGATATGTATCGTTCCTCGGTGCAACGCCACTGGCTCTGCTAGCTTTCATAGTCTGCCGAGAGACCCAGCGCTAGCCAGTGGCTTCAAGCTATCGGTGTAGAGCAAGCGGACTTGCCGAAGAAAGCTAGTGTGCAACGCGCACTTCACACCGGACTGCTACCACAATTTAACTGGCTTTGAGATGGGCTTCTATAAAACTCCGTCGCTGAAGCCAGGTGCCATCCCAACAGTGATGGATGTAATTTTGTAATCATTACATCAGCTAAGTAAAACAGCTAAGTACAATATACCTATTACATTGTATTTGTGACATTGTGTAATTGCACATGTATTGGCCACTATTATACAGTTGGGCCAAGCATGCCCGACTACGGCACAGCAGTATTAGACAAATCAAGAATAGCTTCATAACTACGCTGACATAACGTTACCTCAGTAACCTCACGGCAACATAGGTTTTCTGGAGGGGACAGGTTAGAGCAGCAGTGGCCGCAAGCACACCGGTTGGGACATTAGTTTGTTTCTGTTTACATGCACGTTATCTGTACAAACTACAACAAAAATGCTTTTGCAAACGGTTCACATTACTGATAGGTAATAGCTAATGTGGGGTTGAAGGCAACCTATTGTGTGAGCTATCGTTTATGAATACGTAACGTTAGCTAATAAACGATAGCAATAATACATTTGATGTAGCCCTAGCAAAACCAGTAACCAGTTGGTCAGTAACTCGGACGGAATGTATCGATAAGTTAGGTAATGCAAGGCAGTCTATTGTGTGTGAGTTTAGCCCCGTTTGGTCCAGAGAGAACTGGTAACTTAGATAGCTAACGTTAGTTATATTAGCTATATCATTTATGAATAATGTTAGCTAATAAATGATAATTCTCTCCGGACCAAGTGAAGTTATGAGGGCGCTACAATCAGCCATGTTCAATATACTAACGTTACTGTGTGACTGGGTTTTGCTGTGTATTTGAATGTATTCAATAGTAACGTTACTTTAGGCAGACAAACAAGCTAACTTAGCTAGGTAACGTCCTGGGTCCTCTCCTCGCGAAGACGTTGCTTAACTAATACAGCCATTTTATTTAGTTGTGAGGAGAGAGCTGGAAGGGGACTGAGTCAGTTCTCCAAGACACACCCTTTCACTCCTTGACCGTATGAATATTCATAAAATGACTACGTGGCATCATCGTCATATGACCACGCCTACTCACGAGTTTCAGTTCAAATTGAAGCGGAAAAAAGGGCCTTAGAAAAGCCTCTGCAGTATCTCTTTAATGTATAATACCGCCATAAATATTAACTTGATTATCACCGAACAGGAAGTTCGATGTGAATTGTGGGTAATATGAGCTTGCAGAGTCTGCTCTTGTGCAGACTCGTTCCATTGAGAAAAAAATGGAGACAGAGGGTACATCCTGGTCTCAAAAGGGATTCCCCCAAGTGAAGTTTACGAGGGTGGAGCAAAAACTGGATTGGGACACAGCTAGGAATTTCTGTATGTATTCTTGATCTTATTTTCAAGTAGAATGAGGTGAACTGGACAACAGCATGTGAATAAATGACCAAGTCTTATAATAGATATTTAAGGTGTTCCTTTATTCCATTAAATATTAACATATTCCAATATAAATTTTCCCAAAGTATGACCTGTGACATCAAATAAAATTAAATTGCACTAACAGTCAGGCCCAAAGGCACAGAAGGAGAGGACAGGCACTATATCCCTCTACAAGGGCATGGGCGTACTTTGATATTTTCAACCAGCGTGCAGAACGGCCCGACTAAAACTGACCCCTCCGAGGCTCCAACTGTTCACATTCTCACCTCCCCGAGACCTTTAGAGCCGCCGCGCTTCCTCTGTTCAGAGGAGTTTACGCACAGACCCACTGGACCAGTTCTGCCAGTCTTCAACAATCAGCCTATTGTCTGCCGCGGAGAGAACCGTGTTATTGTTCCACAGCTGTACCGCCACCCTTTGATGGGGAGCTGGAATCCAGAGATCCTCCGTCTCTGTTTGCTCTTCGCCCGATGGGATGCGGCCAGGGTTAGACCGTCTTCAGAGAACACAAAATAAACAACAGATTTGCCGCGTCGCGCGTTGCGCCCGGCTGCTCAGAATTCAAACCGCGGAATATGAAGAGGGCGAGGAAAAAAGAAGCTCAGCGGTTGCGCCTGAGCCTGTACGCAGGTATACATATCAACACGAGCGTGATCACCGCAGGGAGGACGTGTGTGTTGTTTTTTTTATCTGATCCCTTCCTTCCTCCTCACCGGACAATCGGAAAAATATTTTGTTTTTCCTTCGGGTTCTTTCGAGGGCGGACTTTTTCGGCGAGCCGCTCAGAGAGGCAGCGCGAGTTCAAAGGCCGGCGCACGTTGTCCCCAGCTGTCTGAGCCGCGTCGCCCTGCCCCTTGAGAGACGGTCCCACCAGAGAGCTGACTCAGATCACAGAGTCGCTGAGAAGAAAAGACGGGTTTCAAAGTACGGGCACCGGGGGCAGGAGAGGGCGCGATGTCCACTCCCCTTTCTCTCGCCGGGACGCCGTCTTCAGACGGATCTTTGCTCCGCATATATTTATAAACCCAGAACAGAGACTGAAAGATGCACCTGAGCAAATATTAGCATCCTCCATGAGGCCCTTTGAAGTCCAGCGTGGGCGGCGGCTTGGACCAGCTGACCTCACTGTCTGCTGTCGGACTCGGAAACCGCGACAGAAGAGAGTCAACATTAGAAGCTGGCCAAGGGACGACCAGTAATGTGAATTAGGGAGACAGGCAATAATGACCAGCCTACCACCACCAACCAACCTATTTCTTCAAACGTCCAATGCGCCGTTTTGCCTGAAGCCACGTAATGTAATGAATAAACAGTGAAAATGTGTCATTATTTCACCTCCATGAGGACCGAATTATTTGTTTCCCAAATGAAGTACTGCACAATGAACGAAGCTAAAAACGCTTATGTCGGTGATGATGGAAGCGTGCTCTCTGATCCTTGTCAAAACACTGAGGTTTACTGTCTCAAAGCCACAGACGCCCACGGGAGGGGGGCGGTAACAACTGCAGGACACAGGCTTATGCTTGGAATAAGAGCAAAGACTGCAAACAATGAAAAAAGGGGAGAAATTAGATTTATATCCTCAAAGAAATCACGTAGCACATCGCCGCCTCTCCCCTCTTTTTCATCCATTACAGCTGCTGTTGGTCGTGGGTCTCGTCATTCTCCAGATGAGTTCGGACAGAAGATGAAGGGTGCCGAATGGATTTAATTTGGACAGTATTGGAAGAATGACAATTTTCACCTCCTTGTTTCCCTGAAGGATCAATTTTTTTTGTCACACTCAGGGAGAGGGTCCAGGAAAGCAGTGCAGAGGACAAAGTACACTACCAGCTCTGAAGAGGGTAATTTCAGGCTTTTAAGGGATCTCCACAGCTCCACAGAAATTACAACTTCAAAATGTGGAAAAAAAACAAAACAATGGAAACTTAATTAACCTTGGAACAGCTTCATCATCTATATTATTTTTTTAAACAACTTTTCATCCCAGTGAAAAGTTTTTTTCCCCAATTTGAAATGGGCAATTACTATTGTCAGCCCACCCATGTGAATTTTCTCCGCCCCAGTGTGTGTGTGTCCTGAGGCTTGTGCAGGCAGACTACAGTCACCCAAATGACCAGATGAGTCTATCATGAAGGGCCACAGTTGGCATTCAATTCTAAATTCTAGGCCACGGGGCATATCAGTCCAGCAAGAACCGTGATATAGCTGCATATACTCTCCTCTAAAATCAGAATATATGTGTATTTCTTTTTTGTTTGTTCTTCAACCTGTTGAACTGACTGTTATTCCAGTTTTATAACATTTAGATAAGAAGAGTTGCCAGTGCTTAGAGGTAGAGTACATTCCTGATAAACAGAGGCCTTTAAGCTCTGAGGTGTAGTATAGAGATACTGAGTATACAGCAGGGGCTACCATATTCCACTAATGAATGCAAATCAAAGGACTGCTTTGTGTGTGTGTATACATTTTACTCGAACATGCAACGTGTGCATTTGATGGTTATTGTTTTAATTATGGCTCTAGTCAACCCCTGGGCCCGTTCAGCTTTTAATCATCAGAAAAAAAAAACATGTATTTTTCGGCTTTAGGAGAGGACATGATCATGTGAGAAACACAAAGCTGTGGTTCGGCAGTCTGGGGGTGCGGGGCCTACGTCTGATGAGATGCTGTCTATAGACAAACAAGTGTGTCCACTAATGCTGGCTCCTCACCATGCAGTAATATTTCATATTTTCACCATGCATAATCCTAAAGACTTTGAAGACTGCTATACGGGGGTATAATGATCACGGATACCACATGTTTGTAAAACTATGCCACATAAAGTAAGGAAAAGGAATTGCATTTCCTTGTGTGTTGGACTGTGAGCATTGTTGATCGTGGAGGTAAGTGGTTAGCCCTTACGGTACTTATATTTTCCCCTTCACAACTAAGATGTTAATGTTGTTCAATGAGTGTACAGGGGCCCATTGCCGTTTTAAGCCAGGCACGCTGATAGGCCAGATGGGGGGAAATGACGTGATTGCATGTGATTATTTGTATGGATTGTAATTTAGCCATATATCCCCCCCAAGACTCAGGCACAGCTAATGGGCCGTCTTCAAAGAGCATCTTAAGAGTCTTTCGTACCTATTTTGATCCAAGCGGGAGACATCAATGTAGGTACTTGAATAAAAAATGGTTTTACAAAAAAAACTATGGTTTTACAAAAAAACTATGTGATTTAATCTGCTACTTTGTGGTTTTCCATCCATTTATGTCACAAATTATACCAAGTAGTATTCTGCCATGTTAGATTTCTTGATGTATGAATTAGTGTATGGTTAACAAGACAAAAAAAAGCCCATGGCTTATTTTTCAACCAGCTCAGAACTTTCTTAAAGCAGTATGAGTATTTTACCCATGGCAAATGCACTGTTTGGATGTTGATGCTGTCCTGTTAGATTCAATCCCAAGGTTTTATACTGACTCAAAATTAGAAATGAACAGATACTAAACTGGAACACAGAAGAATGACCTTTAATGTATTCTTCAATCTATTCTTAATTAAAGTAAAGTCATATGTATTTATATCCCAGCAGATAAGATTGGTCAGATGTACAGTAGGTCGTATGCAACAAATCATTTTGAAGATCACCAGCACTGAGCATTTCCTTTCTCTTAAGTAATAATGAAATCATATTCAGTTAAACTGGACACATCATTAAATCTGCTGATGTACTTGTATGTGTCAATATCTGTCATAGGCATGATCGATTAAATCAATGCTACCCAAGAATGATGTCCAGTTACGTTAAATTAATGATCAGTTACCCAGTGGTCATTGAGATGACTTTGGCACTGCAATGGGATGATTGCTCAATAGGTGGCTTTGTGAGGAGGATTTAAGTAATATTGCAATTGGAAGAATGAATCACAAGCCTAGTGGGTGGAACCCAAGGGCAAATGGGTAAATGTCCAATGTGGAACAGCAAGACAATCTACTTAACATGTAACACTTTACATGGTTAAAATGTGTAGTACTGATCAACATATGTTATAAGTTAAAGCCAGGACATTGTTTCACATATATTGCTTATTACCTTTGTCTGACATGAATTTATTCAATTTCAAAGAACGTTTTGGCAAATTGTATTGTACACCTGATTTGAAATGCAGCTGATCGTTTGAATAGATTCATACATTATACACATTGAGCAATATTACTCAACTGTGTCCTCTATCTTTTTAATCAAGAGTGTATTTTAAAAGATGCACTTCGTCTTCATTCGAACGGAATGGGAAGGCATGCCGTAAATGAATTAGACATCATCCACAAATTCAGCGCAATTACTGTTGTTTCTCTCCCATGCCTCAAAAGCAAAGTTGCTGAAGTGTCATGAGTGGTTAGCTATTACACAGTAAACAATGAAGGAGGCTTAAAATTGAGCCAACGGAGTGACCAAACTGGGCTATCAAAGATGTTGTATACGTTGAGTCCAACGTATGTTGTATACATGTATAGTCCAACCACAGCCTTGGTTGGGATGAATGCAATCGGCTTGGACCATTAAGTCTGCCGAAAAAATGTAATGCTGCACTACCAGTGATCATTAATCTTTTAAGTCAATGGGGGATGTTTAGTCATAGAATGTAGAGCTATCCAGGCCTCTAAAGATGGCATGTTTCAGTGAAAAAATGTCATCACTTAGTTTATTGTGCAACCAATTACATTCGTTTAGGCTCATTAAAACACCAGGGCAAGATGTATAATGTGCTTTTCAGATCACAGGAAAAAGATTAGAGTCTATAATTATGAGAATATGCCATTCAGCCCATCTGGGTTTGTCATTTTAGGATCCGTAGCCTAGATTCAGGGATTAGCACTTAGGTGTAAATATGAATAACATATTTGAAACTAATACTCCTCTTTTATTATTACCGCACTGTGTCTGTGTCATAAAAGATGCACAGTAAAATGTTTAGTTTTAATTAAACTCTAACAGAGTTCACGTGAGTGTAACAGGGTTTAAGTGTACCTCCTTAGAGTAAAATAACAGTTGATTTAACACTAAACATGTTCAGAAGGTTGAAAGTTCACTCTCACGGTAAGTAAGGTACCTGACCTGAACGGCTTCAGCAAGTACAGAGCTGTACCAATGTATGAAAACCGTTTCAAATTGATGCACTTAGGCCTACTCAATGTGATGCCTCTTCAAGTCATTCCTTGGCAGCACTTTCAGCTATAGCACACAACTTGCCCCTTGAACCCAAGCTTCTAGATCCACGATCTTCATCTTGGCTTGAAGCTACAGGGAGAGGGAGTGCTGAGTAAGAGCCACTGACAGGTTCTTCAACACTTAAATATGAGACCGCTGCAGTTGTACAATTATGTAAAAGAATGTACAACCGTTCTTTTTTTTTTTTACTTTAGTCAGTATGCAAAGAAAACAAACATACCATTTTAACTGTCAGTGATCCAGAAAAGGCTGTTAGTCAGCCCACATCATTAAGGCAGTAAACTGAAAAGGGTCTTCATAACATCCTTGGAAGATGTAACACTGTGGGAAAATGCACAGATTGTGTTGGCTGGATAATAAAACGCCCAATTGAGAATTATGAAAGTTGGTTGGCCATCTGTTAAGAAACATTCAGATGATTAATTATAAGTTAAGGAATGAGATGTACAGACATTTTGGGGTGATGAATCTGTATTCCTTATAATATTCAAGGTATATTTTGCAAAACCCCAGTAATTGATAAACAAAACATTACAAACAGTTAAATACAGTTTAGGTTTTAACTTTTCCGAACTCACAAACTCCAAACTTTTCCAAATTTCATACCCAATGATTTCAAATCAGGCTCTTCCTCCTACGCAATAGGCTTCCTGCTCTTCATTGCTTCATACTCATCCTCCCACATCCGCACAGGTGCAAGAGGCCAAGCCCCACCTGAGCAGTGGAAATGTAATTACTGGAGCAGCAGCGACACTCTCCTGTACTGTGGCCCAAGTGCCTTTCATTATACCCACTGCGGGTAATTCACCTCTGGTATCCATTTCCTCTCAATTTACAGAGAAACTCCACCATGTTTACTCTAGGCAATGTTTTTTTCTTTCTCTATGCTCACAAAAGATCCACCCTCAATATTTCTTTTTTTTTTTAATAACTTGATTCTTAAGATTAAAGATTCAAATATTTGGCAAATTGCCTTCATCAGTGAAATTGTGTTGATGCTGATGCCAACTGCATTTTTAATTAATGTAAGATTACAAGGAAAAGTCATTTGTATATGTTATTAAATAGATCCCTCAAGAAAACAGAAAAGATAATTCCCCACCCGGGCCTACAAATCTACAGCCATTGGGTTATAATTCCTGCTCCTTAAACACGACACCTATTTGCTGCCCATACAGCACTATGGAATTTATCTTTTACGAAGATGATTTACATCATAGCCCACATTCTCTGAAGGTTAGACTGCATGTTGTTTTTTTCCAGTAACTTCATCTGGTTTGTTTTTGTCGTATTCGATCCACAGGGGGAAAAACTGGTTTCTCCAAGGGCTTTAGAGCTCCCACGATGGTGAGCTTGCTGCAGTAAACTAACTAAAAGTTTGAGCAAACTGTTCTGCCAAAACAGTTACAAGGCAGTAATTTAGAAAGGTGGAAATGTGTGTGTCAACAATGCCACCATATAGCATCATAGAATGAACATTGTCTCTCAGTGACTCAGCCACACCTCATCACTTCTGCGCTGTCCTGTTACTGAATTCCTGAGGAAAACCTCCTGTAATCAACGACAAAAACACACACACATGGAGTCTTTTCTTGCTCTTTTCCACACAAAATTTGTCTCCTATGGGTCAAGGGTAAGTAAAAACGTTTCTTGATCCTTGAGATTTATTGCGCAGTCATTTTAATTACAGCAACAATTAAACGGAGAAAAGGGCCTTTTTATGTTGGACAATCCGATGACATTAAGCAATGCACCAACCATGCCTCATTACAAAGCGGCCTTTGAAGAGCATTCTCTATTATTTAACCTTTCTCACGAGGATAAGGGCTTTTATAACGTCTGCTACTCAGGGGCTTGAGTCTGTTGCAGACTGAGACTGATTCAGTCCATGGGGGTGTCGTGCAACACTGAAAACTTCTCTCTGGACACTGAGGCAAATCGTAATAATTTACTGGGAGGAACTATGTTCACATAACACAGAGATGTGTAGTTGACAGGTTTCTGTATAGGTGGTGAAATGTTAAGGCAAATATGAACTAATGATCTGATTGCATCTAAAGAATTATTTAATCTATACTGCATAATATGAATACAATTGCTGGAAACTTTGAATGGACCATTGTGGCTCAACTGATGCCTATAACCACTGGAACCTTGTGCAGGGGATTCCCAGACAATCACACAGGCAAAGGAAACCTGTCGGGTTGGATGTGTTCGGTCCTAAAGCATGCTGGGACATGTTTTTAGTAAATAATCAATGAACCTCATCATTATGGATCATCAAAGCAGCGTGGTTTGCAATAAATGCATGAATTCATTTTGCAAAGTCCTACACCTCATTGGGCAATACGAAAATGTTTATACTGGGTTATGGCAATAAAATTATATTATCTCTATAAATGCTGATGATTATTTATTTGGTATTATTTGGTTTTTTAAGTTAGATATGTTACTGATGTACATGATCATGACAGCCTGATCTTGAGTCTGGGTTTTAGCTGTTCCAATGTACAGTATTAAGTATAAAGCTTAGTATAAAGTGTATACATTGCCTCCACTGGATTGTATTATTTTTTAATGCTCTACCCTCATTTTCACCTCAATTTGGAATGCCCAATGGTTATTTTTTTTCATCAGAATTCATTGCCTCAACCTCTGCTGTTGATATGGGAGAATATGATGCATGTGATGTTAGCTTTTCACACTGCAGTTTGCAAGTCCGGCTCGCCAGACACGAGACAGAGGGAGACACTTCATGTGAAGCTTAACAGACGGACTTGTAGGCACCTGACCATCTAGCAGGGGTCGCTGGTGTGACTCCACACTATCATTCCAGCCAAATGAAACCCTCCCACCCCGGGGCAATACAGGAGCCAAATTTGCATCGCCCTGCGGGGCTGCCGGGCATAGTTGGCACCGGCACCTCCTGATTCAATAACAGACCGCAGGGCCCATCTATACATTGGAACAATGCCTTAGGATGAGCCAACGAGCAGCCCTAGACTGTATTCTTGACTTTGATTTTTGACTGTATATTGCTTTATCAATATTGCTATAAAAACGCTGACATTCAATATTATGACACTGATAAAAATTAACATGTACGTACGTATATGCTCACCCAAATCTTACAGTCCTCTTGCAGAAGGCTTTTACTGCTGAAAACAGAGAAACTTCACATGCCAAGCTGGAAGTGGTTATTATTACAATGCCAAAGCAAATTTTAAAAATGTTAAACATACTGTTGAAAAAAGGATAGTTTTCAAGGATCCAGATTTTTTTAGTTCAGTTACTTTCGGGACAGATAACCCTTTCCTGGGCTTTCCACGGACCTGCTCTAAGCTCATAAGCTTCTAATTAATATGACAAACAAATATGACATTTTCACAACTGCACTGCATTTTCAGACACTTGTATAGACAAGACCTAAATATGGTTCATATCTTGAACAAGGGTGGATGGGCGAACGTGAAAAAAAAGGGTGAGAGTATGTGGACCTACATAGACATATTACACACATAAATCTGTTTTTCTTGAGTATTTTATTTAAATTTCAATGGCATTAAATACATTAGTAGATAAAAGAAAGTCTAACTGACTCCCCCGGGACCATGACTGAAGCCTCACAATTTACATGCTGTTTGTACTCAAAAAGCAATTAAAAATTTACAGCTGCCATAGATTCATTATTTATACACGCGTATTTTTTAATTCATCTTCACACAGACACACGTGCCAGTCGGATAAATACATTTCTAATAAAGTTAGACGCTCAACACCTAACCACTGCTCTCCTTTCATACGGTCGCTCGGGTTTGTTATGCTGCCTTCAAAGTGTGTGTCCATGTTGCCTGCCTTATTTCCTTCATCATCATCATCATCACACCCTTATTTCCTTTCGCAGGCTGACACCCTAACCCCCATATATGTGTCAGTCCTGTCTTCCACGCAGGATTCTTCCCAATCTGTTTATCCTCCCATTTCAAACTTGTGACTGCTGACTGTTGGAATCCTAGTCCCAGGGCAGAAAGATTAAAAGATAAGTGTTTATTGATCCAAAATGGACCATTTCAAGTTTTCCTGACGAGAATCCCAATAAAAGCCCTGGCTCAGCAAAATCTTTATTTTTTTAATTCTTGATTTTGTGATGCTCCTCTCCTCTATTATTTTCATTTTTACCGAGGCTACAACATCCCTGTCAGAGGAGCAACTGAAGAGATGGGAGTTGAGTCGATTCCAGTGCACACATACACATGTGGGTGTCTGACTTGTTACATCTTCAAATGCACTTTCGAAAAAGTTTTCAAAACCACATCAGTTGAGCATAAACTTAAGAAAAAGACAGCCAAACAACACACACCTCCGGGTTTTTTGAGATCCCTTCAATCAGAAAGGCGCTATGATTTCTCTTAAAAAAATGTTGTTTATTAATAACATCAATCTTTTTGACACTTGATCCAGACATCTGTTCTGGAAGAGGTGCCTATGGTGCATTAATGGTGGATCAACACAGGGAAGATTCCTCATTTTCAGGTGGGAAAGTGAGGAGTAAAGTCTAGCAGATGTTCCCTGTTTTAAATGAAGGCTGGGATGAGGTAATTCCTTAGGGAGCCTGCTCACGAATATCTCCCACCTTCTAAAGCTGCAAAGCAAGAATGTATTTGTGGTTTTTCCACTGTGAAGTACAATAGGCTGAAGGCTGCTTTCATCCTGTGTTAACAGCCATTTTAGAATATAGAAACTGCTTGTGCCCCACCATCATGCATCTTGGCACTCCAACAAAAATAATAAACTAACATATAGCATATCCAAAATTTTGGTTAGATGAGACTGTTTTTTGACATGAACTTTCCATAATCACCATTTGCTGTGAGAGTATATATCTGACCTCTGACCTCTCCTGGTGATCTGAACCCCACTCACGCTACAGAAGTGCTTTTGTTGATATTCTTCTGTGTACACAGAAGAGCAGATATTTCAGTTACACGGAAACTGAAGCGTGTAAAATGTCGAACCACGGCAATATTGAGAGGAAGGGAAAAAGCAGGAAAAGGTTACGTCATTTACCCATGAACCCCACAAATCTCTTTAATACCAGTGGGTGGGGTGTGCAATGGCTGGGGGCGGAGGAGCACTTCTTCTCTGATTGTGAACATCTGCTTCTTGTTGCTCTCTCAGATCAAGTGCGGAAAACTGCGGCGTTTTATTCCTGCACTTTTCCCACCCTTTCATTCACGAGCCGGAAAACCGGAATGCTCGCAGTTTCTCCCACGTTTTTGTTATTGTGGGATGTCGGAGCCTGAGAAACACAGCCCTCCCTAGCCGGCTTAAACCACGTGACGGGAGCCAGGGCTCCGAGCGAGCACGCGGTTAGCACCGCCGCGCTCATAGCAGAGGACGATAACATCCGTGCAATCTCCTTTTTCTACAGCTCAACACGGAGCTCCGCTTTTTTCGCCGACATATTTCCGCCGCAGGTTGGCTTCCATTGTTCTTGTTCCCATCACCTGGCATGGATTACCACAAAAGGACAAAGCTGTTTGAACCCATGCTCTTCTCCTGCCTTCCCATGCTGCATCAGTCAAAGCAGTTAAGTTTTTAACGTGCCATGTAAAGGTATATCCTCCGTACAGAGAACACCTCAGGATTTATACACGCCATATATATCGAAAGAACATAGCCAGAGGGAAAAAGGTGTGAGGGAAAGATGTGACCTCTTACGCTCCAGGAAGGATTTACTGCTGAGAAAGGTGGAGAGGCCTTTCTTTGCCCCAGATCAAACCTCTCCCATTGCTTTTATCATGAGATGGTTCTCCTTATGTCAACGGCTTCTTTTTATCACCTGCTCTATCGTTCCTGCTGCGATATGCCATGGTCTGTACACTCAACATATACCTCTATTGCCATATGTTCATTGCATTATCACCATTACAGGCCATTTAACATTTGTACATTATTCCCAATATATGCCGGGTGTAAACTGCCGTTAACATATTTTCCCCCTAATATACTGTATATCATCAACATATGCATCCCATTAATGTAATGTAATGACCTTATAAGTACATCTGGAGTGCATTTTTGTGGCCCCAGAGTAAAGATGGCCATGTTGATTTTTTGACTGGTTTCTCTCTTAAATTGGACTGTTTTGGAATCGATGCAGCCACATCTTAGGCTTTTTCTACACCTAGTTTTTTGCTAAAGTCCGCGCCAGAGTTTGGTTATTTGATACGTTGTATATTTTTCATTTAATCCGGTTGGCTTCACATTGCAACAATTCAAGTGCACCAATTTGTAAACAAAGCAATTTGTGTGTACAGTACATGTTGGGTGTTCGCTGATGGGTCAGATATTTGGCAGGGGATTTCAGTTCTCAGTCATACAATTGCCTACATGAAAAATGATGGATGAAAAATATCGAATGCACTGTGTCACTATTTTATTGCTTTTAATCCGGCATTATTACCAGCAGCTCATATTGGTAGAACACCAACAATATGAGCATCTGTCCAGACTTCAGGATTTGAAAAGTCATATTCAATATTTGTGTGCAATACAGCACTGTTGTGCTGCTACAAATACATTGCTAAGAAGAAGGCAAGCTCTCATGTTGCCTGCATTCAGAATTGCGACTCTGGATTTGTTCCAAAGATGATCGGATAGGTAAATGTACTCCGTTTATCGGATATGCGCTAAAAGCCAAGAAGGGGTGGGCTGTCATCGTAATTCTGATACTCTAATCAATTCAATCACATTAATTAGCTTTTAAAGTGGCATTATTCCCTGGTTTTATTGAATTCTCTCTCATTCAACTTCTGACCAAATATCCTGAATGTATCTCTATTTTTATGGGTTTTCTCCAACTGCCAATATTTCTAGAAGGGACTTGATCTCCTTTTCGGTCAAAGTTCATTGTTCCAGTTTGTCACAAATAAAATGGAGCTTTGTATGTTTTTCTTTCGTTTGCAATATTCACCTTACCCAAAATTCACATTCCTGTAATTTTGTCCAGGTAACATTTTTGGTCCAAAGCATCGTAGAAAATTGTTCTCACCAGCAACGAACCGCACCATGGGTTCACTTAGTTCGCATGTTGGGTGCGCACCCAACTGCGGGTGGAAGTTTCACACCTGTCAAAACGCACCAAAAAAAGGTAGGTGTGAAAGGAGCCTTAAACACGTGAATCTTCACAACCCTTCAGTAAACACAGCATACTACAGGTGAGTTTGACTGATCACCCGCAGTATGAGTACGATCTTCATTGATCAAATAAAACAGTGATCAATGTAAAACAAACTCAATACTATATTGATCAAAGGAGAGGCACAACTTACGCTAACTTGCGCTAAGGCACTTCCTGCAACTTAAGGCATGCATAAAGAGGTTTATTTCTTTTTTTAAAAATTAAACATGAAGGTATAGCCTGAAATGGCAGCTTTCCTTGGTTTATGCGATTACAGAAAACAGCCAATGAATCTGACTTCCTGATTGATTGGCGAAGGCCGTTCCGCCATCGGAGGACGAGGTGGGACAGCCTGCTGGAGAGAGGACGCTGAACAGAGAGGTCTGTTTGGAGGATATGTGTTATCGTTGTCTGAAAATAAGTGACAGTACTGACTGCATTTGATATGACAGCATTTATAAATTAACACAGTAAAACAAAGAAAAAAAAAGAAAAAACACCAGCACACTAAAGGGGAAAATGATAACTGATATTTTGTTCATACAAGTTTATACTGCATAATTATGATTACACCGAGTACAAAACAATGAACATTGTTTTTTGTCTACATACAGGTACGTATGTGTACACTATACATCTGAAACAGTATTCATATGTATCTGAAATGGAGGGAAATTATTGTGAGGGGGTTAAATAAATCTAAGTCAAGGTTCCGAAATAATAGCAGACTGAAAAATCATTTCTGTTGTCTTTTTTGGGGGGAAAACAAAGGAAGAAAATAGAGGTCTACTCTGGGAGGGCAATTATAAGTACCATCTTCCTCTGGCTCTGATACATGCTCTAGTCAAATGAGGACAAGCAGAGAGAGAGAGAGGGAGAGGGGGAGAAAGAGAGAGACGCTTGCTTTCTTCAGCTGTTCAACACACTTAATCAAAAGTCTGAGTATTAAGCTTAGATTTTTTGCCAAAGTAAACATGACACCCTTGTGGACTTGAATATCTCAATGGTTCCTGCTACATAGAAGAGCAGTATCTCTTTAAGAGTGGTATGGGAAAGCAATGATCAGAAAATAAAAAAACACACACACACACACACACACACACACACACACACACACACACACACATTGATGTGAGAACAGTGTGGGTGTTTGAATTCGATGAAAACAAGATGTTTGAACTATTTGAAAACATTCCCTTACACTGAAGGATAGTAGATAATATCTTGGAAAAGTCAAGAAGGCCAGCTTCTGTTTCACTTCAGAAGCCATTGCATCAACATTGAAAAATAAATGGGCAAAACACTGTAGAACTAACAGATTACTCAGCTTTATGGTGGAAATAAGATGTGGCTGCATACCTTTTAAGATGACATTTCAGTTTTTAAAATAAAGATGGATTTTGTATCTCTGCAGGATCTCTACTAACTTTGGGTTGCTACCTTTTGGAAAATATCAGGGAACATTTTCTCATTAAGGTCTATGAGCGGAAGTGACATCACGAGCATCACACAGGGGTAGATCCAATCAACCAAACGCCTGTACGACGGTCGTTCCACTAAGATCAGCGTTATCTTGATCATACGATTTATTACGTTTTTACATGGGTCCCATTATTGCCTCATTCTGTGCAGTTAGTCTACATTTGGATGTCATATAGTCTACTTTTCATTAAAAAGTTAATGAAGTTAACTTCATGGGCTAATATTGGATACACTAAGCCAAAATGTATAATATTAGACTATCCTAAATAGGCTAATACAGTCAACATTAAACACGTCATGGACAATTCTATGCATAAATAGCTAGCCTGAGAGAGCAGATGCCACCCTTAAACATGGCAGCAATAGAGAATATTGTAGTGTTGAGGCATGGCGTGCTGTCCACGCAGTGGCTGTCGCTTCTACTGTGAGAGTCGAGTCAATTTCAACTTAATGGAGAAAAAAAACTCTGTCATGATCTGTATCTCGAAACAATTGACACAACTTGTGACATACTAACAATTCAAAGGGATCATGTGTAAACAATGGGCCTCATTCATGAAGCTTTCCTAAATATGCGCGTACATTTATGTACGAAACGAGTTGGTATGAAAAATTTACGCTGGATTGATCATCAAACCGTGTGGGAAAGGCAGGTTTTTTCGTTTTCACGTACGAAGCGCGTCCACGTTATTTTATGATTAGCATAAATCCACCCCATGAATTATTCCGACACTGATATTGAAGTTTTAGTGCAGATGTTCAATCAAGGAAAAAAAATTGTTTAGTATTGTCAGTACCGGTGTCATGAAATGGGAAAGTAAAGACCTTGCAGGAGATAGCATGTATCAGTTTTTCTAAATTTAAATCCTCATTTATAAAATGAAATCCTTATTTATAAATTGAGATCCTCATTTCTGTAAAGAAATCCTCATTTCTATAAAGCCTGAAAGCTAAATGCTACAGTTAGCCTATGCGCAAAGCATAGTGGGACCACATGACGTATGCACAAGTGTGTCTGAGAGAGTGATATTTGTATAGCAAGTCTAACGAGAAGCTAGTCCATTGACTGGCATAATAACTAGCACAAAATTGCCGAACAAACTAAGGTTAGGTTTTCTAGCAGACATAGGCTATTATGTTAAAGCCTGTTAACAAGTAAGTTCAATAATTTGAGGAATATAACAGAAACTTTTTCGTAGGGAACTGCTGCTTCACAGCTAGTCTCAGCCTCAGCCGCTTTGACGCACTTCGTACGCAGCGTCTGATGCATAGGCCTGCATATTACAATAGCATCCATCTGCAGACCCGCAGACCTGGCCTCATTCGTGATCGGCCTCAATCGTGATCGGCCTCATTCGTGATTGCAGGAAGTTCGCAAGTGCGCATGCGCTTACAAGACGAAGATAAAAAACAGAAAGAGCATAAAGCCAGACTGAAATAAAACAATCGCTCGTAATTAATGGAACCTTATGAATTTCAAAAGCAATGCTATCTAGCCTACTGAGTGAAAGTCTGAGAGTTATTCAGCTGAAGTTCGCTCGGTTGCCAGTTAGTGATAAACTATTAGTGTTAGCTATTACGTGTTACGTGATTTATTGTTGTAATTAAAGAAAAAAAAGTCGGTAACACTTTGCAATAATGTTAGGCTACATGAATTGACATTAACTAATGTAGCTATGTTGTTGCTAACATTCATTTTAATGATGTACAAATCCATTAACAAAGCATTCGATTAACTTTTCATTATTTCGTACCCTTATTGAAAGTACAAACCTTTAGCTAGCTAATGTATTTGTTTCTGTATGCACTTATTGTATGTCGCTTCGGATAAAAGCGTCTGCTAAATGACTGTAATGTAATTTGTCAACCGGTAACTAACTAATGGTAATTAAGTTTAGCCCATGATAATGGACTTAATTTATCATTAGTTAATGCTACAATCTTAATCGAATTCCGCCTCACTACTGCTGCTGTTGTTTTGGTCAGACGTCGTGGTCTAGCTAGCTAATCATTTTCTTAGCTAGAAAACATCATGTCAGCTTCTGAATCAACTTCGGATGAGCCACCGAGGACGAAACGTTGTTGTACTATTCAGCTAAACACAGCGCGGCGCAGACATTACGGATTGTAGCCTACTGTTAATAAACAGTTGACAAATACATTTAACTTATGGTTTGTCATTTCAAACCATTTGTTAATGTTTGAAAATACTTTAATATATTTGTACATCATTAATTCATATTAACAACTACATTAGTTAATGCCAATTCATGTAACCTTATTGTAAAGTGTTACCAGATAGTCAAACCAAGGGCTCTGTTCTACCCTCTATTGTCAAACTTTCCGCCTGACTGCTATTGTTCTACCAGTGATGAACAACTATTGCTGATTTTAACATACTCCTGATGTAGAGTATCGATTTCTCGTGTCTCTTTTTTCCAGCCTCACATTCAGTGTGTGCCGAACAACCTCTCTCCAGAGCCACCTTATTTCATTCATTCATATATTCATCATTCATGTCCTTGCTGTTACAGGACTGCTATAAATAAACTAAAACTTTTTGATCCACTACTACCCTTGTTATCTATTGTCCCTTTTGTGTTCAGTCACCAGCCCTGGCCTTAACAATCCTGGATAGGATTCATTCTTCCACAATTTTTTAAAAGTAATGAATAGAGCAAATTAGACTTTTTTAATATACAATGAACAAAATTTATCTAAAAGAGAAAATAGCTTGATCCATAATGAAACCAGAATGAGTACACTGGATCATTAGCATAGCCTATCTATACAATTTTTTTATGTGAAATGGCAACAAATTGGATAAATTAAATAACCTTAGTCACTACAAGCAAAATATTGGGGAAATAGGATTAAAGCTGCAGTAGGCAACTTTGAAAATACAGAAGGCTAAAAGACTTCCCTTTTGCTCTCCTCCCTCCAATCTCTCTTCTAAGCCCCTCCCACCAAATTTTGCTCTGTGCACATGCAGAGACAGAGGGGTTTATTCTACATGGAGGATATTTTGTTTGTAGATAGTTGCCCTGATTGGAGCTCTCTCGAACCAGGGCCTGAAGGTGGTCATCCAAGGCCAAACGATGGGCCAGCTGCCCGTCATCCCTGGCCCCGGGCAGCAGCTCAAGCTGGCGGCCATGCCCAGTGGAATGAGAACCTGTGTCATGAGGCCATCAGCGGCCTGTCCAGGTTGTGAAGTAGGACTCGGTGTCAGACTGCTATCTGGTGACCTCATCAGCAAATTTTCTTCCTTAGCATACAACTATGCATAAAATGTTAGTTTATCAGTTTGTTTGGATCTGTCCCATAGTGTTTTAAATCACCTCTTGATACCATGCATGCTTTTCTGGCACACCATTCAGGGTAATTACACTGTTTTGATTGGTATGTGTACAGTATATAAGCTTATTTCAAATGCCTTGGATCAAATTTTTTAAACTATTTTATGCTCATTTGCATTTCTCCACTGAATCGATATTTTGAGACGAATGGAGATGTTTAACAAAAAAAGCCAAAATTGATTCAATCGAATTGAGAGAATGTGATTATTACATTACATTATTGGTGGGCAGTCTTTATGGGATGAGACCTACAATGATCCTGATCTAGGGCTGGAAATTAAGGAACCATTAAGATAAAGCAAATGTTGAATTTGAGTTATGTCATCAATGGACCTCTTGTAAATATGTCATACAGATCATTAGCCTGGATTTAATATCATTAAACATATCTGATGCACCCTTGTTTTCCACTCTTAATCCATATAGTTAATGTTGTATTGCCTTTTTCATTAATTGCAGCTTTAAACTAAATGCCCCATTGTGGCTTTTTAGCCAATCAAGCATGCTTCTAGCTTGCTGTCAAACACAATACTCCCTTATACAAGGTTTTTGAGTGTACGTGAGGAATATGTAAGAAAGAATGATACTTGAGTCAGTAATCTTCACCTTACATTTTTATTAAGAGACAATTCAATTCATGTAACATTATTGCAAAGTGTTAGCGACTTTTTTGCTTTCTTTTATTACAACAATAAAGCACGTAACACGTCATAGCTAACACTAATGGCTCATAGCTGTTTCGACAATCTGAAGCCGAGCCAACACGCACCATTCACATAAAATGAGTACATTTTAGCATATTATCACTAACTGGCAACCGAGCGAACTTCAGCCGAATAACTCTCAAACTTTCACTCAGTAGGCTAGATAGCATTGCTTTTGAAATTCAGAAGGTTCCATTAATTACGAGCGACTGTTTCATTTCAGTGTGGCTTTACCTGCACGCTGCTCTTTCTGTTTTTTCCCCCTTCGTCTTGTAAGCGCATGCGCACTTGCGAACTTCCTGTAATCACGAATGAGGCCGATCACGATTGAGGCCGATCACGAATGAGGCCAGGTCTGCGGGTCTGCAGATGGACCCTTCTCGCATATTAAGCTGGACAGAGCTGTGGGAAACTCACAGTTAGCACTCATTGGCTAGTAGCACTGTCAATCACAGGAGTGCCTGCATATTTCCGGTACGATGCAGTGCTTTTGGTTTTAACAGTCCGCCGGGAAACACGTTAAGTTCTTCTAACTAATCGGTAGCTTGTGAATGCTGCGAATCCAGGCACGTCACTAGGATGCAAAGACATGGGGGGCTTAGCCCCAAGGGAAGGGCAAGAGATGCGAGCGCAAATTGTTTTGGTATATACTGTATTAGAACTACAGTACACGATATGTCAACAACCAGTGAAGAAGCCAAGATGGCAACAAGTAAAAAGCAACAGACATATTCTCTTCTTCCATTTCTCTTTTGTTGTACAATAGCGTTATGAGGGACAGTTTTCACTGACATTAACTGACTCTAAACAATAACATTCTATGGGGACTGATATTATTGTTTCGAAATACTAGAGAGATATAACGACGCTGAAGTTGGCTCCCGATTCGCAGCTCCCGATTCGGAATTGCCGGTCCACCTTAAATCGGTCGCGAAAAGCGATTGTATGCTTTCACGGTCATCCTTCCGCTTTTTTTCTCCGCTAAATCTAATTGGCTCAACATAATGATAGCCTAGTTGTGTGTGTGTATACATATATATATATATTTTTTATTTTTTTATTTTATTTTTTTATTTATTTATTTATTTTGGATACTGCACCGTTTTGAAATAATCGCACTCCAAACTTTCTATGTAATCCAATGTAAATCGACTGAAAAAGGTGACATTTTGAATAGGATTTTCTTGCCAATTTTAGAACGTCTCAAACTTTTGACACTTGGGTATGAGAGAAGAGGTCCTCCTCTATATCTGACCCGAGTTGGGTGAAATATTACTGTAGCATTTTGAAATAATCCCACTTCAAACTTTCTATGTAATCCAATGTAAATCGACTGAAAAAGGTGACATTTTGAATAGGATTTTCTTGCCAATTTTAGAACGTCTCAAACTTTTGACACTTGGGTATGAGAGAAGAGGTCCTCCTCTATATCCGACCCGAGTTGGGTGAAATATTACTGTAGCATTTTGAAATAATCCCACTTCAAACTTTCTATGTAATCCAATGTAAAACGACTGAAAAAGGTGAAATTTTGAATAGGATTTTCTTGCCAATTTTAGAACGTCTCAAACTTTTGACACTGGGTATGAGAGAAGAGGTCCTCCACTATATCTGACCCGAGTTGGGTGAAATATTACTGTAGCATTTTGAAATAATCCCACTTCAAACTTTCTATGTAATCCAATGTAAAACGACTGAAAAAGGTGACATTTTGAATAGGATTTTCTTGCCAATTTTAGAACGTCTCAAACTTTTGACACTGGGGTATGAGAGAAGAGGTCCTCCACTATATCTGACCCGAGTTGGGTGAAATATTACTGTAGCATTTTGAAATAATCCCACTTCAAACTTTCTATGTAATCCAATGTAAAACGACTGAAAAAGGTGAAATTTTGAATAGGATTTTCTTGCCAATTTTAGAACGTCTCAAACTTTTGACACTGGGGTATGAGAGAAGAGGTCCTCCACTATATCTGACCCGAGTTGGGTGAAATATTACTGTAGCATTTTGAAATAATTCCACTTCAAACTTTCTATGTAATCCAATGTAAATCGACTGAAAAAGGTGACATTTTGAATAGGATTTTCTTGCCAATTTTAGAACGTCTCAAACTTTTGACACTTGGGTATGAGAGAAGAGGTCCTCCTCTATATCTGACCCGAGTTGGATGAAATATTACTGTAGCATTTTGAAATAATCCCACTTCAAACTTTCTATGTAATCCAATGTAAAACGACTGAAAAAGGTGACATTTTGAATAGGATTTTCTTGCCAATTTTAGAACGTCTCAAACTTTTGACACTTGGGTCTGAGAGAAGAGGTCCTCCTCTATATCTGACCCGAGTTGGGTGAAATATTACTGTAGCATTTTGAAATAATCCCACTTCAAACTTTCTATGTAATCCAATGTAAAACGACAGAAAAAGGTGAAATTTTGAATAGGATTTTCTTGCCAATTTTAGAACGTCTCAAACTTTTGACACTGGGGTATGAGAGAAGAGGTCCTCCACTATATCTGACCCGAGTTGGGTGAAATATTACTGTAGCATTTTGAAATAATTCCTCTTCAAACTTTCTATGTAATTTTTTGTAAATCTACTGAAAAAGGTGAAATTTTGGATAGGAATTTCTTTCCTATTTTAGAAGGTGTCAAACTTTTGACACTTGGATATGACAGATCAACGAGGTTCTATTTCATATCGGTCAACACGCCACACTATGGGGCATCCTCGCTGAGAAGAAGAGCTGCTGGGAAACTGAATAGCAAATTAACCACCACTACAGGCGGAACCACGTCACGCCATAAATATGGCGCTTGTACCCCGCCCGGCCTCTTTTGCCGACTTGAGGGCACTTGCCATCCTGAGGGTGCAAGGTTCCCCGCCTGACCACGATATTGGTCACAGAATACCAAATAACATTGGGCGCGGTATGTAGTGGGGTACCAGGACCGCAGGTCATTGCATTAGTGCGAATCCTGTAAAAAACAAAATGCACTATTGGCTGCTGTTCTTACCAGAAGAGCAATCTCAAGTGGGAAACGTGGAAAATAACCACCGGGTAATAGAAACCCTAAATCATCACAAAATTACATACAAGGTTGCTCCGCTGCCCTGAGGACAGAGGAGGCAACTGATGCCGATGATGCTACATCCAGGTGATAAAACCTGTTGAAAGTGAGTGATGAGGCCCAGCCCGCTGCTGCGCAAATGTCAGCAATTGTGGTGCCACGTAGTAAGGCCCAGGAGGTAGCTACGCCCCGAGTGGAGTGAGCTACCACGCCTGTGGGAGGGGATGTGTCAGAACTGCTGTACGCCATGGAACCATCTCTATGATCCAGAGGGCCGCGCGCTGTACAATAGGGCAAAGCCCTTCATAGCCCCTCCAAAACAATAAAAGGATTTTTGGTCTTCCTCACTGCACTTGTGCAGGAGATATAAGACCGTAGAGCCCGGGCGGGGCACAGTGAGTGCAGCCTGGCTTCTTCAGGGGTCTCGTGGGGAGGATGGTGAAACGGCTCCAACACCATAGACAGAGATGTACGACCGCGAGAGGGCCTTAGGCTGAAACACAAGGTTAAGAAGCAGAAAGACCGATGAGCTACTGTCACCCAACCGCATACAGGAGGGTTTTACTGACAGTGCATGCAGCTCGCTCACACGCCTTGCGGAGGCGATAGCGAGCAGGAATGCAGTCTTCAAGGTTAGACTGAGTCCATCCAGCTCGAAGGGCGGCTCAGTGAGTGGATTCAAAGCCAGTTGTAAGTCCCACGAAGGGACTAAGTTAGACCTGGGTGGGCAAAGCCACCTGGCTCCTCAGGGAAACTGGCTGGCGAGAGGGTGAGATCTCACCATCAGGCCCTCAATACGCTCATGGCTGTCAAATATGGCTGCCAGATAACACCTTAGCGTGGACTCCACTAGCCCCTCTTTGAAGAGGGACTGGAGGAATGCCAAAACGACTGAACTGTCATAATTGGGTAAACCCATTATTGTGGTACCAGCAGCTAACATCTGCCCACTTCCCAGCGTAGAGCACCCTCGTAGATGGGGCTTTGATGCCTGAAATGTTTCCAGTACTGCTGGCCCCAGGCCCTGTGGCCACTCCCATCTAGGGGCCAAGCAGGTCATACAACTGTGGATTTGGTTGCCATAGCAGGCCTGCGGCAGCAAATCCGCTCTGGTCGGGAGGCGCGAAGGGGTGCCCACTAGCAACTCCCTAAATTAACTGCACTGTCTGGGTGCAGGCACCATTTCCCCGCTCTCAGGCCACCCCTGGACAGCCTATCGGCTTCCACATTGATTGTGCCCAGTACATGTACTGCCTTCGGGGACATACCCTAGGCCTGTGCCCACAGCAGGAGTTGACATGCTTTGCATGTCGAGTTGGAGACCAAAGCCCACCCTGTTGGTTGAGGTAGGAAACCACAGTGGAATTGTCTGTCCGGACAAGAACCTGTCTGTGTCGAACCACTGGGTGGAATGGGTCAATGCCTGATGCACTGCCTCCGTTTCTTGCCGGTTGATGTGCTTCCCGACCCATGAGTGGCTCCACAACCCTTGTAGGGAATGACCCTCTCCGACCGCTCCCAGCCAGTCTTGGAGGCGTCCGTGGTGGTCGTCACCCTAGGTAACACACTGGGTAAATAGGGAGGAGTCGCTGCCTGTCCTTGTGCGGGCTTACTCCCTGTGCTGCCGCCCAACGCTGTAATGGACACGTATGCAGCAGCCCAAGTGGCACCACCTGGGCCGCTGAAGCCATCAAGTCAAGCAACCTCTGGTTAATGTTTACTGTCACCTGCTGCGCTGCAGCAAAGTGGGACAGACTGTCCATCAAAAACATGCTGCCTCTCTGGGTCAGAGGGGCCTGCATGGACATTGAGACCAAAACCGGGCCCAGGAAAACCCTCTCTCTGGAGGGGGTGAGGTGGCTCTTTTCCCCTGTTCAGGGTCAGGCCCAAGCTAGCTAACTGGGCCAGTACTGACCTTGTATCCCTTCTGGCTTGCTCCTCTGAAGGATCGCAGATTAGCCAGTCGTCCAGGTAGTTCGCAATGCGAATCCCTTAGTGACAGAGTGGGATCAGCGTGTCTCCTTGCACTTCATAGAAAGTGTGTGGGGCCAGGGCTAGGCCGAAGGAGAGGACCAAATGATCGTACCCTTTGCCTTGGAAGGAAAAGCGGAGGTACTTCCGGTGATCCCGGTGTATGGGGATATGGAAGTATACATCCGGCAGGGACACAGATGTGAACCAATCGCTGTCTCCCAACAGTAGGGGGAGACTGGAACGGCGGAGCATGTGGAAGAGCAGGCGCTTTAGGAAGCAGTTGAGCCCTCTCCGGCCGCGTGTGAACTGGAGCTTGTACCCCGACTCCAAGGTGCTGAGCACTGAAGGACATCGGGTACGTGGGCGCCATAGCAAGGTTACTGGGGGTAGCGGAGGACATATCCTGTGGAAATCCCTCCAACACACCACAGGCAGCGTAGTGTCGGCTAGCTAAGCCAACCAAGCAGAGGCCTAGTAGGCTGGCACAGGTGGCTAGCAGTAGGCCCGAATCAGTAGCACTGAAGGGCCGCCAGAGACCGCTAAAACCTCAGGTAGCGTGTGTCCACTGACACAGAGGCTACTTCCGGCTTGTCCCTTTTCCCTTTCTTAGTAACAACAAGGAGAAAGAAAATTCAATGCCTCAACAGGACAAAATACAATCAGAAGATATCGGCATAACCCGATCTACTTCTGCAAGGAAAACCGGCAGTGAACTGCCTAACAAAAGGTAACAACTCTACCAAGTAATGGTAGCCAAACAAACAGCAACAAACTGTGATTCCGCGTTGCTGGGGAGGGAAAGCCCCAGAAAGCATACTCCATTCAGGACGTAGCTCCGGGCAATAGGGAGAGGCAAGAAATTCTAAAGGGTACCATACAAACCAGTCTCAGCTCAAACTGAGAGAAAAAAAGGCCGGATGGCGTACAAGCGCCATATTTATGGCGTGACGTGGTTCCTCCCGTAGTGGTGGTTAATTTGCTATTCTCCTCCCATACCATGCCGTATTGAACAATATGAAATAGAACCTTCTTCCTCTCTCATATCCAAGTGTCAAAAGTTTGAGACGTTTTAAAATTGGCAAGAAATTCCGATTCAAAATGTCACCTTTTTCAGTCGTTTTACATTAAATTACATAGAAAGTTTGAAGTGGGATTATTTCAAAATGCTACAGTAATATTTCACCCAACTCGGGTCAGATATAGTGGAGGACCTCTTCTCTCATAACCAAGTGTCAAAAGTTTGAGACATTCTAAAATTGGCAAGAAAATCCTATTCAAAATATCACCTTTTTCAGTCGTTTTACATTGGATTACATAGAAAATTTGAAGTGGGATTATTTCAAAATGCTACAGTAATATTTCACCCAACTCGGGTCAGATATAGTGGAGGACCTCTTCTCTCATACCCCAGTGTCAAAAGTTTGAGACGTTCTAAAATTGGCAAGAAAATCCTATTCAAAATGTCACCTTTTTCAGTCGTTTTACATTGGATTACATAGAAAGTTTGAAGTGGGATTATTTCAAAATGCTACAGTAATATTTCACCCAACTCGGGTCAGATATAGTGGAGGACCTCTTCTCTCATACCCAAGTGTCAAAAGTTTGAGACGTTCTAAAATTGGCAAGAAAATCCTATTCAAAATTTCACCTTTTTCAGTAATTTACATTGGTGGACATAGGAAGTTTGGAGTGCGATTATTTCAAAACGGTGCAGTATCCAAAATAAATAAATAAATAAATAAATAAATATAAATAAATAAAAATATATATATGTATACACACACACAACTAGGCTATCATTATGTTGAGCCAATTAGATTTAGCGGAGAAAAAAAGCGGAAGGATGACCGTGAAAGCATACAATCGCTTTTCGCGACCGATTTAAGGTGGACCGGCAATTCCGAATCGGGAGCTGCGAATCGGGAGCCAACTTCAGCGTCGTAGAGATATATTCATGGCAAAGAATAGAGAGCTGTCGATAGAGTTAGCTAGCTAGCAATTTCTTGTATTTTTCTCGTTCACGATAGCGTAATCCACTTGTGTGTGTAGCTAGCGTTAGCATATGGTTATGGAAAAGCGCCTAATGTTCCATTTAAAAACTTTGCGTGTGTGTTCGCTGCACATATGGAGGTAACGTTAACTGCTTTTAATTTTAATGATGACTGGACCAAGTTAAACATTAACAAAACAAAAGCTTATGCATCAATTTGAAGCTGTTTGCTGACGTTGATTGTGGGATTTTAGCTACGTTAGCTAGCCAACTTGACAGTCAACAATAGCTTAATTTAGTGTTAACATCATAGCCTACTACAATATCCCCTTTCCTTTACCTCAAGTAAACCTAGCTAAAGTTAAGCATGTAACAATCGTTAACAACTACTTACAATTTCACTCTGTGCATCATTCACTTTGAATCTTCACATCACGGCTAAACTCCTTAGCCACTAACGTTATCCTGTCACAAGCCGTTGCCAATGCCGATCGTTACTTGGCAGAGCGAGAAGCAATGGAATGCTGCCTCCCCCAAGGTCCTCGTGCCCGCGATTTACATTGTGAAGTAGGCTACGACAGGCTAGTATTGGATGGGGAGACAACAACATACAAACCAGAACGATAATTTTAAGCCAATAATGGCAAATTATTTGGGGGGGCTTAAGAACATTTTAGGGTGGCTTCAGCCACCCTAAAATAGGCCTAACGACGTCCCTGTGGGAATCCATCAAGAACAATGAGTGTTTCGGACCAAGAGCTTAACGCTGGATTGAATAAAGTTTTAGAAGTTCACGACATTCCATCTCTGAAAGATATTCAAGAGTTTGTTTTGAGGCAGATAATTAATAAACGAGATATACTCGTATGTTTGCCGACACGATACGTGAAAAGCCTTATATTTCAAGCATGGCCGACCCTCTGCAAACACATACCAGGCTTCCCAACTAAACCTATTTTGTTAGTCGTCTGTCCCCTTACATCGATAATGGAAGATCAGGTTAAGTACCTGACAGGCAAAGGGTTGTCTGTGGCATGTGTTGGGGAGAGTGAGGCCACCGATGTTGAAATCGCAGCAGGGTGTTTGGATCACCCGAATTACTTGTGGGTACCAAGAAATGGAGAGACGTGCTACAAACAGAAGTTTATCTGGAACGCCTCATCGGAATGGCAGTTACATTACATTAGTCATTTAGCAGACGCTTTTATCCAAAGCGACATACAATAAGTGCATACAGAAACGTCATCGAAATCACTACAGAACAGACAAGACAAAGCACATCCTTCCCATAATGTAGCAGCTATCCAGTTGATGAAGTGCACACCGTAGAGCAATGGTAAGATATAATTTTCTTATTTCAACTACAATGGAACAGTCTCGAATATGTTACAATGTTTTAGTCAGCTAGCCAGCTAACGTTACTTGTTAGCCTAAATTGTAAATTACATGGCAAACGGATAAAACGACCGGTTCTGTGCTCTGCATGTAGGCTTGCTAGTGTGAACATTTGGTTTTAATATTAGTTTACAGTAATGTTTACAAAGATGTCTAAGAAGGTCCGGTCAGGTTCTGTATCTTTCTTCGGTGTGATAGACTGTTTTAATGGAGATCGCCGTGCCTGTTTAGTACATCACATTTGTTTCAGCCGGTCTGCTGTTCTTGTAGCGCTGTTTCTGAATCGACCGCCCTCTGTACTATGACCAGAAACATGTTTTTTATTGGAGGTGATGATAACAGCGAACCATGTGCTGTAAAGCTGCAGTTCCCTACGAATTAGTTTCCATTATATTCCTCAAATTATTGAACTTACTTGTTAAGAGGCTTTAACCTAATAGCCTATGTCTGCTAGAAAACTTAACTTTAGTTTGTTCGGCAATTTTGTGCTAGTTATTATGCCAGTCAATGGACTAGCTTCTCGTTAGACTTGCTATACAAATATCACTCTCTCAGACACACTCATGCATACGTCATGTGGTCCCAGTATGCTTTGCGCATAGGCTAACTGTAGCATTTAGCTTTCAGACTTTATAGAAACAAGGATTTCTTTACAGAAATGAGGATCTCAATTTAGAAATAAGGATTTCATTTTAGAAACAAGGATTTTGTTTTAGAAACGAGGATGTACATTTACACACATTAATTTATTTAGCAGACGCTTTTATCCAAAGCGACGTACAATAAGTGCATACAGATACGTCATCAAGATCAATACAGAACAGACAAGACAAAGCACATCCTTCCCATAATGTAGCAGCTATCCCTAGTAATGAACGTTGACTGTAGTTCACAGTAAGCTGTGGGTAAATCAGCTATACTACACTTCTATTCTAAATACTATTATAAACTATAACAAACAGACAGGAAAACACAGGGAACTAGTACCATGAGGTCCTAGGTCAGAATATCAGTTAAGGTGGAGTCTGAAGAGGTGTGTCTTCAGGCCTTGACGGAATGCAGGCAGGGTACAAGTAGAACGTAGGGGAATGGGAGGTTCATTCCACCACTGAGGAGCTAATGTGGAAAAGCTCCGCAGTCGGGACGAGCGAGAGCCGTTGACACGGAGGGGGGGAAGTGCGAGTCGCCCTGCTGTAGAAGAGCGAAGTGGTTGAGCAGGAACATAGTTCTGGATTAAGTCCTGCAGGTAGGCGGGGCCTGTCCTATTGGCTGCAGTGTAGGCCAGGGTCAGAACTTTGAACCTGATCCTGGCTGCAACTGGCAGCCAGTGGAGTGACCTCAGCAGGGGGGTTACATGGGAAAATGTCGGGAGGTTGAACCCAAGCCGGGCAGCTGCATTCTGGATCAGTTGAAGAGGCAGAACGGCGCAGGCCGGTAGGCTTGCGAGCAGGGAGTTGCAGTAGTCCAGGCATGAGGTGACCATCGTCTGGACAAGAAGCTGGGTGGAGTAGGTGGTCAGGTACGGTTGAATCCTCCTGATGTTGTACCGTGCCGTCGCCCTGATGTGCTCTTTGAAGTCCAGCCGGTCGTCCAGGACCACCCCCAGGTTCCTTGCAGAGCGGGAGGCAGCCACCACGGTCCTGTCAACGGTGATGGAGAGGTCATGTAGTGGGGAGGTCTTGTACGGCATGAAGAGGAGCTCTGTCTTGTCAAGGTTGAGCTTCAGGTGATGGGTAGCCATCCACTCAGAGATGTCAGTCAGACAAGCAGATATCCTCTCCTTAGCCTGTGGGGTAGAGGGAGGGAAAGAGAGGAAGAGTTGAGTATCATCAGCATAGCTATGGTATGAGAAGCCATGTGAATTAATTACTGAACCAAGAGACTTAGTATACATAGAGAACAGCAGAGGACCCAGTACAGATCCCTGCGGGACTCCTGTAGACAGGGGATGGGGAGCAGAGACGGAACCCTTCCAGGAGACTTGGTAGGATCTATCAGTGAGATACGATACAAACCAAGAGAGGGCAGTCCCAGAAATGCCCATCTCAGCGAGTGTGGAGATCAGGAGTTTGTGGTTGACCATGTCGAATGCCGCAGACAGGTCAAGGAGAATCAGAACAGAGGAGAGGGAGGAGTCTCTAGCAGTGGAAAGAAGGATTTCTAATTAGAAACAAGGATTTAATTTAGAAATAAGGATTTGTTTTAGAAATGAGGATTTATATTTAGAATTATGGATTTTATTTTAGAAACTAGGATTTATTTTTGGAAATAAGGATTTAGTTTTAGCAATAATTAGAAAGTTTTAGAAATAATTTAGAAATACGGATTTATGTTTACAAACAAGGATTTATATTAAGAAACAAGGATTTCCTTTTAGCAATGAGGATTTTGTTTTAGAAATGAGGATTTATATTTAGAAACAAGGATTTCTTTTAGAAATGAGGATTTATATTTAGAAACAAAGACTTCTTTTAGAAACAAGGATTGCTATTTAGAAATATGGATCTCATTTTAGAAACAAGGATTTCTTTTAAGAGGATTTATATTTAGAAACAAAGATTTCTTTTTATAAATGAGGATTTATATTTAGAAACAAAGATTGCTTTTTAGAAATGTGGATTGCACCTCTGGGCCACCGTACAATTCTAGTGCACATCCATTGCTATTCTGATCTGGCATCATATTTGGGGGGTCACCTCAAATCCAGATACATCCAAATAAATCAAATAATAATAAATATTTCACAAACAATTGTCACAATATGCTTCAGAGAAAACCCAGGCCTAAACCCCCACAAAACCCAGGCCTAAACCCCCACCTAATGCAACAGTGGCTAAGAAAAACTCCCTGGATGGCAGATAGGAAGAAACCTTTGGAGGAATCAGACTCAAGGGGGTAGCCTGTCCTCCTCTGATCCTTTTCACTTTAATTTCTCTGTGTTACATGCATGAGGATTTAAGTGTATTTAGCATTTTAGATAACTGTTTTGTAAGCTCCGGCCATCTTCCAGTGTACTATGTTCACAAATTACAGTTCTACTGTCCATAGTGTTGCTCTGATGGGACATTGAATACAAATGTTTATGTGAATTTAATAACTCACACAACTTCTGTAGTATCCATGATTCCAAGTGTCATAGACTGACAGCATGAGACTGAAGTCTCTGGGAAGAATGTGATACGCTGTAGGACTTTTCACATTAATTAGATATGACACAGAGCTGTGCATTGAAATATTCCCCAAAAAACAACTAATTCTCCACACCCTCCCATCCCAGGTTTTTAATCAAGTATAATTATGACTCACAAATCTAGAACTGTGAACAGCCTGTGCAAACAAGTCCTGGATTTACATTTTAGGTTTTTGTCCAAAACCAAGCTGTTATGATAGTCCTTTCTTAAGAAGTCAGTGCTAGGCTACATGTCATTCTTTTATTTAGTGAACAAATCAAATGATAGTTCTGTTAAGCTAATAATGAATTCAAAAATAATATATGGTATATTTCCCAAAAGCAGAGTCTTTGAACCATTTTCTGGAAATTATCATCAGTAAATGCAGTGCATTACTGCCCAGCATATTCATCTCACCTTATTCATCCTGTGTATTAAACAATTTGCAACAGATTGTCAGAGATTCAGTTACAGTCTAGAGGAAAGGGATTGCATCGCGACTATTAAAATCCTTTATAACAACGTACTGAAAATTGATGCAGAAATTATAGATAGAGTAAAAAAGAGTAAAATGTGAAACTGTGTAAATGAGAAAAGCATGGTCTAAATGAAAATCAGGGCTGTATCCAAATCAGCACCCTTCCATACTATTGAGTAGACTTGTTGAGTAGACAGGACGAGAAAGTAGTTAAGTAGGTGAAATTTTCTCTGAATGTAGTATATTTAAAATCCCTGCATGATATACTTACTTCCAGGGTTTCACTGAGTATATTTGGGAGCATACTTTTCAAGAAGTATGCAAACATGTTGGTCATATTAATATGACACGCAGCTTCGTTTTAAAAAATGGGGCTCACATTTTCCTTCAATAACAACAAAAACAACATGTGACATGGCCACGCAAGGCTGGGATGTCTTACGACACTTCCACAGTACGGTTGGAAAATAGTATGGAGCATATTTTTTGCATACGGCACATTGTGTACTAAACAGTACTCATTAAACAGCACACATCTGCCACTACAGTACACAGGAGACAGAACGCAGTAGATAGGGCTCTGATTCGGACACAGCCCAGAAGACATCAGACAGCCAGCCACTGTCTGAGCTGCACAGTTATTATGCTGGACAGTGTGCACAGTTGGTGCAGGCAGACTGCTTGCACCCAATATGAGTTGACTTTGCACAATCAGGTGGAAAGATACCCTAGAAGTTGAAGTCCTCCCTGCCTGGTTGTGTCCAAATCAATGCCCTTCTATGCTATTGAGCATGTTAGTTGAGTACACATGACTAGCATAATGTATACTGCTTACTGCATACTGTTTAATGACATCCAGTAAGCAATATACATTATGCTAGTACACGGGATGCAGTCGATAGGGCTCTGATTCGGACACAGGCACATTATGGCAATTAGCTTTCTCATTTCCTGTCTATCACCTAGAATCCTACCATTTTGCCAAAGTCTTGTGCACAGTCATGGCCATAGTCTTAGCTGGTGTGGAGCCATAACTGAAACTTGCAACCTGGCTTTATGAGAAGGTGTAACATTCAAGTACTGATTGAGCTTCCACCATTTGCTAGCAGAAAGGGACATTGTAGCTTGGAGAGAAATGGAATCCAGGACCCTGTCAAAAAGTATTGCATAAGATAGCAAAAAGAGATCTTAAGAACATAAATCTGCATTTAGTACTGTAAGAAATATCCATCTATACTTTACTTTGCCTTACTTTACTGGCATTTAGCAGGCGCTCTTAGCCAGAGAGACTTAAAATGCAAAGATAAGGGATTGAAGTGCAGTGAAGATGTCTTGGTTAGATGTCTTATCCCAAAGACAGGGTACATGCATTGCATACATACCGTGCATAACTGCTTTGAATGGCACCGGATATCTGCATATCTGCTCATGCATTGAGGAATACAGGGGGAGAGAGAAACCCTGTAGAAAAGCCTGAAAGGACTAATCGTTATGACACAACTGCACACAATCTCTCAATTTCTTAGCCTGATCAGGCACAAACATGCTAAACAAGGTATGATCTTCAGAACCAGCAAGTGTCAGATGTGAGTCTTAGATATTAATAAGATTTCCAGGCCACACTAAAGCCCTGCAGTGTAGCCAAGTTGTAATGAGTCAAAACTGGCAATGTATCATAAGAGAGATGATGTTAAAATATACCCCGTGTACTTAGTTAATCACTTTCCTGGAGGGGAGATATTACACCAGCGCGTACGTCAAATGTGTCTCTTTATTAAGCCCGTACCTGTAGAAACATGTTAACATGTTAAAGAACAGCCAAAACCGTGGGCACACTTGTGACCCTGGTGAGCTCTTTGTCTGAATCAGAGTATTATTTTTCAGATGTTTTTCATTGGCTCAGAATTTAATCCAAGGAAAACAAGGGGGACTATTAAAGTGGATTATTTCAGACAGCAATTTTAAAAAAGGCTGAAAAAATCAATGATTTCCTCTGGGGCTCCAAGGGGGATTTGTGATGAGTGATCTGAAGTGGCACCCTGCTGAGAGAACCTGAGAGCTCTGACTCCACTTTAAACCGCTCAGTCACAAACCTAATGTTCTACAAAAAAGCCTCTTATGAGATAATTACCAGGGATGAACAAACAGGAGCTAATAAGGACCAAAAAAAAAAAACATCACTTTTTTTAAAGGCCCATTCAGAGCTGGAGTTCAAAAACACGGGCGTGGAAACCTCTGAAAATACATTTTTATCTCTACATGACTGGATGGCGTGATGTGTGTGTGGTGTGGGAAGGGAGCTACATCTGATAGAAGCCACAACAGACCAAACTTTGTCATTACGGTCTAAATTGTTTGTTTTGCTTAGAACTTCAGAGCACGATCAATCTTCTGTCACTGAAGCTGTCTGTCACACGCACACACGTAGATGCAAACACACATACATGCATGTTTTGTGTATGGAATTTTAAAATCTGAAAATGAGGGTGTAGATACTACACTTCCAGTATGATCATGGATTGTACACACATGATGTAAAAAATACTGGTTTTACAGAATACATTGACCCAAACACCCTTTAGGACAGCTTTAGAACAAGTAGGCTTACAACATCAGTGGTGATCGCAGCTACAAACAGGTCTACATTCATTTAATCTCATACAGAAGCCAATGAGTAATTTCAAATGGCAACATGATTGATGGTGTCATCTGCTCAAATGTTTACTGTTTGTGAGTGATTCTATACTTTTATACAGATTTTTGATACTCATATGTTTAATATGCATCCAAAATGGATATTGATCATTTAAGTTGTCAGAAACAGAATATGTACTATTATTATGGGCTGTATTTTTATTAAGTCAGTTGTTATACAAGAAATACAGCCATCAAACTGGTAACATTTCCCACATGAAATAAAAATAATGCAATAAATAAAATTAAAAGTCCTGCATGTCTGTTGAGATGCACAAAGGCACTGAGCCTCCAGTGTAAAGCCATTAAACAGAATAAAAGCCGTGCAGCTGTCTAACAAGCATATTGCAGTGTGCTGTCTTCAGAGTGCTGATTGGAGATAAGCCATGTCCTCTAGAGAACAGAAAAACAGTTGTCATTTCCATCTCAGTAGAGAAAGGAGGCCAGCCCTGACCTTCCCAACATCAAACAAGCAGGGCCCCGGGTGAGCCTTGCCCTACAGTTATCCCAACTGAAAAAGAAAACGAAAAAAATCAGCAAAAAATAAAAACACCTCTTCATTTTCCATGGGAAAAGAAACCCGAAACCACCGTTTGGGCAGTACCTGCCTTTAGCACGCCCAAAACCAAGCCACAATAATGAGGAGGGACAATGAAGTGCACATGGCAACGTGAGGTAGCCCTATGGAAAGTGACACAGTGCTGTGGTATCTGGAGCACCTGCTTCTTCCAAGCAGGGGGGGGAGCTCATATTCCGGGAAAAGGGTGGTGCTGTTCTATCGGAACCATTTCTAAAATGAACAGCCCCATGAGAGCGTTCTGCAGCCAAATGCTGTACAGCTAAAGCGCCAATGTTTGACTTCATGATTGATGACATATGATAGCCCATGATTTTTACCTTGTGTGTCTGGACCAGAATACTAATATACTGTACCTATGTATTTCCGCCCGACACAGTAAAATGTTCGGTGTTAAATCAATTCTTACAGAGTACACGCGGTTCCAATTGGACTCATATGTACTCTGTTCGAGTTGAATTAACACTGGACATTTTACAGTATACAGGGGTAGGGCATGGCCAAGCATCACCAGGAAAACGTATCCAAGCTGGGAAATTAAGTAGCGGGGAGATTTAAAATAGAAACAATGGGGTGCCATGTAAAAGCATATTTGAAAAATCCATCAGGTCTCTTGTATAGGTGACCTCTATACTGCAATATTCAGCGACGCTGACATGCAGTGGCAAAGCTTAAAAAACAGCAGCCACTATCACCACTACAGAGAACACAGAGATACCACACACTTCATGAAAGGGAATGGATTCGATCAACATCCGTCATTTTAACTTATCGTACTGTACAAATACATGCAAGTGTTGTTTTTTCTTCAAAACCACGAGTTTGACGAGTGATCTCGCAAAAGCTGTATTTGTCAAGAAAAGAACCACAAGTGACAAATTTCGGGTGGAAAAAGTGATGAGAGGATGACATTTCTCGAAGAAGAAGAAGAAGAGAAGTCTCAGCTTTGTCTTTGCCCCGCAGTTGCCATTTTGTATGCTGTAGGTGAGGTGGAGCAGGTCACGACCCGCACTCTCTGTGAGGTTCACTGAGCTGAGGACGCGTGGTGCAGCGCGGGTGGCACCGTACAGTGACTGACTGACGTCATGCAACCCCACAAGATCCACCAATTCACCTACGTAGGGCACGCCCACGTTAAAGGCCGGCTTCTCCCGCAGTAGATCGAAGGTCTTCCTGACAATAACCTCAGAGAATCGACCCACTTGGATAGATTAAAAGCTCAGAACATTAAAGGGTTACCACCTGTGCCTGGGTCCCCATCGGGGTTTTTCTCTGACCTGAAAGAGACCGCAGGAATCCCACTTTCCGTCAGTCTGCCACCTGTTTCCTTATATGTCCCATAAGTCTTTTCAAACCCGTCTCGGTGCTCTGAGTGTACTGGTTTCAGATGGAAGTAAATTCAGACAAATGGGCGCTGCGTTATGACTCTGCTGTAACTATGACGCCGAGCCCTATTTTCAACCATGAAACTGGATTTCTGCTTGGTTATTTGTTCTTCCAGTCCTATAAACATGAATAGGATGAGAGAGTTAGATTTTTTTTTCTTTCTGCTATATTCAAAGGATTTATGTTTTTTTTCTGCTGGTGTTTCAGTGCCTTTTGAGGGATGCAACAAAAATGTGAACCTCGTTTTCCACTGCATCAGAAAAAAAATGTCTTGGTTTTGCGGTATTAAAATGGTGAGGAATATGTCGTTCTACACACTGAAAATCAAAGCATTTTGTGCGGCAATGCGGTTTCTGTCAAGTTCGCCTTAAAATCAGAAAGCATTCAGACTGTCAGAAACACCCATTCCAACCACACTGAAATTCTATGCACAAGAGCCTCATTAGTGAACATTCCAGCTTCAGACAAACCCATTATTGACTTCTTTTCAATTAAGAAAAAAAAAAAGAACTCCAGTTTTTTCAGTAATCTCTCACTGGAGCTGATTAAAATAATTATTCACTATTGAAAAGGTTAAAAGCCTTGGGAGGAAGTTGTTCTGATATAAATGCAATACCATGTGTACCATCTGCTTTGGGCCCCTTTCATCAAGGGCTTTCTGACAGTCATACGGGAAAATCAATATGAATGCAGAAAACAACTTTACCATAAAGACATGGTCATATCTTATTACTGTTAAAAAGGAACAACAACAGGCCCTGGTTTTATATAAGATGCAGTTAGGTACTAATGTTTTCTTCATAGGCTAGCTACCTAAGGGATTGGGTGAATTTATTATTGCTGGTAATTTTATGATTCGAATGAACATATTAGGAGAAAAGAAAGCAGTAGAGCTGTTATGCCAACAGTATCAATGCTACAAGTGACCATGACTTACCATAGGTGACGACTCAATAGTAAAAACTTAATGAGCTTTGAAAACATTTCAATGTGAAAATATATACATTTTATGGTAGGATAATATTATTAAGCAGGAGTAGCTACCCTGGAGCTACAGGACCAGTTTTCTGAATACTAGAGTTTATGATTTCAAGATTCTGCATAACGGAAATCATTGCCTGCCCTTTAATGCATGGCAACATTTTGCCCTCACTCGGAAAAAAAAATTTGAGGGCAATATAAATTTTTAAATATTCTTTTCCCTCTAGGCTAATGCTTTCATCTCTTGTTCTTGCCAAACACTCATATGTGACACTTAAGGTCTATTTAACTAGAATCACGTAATAAAAAAACCACGCGTCTGGCTCATCTCCGGTATGACTACATCACGGTAAGGATGAGCAACACCGATTATTCAAATGCTTCAATGGGTCAATGCTGCCGTTTGATTAAAGTTGATCAAATCGAGTGCAGCATATTGCCAGCAGGAAATAAAGGGAGCTGCTATTAAGCCAAGTCATGCTCAGTGTTATGTTATATTTAACTGTATGTGTCAAGAGGGGGAAATACATCAAAGAGGACTTTCTGCTGTGGGATTTTCAGCAGAAAAAAAAGCAAAACTGTCATCACATTTATATGAGAAGGGGAGTTATTTTCCCCCATCTTGAAGCTCAAGTGGGTCACGATCAATAAATTCAACAAAATATGCGTTATACATTTATCTTAAATATAGAGCAAGACCGTTTTATCACATCTCTTTCTGATTTGATCCAACTAGTGTTAAATTGTTTTTGCAAGTGCTTGTTTGCTATAATAATAGACTTGCATTTATGTGTTTTCACAAAGACAAAAATCATGTTGAAGTATCACTCTCTTAATAGTTTTTTCTCACATTTGTACATATATTTTCTGAGAAAACTTTCTTGTGGGTCCTGTTCCCCCCCCCCCATGCTTGACTTGTGGTAAATGTTAAAAAGAAAGATCAGGTGAAGCGATCAAAGACTGGGCCTAAAGAAGAATCACTTACAAGTGGGAAGTCTTTGCTGTATGTCATCAAAGGTAAGCGGAGGTCTTTTTGCCCCAGTGCCTGAAGGGAACCTAACACTTACTGTACTTGTGACAGGGGGGACGGGGATGTAAAAGAAATAACTCAGGGTTTTGATCTTGCGGGGAAAATGTAAAAAAAAAAAACACAATGCAGCAAACCTGCGCCATATTTATTTCTCTGCCCCTTTCCTGGCAAGGCCTTACTGCTGATACACCCCCCCACCTCCAACACCTCCTTTTATCTGCTATTAGCTAACAATACCGAGTAACTTCAAAGGGTGTCTGTTAAACACACTTTCTTCCGCTTACCCAAACTGTTTATTGTATCTGTGAGAATACATCAGACCACTTCAAGGCATTGTGCTCCGCTAACCCATTTCTGTTGGCTGGTGTGTTTCGTAGTGGGTTTTTTCGGTTTTGTGTCAGTCCTTTCTCAACAAAACCCATAATCTGAAAGTGATCTGCATCCTTTTCCCAGCAGAGCATTGCAAGTTTACACAGACCTCATTATTTCGGCTGCCAGCCCTGCGTACCTTACTGCTAGCATGCTATTAACACAGGTGAAGAGGCATTGTATTTGTTTTTTTATTCTGATTTTTAAAATTTTCTATTTTCTTTCATGGATTAAAAAAAAAAAACTCTTAGTCAAAGACCGTGGTTACTCTGTGGCTTATATATATACAAATGCAAGCAAAGCGTTCAAATTCAATAAATCTCAAAACTCAACATAAATAAAAGGAATACAGAAAAAAGAGAAAGAACATTAATTGTGGTAGTGATCTAATCCCCTCCAAAGAGTCCAGATGTATTCTCAAACACAATCCATATGATGCTTGGATGGACTGAGCTCTTTTATCTGTCTGTGCATTTGGTTCGGTACCCGTATCTTTGGGCCAGTTAGATGTGGACCAGATGGGATGTCAGTGTGCCATGGAAGTGCAGAGAAATAATGACTAATCATTTGTGTGTGTGCGCCTGCCGACATATCTGTGTGTGTGTGTGTGTGTGTGTGTGTGTGTGTGTGTGTGTGTGTGTGTGTGCGTGCATGCATGTGCAAGTGGGATGGGTGGGAGGCATGGTTTTGCATGTATATTTGTCTGTGTGTGTGTGTGTGTGTGTGTGTGTGTGTGTGTGTGTGTGTGTGTGTGTGGGCATATGTGTTCTTTCATGCATGTGCGTATCCATAAGTATATGCTTGAGGGGTGTTTAAATTCTGCTTTATTTAATTTTTAAAAATCACTTAATTTAATGTTTTTTTTTCTTGCCTTATGAAATAATGCTGTTTACCCTTTGCATGTCAAAACAGGCTGTAGCTACTTTCATTCTAATATGTCGGTTGACTATAACTAACGACTCACTCAAAATTGTTTGTTCAAAAATAAAATAACAACAGTAACACTAACCTCAAGATCTCATCTGATAAATTTCTGTCAACGTCTCCCCAAAATATCCCTAGAGTCATAAAAAAATGTATGAATGATTTATACATTGTCTACCTTCAAAAGTGGTATGACAGGACAGATTAAAGGCAAACTATGCATAACTTCTTCTTGGAACAATGAATATTTCTGGACCTTTTTCTCTGAGATATGGTATCACTGGTCGGAAGGTCGTTCTAACTCCAAATATTCTTTAGATTGCTTTTAAACCAGCTCTGTTCTGTTTATACTTAGGCATGTTTTTGTAAATATTTTATACAGCTTTGGAAACATGATCCATGTATCTTGTGACTGCATAACAGCAACCAGATGTCCTTTGAAGTCCAGTGATCCCACTTTGTAGCTGACAACAAATAACATGCACTTTTATTACACGGTAAACATCTGATGCTTTCACATTTTTTTTTACTATAATCCTTTCAAGTTTTTACTTCTGGTAAACTTTGTGCTCTCACTCTAATCCCAGACGAAAAGGGCTTGGTTACCGCTTGAAAGCTGAATTTTGAAATAGCCATAACCACATCTGAGAGACATACAGAAAATTAACAAGACACCGACTTGGGGCAAAAAAAAAAAAAAAAAAACAAGCTCATTGTTCAATGCTGAGAGACAGAAGTATAATCCTGAAGCATTAGTCATCCGGAGGCAATGACTGTATCTCCAAAGCAACTTTTTTGAAGGGTGGAAAAAAACATCACGCTGCCCAAATGTGGCTGTCGTCACAGAGCATGGTACACCCCCTCCACGGGGCTTGCTTAATACTTAGCTACTTTCAGTTGTAGGCTGATTTACATTTTTATTTTTTTAATAAGCAAAGACGCGGAGAGCCATTCAAATTGTTTTCAATGTGCGATGACAGCAGGAGCTACATTTCAAAAGGTGCCACGGTGGACCAAACACTTTTCTCGTGTTTGAAGCAAAGCCATCAGCCTGGTGCAGTCAGAGCAAAATCCCATCCAGGAACTCCAGAACAATGCCACCACCGCTTAAGGCCACACACAGCTGCATCCTCTCAACAAAGACTGCACAGAAGCATATTTATGCGTTCATTTAAAGAAGGATGACATAAATAATTCCAGCCTCTCTCCAATGTCAGCCCTCATTTATATCAGAATTGTTTTTATTAATGCAAATATCAGTCACCCAACGCCGCTGTGAATATTCAAAAGGTTATATCTGAAAGAGCAGGCACTCTGGCATAACATTGTAAGGGGGGTGTGACGTGTGAGGTTGGAGGAACCAAACGCAGCAAGGGGATTCATTAAGCTTAATTAAAAGCCACTGAGACGGAGAGACCCCGTGTATAACCGGGCGACGTCACACAAGAGCAACACATCTCGAGCTCGGAAAACACACCGAGCTAAAAAAACACTGAATACACAAACGTATACAAACTGAAAAAACAAGATGCAAAAGTGGAATGATAACGAGAAGGGATAGGAACAGAGATCTAACGTTCCAAGGCTACTTTAATAAACTCGCAGTCACATGCACATACGTATGTCAACAAAATCGCCCAAAACTCTCTATGAGGAGAAGACATGTACCGAAGGACGAACAGAACTATAGTTCCAAACAAAATCGCCAAAGCTCCATGTACGGAGACAGGTACCGAAGGACGAACAGGACAGCTGCACCGGACATTTACCGGCTATATGACTAACCCAAGATTAGTAGAAAATAAACGCCCCGCCTCTCAGTAAAAAGGAATGTAACGAGAAGGCGACAGAAACAGAGATCCAACGTTCCATGGCTACTTCCATAAGCTCGCAGTCACACGCAGAAAACATAAAGGGGGTAAACGCCCGATCTCCCAGGAGAGAGAAACATTTTACAGGCGAGCCGATGGTAAACCGCCGTCCCATACCTTTACTAGCAAAATGACTAAAGCAAGCTTAGTAGAAAATACACGCCCTAGCCTGTAACAAGGAGAATGTAACAAGGAGGTGAAAGGAACAGACAGCTAACGTTCCAAGGCTACTTTCAGAGACTCGCAGTCACACGCAAACATGTCCACAATATCGCCCAGTCTCCCTATAGGAAGACATGTACCGAAGGACGAAACAGAACTACAGTTCCGAACAAAATCGCCAAAGCTCCATATACGGAGACTGGTACCGAAAAGGACGAACAGGACAGCTGCACCGGACATTTACCGGCTAAAAGACTAATGCAAGCTTAATAGAAAATAACACGCCCTGCCTCTCAGTATAATAAAAAACCCTGACTCACAACAAAGGGGAAACGTAGTCCACGAGAAGGAGACAAAACAGGGAAACAAACGTACCGAAGCTACTAACCGGCTCACTGTAACACGCAAATGAGTAGAAGCTAAAACGCCTGGTTTCTCAGTAAGAAAACCAAACAAGGCACATAGAACAAAGAACTGCTGCCCTATACTTCTACGAGCTAAGTAACTAAGTAAAAGCTAAAACGCCCGATCTCCCAGGAGAGAGAAACATTTTACAGGCGAATAGAGCAGAGATCTGCGGTCCCATACCTCTACGAGCTAAGTAACTAAAGAGCCAGCAATAATAAACGCCCTGCCTCAGTAATGAGGCATTAGAATAGGCGAGTAGAATAAATGGTACAAATAAAACACACACCCAACAGTGCGAAATAAAGTAAAATAACGCAAACAATATCGAAGCCCAGAACGGAGGAAAACGTGGGCTTAAATAACTCCCAGGTAACCACGCACAGGTGTGGATGCCAGAAGCTCCGCAATCAAGACGGGGTGGAGCAAACATCCACTAAAAGGGCAGCGCCCTCGCGTGCCTACCGAGGAAACCGACCGCATGGGAAAAAGGCGTCAAAACCATGACAAACATAGAGATGACAGCAAAGGGATTCACAGAGAGACAAATATAAAGAGGGTCTACAAGACAGAACTGTTAATGACAGCCTACTTGTTCAGTGTTACAGTATCTTTCCTGACTCTAGAAGCTTGAGGAGTCAAAAGAGGTTACATGAAATACTGTATATAAAAAATATAGATTGTGGGAAATTGCTTTGTAATAGACTGCAATCCTGTCCAGAGGGCTTAGTTTTCATATACCTTTCAAACCGATGGCTGATTTTTGCAGTTAAAGAACAGTCACAGTCAAGGGCTTCTTCCGCCCCACCTCTGCTGTTGCTGCGTCAATTTTTCCCTTCGGTGTATGCACCCGGCTTGCTACAATTTCTGTCATGTTGCTTGGCGGTTTCTACGCTACTGGAGTAGGAACACATCAGAGGCCTTGCAAGCCAACCCACAGTTCCGTCATGAAATTGTGTGCACTGTGGTATGGAAAACAATGTGACAATCGCGGCTGTTGTAAGCGAACTGTGCCAAGCAGGCACCAGTCTGAGACCCATGTCAGCCCACAAAAAACCTCAAATCCCATGAGCCACCTGGCTCATACTGGTCTCCTGTACCATCATGGCTCAGTCATAGACGCACATTTTAATCAGCCACTAGAAAGCCTCGCAGGCCAGATGTTGTGCAAAGATGCAAAGAGTGGAAGGACACCACTCCTGCTTCGCTCCGACACAAAAATTCAGGAATGAGTTTCTTGCGAGGATAAACACAGACTCGCCATTGTCACTGAATTTGATCAGGAAAGAATCAAAAGAAAATGAAAAAGCAACAAAAACCTTTAAACTAAATGTGAGTGATAAACAACCGTTGGTGAAAAGGTATCCCGCATAGCCCGGAGATCTTTATCCCCGTCAAAGACATTCACCTATGTTATCTGCGAGCATTTCCATAGCAAGAAACAACCATTTTCCCACCAAATACAGCATTTTAATCTACCCCCCTGCAGAAACCACACTAATTAATGTGTTGACAGCTTTGCTTTGAAGACAGTGCTGTATGATATTTCTAAATAAACTAGTGCTTATTTTCTTTAGTAAGATTAACATTTGTGAGGAAATGCTTCCATCTGACTCATATGCACTGAACCTTTAAACAAAAGGACGAAACAGTGCTGACTGTAATAACATTAGCAGTTGCTCATGCACATGAACAGATAGATTATCATATACTGGGGTAATGAGGTGTGAAAACATAGGGTCTCTTCAAGGGTTATAAAATATGGGGAAAATGTGAAAAAAGGCCTCACAGTTTTCACAGATTTTGGAAGGTTAATGATACTTTTTTTAAAAGTCTTTGTACACCAAATTCCATCAATTGTACATAAATTTTTGCATGTAATTAACATGTCCTGTTAAAGCACTCTGTGCATTTAGGCGATTTCTGGGCTATGTCCTCTAAGGTTATATCCTCAGACAGTCCTCAGCATGTGGTTTTGCATTCATCGGGATGGATAACAATGGGATGTCCAGAGTGTTCACATATATTTACAGAAACACATTCCTTGTCACACTGGCCTGGGCCTTCAGCATGCATTGTGATGCCCTGCACATCTCCTGTATGCTACAGGCAGGAAAGAGCCGCACAAAGCCACAGCGGGACCTCAGACGCACCATGCACCATGAAGAGTGGCATCTCTATGCCATCGGATACCAAGTGTGTATTCCAGCATCGTTTAGCAGCAGCATTTCAAGTGCAGAACTTCAAGCCTTTGGCGATCAACCAGACGATAACTCTAGTATGGAGAAAATGGAGGACTGGGGTGGATAGGGGAAAGGGGAAGAATAGAGTGGCAAAATAAATCATGGTAGGGCTTATCAAAATGGAACCAAAGACACTCCAGACAGAGATTAGAGACAGGCAACATCACATACATTAACTGAGACATTAAGGTTAAGTAAATATCTCCCGGCCAAGTGCCGAGATGTTATCACAATCAAACACTTTCTTGCGCCTCCGAATGTGTCTTTGACATACAAATCATGCAGGTGTCTGCCATGCTTCATGCACAGAGGGTAAAATCTGATCTTCAGCAGAATTTCACAACAAACCAACAAAACCTATTGCTATAAAGCGATGAAAGTCATGGAGCTGTTGTGTCACACAGAGCGGGAAAGCAGACAAAGTTACCCATGAAGATCTTAGTTTTACTCATAATATAAAGATCTCAGTTTTTTTCCGACACCTTACAAGGTTCGCAATTGACATTCTTCTGATATTAAATCCACCTCATTACAAAAACCTGGAGAAGTAAAACAGTATTTTCATAATAATTTTTTTTTTTGCAGAACAATTGATTATGGCTAATTTTAATACACAGCAAGAATGTCAAGTCCTCAGTGTGTATACATGAGCATAGATGCAGTCTATTCATATTAAATGAACTCATGCTATATGGATTTTACTTTTGGACATGTTTGGGTCTGCAGGTGTAATCTAGATAGAGGTTGCTGCCATAAAATTATGTCACCAGCTTCCTGTAACCACCGTCCGCCCCGCCCCCCCCCCCCCCCGGAAAAAACTGAAGACAAAAGGAGCAGATTTAATTACTGTCTGGGGCTTGCAACTGCTCGTTCCAGCAATTAGGAGTGTTTAGGCTCTGATGTTGCCATGCCCTGTATCTCACTGCCAGGCTGAATGGCACAGCCTGGACACCTAGGGGGATGTGAAGTCATGCTCCCCCACAAGGAAAGTCTTACAAAACGCAAGCTCTAAATGGTGAATCCTGCTGACTTCAGACATTGGCAAATGTAACAAATAAGTTACTAATATAGCAATGTATGTTTTTTTGCCTTGTAATTGCACATGAATACGGTCCAAAAACCAAAAGAATGTTCCCAAAGCAATAGTTTTAACAAATCATTTCCACGGCTAAGAAAAAATATTCAATTGTAACTGACATATGGCTTCCTGGTTGAGTGCTAAAGGGGGTAGGATAATGTTGGAGAATGTCTAGAGTATAACAAAAGCACTGTAGGTTTTGATCTTTTCATAGGATATGTTGACCATGAGAAAATAAATAATTATGCCGGCCTCGTCCTATAAAATGATCCTAGTATGGCCAGCATAAGCTGGTTACCAGCTGGTTTATGCAGTTTTTTTCAGCATAGTTATTAATTATAGCAATTGGGGATTAGCATATGATATGTTCTAGTTTGGTCAAGCTAATCCTGCAACAAGTTAGCTAGCTAACTTAGCTGCTGTTGTCACTACTCGGTTAAAAGTGGGAGAAAACGAGGCACGACAATACGGATTAAGCTGCACATAAGGGCTGAGTCTAGCTACTTACTTTGTGGTCTTTTATTCCGGTGAACCTTCCCTGTGTCCGTATGTGCAGGTTAACCCAACCAGAGACACTGAGCTACAGATACAACCCCTTTACTAGTAATGCCCTCCTTTCAGTGGCAATAAAATGCTTCCCATATCATAACCTTCTGAAGTTATAGGGAAGGAGGCATTCCCTTGGGGGGGGGGGGGGGCGCTTCTCTCTGCTGCCCCTTGTAAAAGGTTTTTATGCACCTTTCAGGGATAGACTCAGGTAGAGGCAAGTTGAGACCTACTACTTTCATGGCAGTGAGCAAGAACATATTTTCACACACGAGAATAAAATGATTTCAGTGAAATCTCAGCCCCCCCCCCCTCTCCTCTTCCCTCTCCCTCTTTCAGCACACCATACCTCCTGTAGTTCCAGCCCAGGCCTGTCTGTCACACTCTAAGCACTGAATTCCAGCTGAGAAGGCACTTTCTCTTGTTGATTTTTTTTGCTTTATTTGAGTGGCCGTTCAGGAGTCTTGTTTCAGAGACTATTAAATGCGTTCTGCCATTTTAACATTTCCATGGGCCTTTTGTTTATCCAAGATTACTTTCCGTGCGTGGGTTCAGTTTTGACTCAGAACCCTAAAGTGAAACATGGAAGGATTTAATAAAGAGCACCATTGAAAATGTAGGAAACGCATTCAACCTTATTACAGTCAAGTCCTTTCTATCAGCTATAGCACAGAGTTCAATTGACAGGCCCACCTTAGTTATACACTTTTTTTTTAAATTGCCCCATTTTAAACACCTTTTATAGTAATTGTACCCAATGAAAGTATTATAAGCACATGAGTTCCTGTGGAGGGCCAAGGTACTCAAACCAAACTTGCAGCGACCTTTGAACAATGTACATTTATACACCATATATCTTAGAAATAAATCCACAAAAGCTTGTTTAGTTTTGTTGCTGTTTTATTGCATGGTTTTATTATATGTCAGATTGACTCAAGTAAAAATGTAATTCACTTGAAGAGATTGGCCTAAATCATACAACTGCCACTACTGAATAAAATCAAAGGTTTCTCAAATGAAACCATAGATAGTGGGTCACTGAGATGGAAATGTGCTTCACTATGTATATTTAAAAACCATCTCTAATGAGATTCTGGTTACAGCTAGTTTGTTTCTTGGCTCATTTAAACTATGGTTTATGGTTGCAAAATGAGGTAATGTAAGTAATGTAAATAACTATATAACTTCCTATGAAAGGATTAAAATTATTTAAATTGGCATTAGTTTTGAACAACCTTAATTCACTATATATACATTTCTTAGAGGTTCTACTGTACATAAATATATGTATTTAACAAATACATATATTTGACATTTTTAGAGACAGCTTCTCTCTCTCTCACTCTCTCTCTCTCTCTTTCAACGTTCAACAGTCTATGTTCAACTCAACGTTCACAATTGCACATTGGTAAAGCCAATAATATAGTACCTGTGCCTGTGTTTGAGTGTTTTAAGAGGTGGTCTGGGTGGGTTAAAATGCTAATTAATTATTCAACACCAAATTACTAGTAGCACAATGCCAAATGACTTTTACTGACCACAACTCCTATTGCACTATCCAGCCCATGTTGATGCAGATGCTTTGATTGTAGAACAGAAAATTACCCAAAAATTGGAAAGGAAAATGAAGAATATTTAAATATTATTGAAGTTTGGGAACTTTATTTAGACATAACAAGGGGCATGGGAATTGAAAGTCTTTATATGAGCTAGGACTGTAGAATTTACATATATCTTGGGCTCTTCACTTTTGGGGGCATTGTAGTAATGCCTGTGAGAAATCATAAAATGCCCTTTGCTTAAAAGGCAGCATAGGCATATTGCACACTTTCAAGCTGAGCATACACTAGCCAGATGGCCTAATGGTTATGCAAATATTTTAAAAACCATGACAGCGCAGGAGATGGTGTGTAGTCTAAAGAATAATACAATTAAAAAATAGCTGGTAGACTGCCACGCTATTTAATTTGTTATATTGAAACAAACAGTGCGACTGCGAACGTTTCGGCCGCAGCCTTCGTCAGTGCATCCATATGCATATTTCTTTCTCAAAACCGATAAAAAAAAAGAAGCACATATTGTACTTCATCCATACTGACCCTTATGTCCCAATTTCATTGTGATTCATATTGCGGATGAGCTTTTCTGACTGGATGGCACAGAATGCAAAGTAGGTCCTTTTTAGAATTGCGCTGCACATACAGTATGTAATGTCATGTTCTTAGATCTCTCTGGCCAGAACAGCTAAGGAATGAGGGGACGACTGCAAAGGGACATTCTGAGTTCCTCTGCTTTTGGCTACAGCGACTTCATTCTATATATGACAGCCTGACAGTGGGTGCAAACTAATGTAAAGTGTAAAATCCTAAAGGATCCTGCCACTGAGTTAAGACACACCCCCCCCTCTCTCTCTCTCTATCTCTCTCTCTCAACAAGCACAGCTAATTTGTTTCACTTCCTAATTAGGAACATTCAATTGAGCTAATTACATGTGCTCAACGCAAGCTTTAACTGATTTAAATAATCTCCTGTTAAATGACTGCCACCAAAATGTGGGAGGGGAAGAGATTTGATGAAAAAATATTTATCTCTCTCTGGAGGGCACAATTCTCTTTGCTTCTTTTCTGCTGAATTTATCTAAGGTCTTCACTGATGGAGTCCACAAAAAAACTAAAAACTGATCTACCTAATGACAAGTTACTTGCTGTCTGCATGGCCAATGGTTTGACATATTTATTGCCGGTGAAACAATATATATTAGCCTGAAAGGTTAACTTAAATGGAATTAATAAAAGATTTAATAATAATTAATAATTATGTTTGCTGAGCGGTCAGCTTTATCTAAATGATGTATCTATATGTACTCAAAATTATTTGGTAGCTCTGTAATATTTTTGCAATTGCAGTTGAGGTGAAGCATCTCATTCAGCAATAACCCAACTGAATGAAATACAACCCTAAATACTTGGTTGATGAGCTGTTGTGAAAAAGTATATAAGTCAGAGGTACACACATATGCTCACACACACATGCACATGCACACGCACGCACGCACACACAGTGGAGATGCACTAGGGAACTCAAGATAATGGAGAATGTCACACTGGCATTTTACTTACGACCACCAGGAAAACAGCTCGTACCTTGAACACACATTTTGATTGTGCTCCATTTTAACTCTAAGTTTCCCTTTCGGAATTGATACAAGTTTGCAGCAACTCTTTTGCGTGTATATTTAGTACATCCATGGTTGGTTTGGAACCTTGGATCTTGTACAGTGTCAGTTAGTACAATGAGCGATGACATAATAGTGTGGATATCAAGCAGTCTTAATAGTTTTTTGCCAATTCCTGTCCAGTGTCAGGTTGCAAAAGCAGGGTGGAACTGCCAAAAGCCAATGAAAAAACGCCGCTCGGTTAAAAGGAAAGTGTAAACAGAAAGCAGCTGCTTGCTGTAAGCGTAGAACCACAGCAAAAAGTGTGGAAAGATATGTCACAAAGCGCATGAGCATCCAGTTGAAAACACGCAATGGAAAAGAAGAGGATAAGGATTATACTGTCACAAGAGTAAAATGGTGTATTTACTGTAATTAAGTGAAGGGAAATAGTCAGGCAACTTGATTGAAACAGCTGGTGTCTTTATGTGTCTAGGAGTCAGAGTAAGTTCTTCGTAATTTTTAGGGCAGCATGAGTGGCCAGTGGCTCTAATATTGTTGCTGATTTGTAAGACGGTGAATGCAATCGATTACAGTAAAGCATTATTACAATTTCAGAGCTCATGTGGTGACAATTCCTGACAGAAAATGTGCACCAGATTCACTCACAGATGTCTTGCTTGTGAATTTCAAGAATTGCAATGTTTCTAGGCTTAGAAACACAACAAGAAAAAGGGGACAGTTTTGTTCACCCATGCAAAGAAAATTCTGTAACTAAAGAGTAAACAATATTTTGCATGTTGGGCTTCCTCGCTCCCGTATTCAAAAGAGCACAGTAAGCACAGATGGTGCACCGTAAAGCCAGAGTAAAAAAAATGCAGGGAAAGAAACTCATTTGAGAAGTTTGGAATTAAAATGTTTGAATAAACCACTTATTTATCCACCCATCTCTTTTAGAAACAATAAAAAATAATGCTTTTGTTATTGTACTTGAGCACAACCCCAGGTGCTAAGTCAACTCCGAAACAACTAGGTGAACACCCTCCCCCTCCCTTCTTTTGTTTTCTTATTACGTTCAATAGTAGGTATGGCAATATGAACAATATGTCAATATGATTTAAATTTCCAGGCTGTGGTTCACAGTTAATACTTGCATTTGGGATGCTGGCCTTAATATTGCCGATATCTTAAAGGAAACTCCAGTCCAGACAAAATCTTCCATTGACAAATACGGTCGTTATATCACTGATTATCAAAATTAAGAAGAGCTAGAACTCTCCAACAAGTCTTGTGCTTCTTTCACATATCCTAGATCGTGTCTTTACAGTGTATTTTACTAAGCCAGGTAAAGGTTACCATCTGGTGGCCAGACCAGGAATGTTAACGGCTCACCTGAGTTGGCTGAGAACAGTCTGTGCTTTAACGCTTTGATTGGTGTATATTTTTAAGACTTCATCATTCTGCATTGTGTATCAGACTTAATTGTCTTGTTAAACTTAATTAATTACTGCAAACGTGTTATGTAACGTGTTATGTTTTTGTTCACATTCTCAGCACGCATAAAAAAGAAACGGAGGCATAATTTAGTTTCTTTTTCTTTCCACTCCATGGAAATCAATGCAAACTGTCAGAGCCTTTGAGCCTTCCAGATACAGATGCACAGTAGGGGCTGTGCAGACACAAACTTTGCAGAAGCTTTGTTATAATTTTCTGAGAAAAACTAGGATTACATTTTTTATCCTGACCATTGTCTGACAGCTCATGCTGTCCTTGATACACAGCAGCGATGGATTTCTTACCAGAGAAAGAAGCCCTTTGAAAGTCAAGATATTCAATGGTGAGAGAGAAGGAGGGAAGAGGGAAAGAAGAATCATCTTTTTGAGTTTTGAAGGAACTTGAAACAGCCATCAGAATATAGGAGAGCCAAATAAACTACACTTCCACTCAATAATAGACAAGGCAACAGAGGAAATTACACTTGAAGCAAAAAAAGGTTATCTTCACCCAGAAGTGGAAGCAAAAGGATTTAAACGAGCTCTGTAAATGTGACAAGAGAGCCATCTTGGCCTTTCTTTAAACTCTAGTGTCATCGTCATGATGGTCATGATCAGGATGGAAATTCTGTCTCAAAGCTTTCAGGCAGTAACAGTGTTGAGCATATATCTTTCTCAAACTGCTTAAATTGTAACCGTGTTGTACAAATCGGACCTCTGCAGTGTTATTCTATTCATCTGAGGTTTACACGTTGTTTAGTTTGAAAGTGTTGGCATTAATGGCTCTTTCGTAGGGCAGCAATGTCACCAGTGATTAACCCTATGTAAATATGCAGTCCCAAGGGGACTATATTGTCATGTTGTCTAAAATGGACTTCTGAATGTGTAGTATACTAAAATGCTGTGACAAATAAGTAACATCAGTTTTCATTTGATTCAGTTCAACTGTTTTACCAGAATTCACTGAGAAATTAATATTGGGGGAAGTAGTTGACTATACAAATCCAAACATGCCCACTTAGAAATGAAGAGTTCACTGTACTAAGCCAAAGTACTGAGTATACCATTGATGGGTGAATTTTGTAATATTGATTCTATTAAGGATTAGAAGCTTCACTAAAAAGCCCTCCCAATAGGAGATTTCTAAAGTGATCTACTGGTATTGGAAATGTACAAAATCTCTACGACAATACAAGAGACATTCCCTTCTCAAGAGGAGAAACATAGCCCAGAACAAGAGCGAATAAGTGAGAAGGGAAACAAAGCTGATGGCGTGATCGGGTTTGAGGCTTTGGCCTTGGCCCGTTATTAAAGGAGGGGGAGGCCGGGCTCCCATACGCGGGAGTCGGAGGCGTAATGATGTGAGGCGGCGTGGTGAGCGTCCGAGGAGGCGCGCCAGGTTTCAATGGATCCCGAGCGACGGGGCTTCCTCTGGCTTTGACCCGTTCAATTCAATAACGATCTCGCGCCCGAGCCTCCCCCGCCCGCCGGTGCCAGCCTCTTTCATGTGCCTCCTTTGCACCGGGAATGAAAGCCACTTCTCATGACTCAGTAGAATCGAGGCTGCAAAAAAAAAAACGTGAAAGGGAAAAAAAAAGTCCTTGCCACCACCTGACAGACAGCAAAGGACAAAGATCAAACCCACCGCAGCGGGAGGAAAGGAAAAAAATAAATAAAATGGGGACCAAAGGAGTTCCTTCTTTTAATCTTATCTAAATTGGAGTGACGTCTAAAAAGGTTTTAAGTTTCTGCATCCAGATTGCAGCTTAGATTCTTTGTAGATGCTTTTAACGGTCCAATGCAAATCGCGCGCACCACTGACAGGACCTTGAGAAAACGGACAGGAAGTGAACTCCCTTCTTGGTGTGCGGGGAAGGAAGCTTCTCCATTAAGTGTTTAGCATTCAACAGGATGAAAGGGAAATTAGGCTCAGCTAGACGTGCCGTTATCTAGCTGGTAGGGTAACATTTTGAAACTGCATTGTTGCCTAATGTTTGGAGTGCTGGATTCTGGGTTCCGGGGATTTGAAGGTCAGAGTCTCTGGTGGCACACTGTACTCCTGGGCATTAAACGGTACCTTGCTTCACCTGGTCCTAAAAAAACAAGTTGCCATGAGATTATCAAATTTACATTTATTGCTTTTGAACAGGAAGCAAATAAAAAATGGAAACACTGAAGTGAAGTGACTTAATTGGGTGTTGGGCCATCACCATTTTTGTTAAACTGCATGGCTGCTCTCTCCCAAGGTTTGAGGTTAATCGCCCGTTTTGCCTTGCACTTTGAACATATGACACAGTGGCACAGGCATTAACGACATGGGGTATGCATTTACAACTGCTGTTGCCCTTTGTTGATGACATGATGCACTACATATTCACTACATGTAGCTAATAAATGTTCTGAGAGTAATTTATGAGAGATTAATAGAAAATAATGAAATAATCTCCAGACAGGACGAGGGTCTGCTGCATTCCCTCATACTCTTAACAACCATTGGGCAGCTGATAATAGACTGCTGCATATTGTATACAACAAGAACATTTAGGAAGGGTTTTGAGTCTCACGTTGAAAGTCTGACACACAATGTTTTGCTTTGGGAATTCTTCAAGCGCATTGGATTTGACGAGCCAGGCATCATCTCCATTTAAACAGTGTAGGTTAATAAAGCTTTGAACTAAAGCTGGAGCAGAAAAAGGTCTGAGGAGACCAATCAATTCCAATATTGATCAAAGTTCAGACCGCTCAATATATTGCTACTACATAACTGTGTATTTCACAGCTAAATGCCTGTGTATGTCAAACATATATATTTACAATTCATCCATGTGTATCCGGTGTAGCTCGGCTAGTTCGCTAGTAAGCACAGTGAGCTGCGGTAAAGCGAAGGCCTCGCAGCAGGTTACCGTGACAACACGCTCTGGCGATGTAACCCTCAGGTTAAAAATAACGACGTTGCCCTTTGCTATCGGTGATCTCGCCTTTAGCAGATTGGTAACGCGTTCGCTTTGGTATAGTGAGTGAGAGGAGCGGGGTTCAAATCTCACCGTGGGCTTCTGAGTAAGCTTCTCTCTTTCAATAGTCGTTACACATGAATAGATCAGTACAGAATATAATCCTTTGATCTGGACATCAGGTTAATTTATTGAGCCTCATTTTTGCCCATATTATGTGTGTACTTTTTTTTTTTGCAATCGACTGATTCACAAAAATCTATTATTTATATCCTCTGTCAAATGAACACAGCAGAGGCACCACCATGAACCACCGGCCATGGGCCCAAACAATGAATAGCGTTTGTGTTAAGTATTTTCATTGGATTTGGAATTGGCTGTTGGGTTTACCATTTTCAATAAAAAATAAAACATTTAAAAGCACTTCATAAAAAATAAAGAGCCACTATGTCTGTTGTTAGAATTCCTAATTCTCTGCCCCCCCCCCATCATCCACTGCTTGCCTTATATAGAAGAAACTCCCAAATAATTGGAAAGCAGAATAAATATCCAGCTGGAAGCTGGAGGTGGGCCTTCAGAACCACTCTGGATCACTGCCATGCTACTAAACTGGACCCCTCAGCAAATGGCATGTTGCATAAAATACTAAATACTGACGATGGGAAGTTGAAAGTTAAAGCGAGACATACACACCCACGAAGGAGTAGGCCAGGGCAAGGAGATTAATTTCCCAACAATTTGTTACAGAAATGCTCATTTCTCAAGAGTTCTGCTGAACACCATCAATGTGCCAGAGAGAGAGAGAGAGAGAGAGAGAGAGAGAGAGAGAGAGAGAGAGAGATGTGTGTACTTGTTGCAGTTTAGTAACACCCATCACAGACAGCTTAACAGGATTTGCCATGACTTCAGAGAATGTTCCTGTTTTCCATCCTCTAAAGAATGCAATCCAGCAATTAAGCAGGCTTTCCCAAGTCTTGTCTCATTCCTTATCACAGAGCCATTAAACACGCTGGATGGAGCCTACTGCCATTGTAATGCCTTTTAAACATCAAAGACACTTTCAAAATCACGGCTTTTCAGAGAATGATTTTATTTTTTCATATAATTTAGGAGTCGCAGCCTTAAGGCAAAACGTTTATTTCAAGGATGGAAGGCCCCCAAGGTAAAGCCCAGTACCCCTGCTTGGTCCTTACATGCACAGCAACTTTTATAATGTTATTACTTTTATCCTTCTCCAGAGTGACATCAGAAATACAATATAAATAGAATTTACAAATAGAGTCAGTGAGATTTATACATAGCGAATTGTGAGGATGCAACAGTTAAATGAGAAATAAACCAGAACATCAATGTCTGATTCTTTGTATCAACGTATTCCATTTGAATCACTTCAGATGCAGTATCACAATACAGTATACACACCACTTAAAAGATTGCATTCTGTACTCGTGTCAGTAGGTGGCAGTACAATGTTCATTTCACAATTTCTTTGAATTTCCTAGAGTTGACAGTAGACAGATTTTTTTCAGATTTGTATAACAAAATAATCATTATAAATAATCATTTGTATAACAAAATAATCATTAGAAAAATAAAACATTGTCATTAAGCATATGAGCCATTTGAGTAGGGTTGTTTCAAATGAACTTAATCACGATATAGGGGCGGCAGTGTAGTATAATGGTTAAGGAACTGGACTTGTAACCGAAAGGTTGCAGGTTCGATTCCCAGGTAGGACACTGCCATTCTACCCTTGAGCAAGGTACTTAACCTGAATTGCTTCAGTATATATCCAGCTGTATAAATGGATAAATGTAATAAGAAGTTGTGTAAGTCACTCTGGATAAGAGCGTCTGCTAAATGCCCGTAATGTAGTGTAATGTAATAACTATATGCAACACCTTTTTGCACACCCAGTTTTCTCTTTTTAATTTAGAAATACAACATTAAGTCGCTCAAAAAAGAAAAGAAAACCAACAATATATTAATGACATTTCACCCCATCTCCATGAGGAGTGTGCAGGCTCTCTTTACATCCTTTACATTTTTTTGCATAGAGAGTATATTTGTTATTGAGCATGTACCTGTTCATTGGGGACTTCACTGTAAAACAAAGGGTGTCATTCCGTTGCACTGACAGTACAGCAAGGATAGTGACATGACTTCAGAAATAATTTTAGTAAAAAAAAATAGAAACATACATTATTTTTACTTGAGGTTAAAACTGGGCCTCAATAACACGCACAAATACACTGCCCCGGCCAAAAAAAAAGTCACACACTCTAATATTTTCGCTGGACCGCCTTTAGCTTTGATTACGGCGCGCATTTGTTGTGGCATTGTTTCGACAATCTTATGCAATGTCACAACATTTATTTCCATCCAGCGTAGCATAAATTTTTGGCTGAGATCTTGTCGACGGGAGAGTCGAACCACTCCGTAAAGTCTTCTCCAGCACATCGCAAAGACTTTCAATGGGGTTAAGGTCAGGAATCTGGTGGCTAATTCATGTGTGAAAATGATTCCTCATGCTCCCTGAACCACTCTTTCACAATTTGAGCCCGATGAATCTTGGCATTGTCGTCCTGGAATATGCCCATTGATGGGATAACCTGGTCATTCAGTACATTCAGGTACTTAGCTGACTTCATTTTATTGCTGCATAATGTTGCTGAGCCTAGACCTGACCAACTGAAGCAACCCCAGATCATAACACTGCCTCCAGAGGCTTGTACAGTGGGCACTATGCATGACGGGAGCAATGGCGACTTTTTTTTTGGCCGGGCAGTGTATTATGCCTCTGTCTACATTTCCATAGTGTGAGCCTTGACTTGTTTTCTATCGTCAGTTTCTGCTCTTGGTTACTGAAATTCATTGCGCAACACTGACACCTTGTGAGTCCTTGGGGAAAGTGATATATGGAGGCCAAAAACATTTATATCTGTTCCATACGATAGATCAGGGACGGGTGACTCCAGGCCTGTGTATGCGTCGGTGTGTATGCGGGTTTTTGCTGCCACCAGTTACCGATTATTTAATTAACCCAATCACTTACATGATCTGATATTTTGTCTACATTCCACAATATGAAAAGCAGCTGATGAATGTTCTTGTGTCGGCATGCATGTATTGTAGCGTTTTATCGTGGTGTAATTTACGAGTGAATCGGTGATGGTGTATACGACTAATTAGCTGATCTGTGACTTGACAGATATGGCAGTTATTTCAAACAGTTTAAAGGGCACAGGTCTGGGGACCTGTGAGTTCCTTAGTAACACGTGTGGCTCGGGCAGGATTACATCCAAGTGACTGCAGCTAATAAAATCCAGTTCAATAGCTTTGAAGTAAATTGTAGACTGTGCTTTAACTACTGTGCACTGAGTGTGGCAGTGTAGTACAATGGTTGGAGCACTAGGCTAGTGACCCAAAGGTTGCTTGTTTCGATCATACACTGCGTTTGTACCCTTGCACAAGGCACTGGGGACCTCTGCTGTATATACCGCAAAAAAAATAAAATGTAGAATACTTTTACTCTCTGAACCTGGAATTTCCACCTCTGAAAAATGCCTTTTCCCCATTGCAATACCACTAAAATTACTTTGTTTCAGTAAAAATATCCAATGGATATTTATAAGTCACTCCAGATAAGAGCATGTGCTAAATGCTTGTAATGTAACCAGTTCTGCTCTCAATCTCATCATTCATACTGTGGGTTATTGTGGGTCACTGTATGTGAGAGCTTCAGTATGGAGAAAACATTCTGGTGTAAATCTGACACTGCTCGTGTACATTTAACACCCTAGGGTGTTTATTTTAAACCACAGTCTCACACAATGCTCACTGCCATTTTTGCTGTGTTCAAGGCAGAGGTCACCAGGTTCTGATTTTTTGGATAAAGGGAATCTTTCCAGAATCTCTCCTGAACATGTCCAGGAGAAGCAGAGTTCACATCTATCTCCTTCTGCCCATCAGTACAAAACCAGAGCTTCTAAGCAACATGGTGGACTCGAAAACATCACAAAATATGATAACAATTTTGAGTCGTATGTGTGATGTTTAATACTTTTATAATTGGCTAGCTTATTACAATGAGTAGCATAAATTATTATTAATGTGCATAAAATGTCTGGTAAACAAGTTGAATTGCAGACATACTCAAATGTAGGCTGGATGCAAACCCACGGATAGAGAGATTGAATGATTCATGTGAAATGAAACACTTGAATGTAATTTCACTGAAGTCAAGCTCAACAGACTGCATACCATTATTTGAAATTTCAAATATGCTTTGATTAGCTGCCAGCTACTTCGATATAACAAAAGACATACAACTAAAATGCAGTTGTATTTGAATCATGACATACGGATGCGTCTATGCATCCTTTACTCTTCCTGGAATTTCACAACAAAGATCAGAGGTGGGAAGTCCAGGGGTCAGACAGTAAAAATCCTGGCCTGCGTTCGGATCCAAAATTTATCCTTTCTTCCAGTCGTTCCCTTCCCTTGCTTCAAGGGGGGAATCCCCAAAATGCCAGGATGAAATATGGCAGCCACACCAAGTGTGATTCGGATCCAATTTAAGAAAGGGGAGGGAGTAATTATTTTCCCTCGCTCCCTCGTTTATTCTCCCTTCCACCAAGGGTATAAAATGCAAGCTTCCAGCAAGAAGGGAATCCCACAATGCAATGCTCCACATGGAGAAAGTGGGCGGTCACCACAGAACTATGTCATGGTCACATTTGTAAAGGGGCGTGACGTGTGAGGTAGGAGGAGCCAAACGCAGCAAGGGGATTCTTTAAGCCCTAAGGCCACTAAGGCGGGAAACCCCGCAGATAAGGGAGGAGACATGACAACGAACACGCCTACAGATGCTACCAACCGGCTAACTGTCCCACGCCAATAAGTAGAAGCGCAAGGACAGGTCTCTGAATAGCCAGAAATAATATGCGCCCTGTCTCGGTAACGACACATAAGAAAGGGCGAGTAGTGTAAAGGCACAAAATAAAAACACAGTAATAGGTACACATAAAACACACAACAAACAAACCCTGAAAACGAATGCGAATTAGAAAAGGCTACCAAGGCTTCCAAGGCTACTTTCAAAGACTCGTTTGTCAAATGCAAAACATATCCACAACATCGCCCAATCCTCCCTATAGGAAGACATGTACCGAAAGACGAAACCGGACCATAGTTCCGAACAAAATCGTCAAACTCTATATACGGAGACAGGTACCAAAAGGAACGAACAGGACAGGCTGCACCGGACAGTTACCGGCTAAAAAGACCAAAACGAGTTAGTATAAAATAAACGCCCTGCCTCTCCATGATGAGAAATATAACGAGGCAAACAGGAACAGGGATTTAACGTTTCTTGGTTATTTAATAGGCTCGCAGTCAAATGCAGAAAACAAAGGGGTAAACACCCGATCTCCCAGGAGAGAGAAACATTTTACAGGTGAGCCGACGGAGCACCGTCGTCCCATAACTTTACTATCCAAAATGACTAACGCAAGCCTAATTGAAAACACACGCCCTAGCCTCTCAGTAAAAGAATATGTAACGAGGAGAAGGAACAGAGAACTAACGTTCCGAGGCTATTTTCGGAAACACGCAGTCACACACAAACATGTCCACAACATCGCCCAAGCTCCATACGAGGAGAAACATACCCGGAGAACAAACAGAACAATAGTCCCAAACAAAATCGTCCCGCAGGTAAAAAAGGCGAACAGGACAGCTGCAACAACAGACCAACGCAAACTTAATCGAAAATAGCAAGCACTGCCTCTCAATATAATACAAAACCCTGACTCACAAAAAAGGGGAACGCAGTCCACGAGAAGGAAACAAAACAGGGAACAAACGTACCACAGCTACTAACTGGCTCACAGTAATACGGAAATGAGTAGAAGCAAAACGCCAGGTCTCTCAGTAAGAAAACCAATCAAAGGCGAAAATGGAACAAATAACTGCTACTCTATACTTCTACGAGCTAAGTAACTAAGTAGAAGCGAAACGCCCGATCTCCCTATGGGAAGACATGTACCGAAGGGCGAACAGAACTACAGTTCCGAACAGAATCTCCCAAAACTCCATATACGGAGAAAAGCACAAAAAGACGAAATAGAGCAGAGATCCGCGGTCCCATCATTCTACGAGATAAGTAACTACAGAGCCAGCAAGAAATAAGCCCTGCCTCAGCAATGAGACGTAAAAATAGGCGAGTAGCCCAAATAGTACAAATAACTCACAGCCAACAAAACAATAAACAAACCATCTCGAAGCCCCGAACGAAGGAAACGGGAGGCTTAAATATCTCTCAAGGTGACCACGCACAGGTGTGCACGATAACAGAAGCTCCGCAATCCAAGCAGGACGGGAGCTAGCATCCACCAAAAGGGCTGCGCCCTCACGTGGCCTCCAAGGAAAACGACCGCATAGGAAAAGGGTTAAAAACCATGACAACATTTCAACTCTATTATATAGGGTTCATTCCAATCGCTTATTTGTACTCCTTGCTTCCTTTCCTCGCTCCTTAGTTCCACCCAATGGAGGATGCGAGGAACGGATGCAAGGATCAGATACGAGGATGGAGGAAACGAGGCAACATGCATGAGGCAAATGGAACGTCCTTGCTCAATCAAGTGTCAGCGTCATATTATGCTCACGTGCTTAAATAACGCTTCTTACTTATTTTTTCATGAATAAATGGTGCTTTTGTTAGTTATAAACAATAAGGGGTCATTATGGATTAGCGCTTTATAATAAATGGAAAGGAACGGTAAAATTGCATTTGTGTATGGGGTGTGCCTGCAACGTGGAAGGTGTGAAGAGTGGTTTGGAATGTCCTTAAATATGGCGAACCTCGATCGATTTCCGGGTCAGGCGAGGGACCGAGGAGAAGAGGACGGATAAAATAAGCGATTGGAATCCACCCATAGGTGTTGCACTTCCGAAATGTTGCAAGGGCGGTTCGGTTCCGTTTTTGTTTGTTTCTCGTCAATCCTCCCCTGCAGAGCAGCCAGCTGAAGATTGTTGTGCTAATTATCAAATCCAGGTGACCTGAACAAAATACTGGGAAGGACTTTTACTCTCTGAACTTGGATTTTCCATCTCTGACAAAAACTCACACCAAAGAAACAAATTGAGGCTATTAGGCTACAAATTTGAGGCAAAATCTATACATACCAATATTTTAAAAATATAAGTCCCACACTACTAATCAAAGTACAGACATACATTCAGTATTAATCGATTCATTATATTTGCCTCTAGCTTTTAGTACATGCCTCCTGAAAATAATTATTTTCATTTATTTTTTCAAACAAATGTCACAGCTCCATTGATAGCCTCCAATTGATGCGTCATTTGGTGAAATTTGTCAGCACATTTTTATCTCTGATGGAAGCGACTTGGTTCTTATGTTATATTCAATGGCGGATGGTTCTGGAAAAAAAAAAATTAACAATTTTACATGTATAGTCAACAGTGAAAATATATATTTTTTTGCATTTAAAAAAATATACAGAATAGAAATAAAGTGAACTGGTGAAATAATGATTAAAGATCTAGTTAAAGTAAATTCTTGTGAACTGTAGTTCAATCTGGTTTCATGAATCTGACCTTTAAGCATTCGGGAATCTTCAGTGTCCCATCGATGCACTGGGTGACAACAGGATACCCGCAGTTCTTTTCCTCATTTTTACAATAGACCGCCACAGGTCAGAGTGCCAGATGCTTTTGGGTTTCAGGTCTCAATCCATATTTTATTGCCGTTATAAAAGATCCGTCCTCTCTTGATGCCGACGGCAACAAGGGGCTGGATGGCACGGGGGGGGGGGGGGGGGAAATGTTAAAGGTTTATTGTCCATACCCACCCCTACATAATTTATTATTTTGAATATATATTTAGACAATTCTTCTCTCATTGCGAGTTGTACTGGCATTAGACCAAAGGGTCTTTTCTCAATTCATTTTGATGAAGTTATAATATATCGAGAAATGTTCAACCACTCCTAAAGGCAGGGTGTAGGTAGTCCCATCTATGCATTAGAACGCTTGTGAGCTATACATGATTACTGAAGTACGTGTAGGCTACCTTCAGTTAACCCCCCCCCCCCCCCCCCCCCCCCCCAACATAGGCTAACTCACATTCTCACACAATTCGGAGACCCACCTCTACAAACAGGCTTTGTTGACCAACTTCCTGTTTTCTGACATTCAACATGTGTGGATCCATCCAGAACATAGTTGCGTTGCACCCGTATCTGACTTTATCTGTGTAGAAATGGTCCCTAATTGCAGCAAATGACATGAATCCGTTGGGTATTCCAGTTGGGGGTGGGCATGTCACAACTGTAAAGTATGACATACAAGGAAATTATTATTGACTGCAATTCATGCCAACAGTATACAATGACTTATTCAGGATGGGCATATGTTTCGGGAGAACAGTGTGTGCTGTATTTCTTGAGCACACATGAATATTTTCCCCATTGCATTGTAATGACATATAGAATGAGTTGTGTAAAATAATCCATACAACAGACTAGCGTTTTGTCCATGATATTCTCCGTCTCCTTGTCTTTCAGCCTTAAATGTTCATAAATATGCTCGTGGGTAAATACTATCTTACCAGAATATTAGCCAAAGTAAAATAAGGCAAGTTTTGGCATTTAAATGAGTGTCGTCTTAAAAATTGCAGTGAAAACATCATAAAAAGAGTCCTTAAGATGTTACTTTGGTCGTGGACTATTCATCAGTGAACTAAGAGTATTGAATGTAATGTGACAGTCAGTTAGAAAATTATTTCACGCCACAAATAATTTGATAAGCCCTCCTGTCTGGAACAACCCTATCCCACTTACCCCGACATTCAGGAGCCTCAGACCAGTTCCCGTTGGACGTGCAGAGCCCAATCTCATTGCCGAAAAGAGCAAGTGGTGGCAGGCATTCATAGGTCACACTGTCTCCGAACAATGTCGTATTGCCCTTGAACTTCCTGGAATAGCTGATCGCAGCATATTTGGGTATTAAAGGCAGGCCACATGTTACCGCTGAAAGAGGGAGGAGAAACACAATAAAACCATGATCCACCTGTACTCTTATGTCATAGCTTTCTTATTTATATTGTATTCATGTGCAATTAATAACAGTAACCTTGAACACTGATACTTTAGCTTTGCTTCCACAGAGGTAGAATTGTATGAGGGAAAGGAAAATGTGAGTAAATAAAAATAAATAATGCAAGTACAATTAATAATGTTATGAATCTTACAGTATGGGCAGGTAGTACTACTTTTCTATTTTATTCTGTTGGATAATTTGGCATTACTTTCTTGGTGATCCTTCTCATTTCTGTTTTAACTGCAGGCCAGGGGGTATTCCACAAAGCAGGGTTACTGAGTTAGCTGGATAACTGCACTGAGTAAAACCCAGAATCCTCCCAAATCTGGAACTGGTAAAAATAGCTGTTCCAGATTTTACTCAGTGCAGTTATCCTGCCAACTCAGTAATCCTGTTTTGTGGAATACTCCTTCGGTGTTTATTTATTTATTTATTATGTTATTTAAGCAGCAGCTTAATCGTGATTGGGGCTACTACACACTTCCTCATTCCTGACACTTTACAGTTTTGGACATGAATTTACTCCGTTTCAAGCTGGCTATAGATTATTTTGACTGTACATGGTTTTTATTGTATCTAAACCTGTATCTGGGCTAGCTGTGACACAGTCTACTCCTTACATATCTTCATATTATAGTTAATGAGAGGAACATACGGTCACACACTGGCAGTGGATGGCTCCAGGTGCCATCATGTAAGCATTCACTGGTGTTGGCTCCACGGAGGATGTATCTACAAAACAGATGTAACATATTTCTAACATGCTATAGTGCGGAAAGCTGAGCACAGTATGAAATGACACACCAATCATCTCATAGCAACCACTTGTTGAGAGTATGTTATACTGATAGGATAACTGATATCAGAGAACGTGCTAGAGTTAGAGAGTGTAAAGATGGATGTGACTCCATGCAAATAAGTTGAATGATCATTTTGACAGCATATGTTGCAAGTACTGTCGCCTCACAGCAAGAAGGTACTGAGTTCGAATCCTGGCCGAGGACTTTTCTGTGTGGAGTTTGCATGTTCTCCCCGTGTCCGCGTGGGTTTCCTCCGGGTACTCCGGTTTCCTCCCACTAATTGGAGACTCTAAAAAAAAATTTGCCCATAGGTATGAGTGTGTGAGTGAATGGTGTGTGTGCCCTGCGATGGATTGGCGGCCTGTCCAGGGTGTATTCCTGCCTCTCGCCCAATGCATGCTGGGATAGGCTCCAGCACCCCCCGTGACCCTGACCAGGAATAAGCGGGTTTGATAATGGATGGATGAATGGATGTTGCAAGTAATATTTCCCTTACCCTTCTTTGCAGGTGTAGTTGATGGTACTCTGGTACACATTGTCAGCAATGTGAATTTCTCCATTTAGGAAAAGTCCAGGGGGGGAGCACTTTATTGCTGCACAGAGTGGGGCATGTATTTGACTTGGTCAGTATCATTTTGCAATCCATCGCCATCGTTATCATAACCATAAATATAAGTCTAAGATGTACAATAGAAATATAGTAACAGCGATAACAATTTACCCCTTTATAGACAGCACTTGAGCACTTACGCAAACACCTGAATCTGGAATGACTCCATGTCCCGCTGGCAGAGCAGACTATTTTGCGCGACATTGTGATTGGTGCATATCCGGGTTTACAGACGAGGAACACTTCCTGCCCTACTTCATAAACACGTTGAAAGTCGGTGTCGTCAACGTTGGGCCCCAATGCAGGGCGGCCGCAAACTGAAAATACGTGCACACACACACACACACACACACACACACAAACACATACGTTTTAAGTTACAGATAGTTTATCACATGTAATAGGCTCAGAACACCTTGATTTTGTGATCAATTTTTATTTTCAGACAGAAGACTTGAGATTTAAAAGAATACATTTTTGCAGAAGTTATTGTACAATACATTCAACATCTGAAATTTTGATTTAGTTGAATTTTGGTAAATTGCATATCCATAATCCAAGCATTACTTACAGTAACAGCCTTTAACATTTGCAATGACAATCCCATCTACTGGAATTATCTTTAATTGGTCAGCCATTAAAAATTAACCCTTTGAAATCCCCTTTTAAATTCCAAAACAGAAGTTTTCTGTAAACAAATTACTACATGATTTTTCACATTCAGATCAACAATTACATACATGGGGGCAGGGCCGTGAACTGGTGCCTTCCCTTGGAACTAATACAAGAATTGTTTGGGAAAAGTCTACATTTTTTTTCTATGAAAACTATCAACTTCAAATGTTCAAATGTCTTGGATCTGCTATCTGTGATTTGACTCTCATCTGATGAAACGGTTGATTATACACTACAGCTGTAGTTCAAGAGCAGCCTGGTATAAAACCAGGTTGAATTGAGGACATTAACACAGTAAAATAATAAAACAATTGTTTATAGACTATTTATTCATACATTTCAATCATATTTTATAAATTGTAGCACCCATCATGATAGCTAGAATTTTCGCAGCGCGCAAAGATTTTGGTTACAAATGCTGACACAGGGTAGCCTACCTAATAGATTACTGAGTAGCACAAGGGCAAAGGCTAACCTAGCCTACTGAATATCAACGAACCCAAACAGAATAAAGATTTGCCGCTTTGACTCTTTCCTTGACTGCTGTAAACATTATATGGTGATGTGCCTTTCTATAGGAGATTTACCGCGATGATTTTGCAGTGCTGAACGCGGTAGCCTACCTTTCCCGGGTGTCCACCAAAGTGTATGAAGACAGCTGACAAAGCAGCAGCAAGTAGCAAGCCTTGATGCATTTTCGGGTGATTGATAGAGCGGACTCCGGCGCGGTGGTGAGCAAGGATAAACTGAAGCACAAAGTTAGCGACTGCTGTTTGTGGTTTGCAGAGTAAACACGAAAGAGATAACACAGCACTGTAATCGCGTAATTGTTGGGAACTCAGTTTAGTCACCTTGGGAAAAAAAATAAAAAATCCATACTTTTATATATTCCAAAATTACCCAGGATTAATAAACCTGCCGCCCTGTTGTATAAAATGAAAAATATACATTTGCCTTCAGATGATGGTGATGATTTGTTTTCTATCTACGTTTCCTACATTATAACTAAATGTTTATACTGTAATAAATTAAAAGTGTACAATAATGATCAACAATAAATAATAATACTAATAATATCAACTATTACTATTATTAGTAGTAGTACTAATATTATTAGTAGTGGTAGTAGCAGTAGAAGCAGCAGCAGTAAAAAAGAAGAGTACTTTGGCTGACACCACAAGGATCTTCTGGACTTTATGGCCAAAGACACTTGATCCACTAATGTTTCAGATATGTTTTTTTTTTTTCGTTATAATGTACCATTAAACAATTCTTCCTCTGATTAATATTGTCATATTTGTGCCACCAAAAGAATTGCAAAATTTAGCAATTGGGTCAATCATCAGATTCAGTTGTCACTTGGCCAAAGTCCATAATACAAGGCATGTTTACTCAGTGTTGAAAAGTAGCTTCCAACCAGTTGGAGGCATACAGAACACACTCACACACACACACACACACACACACACACACACACACACACACACACACACACACACACACACACACACTGCTAATAGAATAGATGCCCTTGTGATGGCATAATCTTGTCACTGAACATGCGCAGGCTTTGTTGGTATGAAGTAATACAACATTGTGTCTGGTTTGTCAAAACATTTCTGGGAAGTTTTTTCTTGCCACCATTTGAGTGTATTTATTCCCCCAGAGGAGGTTTTTTTTTTTTTTTGGGATGGGTGGGGGGGGGGGGGGGGGGGGGGGCGGGGCGGGGGTGTTCAGGACTGGTTTTTTGAACAATTTACTTTTGCATTTGCAAATGTTTTGTGATACTACCTCTTTAAAAAGGTAAAAAGGTTCCTCTCCGGGAACCATCACCTTATCGTGGTGGAGAGGTTTGTGTGTCCCTATGAACCTGGGAGCTGTGTTGTCGGGAACCTTGTGTTCCTGTTAGGGACTCCCATGGCAAATTGGTCTCAGGCGAGGGGCCAGACTAAGAATGGTTCAAAAGGACTCCATGCTACAACATAAAAAGAGTTCAGTGACCCTGCCCGGAGGAAGCCCGGGGCCCACTTCTGGAGCCAGGCCCAGAAGGAGGACCCGTCAGCGAGCGCCTGGTGGCCGGGCATGCCACGGAGCCCGGCCGGGCACAGCCCGAAGAAGCAACGTGGCGACCATCACCATCACTACTGAAACTCCGTCATCCCGCGGGCCCACCACCTACGGGAAGAATCACTGGGGTCGGGTGCGCTGCCAGACAGGTGGCAGTGAAGTTAGAGGGTCTCGACGGACCAGACCCGGGCGGCAGAGGCTGGCTTTGGGGACGTGGAACGTCACCTCTCTGAGGGGGAAGGAGCCGGAGCTTGTGCGGGAGGTGGAGCGCTACCAGTTGGATCTGGTGGGGCTTACCTCTACGCACAGCATTGGCTCCGGAACCTTACTCCTGGATAGGGGTTGGACTCTATTCTTCTCCGGAGTTGCCCAAGGTGTGAGGCGTCGGGCCGGGGTGGGGATACTCATAAGCCCCCGGCTGAGTGCCGCTACGTTGGAGTTCACCCCGGTGGGCGAGAGGGTCGCCTCCCTGCGCCTAAGGGTTATGGGGGGGAAAACTCTGACTGTTGTCTGTGCTTATGCACCGAACAGCAGTTCAGAGTATCCGGCCTTCTTGGAGACCCTGAATGGAGTCCTACATGGGGCTCCTGTAGGGGACTCCGTAGTCCTGCTGGGAGACTTCAACGCGCACGTGGGCAACGATGGAGACACTTGGAGAGGCGTGATTGGGAGGAACGGCCTCCCTGATCTGAACCCGAGCGGTGGTTTGTTATTGGACTTCTGTGCTAGTCATGGATTGGCCATAACAAACACCATGTTCGAACATAAGGGTGCTCATAAGTGTACATGGTACCAGAGCACCCTAGGCAGAAGGTCGATGATCGATTTTGTCATCGTATCATCGGACCTGATGCCGTATGTATTGGACACTCGGGTGAAGAGAGGGGCAGAGCTGTCTACTGATCACCATCTGGTGGTGAGTTGGGTCAGATGGCCGGGGAAGCCTCTGGACAGACCTGGTAAACCCAAACGTGTAGTGCGGGTGAACTGGGAACGTCTGGAGGAGGCCCAGGTCCGGGAGACTTTCAACTCACACCTCCGGCAGAGCTTTTCTGGCATCCCTGTGGAGGCTGGGGACATTGAACCAGAGTGGACAATGTTCAAAGCTTCCATTGCTGAAGCTGCGGCTGAGAGTTGTGGTCTCAAGGTCTTAGGTGCCTCAAGGGGCGGTAACCCTCGAACACCTTGGTGGACACCGGTGGTCAGGGAAGCCGTCCGACTGAAGAAGGAGGCCTTCCGGGATATGTTATCCCGGGGAACTCCAGAGGCAGTTGCAAGGTACCGACAGGCTCGAAGGACTGCAGCCTCAGTCGTGGCAGAGGCAAAGCAGCGGGTGTGGGAGGAGTTCGGAGAAGCTATGGAGAAGGACTTTCGGTCGGCACCAAAGCGGTTCTGGAAAACCCGTCCGACACCTCAGGAGGGGGAAACGGGGAACCATCCAAGCTGTTTATAGTAAGGATGGGACACTGTTGACCTCAACTGATAAGGTGTTAGGGCGGTGGAAAGAACACTTTGAGGAACTCCTGAACCCGACTAATCCACCCTCTGTAGTAGAGACAGAGCTGGAGGATGATGGGGGATCAACATCGATTTCCCTGGAGGAAGTCACTGTGGTAATCAAACAACTCCACAGTGGCAAAGCCCCAGGGGTTGATGAGATCCATCCAGAAATGCTGAAGGCTCTGGGTGTTGAGGGGCTGTCATGGATGACACGTCTCATCAACATTGCGTGGAAGTCGGGGGCAGTGCCTAAGGAGTGGCAGACCGGGGTGGTGGTTCCCCTGTTCAAAAAGGGGGACCAGAGGATGTGCGCCAACTATAGAGGCATTACACTACTCAGCCTCCCCGGGAAAGTCTACTCTAAGGTACTGGAAAGGAGGGTCCGACCGATAGTCGAACCTCAGATTGAAGAGGAACAATGTGGATTCCGTCCTGGTCGTGGAACAACGGACCAGCTTTTCACTCTCGCAAGGATCCTAGAGGGGGCCTGGGAGTATGCTTTTCCGGTCTGCATGTGTTTTGTGGATTTGGAGAAAGCTTATGACCGGGTTCCCCGGGAGATATTGTGGGAGGTGCTGCGGGAGTACGGGGTGAGGGGGTCACTACTCAGGGCCATCCAATCTCTGTACACCCAAAGCGAGAGCTGTGTCCGGGTGATCGGCAGTAAGTCGGATTCGTTCCCGGTGGGGGTTGGCCTCCGTCAGGGCTGCGCCTTGTCACCTATCCTGTTTGTGGTATTCATGGACAGGATTTCAAGGCGTAGTCGTGGAGGAGAGGGGTTGCAGTTCGGTGGGCTGAGGATTACATCGCTGCTGTTTGCAGATGATGTGGTCCTGATGGCATCATCGGTCTGTGACCTTCAGCACTCACTGGATCGGTTCGCAGCCGAGTGTGAAGCGGCTGGGATGAGGATCAGCACCTCTAAATCTGAGGCCATGGGTTCTCCGCAGGAAACCGATGATTTGTCTACTCCAAGTAGGGAATGAGTCTTTACCCCAAGTGAAGGAGTTCAAGTATCTCGGGGTCTTGTTCTCGAGTGAGGGGACGATGGAACGTGAGATGAGCCGGAGAATCGGAGCAGCAGGAGCGGTATTGCGTTCGCTTTACCGCACCGTTGTGAGGAAGAGAGAGCTGAGCCAGAAGGCAAAGATCTCAATCTACCGGTCAATCTTCGTTCCTACTCTTACCTATGGTCATGAAGGGTGGGTCATGACCGAAAGAACGAGATCGCGGATACAAGCGGCCGAAATGGGTTTTCTCCGGAGTGTGGCTGGCTTCTCCCTTAGGGATAAGGTGAGAAGCTCAGCCATCCGTGAGGGACTCGGAGTAGAGCCGCTGCTCCTTTGCGTAGAAAGGAGCCAGTTGAGGTGGTTCGGACATCTTGTAAGGATGCCACCTGGTCGCCTCCCTAGGGAGGTGTTTCAGGCACGTCCAGCTGGAAGGAGACCACGGGGCAGACCAAGGACCAGGTGGAGGGACTATATCTCCAAGCTGGCCTGGGAACGCCTTGGGATCCCCCAGTCAGAGCTGGTCAATGTGGCCAGGGAAAGGGAAGTTTGGGGCCCCCTGCTGGAACTGCTACCTCCGCGACCCGACTTCGGATAAGCGGTTGAAGATGGATGGATGGATGGATGGATGGATGGACCTCTTTAAAAAGCACTATACAAAATACAATTGAATTCAAATGAATTTAATTAACCCAACACACATTTTTGTCGAATATCTCAGCTTTATATCACACTTGTAAGAAGAATTTACTCATAATAATAATCACAAAACACACTCTTCACCTCTGTATTATTTCTAGATTCACCAGAAAAAGACACACACAGTAGTGAAAGGAATAACATAGAAGAAACAGTGGGGTCTCTTGGTGTGGAGACAGGAGATGAGGGGATCATTTTGACACCAGCATGAAATTTTCTTTGGTTAAATCTTGCACACGGCTACAGTTCTTTAATGCAATCTATAGTTAAATACATTACATGGCCAAAGGTATGTTGACACTGCTTGGTGTGGGGCTGTTTTTCATGGTTCTTGGTAGGCCCCTTCGTTCCAGTGAAGGCAAATCTTAACGCTGAGCATACAATGAAATTAGAGACGATTCTGGGCTTCCAACATTGTGGCAACAGTTTGGGGAAGGCCCTTTCCTGTTTCAGCATGAAAATGCTCATGCACAAATCGAGGTCCATACAGAAATCGTTTGTTGAGATTGGTGTGGAAGAACTTGACTGGCCTGTACAGAGCCCTGACCTCAACCCCATCAAACACCTTTGGGATCAATTGGAATGCCGACTGCGAGCCAGGCCCAATCGCCCAACATCAGTGCCCGACCTCACTAATGCTCTTCTGGCTGAATGTATGTAAATCCCCACATAAATGTTTCAACATCAAGTGGAAAGCCTTCCCAGAAGAGTGGAAGCTGTTTTAGCAGCAAAGGGGGATCAACTCCATTTTAATTTTGATTACAGTTTCTCGATTGCTTAGACACATTTCTCGAAACTAAGCTCCATTTCTCAAAACTCTAAACACACACTCAACTCCCCAAACGTCAAACTTCCAGGTCAAAACCTAACTCTCCACTCAAAACCATTTACTCTTGCTGAAAAACCAAACTTTGCCTTCACACATCACACAATATTCCAGAAAAACACACACAACATAGTCTTAGACACTGCGGAGATCAATTCATAACACTGCCACAAAAACCTAAGATGAATAATGTTGCTTCTGGTTCTCCCCCACAAAACCTCTTTACATGATAAACAAAATAGACAAAAATGTTTACTTTTTTTATTCATAATGTATTCTACAGTACAACTTCCAATCAATACAATGTTAAGGGATGAAAAGGGTACTGTAAACACAATTTTAAAAAAATGAAGAAAAAAATATTTATGTAAAAATATATAAAACATAAAAAATACTGTAATAGAAAATAATTTACCACAGCATCCCCACTGTGGATTACTGGCAAATACAGAAAATATTTTACTCTGCTACTGCCACTTCATCGCATCTCTGGTCTGGGTCAGGCCAGAGAACCTTATCTACATCACATGCTATATTGGCCCTTGCCAGGCAGCGGGGGAAAAAACGCCTCACATGCCTAATCCACCCCTGGCATGCATCTACTGTTATGTCTAAACGTGCCTCCTCCATGGCCTGGAGAAGGTGAGCACGAATGTAGGGGCCTCTGTCGTACACCTTCCACTGCCATGCCGAAAAAAACTCCTCTATGGGGTTGAGGAAGGGGGAATATGCTGGTAGAAAGATATTGCTGAACCTGGGGTTATTGGTGAACCAGTCACGAACTAGAGCAGCCCGATGGAAACTTACGTTGTCCCAAATTACAACGTAGCGTGGCTGCTGTAGTTGTGCTGGCTCCCACTGTTCTAACTGATATACAGATCCTTTCCAAAAAATTTGAATATCATGGAAAAGTTGTTTTTTTTCCATAATTCCATTCAAAAAGTGAAACTTTCATAGATTATAGATTCATTACACACAAAGTGAAATATTTCTAGCCTTTATTTGTTTCATTTTTCATAATTTTGGCTTACAGCTCCAGAAAACCCCCAAAACAGTATTTCAAGAAATTAGAATAGTGTGTCGAAAATCAGCATTTACTCCAGTTATTTCAGAGAATGAATGTTTTAGACTGAGTGTCACACTCTAATCATCTAATTTACTCAAAACACCTACAAAGTTTTTCTACAGGTGTGTCGTTAAATTGGACAGGTATCTCAGTTTGGTTCAGTATGGGGAAGACTGCAGACTTGACAATTGGCCAGAAGACCATCATTGACACCCTCCAGAAGATGGGTAAGCCACAAAAGGTCATCGCTAAGGAGGCTGGCTGTTCACAGAGTGCAGTGTCCAAACATATCAATAGAAAGTTTAGTGGAAGGGGAAAATGTGGCAGGAGAAGGTGCACAAGCAAAAGAGATGACCGTAGGCTTCAGCGCATTGTCAAGCAAAGACGATTCCAAAATTTGGCGGAGATGCAGAGGGAGTGGACTGAGGCTGGAGTCAGTGCTTCAAAAACCACCACGTACAGACGTATCCGGGACATGGGCTACAACTGTCGGATTCCTCGAGTCAAGCCACTCCACTCATTCTCTGAAATAACTGAAGTAAATGCTGATTTTCGACACACTATTCTAATTTCTTGAAATACTGTTTTGGGGGTTTTCTGGAGCTGTAAGCCAAAATTATGAAAAATGAAACAAATAAAGGCTAGAAATATTTCACTTTGTGTGTAATGAATCTATAAAAGTTTCACTTTTTGAATGGGATTATGGAAAAAAAAAATTTTTTTCCATGATATTCTAATTTTTTGGAAAGGATCTGTATATGGTATTGCAGACTATCAAGGAAAGTAAGGAGAAGCATTGTGTTATATGGCCCAAGGACGGCATGGCGGTGGAGGAACCCTCGGTGGCTGATGGCGGCGCACAGTGATATTCCCTCCTCGCTGGCCAGGGACATGCACGATGGCCCGTTGGCCAATTATGTTCCTCCCCCTTCTTCTCTTAGTCAGGTCGAATCCCGCTTCATCAATAAAGATCATCTCGTGAGGAACAGGTCGCCCTTCTACTTCAAAGATTCCCTGCAAAAAACATGAAATATAGTAGAGTACTGTAAATGACTACTCCAAAACACATTGCTAGAGGGTGCAAATGGTAGGCCATCATATATGTAGTTTGTTCTACAGTATAGACAGCTGTACAGTACAGTAATACTGTATATATTGTAACATACTGAAATACTTCATACAGTACAGTGTCTTATGTAAAGCACTTTGAGTTGCCTTGTGTATGAAAATGTGCTATACAAATAAACTTGACTTGACTACAGTATGGAAACCCATACCTGCACATATTCCTGACGCTGGTATTTCACTCTGTCAGAGTTTCTTTCAAAAGGGACACGATATGCCTGTTTCATTCGCAGATGGTTTTTTCTCAGAATACGGTCAATTGTTGAGATACTAATGGCATCAATTCCTCGAAAGACTTGTTGATCCTCAATGACCCGCTGTTGAATCTCTCGCAAGCGAATTGCATTGTTGGCAATGACCATGTTGACCATTTCCCTCTCTTGCTCCTCGGACACCAGTCTTCTCCTGCCTCCACCAGGTGGTCGTCTCTCAGTTCTGCAAAAACAGAAGTGAGATGGGATACTGTAACTGTAAACCATCCTTTTGACAAAATGGGAGCATACCATAACTCCACATTACGTACTGTAACTGAGATGCATACAGACCGATAGAGCAAACAGCTACAGTACATATATACATGCTGTACAGTACTGTTAGAGCTCAGAGTACAGCAGTCTAAAGTAGAGTACAGTAGAGAGCAGTATGTACATAAAATACTTATCTGTTTTCCTGCCTGAAGGTCCGTATGATGGAGGCAACAGTGAAGCAGCTAAGGTTCGGCTGCACTCGTTGCCCAGCCTACCTCTGACAGGCCATGCACAAGGACATGGTCAACAAGAGTGGCACGAATTTCATCGCTCACTACTTCTCTCCTCGGTCGTCTTCTCGGTCTTCGCCTCCCTCTTTGCCTCCCTCTTCCTCCATCCTCTTCCTCCCTCCTCCTCCTCCTCCTCCTCTTCCTCCTCCTCTTCCTCTTCCTCTTCCTCCTCCTCCTCCTCCTCCTCCTCCTCCTCGACCTCTTCCTCTTCCTCTTCCTTCCCTTCCTGGATCCATTGTTCTAAAACTAAATTAACTAACCCAGGGCCCTTTTATCTATGCATTGGAGGTTCTGATTGGTGTGTGAACAATTTTGTCTCATAGTGTTTTCAATCAGGTAATTGTGTGCTAATTGGGTTCAATCTTTGCTGACTGAGTTAACAATGTCGAATGCTTGTGCTTTCTGAATGAACACAAGGTGCAGGCAATGATAATTAAGGGGATTTGTGTGTACAGTTTTGCACTTAAAGTTCAACTAATTTGAATCATGTGTGTAAACAGGTCAATACGGTTTACAGTTTTGGGAAATGGGTGTGGTGTGTCTTTTGGGAGATGGCATTATGCATTAGGATATTTAGTTCATAAGTCTGGTAATAGTGTGTAAGCAATTGAGAAAAACTGTAATATGATTTTGGAATGAGATGTTGGACAAGCAGGTGTCAATATACATTTGGTCATGTAGTGTACGTATATACTCATTATCTTCAATTGCCTTGCCAGCACATTACAGACCCACTGAAAAGATCTCTTGTGGCTGTTCCTGGAATTCATTCATCAAGCAGTTGTCAGAGTTTGCAATGCAAAGAAAGGTTTCATTTGCAAAGGGATACTGTAATTGTGACAGTGAGAGAAGTTGATATCAGAGATATTTGATCTATTGTTTTAATGTATGTTAATTATTATTTGTCAGTTACACAAAACATATCCCTGAGTAATAAGGAGTTCTTGGTGGAAATGTTTTATCATTTGCTATGTGCATAACATTACAGTAATGTAAAAGCATATATTATATTAAATATATTAAAGCCTATTTACTCTGCGTATTGGAATTACAAGATAATAAGGATGAATTTGTGCACTATTAAATAACTGAAACAGTTGAGAGGTGAATCATACTTTTCACCACCGGATGTCACTATTGTACAGTATGCATTATTTATATAATAATAATAATAATAATAATAATCATTACCACAAAAATAAAATAATCAAAATGCATTGTTAATTAATACTAGATTAGGGATCATTTCAATTCAATTCAGCCAGTTTCCAGAGATTGATTTCAAATGAACAAATGTATTGAAAAAATACATTTAAAAATAATTTCCATTCATATATTGGATTTCAATTCCTGAACTAAAATAGACTTGACATCAACCCTGATATATATATATATATATATATATATATATATATATATATATATATATATATATATACACACAGTGGGTTGAAAAAGTATTCAGCCCCCTTATACTTTCATATTTTGCTTCATATTTATTCAACACAAACAACTCTACGATGTCAATGTGAAAAGTAAAATCTACAATTTGTTCCAAATTATTTATAAATATAAAACATAGTGAAAAAACCGGAAACAATCAATTCCGTAAGTATTCAGCCCTTCATTGTACTTTAACAGCCATACAGGCAAAACTCTGCACAAAAAAATTGCACATCATAAAGTGCCCAGACATCATGTTTAGACCAGGTCCCTTCAATACATTTTAATGGCTCTTAATGGGATTTTAGGAAGTACAATAGACTTTACATCGCTATACTCAAACAGAGTTTATCTCATATTGTTCATTCATGGATGGCATTTGAGACCAGTCCCTGGGGGTTCAAAGAAAACATAAAGCATCACCTCTCCATCCCTTAATGCTAAAATGTAGAAGGTGCAAATTCAGTAACTTTTTCTCCATTATCGTCCATAGTGAAACCAGACAGGAAAAAGTTACTGAATTTGCACCTTCTACATTTTTGCATAAAGTGATGGAGAGGTGATGATTTATGTTTTCCTTTATTATGTAACCTCATAGTCACTGGACCATTTCAAATCCAATGTTCTGTAGCACAAAGCCAAAGCAACACAAATTGTTTCACTTCCAGAATACTTTCCGTCCCCACTGTATCTATACAATATATTCACAATGGCATACAATGAAAAGATTGATTGAAAAAAAAATCATTGGGGATAACATGTCTATGGCCATACATAAAAAAACAAAAAAGTATTAAGCACTGATTATATAGTAACATACAGGCCTACAACAGTATTTTGCAGTTATTATTATTATTGTTATTATTATGCACTACGCAGTGGTTTAATAGAATATTTCCAAAGTAGAACTTCCACTAAGCATGACTATAGTAGTGCATGACTGTAGTAGCCTACAGCCAGAGACTATAGGTTTGGAATTCACATCGGGGATGTACATTCTTAAGCGAATGACCGATAGCGTTGAGCTGGGAGCATGCATCAACAACATTACTGTCTGGGCCTTTTAGGAACAAAAGGTTCATCACTACCTGGCCAATTTAATCCCTAGCTATAAGAATATGAAGTTTGGCATGCCATGCATGAAAATGTTCATAGCATAGCCTACGATTAACTCTTGAATTTTCAATTTGCAGTTGGTGTACTTTTCCACAGGATGGCGTAACTCACTTCCAATTTCCGACAAGGGTTGTACGCATCCCTCCCTCCCACGAAGGAATAAATTGCACTGACGTCACAACAAGTGAAAGAAGGAAGCAAAGCTCTCTGTATGAGCTGTCATTAACTAGTTGTACAGACAGTAAGGGAAAGCCTCTAAGACAGCACAGGGTCTGGTTACACACCAGCAACGCTTCCGTTGCCTGAAACAAATAGAGTAGCAGATAATTTGGAAAGCACACACCCAAAGTAGAGCAAGGGAAATAAGACTGCCATGGCTGATGTTATACAAATCAACGAGTCGTCTTCATCTGACGTTGCGAACCGATTCGCTCGCAAAGGCGCTCTACGGCAGAAAAACGTCCACGAAGTAAAGAACCATAAATTTACTGCCAGATTCTTCAAGCAGCCGACCTTCTGTAGTCATTGCACGGACTTCATCTGGTAAGCATATTTCTCAAATCTGTTTTCCCGTTTGAACGACACTGGAAAAGTGGCATTCTGTGCTGTAGAAACGCACGCAACTTTATTTCGCCTTGTTGCGCGCTCAGTGCTTCTTTTTTTTAAAACATCTTATTTAGATTAAGACGCAGCGAGTTCGCTTATAGGCTATAACTTATATGTGAAGGCTACAAACAGAAAATAATACTGTTTGCTGTGTTGCAGGAAAGTTTTTTTCCCCCTGCTGTGCTGCAAACTTTTTATATCATCCAGTGGTTACATGCAAAGGGATGTATGCGTGTCATACTGCTGCTGTAGTTGTGTCATACTGCTGCTGTAGTTAGCACTGTAGGCTATATGTCGGAGGACATTTGCGAGGCAGCCGAGAAGTGGTGTGCGCGCATATCATGTTATTCTGTCACTGGCTGTGCGTTCTTTCCCCCCCCCAAGACTTCCTTTCCGATACAGTGCACACAACTGCGCGATATACCTAACAAAATATGTGTAATGTCTACCAGTGAGTGAAAATGTGAGAGCACACGGGTAACTCAGGACGCGCCCATATTGACTTTGTTGAAACTATGCCCTGGGGGTGTTTTCATTGGTTGGTTCCTAAGGAATATTACTACAATTTGTGATTCCGTCTTACTATCGCAAGTGTGAGACAAGGCTTGCACATACAGTACATCATTTATATATCACATATATACTGTCTGTATATTTAATAGCTTCAAAAGAACAGGCTTCAGTTTCAATCTGTCTAACTGCAGAAACGGGAATAAGTGGTCAAGAAAAGGACTGTCTTGTAATTTAAAAAAAATAAAAAAAACAGTTGTAGGCTATACATGCAACAACAAAAAAAACATCCAGTAAATTTTATTTTAGTCTTTGTACAGTAGCATGTGGAGAGGGAAAGTATTTGTTTTACTCCTCAAAACCGTGTATAGTCACTGGTTCGGAATTCGTTAACTGTCAACATATTTCTTTTGCATGCAGCATGAAAGCAAACTTCCAGTCCAAGATGTCGGTGCATGTCGCTGCTTTATCGAAATTGTGTCTTGTGGTTTTGTGGATACTTTTCTTGCAAGGACCTGTGCTTTACATGTTGGACTCTCCTATCACATTTCCATGACCTTTGAACTGAGGAAATGGCAACATTGCTTGAGCATACAGGGTGTCAGTTTTATCTGTTTTTCCAGCAGAAATCTTTTCTCGGCTAAATTTCTCAGAGATCTAGCTCTTATTCAAGACACTGAGCAACATGTTTGACACAACATCTCAAGTTAAAAGAACAACAAACACACGGTAGCTACAATACTAAGCATGAGTAATTCAACTCAAGTCAATAAGGGTTGTTAGCTTGAACATTCATCTGGTACCAAATTATAAATCCCGATCTCCTGATTATTCTACATTGTGTAGTTATGATGCTGCATATGAATCATTCTCCTAAATCCTGAACTCAGTAACCAAATATGGTTTCATAAAATCTGTAGTTCTGCTCTCTACTGAACTCTATACTCTTCAATTGTGTCTGTGTACAAACGCCCAGTGTTGCACCACTCCGCCCCTAACGCATACGCACACACCCCATATCCATATATGTTTCCTTTTGCTGCCCGGTTTGTAAGTCATGAGTGTAAAAATCTTGCGGATTGAAATAGGGCTTTCCAAACAAAAAAACATATTACCCTGCATTCATTTAAGCCAACCATCAATCCAGCTGTATAATTAAGGGTGTGGATGGAGCAGACATAATACAAATATCCAGTATCCATGGTTGACTGTATCTGTTATTGATACATATAGGTCTGTTACATATAGGTCTCATATAAACCAACTTGCACTGGTCTAGAATTTCCTGTTTCCCATTCTGTCTCTGCCTGTAACCTGCTATACCTTGTGGTACACATGTCTCTGAAACTGGCCCATCTCATTGGCTGTCCATGGGTAGCCAATGGATAGTGTGGGCCACAGCTAAAACCGATTTTCACATAAGCTGACCAGGGAGCAAAAGTGTAGATGCTGAAAATTCTGCGTCTGATTTCTTTCTCATTTGTTTTCACAGGGGGTTTGGAAAGCAAGGTTTCCAGTGCCAAGGTAAAGCTGCACTCAGATTTTTCGTACCTTACATACCGTTGTGTCTTAGCATAAGGCCCTTGAATACACACTCCTTCATTTCTCTACTTTTTCCTGACATTGTCATTGGAGAGAGAGAGAATATAGGGAAGTATATTGCATGGCATTTTTAGATATATGTACAGTAAGTTAACAATATATATTTTGTGGACCATTTCAAGCCAGTGTGAGAGAGCCATGTCGGTTTGTGGGACCAGAAAATATACGAAAAATGTTTCGGTCATGTGAATGGATGTGGATGCATTTGCAAATTTTTTCTTAAATGTGTATATATATGTGTGTGTGAATGTGCGTGCGCCTGTGTCTGTGCCTGTGCCTGTCTGACTATTAAGCCATGAAGGATGTGGTCAGGTTTAAAACCCAAATAAGATATACAGTTCAGTAATGCAAAGCGCAGCCAAATTTGCTGCTGTGGTTTGCTTTGCATCTCTTTGACCTTATTTGCTCATAAAATAACTCTTTCTGTCAGTATGTGCAAAACTAAGTATGAAAAACTGAGAGGACAGAATTTCTGGTTCCAAAGATTGGAACTGAAAAACGAAACTGAAATGAAACCAGTTTATAGGGCAGCGCAAAAACCGGGAGATAACATATCAGCATTATATGGTCTGATGAAGCTGTGGCCTTGGTCAGGTGAAATTGAACACTGGTTGTATAATAAAATATCTTTACTATATAGGCCTATTCAGCAAAGGTATAATACTGACCTGCCTAGATATCTGTAGTCTTATCTGTAGTCACTACTGGCACTGATTCATAGCAAGCTGCAGTTTCATGCTCCTGGCTATTGTTAAATATTCTCTGTTTCAAATGTTAAGATATGAGAGAACAGGGGCATTTACTTCAACTCAAAACCTGTTGGAATCTCTTCACTTCTTGTTTGTTGCTGGATTGGATTCCTACATTTTGGTGTGATTTAATCAGCATGGCATGGTTGTCATTCTGTCCAGTACTGTGACCCCAAAGCGCAGGTCGCAAAAATCCAGATCAGTCTAGATACCGATTGATGAACAGATGTGTATTGGTCATGGCGTCACAATGGCATTGGTGCACCAGTGATGGTCAGATTTGGGTGTGGAACATGGGGGAGCAGCTGGACTCCTGTACCTCAGCCAATCTCACAGGCATCCAGTTTGCAGATCCTTATCACTGGACAAGGGAAGGTGACAGGGAAAGGGAAGGGAACAAGCCTGTAATGAGCTTATGAAATGCTGAAGTCTTGTCATCTTGTCTTGCTGTTATTTGTGTAAATATTCTGTACCTTGTTCATAAGGCGTAAACATTCTTACAAGCCAGGTCAAATTTAAAAAAAGATAACATATTCTGTCATTTGATTAACTTGAAATTACATTATTCTTAAGAGGTAACGTGACTTCTTTGAACTTCAGTAATAATTTAAAAAGCAGGAGGTAATTTTTAAAAGTTATGCCATACAAATGACCATTATCATATTATGCCAGTATGATTTATTCAAATGAATATTCTAGGCTGGCTTTCAGTATCTGGGCTATTTCTGTAACTGTGGGTTAGAAATTCAGGCACGAGTCTCCTCTCTGTGGAGAGCGACCTGATCTGCTGGCTCTTATTCGGATTCTTGAGGTGGGAGAAGACATTGGGGTAATCCTGCTGGTTATGGGTGTTTTGAACCTGTCTGAAAGGGTTGGTCAGGGTCTCAGCGTTTGTATTCCTTTTGCAGTGAAAGCCCTGTTTAAGTCTCGCCAAAGGTGGAAAGGGCGAAGGCTGGTTGAGTGGAACTACTTGGGTCCCTTATGAAAGCCATGTTATGCTTTGGTACATTTTTCACAGTTTAGGAGTGGGTGCAGTTTCGCCCTAATTGAACACCACATTGCAGAAAACATTGCTTTGCATACTGCAGGGTTCCTTTAGGTTGTATTCAGGAGGAGTGCGGGGGGGTTTCCCATTGACAGATTAACCACAGAACAATGTTTTTTTTCATGCAGATAGTGAGACACATTTCCCCCCCAGAATTACACAGAGAGTTATGGGCATACAATAAAACTCCGTTATCTCTGTTTGTTAATGTCATGAAACCAAGCAGACCTTGCGATAAAAGTACATTACAGTTCCATTACACTGCATGTACCAAAAAGAAAACCATTTGTGGTACAGCAATATATAAGTGTAAACATTTTTAGTTATTCTTCTATATGTAAAACATGTATTTCCTTAAATAAACATTAAACATTAATAAGCATTTATTTCAATCTGCAATTAGTGTAGGCTCAGACAAGTCTGCCAGTTAGAATGGTCTAATTAAGAACCAGTTAATTGGTTAATGTCCAACAAAATAGTGGCGCCATAACCAGGCTCCCAGATTTGAAAATATATCAATGAATTTGAGTGTTGACAATGCAAGTGTATCAGTAAAATTGTTCTGTATTTTACTTTCTAGAACAGTGAATGTCCACGCTTATTTAAAGGGAAAAGGCACTTTTGTTTTATGGACCATCTGGTGCTTTTATTTTAAGCAGCAGGCCTCAACTGGCACCTTGATGAGCCTTGGCACAGTGGCGAGTGAAGATTGCCAAATTCACCTTCCCTCTGCTGTACATATGGTAGACCCTTCTCCCCTCAACGTCCCTGAAATGTCACCTCCGTAACTCTTTACTTCAAAAGTATGACAGAATGCTGTGAGAGGACTTGCGAAACCAGAGTGATACTGTACCTCTGAGCCCTGTCTTACTTACTGCGGTAAAGAAGCCGTTTTATTCCTTGATCGACTTGACATCCAGCCGAAAATGTTGCTTGTATTCGAGAAAAGGAAGGCTTTATAAGTGCTTTCATTCCCTGTATCCATGGAAAGTGAGGGGTAGGCTATGGTTATGATGATGATGATGTAATGTGGAAAATGAGCTTTCTATGGTCCATTCATAAGTATGTGGGGCCACTGTACTAGCTGTGTGGAAATATATTAACATGGAATGTATTATTACATGATGGTGTTGGTGTGACCGTCATTATGCATGGTTAATGTCAGAAAAGCCCTGGGTAGTTTGAGCTGAGGACGCGTGCGAGAGACCGCCATTCATTTAAGTGTAAGGACTCTTTTGATCTCTTTGGTGGAGAACGCTTCATTGAAAGAGTGCAGATATCTTCAGGTTTTATGGACGGGCCTGAGGTATATGGGCCTGTCTGTTGAGAGCCATTTTACTCCTTCTTGTTGAAGGCGATACAAACGGGGCATCCGACTGTTTGATCACTGGTGACTGGAAGAAGATAAGTAGCCTACCTATTCCTGGGAGTGTTTGACATCTCCGGTGTTATTGAGAAACCTGTTATTTATTTTTACTGACATGAAGAGTTAAAATGTCCTGTTCTAGTTCCAAGTTCTCACGACTCCTGTTTGGGGCAGTGCTCTGAGGGTGGATGCTCTGTTGTGCAATGGCTTTTACTCATCATTATTATATGCCTATGCAGATTTTGAGATGTGCACTGTCCAAGTCAACAGGCTCTCAAAGGCTTGCAGCCCATACTGTAAAGCAGAGAGGCTGACTGCAAAAATGTTATGTGTGTATGCGTTGACTAATTGGCTGGATCTGTTTTCCCCAAGGAGCATCTATGCAGAAATGTAATTTGGAAAGATTGACTGCTTCTGCATTAGAGCTTTTTGGCAAGCAAGGTAGCAATTAGTATGGGACCTTTTCACAAGGGACAGGCATTTTATGTATGACTTATAATTCCGTTTACCATATTTACATCTTATAATTCATATGTTGTGCAGGCATAAAAAATTGTTTTTTGTAATTGTAATTGTAATTTTTCTCAGCAAGTGGATCAGCAAAATCAAGCAAAACAACAACTAAGCAAATTAATACTCACAATTATGTACAGTTGCATACTATTTTAAATAGCAAATCTATATACATTTATAATTACATTACATTACATTCATTTAGCAGACGCTTTTATCCAAAGCGACGTACAATAAGTGCATACAGAGACGTCATCAAGATCACTACAGAACAGACAAGACAAAGCACATCCTTCCCATAATGTAGCAGCTATCCCTAGTAATGAACGTTGACTGTGGTTCACAGTCAGCTATACTACACTTCTATTCTAAATACTATTATAAACTATAACAAACAGACAGGAAAAACACAGGGAACTAGTAAACACAGGGAACTGATATTCCTAGGTTAGAATATCAGTCAAGGTGGAGTCTGAAGAGGTGTGTCTTCAGGCCTCGACGGAATGCAGGCAGGGTTCGAGTAGAACGTAGGGGAATGGGAAGTTCATTCCACCACTGAGGAGCTAAGGGGGAAAAGCTCCGCAGTTGGGATGAGCGAGAGCCGTTGACACGGAGGGGGGAAAGAGCGAGTCGCCCTGCTGTAGAAGAGCGAAGTGGTCGAGCAGGAACATAGTTCTGGATTAAGTCCTGCAGGTAGGCGGGGCCTGTCCTATTGGCTGCAGTGTAGGCCAGGGTCAGAACTTTGAACCTGATCCTGGCTGCAACTGGCAGCCAGTGGAGTGACCTCAGCAGGGGGGTTACATGGGAAAATTTTGGGAGGTTGAACACAAGCCGGGCAGCTGCATTCTGGATCAGTTGAAGAGGCAGAATGGCGCAGGCTGGTAGGCTTGCGAGCAGGGAGTAGCAGTAGTCCAGGCGTGAGGTGACCATGGTCTGGACAAGAAGCTGGGTGCAGTAGGTGGTCAGGTACGGTCAAATCCTCCTGATGTTGTACAGGAGGAACCTGCCCGACCCTGCCGTCGCCCTGATGTGCTCTTTGAAGTCCAGCCGGTCGTCCAGGACCAGGATAATAGCAGAAACAACCACAGTAACAATAATTCAGTAATTCTCTAATCAACCCATTATACCATTCATGAGAAACGGTGCTGTGCTTTCCCTTCCACAGTAAATGATTTGGGTCAGCACTGAGTGTTCGCAGTTTCCAAAGAAACTGTTAAGCGCCGCTCTCAGAATATGAGTGCAGTGGATTATCCTGGACAGGAGGGGAAAAACAGCAGTGTTAAGACCTGCAGCGCGTTTGTAATGTATTCTCAGCTGCTAGCAAATTAAATGCAGTGATACTAATGCCTTAACCAGGCCTTTGAGCTGGGGAGTCTCTCTGAGGTGCCTGCCGTTGCTAAACACTACTAAAACATATTTGCCAGTAGAATGTCTTGTTGGAGTCGGCAGCAATTTCTACTTATGGCAAAGCAAGGCTACTTTTCAATACTTTTACCAATTTTCTAGCTGCGGCAAATTGAATCCTGCTCATACCCACAAAGAAGAACAGGCCTGTTTTGAACCTGCATCAAGTTTAGCATGCACACATACAGTAGTGTGAAATGCTTTTTTAAGCAAAGCTCTCTGTGATAAGTAAGGGGTCTGCTATGCCATGTTTCCACAGTGGGGATCTGTGATGCTATTCAAAGCTGAAGGTCATACTTAAAAATCTTTTTGAAAGATTAAAAAAATAATAATAATTAAAAGATTACCTGTGGAATAGGAATTAGAATGTGGCAGAAGTCAATAACGACTATGGTGGTACACTTATAATTACTCTGTGAATAAGGAGCTTGTTCCTCTCTCTCTCGCATACCTACGCAAAATACAATTGAAGGAAGTCACTTCAGCTTTTACAAAACATGTTATTACAGTATTGAATAATGAATACCAGGGTGTGCGTGCGTGTATGTGTATTTAAAAAGACTGTTTAATTACAGTATATTCCCTATTGTTTGCAGCATATTTTAACATATGCTGTATTAACGTACATTAGTTTTTAGTATAAGGGAAACATCACTGTAGGAATGGGATAAAAAGCAAAGACTGATTCTACCCCCTCCCCCTTCTGCACTGCGTTCTTCACAGCTACTCTTCCACATAAAATCTCCAGTTGTTGTTTAACTAGGTATTTAAATTGCGTTTGTTACATTAGCTATATAGATATTTGTTTTCTTTTTAATTCTAGTCTGCAAATGGTAAAAGGTATTGAGCAATTTGGATTCCTGGTTGCTTTATTTTTTATCATGGCAATATTTAAAATGTTTAGCTATTATTGGAATTGCTTTCTTTTGCAGTCTGTTTATAACCCCAATAAATGTAACATTTCACAATGATTTCTAAACACCTCTTTCTCACTTTATTGTGTGCGTAATGTTTTCAGTGCATTGCTGCTGCCTTCTTTGCCAGTGAACCTCAGTGTGGCCTTCCTCTGGGCATGATTCTGGGGAGATACAGCATACAAGCCGACCTTGGCGTATTCTCTCGGAGTGTATCACCCTCCCCTGGCTTGTTTCTATGCATAGAGAATGAACAGTTTGGTATGATGCACACACATTTTTATATCATTCAAATAAGCAGTCAAATATCAATTTTCTCTTTTATTTCTGCTCTCTTCAAGCTGGGGGCGTTTCATGAAGCTGGTTTAAAGTGTAGCCGGCCAACCTTTGCAACTATTGAAAAAACTGACTTTCATCCGTTCAGACTGGTCCAGTTAGCAGACCCGGTTAGCGCACGGTTAACGGGCTGTTCTGAGGGCTGGGCCTGGTTAGCTCACCGTTAGCGTATTTGCAGAGGTTGTCTGACTAACTCCTCCTTAATCCCTCTTTGTGAAATGATCCCTCCTGGTCTAGTCAGCCAGACATGGGCTTCTCTGTGCTGCAGTGGCAAACATACACATGCAGTGGGCCCCTGGCGTGTGGTGATTTTTGGGATGCGTGAACGGAACCCACAGAGCCGGCTGAAAAGCCACACCCCGCCATCGCCGTCTGTAGCAGTCTCGTGTTTCCCCAGAGACACCTTATCCCCAGGGTAGATGGAGATGAGCAAATGCCATGGTAAAGGTTAAGAAGGAAGCGCTGCTGTTGTAGCGTTGCAGGTAGTTGCTCTTCTGAGACAGCATCAGCACTTGGGGCTACCCGGCATCTGGTCGTGCTCCCCCAAGCCAAGTAACTCTTAACATCTCATTTCCAAGTCCGTCCCGGGGAGCAGGCCTTCAAATCTCTGTTAACTGACTGCGCAAACTGTTTGCACCACAGATCCGAAGTGAGTTTAAAACACTTTTAAAGCCTTATTTAACATCACTTCTCAGCGTTATGAATAGTGTAAGACCCGTGCAATGAATGCGGTAGACATTTAAATTGGAAAGAAGAGAAGAGGAGCCACTCTAGTAGTAATGTCAATCAATGCAATCTGAGTGTGCGCTGATGTATTAATAAAGACAGTCCCGGACGGCAGAAGTGAAGCTGTGTGACTGTCTCCTGAGGACGCGTGCCCTTGATGATAACCCGCGGTAATTGACGTATGGTAGAGGAGGTTGGAGGGGGAGAAGGCACAGATTGCAGGGGAGTGCACGCTCTGACAGGAGACCTGGGACAGTGGTGGTGAGCCCTGTCGGAGGGAGTAATGGATTTCCAGGAGATCTATATAATGCGTTTTCCTTGTTTGAGTGTGCATGAAGTGTTCCAAACCCCGCGGGACTGGCATTCCTCAAGCTTATTGGTTCTGAACAGTCCCTGGAACACCCCCCTGGAGAGGGAACCTCCCCCGACCTGCTCAACCTCCTGTTGGCGGTGTATGTGGAAGCACATAAGTGATCATAAATAAGGTGAATGCATTTCGATGTTGGTTCACCCGCTCCCCCTGCCCCCAAGAAACCACTGCTGCCCAAGATAACCGATGCATTGTTTTAAAAGGTCCATCCATACCTCCGAAGATAAAGAGACTCCATTCTCTGAGGGTAGACCTTTTGACAGGTGCGGGGAAAAAAGCTAACCCTATGTGTCACACACACAATGCACCTATGGGCATTGATAACGGTGCTCTGCCTCTGTCTACCCCCTCAAGCTACTGCGTTTTATTGACTTTGAAACGGAACAACACAAAAAAGATTGTTTTTCATGCTTTCTCTTTTCTATGAAATAGTTTTCTATAAAAGTCTTTCTTTGGTCACAGATTGATCTGAGCTAGCAACAAAACCAAGTGATCTGAGTCTTGATTGCAAAGATGTAGGCCTCCATTTCATTACACACATTATTTGAAGATTTGATCTCCAACTTGATAACATCTCTTGAGAATGCTACATGGTGGCCTGATCTGAAGAGTGGTCTGACCTTTTCTTTTGGACAATCAAAATCAGAACCAAATCTTTGAATCAATGCGGAATCTGTGTCATTGTCTGTGACCGCACATCGTTATTACTATCTTGTTCGGAAAACTCAAGTATTCCGGTTATGATACAGCCCATGTAAAAATCCGGTCAAGCCCTTATTCTGAATCCGTACATAAAAAGCATGTAAACACCTTATTCTGTTTATAACTATTAAACGTGGTCTGCGCATGTACGCATTTGCAGCGTGCCTTGGGTGTTGAAGTCAGCCAGCTAGTTTACTGTAAAAATGTTGCAGCAAGCACAAAGCCCTCACTTCTGGAACGACGAGGAGACCGAAGTCTTCATTTCCGTATTAAAAGAATGACACATTGTGCAATGCACGGACGGCAGGAAACATCGAAATAGCTATTTGTTTAAGCATTTGTTTAAGAGTTCAGTCGAACCACAGGACAAAAATTAGACGCAGGTGAAAGACCCTGAATGCAATGCATTTAAGTAAGTCTGTCTCTGTTAATGCATTGACTCATTTTATTAATTTTAATTACAATTATTAATTACAATAGTTAAAGGTAGTATGGTAGATGGGGAAATCTGGTCTGAGATATGATGGTAGATGGGAAATCTTGCTATAGATCTGCATTACTTTACGTTAAAAAGTTTAACGTGTTAATCAATAAAAATTAATTGTATGAGTTAGCGTATTAACTTTGCCTTCATTTTAAGGCAGTGAAGCAAAACGGTACCAGTGGTTCACACCCACTGAATTTGCAACACTTTGTGCACATGGACGTAAACGGAATATTTACCTAACCGCGTATAGGGGAATAAGATTGACTTATTCCTTTCATGATGAATATAAATGGCATAATCAGAATGTGACCCTAACCAGAATAGCCATCATTATTCAGAATGTGGTGTGCATGTAAATGTAGTGTATGAGAAGCATTCTTATTCAGTACACAGCTTAACGCTGCACGTTCAGAGACTTTGTGGCACTACTTGTATATTAATAGTCAAGATCAGAGGCGTGTGTAGTCAGGTTCAGAGTCGCGTGTGTGTGTGTGTGTGTGTGTGTGTGTGTGTGTGTGAGCATCCTCCAAAATGAATTAAACATTTGATTTGCAGTATCTAGAACAGGTTGGAGGAGAGAGCCGACCGCAGTCACTATGGCTGGGAGATTCCCACTGCTTGAGTGTAATGTGAGACCTGGGACACAAAGGCTGCCCGTCAAGTTGACTGGCAAGCAAGGCTTTTCACACTACAGCCAGTGCCAGCTTACTAACTCCCGCATGCCTAATTAACACATCGCCTGGCAGGGATCAAAGGGCACCATCCTGAACTTGTACATTTCTATCCATTTGACTGAGCACAGTGTTGACTCCTCAACGAAGAAGCCATCATCAGACAGTGCAGTGTCTCTGCTAATTGTTCATGAGCACCCATGCTAGTAGAGATCTGATATCCTGTAGTGAAAATAGAAATACTTATGGGGCACCGCTGGGAGTTGGAGATAAAGTGAATGGCGTTTAAAGATATGGTACTTTTTGTTGTCAGCCGAATCCTTTCTAATAACGTTTCCATTGATCCTTTTTTTCCCTGAGAGAACAGCGGTCAAGCCTAACTATACCGGGGTCTGCGGTAAAGACAACAAATTAAAGCCAAGGAACAGACTTTGAACGGAGGTTGATCCCGGCGCTCCTGGGATTACCCCCCCCCCCCCCCCCCCGGGCTCAGCCCCCTTGTCTCCCAGGCACCCCGGGGGATTAGGATGCAGGCCCGTTTATGCCCGCTGACGCACCCGTCAGAACGGGGAGGCCTGCAGATTAGAGGTATGATTGCTATACGCCGGCCGGGAGGCCCCGTAATAGCTGTGCTGCACCAGCAAATCCCAGCGCAGGAGCGCTTACGCCTTAAACCCCACTGCTCCTGCCACTGGAGCGCCTCCCTGCCGAGCGTCTGGCCCTCCCCGCTCCTCCCGGAACACAAACAGACGCAGCGCCCCCCTGCCCCGCTCCCTCCGCGCCCCCCCCCGAGCGGAGCATACCGCAGAGTTAATGACCATTACCGAGATTACACAGGGCCGAGCGCAGGATTAAGAGGCCCCAGAGAGATTGAGCTTAAAAAACATCCCATAAAGAGCGGAGTGGGTTGTTTTCGCCGTTGCATGCTCGCTTGGCCCGTCTGTCCCTATAGCCTTTGCATCAATGAAGACCAATGTTAGGGGTTGCTCCTCACTGTCATTGAGCCGCTCTCTCTCCCGCATAACCGGAGACCGCTCCGTCCGCCCGCTGCGACCCTTCACTGGTGTGGGAGGATTCTAGGCCCCCGGCATCTCTTAGCTGCCTGTGTTCTTTTCCATATTAACAGTAGCTATAGAGAGCATTGGGTATCTGACCCACCAAACAGCCGGAATCAGAGATATTGCTCATGCTGCCTGCTAGATGAACCCTGAAGGAAGCATGTTCTGCCACGGGGTGCCGCGGAAACGAGAGTTGAACGTGGGCGGGGCAGGGGGAGGAGCGTGCGCCTACTGCTCTGCGCTAGCCATGAAAGCACACCAGAGTAATGTGACTTACTTCAAAGCGCTTGCATGCATACCACGCATAGAAACACAACACACAGAGGAAGACATGTGCAGGTGGTTGCACTGCAGTGCACACTCATGTTTGTTTATGAGTCGCATTGATTAAAAGTCATTAGCGAAGTAGCGGTGGTGTGCTTTCCCCTGCAAACCTCAGTCCAAACCCTATTAGAATTACACTTGAATTCCTATTTTGTTGTTTATCCTGTAGAGTACTATCTCTTTTCTCTTCACTCTTCAAACTGAATAATCCTGTCACCCACCAAGATTTCTGTGTCATGAATTTATATATCCCCATTTCAATGACAAAATGTTTGGTGTGAATTCACTTCTGTTTTATTAGTCCTGTATTTCTGGGTCTTTTTTGTTTGGCAAGTGTAAGTCTCTTTTGAAGGGCTGGAATTAAAGGATAAGTTCGCTCTTTTGGACCTTGGACCCTATTTGCAGTCTGTCTTCCATGAACCTGACACATTGAGTCCATATTTTCGCTGATCGGTCCAGTATTGAGCTAGCTACAGATTTCCTGTAGGCTCTCACTGGGCTACAATAGAAGTCAACGGGGCAATTAGAAATGTTATGGAAAAACAACGATAAATGTGCTTTCATGTACATAAATGAGACGGGAAGTTCAGGGGTGTATTGTTACCGGTCTCTGTATGCTCTCCTGTGAAATGTATCTCAATCCGAACATTTTTACGTGCTTGGCATGGCTTTGGAAGTAAGCATTTCTCTGTTGCTTGTTTTCGCTGCTCCCGCGGAGTACTATGTGTCGGGGGTGGGGGAGCGGAAGGTGTGCCGGCCGTTTACGAAACTATCTATGTGAGCAGTCTGCGTTTGTTTACCTGCAGCAACGTAGGCTACAATTTCCACAAAAAAACTTGGATGATGGATGACTATAATGATTACGAAGACGAAGAATTTGATTTGACTTTGACGTTACTGGCTACAGATTTGAGCCAGAATACACGGACACGGAACTACAAGAGATGGATGATAAGAGAGCAAGAGAAGAGAGAGAGGCTGAAGTTGCGCAGGTAATGTAAATTATTACAAATGATGATTACAAACACTGCGTTACAAATAGTTCTGCTGTAGGCTACTAGCTAGTAAACTCCAACGGGAGGTCAGGATTTGTGATCAACTGCTTTTCAAGCGGCCCTCTACAACGTAGCTAGACTGCGGAAGTTTACAGTGCGAGGTAGTGCGGTCGGAGAAATAGTTCTGTTTCAAATGTAACTGTTGTTTCAACGTTCGGTTTGCGTTTGCGATAGCCTACATTTCACAGGAGAGCATACTGAGACCGTAAGAATACACACTGAGTCTATAAAAGCACATTTATCGTTGTTTTTCCATAAACATTTCTAATTGCGCCGTGACTTCTATTGTAGCCCAGTGAGAGCCTACAGGAAATCTGTAGCTAGCTCAATACTGGACCGATCAGCGAAAATATGGACTCAATGTGTCAGGTTCATGGAAGACAGACCGCAAATAGGGTCCAAGGTCCAAAATAACAAACTTATCCTTTAACCAGCTTTGAACGCAAGGGGTGTCGCATCTGGGGCAGTTTAAAAATACAGCTGGCCACGGTGCCAACCTGAAACCAAATCTACTTGGTGTCCTCGCCAACAGAGTTTGCTTGTTGAGAGAGTGAGGGAGCGAGAGAAACAGGGAGGGAGGGGGGAGTGACTAGACCATAAAAATGAGGGGCTGCTGGTATGTGTAGCTGCGTCAGGGCCCTGTGTATTGCCTGAGTACCGCGTGTTTGCCTGTGTTCTTTCCCTTCTAAAGTCTCTCTCTCTCGACGTCGTTGACATCACCGTCGATGTAATCCGTCAGTTGGAGTGCCCCTGCGCTGGACAGTGTCTCAGGAGGAACGCTGCTCTTGCTGGTCCTGCCGTGTTTGTTCGGCCCGAGTGTCGGAAATGTTCCCCTCCTCTAATCTTTCCCTCGGCCCTTTGAAGTAGTGCCCCTGTGTGATGCGGCGGGTCTGGATAGTTTACCCGACGGCAAAAGGAAGCAGGCAGTTGTGTCTGGTCAGTGTTCGCCGTATGAGAGATGGAAAGATTTGAAGTCCTCCTCTGTAACAGTGTTTTATTTAGTGGAGTGCTGGCGCTAATATAATAAACGGTCTGTCAGGAAATGGTGAAAAGCAAAAGGGAGATGGTGCAAGGCACGAGACCCTGGTTGTGACTGTCACCTGTACTGATCAACTAATTGTGACTGCGTTCTACTGCACATTCTCCGTATTTGTGGCTTGCAGAAGCTTCCAGAAGCAATGATTAGAGGCGTGTAAAAGGCCTGCCCCCGTGGTCTACAGCCCACTGTATATGAAACGGTTCTTTATGTGCAGCTCCACATGTAACCTAAATCGGAGTCGGTGATCTGTGATTATTGGGGTTAGAGACGATGCATATGGGCAGTGTAACAGTCAGTGTATAACCACACTTGCTCTTAACTTTGCCGGCTTTTATCAATGTGCTTTTGAATGGAAGCCCTCTTTCATGTACTTATACACTGATGCGCATATATAGACATATTACAGCAAGGCTTTCAATTATGCTGGATGAGAACTGGGCAGGAGGGCAAACCCCCCCCCCCCCCCTACCCATTAAGGTACAAGATATGTTGGGGTGGAGAACTTGAAAAGTTAAAAACCGAAATGGTGGTTAAAGACTTGTGCTGAGCTTACCATGATTCACCGGTTACGGCACGGTGGGTGCAGCCTCATAAAAAAAGAGGTTCTGGGTTCGAATCCCGGTCCCCGGTCCTCTCTGTGTGGAGTTTGGCGTGTTCTCCCCGTGTTCTCCCCGTGTTCGCGTGGGTTTAGGTAAACTAGTGCCATTGTCCTTGACCAGGCACTGGCGTCAGAACTGGAGTTGGTCCCCGGGCGCTGCACTGTGGGCTGCCCACTGCTCCTAAGTAGTTAGGATGGGTCAGTGCAGAGGACAAATTACCCCACGGGGTCAATAAATATAACCTTTAACCTTTAACACTCCCATTTCCCTTCCTGAACAAAATGGAGAGACCCTCCCACAACAGTGTGGTCAGAACTGCCAACCTGAATAGGCATGTAATTTCCTTCTAAAGTTAGAGCAGGGAATACTGGTCTGTGTTGGGTGTGTGTGTCCTGTGTGTGTGCGTGCGTCCACCTTTTTCTTTCTCTTTTACACTCTAAACCAGTGGCAAGGGTTAGGATGCTGTTAGCTGGCTCTGGTCTTCAGGTTCCCCTGCACACATTAATTTAAAACCTTGGTCTAGAATCATTAGAAACATCGCAAATGTAGTTCTACTGTACGCCTACACTTCTTCCTCATGTTACCCTTTGGTTCTGCACCAGCTGTACTTCAGCCAGTTCTGAATCTCTGGTTAAAAAGAGCTTTAACAGTCCTCAGATGAGACGCTTGCACAATGTAAATATGACATCACCAGGCTTCCGGTTCAATGTGCCCCCTGGCCTGCCATACCCTCCATTTCCTTTCTGTTCCATAAGACCCCTCTTTGCTATTCAATATTGTTCTGAAATATAATATGAGTAATTAATTCTTAATCATTTGTTGCCTACACCAGCAACAGCAAAGAAAGCTAAAAACCTTACTGATACCGATTATCCGGTTAAAGAATCTATAATAAAAGGCAAGGCCGTTTTTAAATGTAGTGCCGGAGCCTTCTGATCTGCGTCTCTCTCTCTCTCCTCCTCTCTCTCTCTCTCCTCTCTCTCTCTCCTCTCTCTCTGCTCTCTCTCTCTCTCTCTCTCTCTCTCTCTCTCTCTCTCTCTCTTCTCTCGTCTCTCTCTTCTCTCTCTCTCTCTCTCTCTCTCTCTCTCTCTCTCTCTTCTCTCTCTCTCTCTCTCTCTCTCTCTCTCTCTCTCTCTCTCTCTCTCTCTCTCTCTCTCTCTCTCTCTATGCGCTTTGTGCTTCCCCATGTACATCATTTGCTGACTTTTTTTGTTGCGCCAGCATATGATACAACCTACTGAATGTGAATTCATACGGGTGCCCATTCCCCACTTCCTATGATGTGAATTTGATCATTCTCGCAGGCAGCCATTCATCCATCATGTTTGCACCGATTGCTTTTTGACTCATGTATGAACCGGAATGCATTTACCATCACATGTATTTAGCGGTTACAGAGGAAAACGTGAAAGGTTGTGGCTTCTTATTTTTGGACAGGAGGCTGGCAGGAGTCGCAAGGGCATAGTAGGTAGTTCACCCTGGGCTGGAGGCGAAGGAATGGCCTGTATATCTGCGGGTTGTATTTTTCAGCGGATATATCAGTGGACCGAATGTTTACTGTCGGGCTGTATACAATTATATAAGACTTTTGGTACACAATACTGACCTTTTGGTACTTCTTTGGTCATCAGTAATTAGATTAAAACACTTTTTAAAGGTCTCAACAAGCTTTATAGTCGAAATGGAAAGACAGCTTGGAAATGTCACTGTATTGGTAATTCAAAACCCACACATAGCCTGGCTTTATATTGCATTTCACAGATTATGGTTTTTAGTTGCTAACGTGACATTTTGTTCCTTTAAAGCTGACCATCTGGCTTCTTAATTTAGAGAGGATTTCCAATTGAGAACAAGCTGTGTCTAAGCATGTTGTACCCTTTTTAAAAGGCTGCAAATTGCAATCTAAAGAGGGTTGCTGACCACAGCTGGACAGAGCTGCTGATTTTCCTCTAAGTTGCAAATTCTGTTTTACTGTAATGTATTTGTAAGTGGACTGTCACAAGTGCTCTGTGTGTTTGAGGGGGGAAACATTACTTAAAAGCTCATTGCATTATGTTGATTGAATTGCGACCTTCAAGGTCAGTATGAGTGAATTTTTGTTCATAATGCCTGTTACTCAACTCAAAAGACAGCTCGGTGAGTAGGCTTGTAATATCTAGAACATGGTTTAATGGCATTATTAGAAGGCGAAGCAACCCAAATATCACATTTATCTCATAATCTTCAACTTTCGGTGAAACATTTTTAGAAAATACAGGACAAAGAGCACTGACCCTGACATTGTGCATGTTGATCGAGGCACCGCGGTGCAATGGCTGGCATGTATGGCCTCTCTGGGCTGGTTCCTAAAAAGGCTTTGCATCAGTGCAGCTAAATAGAAGGTGCTAATCTGCGTAGCTTCCCTGAGCTCTGTTAATTACCCTCACACTGCCCCTGCTTCCTGACTCCACCACCTCTGGACCTGGAGAGATTTACAGTAGTAAGCGAGGCATTGTTTCTCTTGCAGGTCAGCAGTCACCTTTGCTCTATACTCTTTGTGTGCACGCGAGCCCGGTTCTGAAAAGCATGCGCAGATCTGCAGCCGTGCGTCCGCTACGTGAGCAGAGCTTTTGGACACAGCTCTCCGTCACTGAACAGGGGAGGCGCGATGGAACGGACGAGCGTGGGACGTTCGATGGCGTCCTTACAGAACGGTTGTGCTTTTAAGCCCCCGTGAAAGAGGAAAAATTAATTCCATTTGTGTCCTTTTTTGTTACGTACTTAGATCTGCTGCGTCTCGGGTCAGCAGTATGGAAAGTGCCCTGGATAGTGCAGGATGGAGGCGGCTCCTTACCGCTTAGACAAACGATCAAAGTGGCAGCAGTGAAGTTAGCTGGGCCAAGACCTTTTAGCCCTGAACTGTGCAAGTTTGAGTAAAGATGAGAAGCAGGTTGGCGGTTCCTCAGATGTCTCTCAAACATCTGTTTGTGCTTTTTTTTTTTTTTGTGTGTGCTTTTTGGCGGTCACCCACTCTGGCAGCATAAGAACAGGGATCAGAGAGTAAAGTATGCAATCATGTGTAGGCCTATTCTTTGAATAAATAATTAGCAATAATAATAACAAACCAGTAACCAAGGTTCTCTCGTCGTTATTCTAGAGCTTGCACCTTATTGTGGCTCTTATTAAGCACATGACTCAGAGAAGTAAATCTCCAAACAACACCTTTACAGCATCTATGGCAGCTGCACGCCCAAGGTTTTTGTTCCCACTGACAGCATCCTGACAGTGACAAAAGGCAAGGTTTTGTAGGTAGTTGTAGTTCTACATTTGATTTGTAATGGTACACAACAAATGAGGTAAACCATGAAACTGGAGTATTTTGTTGTCTGTGTCTCATTAGAGTGCTTATCTGATGCGGCGCAGCTTCCTCCAGCATATTACTTTAGCGAGAAGCATAATCTTGGCAGTACCTGTGGTCAGGGAGGTTTTGGCTCACTTTCCGACTAAGTAGGGCCAATCTTATGGGATTTTGCAGGGCCAGAAAGCGAAAGACGGAAAGACAGGACGATGAAAACAGTTTGCTTTTATGCTTGCAACCGTCTTGTCACATTGCCACTCGTTTAATCATGTCTGTGCATTCAGGTACTGGTCCAAAGATCAGAAAGCCAACTCTACTCGCAGTTAAGTTGGAACTGTCCTCATTGTATATCAACATTTTTTTTTAAATTGTGACATGTTTATCTGACTGTTCCTTCTCTATGTTTTACAGGTGATATTTATTAGGGTGCTGCTGCATAATTTATGGTTGCCTGGTGTTTCTCTGTACACTGAACTTCCTGGATTCTTTATAGGTTGTATTAGCCAACATGGCCAGTGTCCTGTGCTGATAGTGCTAGCCCGAGTGGCTGATGCCGTTGCGATTTAGTTGTAGCCTATAATTTATCGGCTGGGAAAATAATCCCAACGTCTGTAGCCCTTCTTAATATTGGCCACATCGCAGTGTTTGCAATGCGGATCGTGTGCTTCTCCTAAACGTAAAGGTGTCCAATAATTCACTGGCCTGGATCAGAGTGCTTTTAACCGGGGATTGAGTTATGTAATCCGCAAGAAGAGGAGTTTGTACATTAGCGGGGATTACTGTAGCATTTCTGTTGGAGTGCATTAGCGGTGTATTAGATGATGCATTGCAGGCTAAAGCCCTGGACAAAAAAAAATATATCCTGGAATATGTAGTTAATTGCCTGTAGTTTAGTTTTTATAATGTTATTATCTAATGGAATGGATGATATATTTTTTAAAAGCCATTTGAAAAACAAAAAAAAGTGGGGAAAAATTGAGGAGGAGCACTTCAGATTTTAAAATTTAGATTTAAAAATGTCAGGAACAATGGGCTGGCGGGGGGTGGGGGGGGGGGGGCTATTTTTTTGCCTTATTTTCTCCACAGTAAAGATTTGAATTCAAAGCAGATTAATTTAAGCCTTGATCCCAAATTAGTGGGTTGGCCACCGTGTCCTTGCAGAGAGCCTACAAGAAAAGAGAAGAAATGTAAATAAGAGCGCACTTTTAACCATCTGGATTGTTTTTTCAGTTCAAACATGAATAATGAAGATAGTAATTTGCCTTTTCATCAGGGTTGACTCTGTCGGTTGCTGTGAAAAGATTTCAGGCCTTCAGATGAAAGATTCTCCAGATGGGGGGGGGGGGGGGGGGGGGCTTTATTTAATTTTTACATTGAATTAAGCAGGATCTGCTTCGGAGCCATTTCCCTCTCTGAAATCTGTGCAGTGCAGGAAATGAAAACCTGCACGGCTTTCTTTTCCGCTTTATTGAAAGGGACCTCGTCGTGCCCTGACGGAGCTGTGTATCCTCGGCTTTACAGGGTCCTGTAGCTTCAACAGCACAATAAAGAACTTGCTTGCTGGCTTCCATTCGGGAACCAAGGCCCGTGTGAGCTGTTACCAAGGTAGCAGAATTGGCTTTGTAACTATGAATGAATGTATCGCCTACTGACAGACACTGAAATTGTCAGACATGGATGAGAAAGTTCTTAAGTATGCACAATGTTCTCTAAATGTAGTGCACTTAAACTCCATGGATGATGTATTGATTTCCAGGTTTTCTCTCATAGTAGTATGGAGGATATTTTTGGCATACCTGCTTGACACTAAACAGTATGCAGTAAGCAGTACACTAGCACACAGTACAAAGGATGCAGTAGATACTCGGGCTCTGATATGGATACAGCAGTGGCTTGATCAGGCCTAATGTTTGATTGACATCCTGGCCGGCAGGTGAGCGGAGCGGAGCAGAGCTACACTGATTATTCCCCAGTCATCGGTTGGATGTTCAGTTGAGCCTGGAGCAGGAAGGAGGATCTGACAATAGTTGCAGTAGAATGCACACCATGAAACTGACCTGGAAGTTAAAGCTCTTCTGGAGATGTTTTGTCCCAATAGGAAATAGCCCACTCCTTGTTCCTGATCCAAGTTCACTGAGGATAAAAAAGCTGCGTTCTCCGGGCTGGTTCTTAGAACACTTTGCATCTTGGGTCATCTCTCATGGAGTAGGGTGCAAATATATCAGTGAACGAGTTACAGTTGTGTTATCTGGTGCTGCTAGTTGATACGCGATAAAAAAAAACCTTCTCAGCCAAACCTTATTGAATAAGCTTCTTTTTTTTTTACCAAAATAATTTTGCGCCTTATTCTCATCTCAATGGCGATTGAATTGTATTTGAGCGCACTGTAACTAAGATCAAGTTGCATTTAATAACTGAAGCGCTTGAGAAAATGGAAGGACTCGAATGAGCATTGCGCCATCGTCCTTCTCATGTTAAGAGAATGCCAGCCGTGACTTAGTGCTGTTGGGCATATCTGTGACGCTCCCACTGCTAGGTGCCTCGGTCTTCTATTATCAACACTTATTATTCTCATTCCTGTTAGATAGCCGGAGCTGCATACTGACGTATGGATCTTCCTGGCACAGTAGAGGTTTTATCAGCTGACACGGAGAATCATTCCCTTCTTATGGCTGGTGACTGAGAAGGGTGGGACAGGAAGTTCGAAGGAAGTGGGGAGTGTGTGTGTGTGAATCTTGGGACTCAGGGCAGTGTAGGCCGTTAAGAGGCCATAGAAAAGGAGGCAAAGAGCACAGGAGCTCACTGCCTGAACTCATATCGCTGGGGAGAGCTTGAGTCCGCCCCCACCCACTGAAGGGCATTGTGGGAGTTTCTGCTTTTTTCTCATTTTCCATACCTTCTGCACTTTACTGTCTTTTACATGCCTGGCTGGGTTTTAAAATGAGAACTACTGATATGACTGTGTAAATGAAAGAAAATAATGAAATGATTAATTTGGCTCTACGGGACTTTATCAGCAATGTTGCGTGCGTCTTGCATGTAGACATGCTACAGGAGACATTGCATCAGCAGTGGATTGGAGAGGCTGCTTGGAAATTTCTGCGGTGTGCATCATTTTTTTGTGAAACACGTTAGGTTGGCAAAAACAACAACAAGCAACTCATTTCTCAGGCTGGTGTTCAGAGAGAACCAGGCACGAAACATGAAGAAAAGAATGCACCTGACTGACAGGAAGAGGAAGATGCGATTGTGTGTTTTTTTTTTTTTTACGACAAGGGCTACAGTGCCTTGTGCTCACATCTTACCCTGGCTGAAGTGCTGAAAATGTGACTGGAAATGTGTCAGGCTATGGTTTCAATGGAGCTGTGGTCGGGAGTTCAGGACATGGTCAGATTTAAGTGGTCCTGACAAGGCTTCTGACTTTGGGTCCATGTTCAGCTGTTACTCCCCTATCATGTACCAAACCAGTCTGGACCAGCGCTTATACCTGACATACCCTTGGTTCACCTGCGGGAAAGACCTCCATTAATCTTAATAAATTACAGACTAAAGCTTAGGGTTTCGTAATATTAATATTTGAAAATGGAAATCCAAAATAGCAATTTCCAAAAGCACTGCGCATTAGTTAATGCTGAAAAGGAAACTAATACCTTTCACTGATTTTTTTCAGTCGTCCATTATAGCTGATCATGTAGTGTTGCGGCCTCAACCCCTTTAAGCCTTGTTCCAGAACACTCTGAGCATTGTTTATATTCATGCATTATATGCAGGTCCATACCGAGTACCAGCCAGCTATAGAACTGTTTGTAAATCAGATACTAGGAGGAGGAGAAGAAGGAGAAGAAGGAGGAGGAGGAGGAGGAGGAGAAGGAGAAGGAGAAGGAGAAGAAGAAGAAGAAGAAGAAGAAGACTTAAAAAAACAAAACCAAAAGAAGACCGGAAACCATGAATCAGACCTGACTTCTGCTGGGAAACACAGGAAGAGCACTGTGCCTCTGGGTTCCCTGCAGCCTCTGTGGTTTTCACAAGTGTGCACCGAGCAAGACACGGCAGCTTCCAGGACGCTCTCTCTCTGTTTCTCTCTCTCTATCTCTATCTCTATCCAACAGGTGAAGTGCGCATCTGTGGCTGTGAGCAGAGATGACTGTTTCCTGCCCTCAGCACTGTTTATCCTCTGTTTTCTAATCCTCTCATAATCCATTCGCCGACAGGCTTAGTCCGGAGTGTACTGTACCTCTTGAACACCATTTAGTCGGTACTTAAGGGATCATTTTCCATGTCTCCCTTTCCCGCATTTATAATTCTCCAAGCTTTCATGCATTTCAGTGGCTTTTTATTTATTTCATTATTTATATATGTACTTGTTTTTTTGTGTAAGGTGTAGGGATGGATCTCTGCTATCAGTCTATCTGAGAGGATGTGGGCCCTGCAGCTCCCAGCACTCAGCAGGATTTTAACCCAGACTCTGGTGTCTGAAAAAAACCCGTGTGGGCCAGAGGCTGTCTGTACAGCTTCTTGTGTAACTGAATTAAATGCCGGTGTTGAGATGGTAATGCTGTCGTAGCTCAGCACGTCCGATTACTCATTTAGAAATCCCAGACTGTGCTGGGAGGCGTTGGGAGAGTCACGTGTCTGAAATCCCAGTCCCACCCCTTCCCCCCTGCAACACAGTGCCACGTCATTCGAGCTCAATCCTCTTGGGATGTTAGCATCGCAACATCATCTAAGCTCACACTTCCTTGGATGTTGTCCCTGCAAAATCACCCCAACTCACTCTTTCTGGTATTTTAGCATCGCAACTTTAGTGTTCGCCCAAACTCACTTCTCCTGGCCTGTCAGCATTACAGCATCACCCAAACTCAGTCCTCCTAGGATGTTAGCGTTGCCGTAGGCTTGTAATCGGTGCCTGCACCACTCGTTTCAGCAGAATGTCTTCTGCAGGCCCTGCTGTGTTGTTTGGGCGTGTTTAGCTGTTTGCCATTTCAACACTCATAATAACCAGTTTTGTTTCACTGCGAGGGTTGCTCTCCTGCTGTTTTTTTATCTTTCACGGAGTGCCCCTTAGCACCTGTATACTCTGCTGGTAATACCGAATGTTAGCATTGCAGCATTCGCCCTGGTTCACTCTTCCTGTCATCTTAGCATTGCGAACTCGCCGTGCCTCACTCTGTGCAGGATGCTAGCATTTCAACATCACGCTCCGTAATGGTTTTCAACAATCACAAGCTCAGTTCTCCCAGAATGATTTCCATTTAATCTGAAGAGAATATGAGACAAACCCTAATTTGATGAATGCTCTAACTGAAGTGAGCTTCCACCGCTGTGCTCATGATAGCGCTCGCTATCATTTACAGAATTGTTTGCCAACATAATTTAGATGCTCCGATCGCAGCCATCACTGCTTGCTTCAATTACCAAGAATCACGAGGAGAGAGGGGAAAAAATATTTTATTTGCAACCACTTAAGCGCTTTAAGTGTGTTGCGTTAAAAATATGGATTATTCCATTATAAGGTGGGGATTGGGCCTAGCCAAGCATTTTAAGCAGACGGGAGTAGGAGTTTACATGTTGATTGGCGCAGTTGGGACTGGGCTGTGTACTTTTGGCCTTTGTGTGCTTCACTGGTGGTCTGCGCCTTGGCTATGCTCGGCAGAGTAACCGCATGGGACTGTGTTCAGCCAGCTGCCAGCCAGAGAAATTGCAGTGTGTGTTCATTGGATTGGGACCGTCTCCCACTGGCCGTCCTCCAAGCCCTGCATTGACCTCCTGCATTATCTGAATATCACAGAGGTAAAAATAATTTCGTTTTGATGTCGCTGTCCTAAAAATGTGCCCGCTCCTTTGCAGTTCCCAGTAGCAAATCCCCTTGTGACTTAAATGGTGAATTCCCATGCGCTAATGGGTTGTTTCCCTTTCAGCAATTTACTGTAATAACTTTCCGTTTACTGGGGCTGAGTTCTGGGTGTTTTCTGCCATTTAGTATTTTTTTAATGTTTAATCATTAATGTGACTCTACAGTATGTCTGCTTAGTTAGGTGCCATTTTCTCACTCCATAGAACCAGATCTGTTTCTTATATATAGCACTGCTTCAGTAAAGTAGGCCACTAAATGGACAAAGACCATGGCAGTAGGACTTGCATTGTGCTCTTGGCGCTCTGTGATAAAGTGTTGCTCAGGCTTTAGGTAGGCCAGCAGGCATCAGACTTTGTGAAGTCAGATACTGCTCCACTTCACCAATATCCCCCTTGTTTCCTTAATACATATACATTACTCAACATAAGTGACATAATAATTCACTGGGGTTTCGACCTTGCCCTCTACTAAAATATTCTATAACCTGAGAGATATTCAGCGTTGAACCCTCCCAAGTATTGGTTTTCTGCTATGCATTCAATTTAGTTAATGTAGAGTTTACCATCTCACAGTGATAGTTTTTACTGTAATTAAAACAGCCAGGAGGTAAGGGAAGTGGTGTTAACCAACGTAGCCAACTTCTTTTATTAATTAGTGGAAACATCCATTATGGTAAGGTCTGTTTTTGTGAGTTGATTTAATTTGTCTTGACTGGTGAAAAATTAGCATTTAATAAGAACGTACTGAACAGCACCATGTTTCTTTTTTAATTGCTGGATGGAGAAAAAGGTAACACAGTGGCATAGTCAACAAGCACTTTGCATTTTTTAAATTTTGTCTGCATGTTCAGGCCTTCCTGGTGCTACACATATCCAGTGCATAAGTCTCTCAGAACTTTGTTTGGAGACGAGATCAAATTAAAATAAAATTCTGTCAATTCATTTTATTATTAATTGCTCATGTTTTGTGGAATTTTGCAAAATATTCAATGCAGCGACAGTGCAATCCGTACGCTAAGTGCAAACATTTGTTTAATAAAAAATGTGAAAATGACCACATGCGATAAAAACGCATTAAGCTCTGAAAGAAGAAATACCAAATGCAAGAGTATATGTTTTTAAGTGCATTTTAATGGAAATTGACATCAGAGTTGCTGGAGTGGAGGATTTTCTCATGATTTTTTTGTTAATACCTGGGGTTAGTTTCAGATGAAAACTATGTGTGAGTCCACAGAAGGTAGGAGGTTTGAAAACCAGCTATGGAAGAAACGTCTGACAAATTTGTGGGAGTAATTTGAATACTGGGGATTTTTTTTGTGGGGGAAGAAAAATCACATTCATCTGTCAATGTTGATTTGTGTGTGTGACTCTAATGTCTTGAATGGAGAACGGCGAACACAATACTGCTGCCTTCTATGCAGGAGTGCAGGAAGATGAAGGTGATTTACTGAATGGAGGGGAACTATCGCTCTTTATATGGAGATTCTGTGGTCCCTTGGTCAATGTCTCTGCTTAATTGGCCTATAGAAAGACATGATTCTTGGCCTTCTTCAGGGCCATTGATCCATTGAGTGAGCAGACATCTTTGTCAATAACTCCCATTTGTTTGGCTCAAAGGTGCAAATGGAAATGTCTAGACAGACTGTCATCCATTGTTTTGGTTACACACTCTGTAGTTACAGGCTGAATACCATTTTAACTGACTCTGCCCTTGCTAGGATTCAGTTTTCATACATTTATTAATGAGTTGGAAGCAGTTACGTGTACAATTATAATGTAATATCAATTGTAAGGCTTTGGCAGAAACACTCCCCTCAGACTGTGTGCTTAAGCTTTCTCTTTCGTATTATTGGGGGTTTTCAGGAACACTAACCCCAAGGCAGGGCCCAGGCATTATCCATTGGTTTGTGTTAGAATTTTCTAAAACCACATGACCGTCGTGTCAGTCATGACATCTGCTTTAAGCGGCATCGTGGTCGCCCGAGAATGCGGTGATTGCCGGTGATCATCACTTGAGCGACGTGACGTGGTCACGACTGGAAATAGAGGCGTCAGACATCGTGACGGGCTGTAATAGTGCATTGGGCAGTGCATTGGGCACTTATGTCTGGTTCTTCCTCTTTTGTGTGTGCTGGGTTCTGACGGATCACAACACGTAATGGAATGTGATTCCAATCCTTTGATGGTTTGCTATGTCCAATTCTTCAGAAAGGTCCAGAACCGAACTAGGCCTAGCCCTATATATTTTTTGTGCTTTCAAACCATATTTCGTTTGCAAGATTTGAAATTGTACTCAGTGAAGACAAGAGAAGATGTATTAACACATTTGCTTCTTTTTATGAGCAAGCACTTAGGCACTTCAACTTAATCAAAGGCCTGTTTTAAAAATGATATATCGGTTTACTGGAGGACAGGTGAGGTGCCGTATTCTTCAGAGCCAGAACTGGAATCTGGAGCTGTGTTTCAATTAGGTGGGACAAGGTATTGGCTACGGAATATTAATTTTTACAAAGGTTTTGTTGTTCAGCTGTTGTTCTCTTGCTGGTTTTGGCTTCCTCTGTGAGATCATAATTAAACACACAGAGCTGTGTTTATGTAATTTTGCAATATTTTTCACTCCGAACAGAAGGCGGAGGATTTCAGCGGCAGTTCATTTTTCTGGATATTGTGCTTTTGCAAAGTGTCACTCAGCATGATTAGCAATTTGAAGGCAAATGAAATGCAAATTGAAGGCAAGTGAAATGAAAACTGAATTCCGACTGATTGCATGTATCATTCACATGGGATTTTAGGCCATGTTCACATTGACAAGGAATGATTAAAGCCTCCAAAATAGGAGCTTAAAGAAAATGGAGGCTGTAATGACGACAAGTGCTTCTGCCTCATGTCTCGACGGATAACCACGTTTTCATGGAGTGCACTCCGCCCTTGTCTCCGGTGTCGGAGTCAGACAGACACCCGTTGAGGACATTTGCCATCTGTGCCGTCCTGGCGCAAGGGCTCTTTTTTTTATTTCCTTCAGGAATCAGAGTCCGTGCACTTCACATTTCATAGCAGGTTCTACTATTGCACTGCAGAAGGAAAGGGCCTATGACATTTCCAAATGGAGGCCAATTTGTTATACAGCCCATGAACAGAAGGTGGTTCGCCACCAGGGGCGCACTTTCCAGCAGGCACATATAAGAACCCCCCCCCCCATTAACATGGCCAATGGGATGGTGGGTGAGTTCCTATTCCTCCATGCACCTTACAAGCCTGTGGCCTATAGATACTGTGAAAGCATTCACCGGCTCCTGATCCTAAGCCTTTGGACTTAGCACGGGATTCTCCCTCATCCCCACAGACAGCATTGTGTGCAGCCAGGCTACTGAACTACAGGGGAATCGGGCAGTAAAGAGTGTACTCCTAAGCATGCTTATATGAAAAGAGTAATTCTGCTCATTTTTTATTTGTTTGTTCTCATTTAAGGGCAATGAAAAATTTACATACCAATAAAAATGAAGCCGCCTGCTTCCAGAGGGAACAGTGAAAAAAACACTACACAGTATGTCTTACACCCACAAAATAGGAATTATATGTGGCTACCTTACCCTAGTTCCAAAAACCCATGTTGATTGCAAATGGTATAATTTACTTTAAAATGTGCATTTAAGGCATTGATTGGCTATCAGTTCCCCTTCACCTCGGCAATGAAAAGCATTGTTTTAATGGTGAGTGTGAGCATTGAAGAGCATTGTTTTAATGGTGAGTGTGAGCATTGAAAAGCATTGTTTTAATGGTGAGTGTGAGCATTGAATAGCATTGTTTTAATGGTGAGTGTGAGTATTGACACTGGCTCGGTAAAGGTACCTCTGTCCTAGAGTGAGCCTCCAGACGGATGCTAAATCATTCAGGACCTAATGTGCTTTTGTTCTGAGCTATCCCGTATGACATATAGCCATTCCTTTCTCATTTTGAGGGTCACCCCTTCCCAACCCAGCTATTGAACACCCAGAACAGTTTACTGGATGGATGGCCGGCTTCATGTGCACCGTGGTGATAAATTGCCGTACGTAAGATTGTCTTGCATGCTTGGGTCCACTATCAGGTCCGTAGAAGCCTTTTTTTGTGGATCCATGGTCAGCTGGGACGAGAGCACAGATAAGTATGGATGTGTTTTAGGGATCATATGTTCAGGGCCCACACAGAGTGATTGCATCAGTATCAGCCCCCACCCAGCACCACCAGCATCAAACCCCCTTCTCTGCAGTCTCCCATCACCAGCATCAAACCCCCTTCTCTGCAGTCTCCCTGCACCAGCATCAAACCCCCTTCTCTGCAGTCTCCCATCACCAGCATCAAACCCCCTTCTCTGCAGTCTCCCATCACCAGCATCAAACCCCCTTCTCTGCAGTCTCCCTGCACCAGTATCAAACCCCCTTCTCTGCAGTCTCCCACCACCAGCATCAAACCCCCTTCTCTGCAGTCTCCCATCACCAGCATCAAACCCCCTTCTCTGCAGTCCCCCATCACCAGCATCAAACCCCCTTCTCTGCAGTCTCCCATCACCAGCATCAAACCCCCTTCTCTGCAGTCTCCCTGCACCAGTATCAAACCCCCTTCTCTGCAGTCTCCCACCACCAGCATCAAACCCCCTTCTCTGCAGTCTCCCATCACCAGCATCAAACCCCCTTCTCTGCAGTCTCCCACCACCAGCATCAAACCCCCTTCTCTGCAGTCTCCCATCACCAGCATCAAACCCCCTTCTCTGCAGTCTCCCATCACCAGCATCAAACCCCCTTCTCTGCAGTCTCCCACCACCAGCATCAAACCCCCTTCTCTGCAGTCTCCCACCACCAGCATCAAACCCCCTTCTCTGCAGTCTCCCATCACCAGCATCAAACCCCCTTCTCTGCAGTCTCCCACCACCAGCATCAAACCCCCTTCTCTGCAGTCTCCCATCACCAGCATCAAACCCCCTTCTCTGCAGTCTCCCATCACCAGCATCAAACCCCCTTCTCTGCAGTCTCCCATCACCAGCATCAAACCCCCTTCTCTGCAGTCTCCCATCACCAGCATCAAACCCCCTTCTCTGCAGTCCCCCATCACCAGCATCAAACCCCCTTATCTGCAGTCCCCCATCACCAGTATCAAACCCCCTTATCTGCAGTCTCCCATCACCAGCATTAAACCCCCTTCTCTGCAGTCTCCCATCACCAGCATCAAACCCCCTTCTCTGCAGTCTCCCACCACCAGCATCAAACCCCCTTCTCTGCAGTCTCCCATCACCAGCATCAAACCCCCTTCTCTGCAGTCTCCCATCACCAGCATCAAACCCCCTTCTCTGCAGTCTCCCACCACCAGCATCAAACCCCCTTCTCTGCAGTCTCCCACCACCAGCATCAAACCCCCTTCTCTGCAGTCTCCCACCACCAGCATCAAACCCCCTTCTCTGCAGTCTCCCACCACCAGCATCCAACCCCCTTCTCTGCAGTCCCCCATCACTAGTATCAAACCCCCTTCTCTGCAGTCCCCCATCACTAGTATCAAACCCCCTTCTCTGCAGTCCCCCATCACTAGTATCAAACCCCCTTCTCTGCAGTCTCCCATCACCAGTATCAAACCCCCTTCTCTGCAGTCCCCCATCACTAGTATCAAACCCCCTTCTCTGCAGTCCCCCATCACTAGTATCAAACCCCCTTCTCTGCAGTCCCCATCACCAGCATCAAACCCCCTTCTCTGCAGTCCCCATCACCAGTATCAAACCCCCTTCTCTGCAGTCCCCCTGCACCAGTATCAAACCCCCTTCTCTGCAGTCCCCCATCACCAGTATCAAACCTCCTTCTCTGCAGTCCCCCATCACCAGTATCAAACCCCCTTCTCTGCAGTCCCCCATCACCAGTATCAAACCCCCTTCTCTGCAGTCCCCATCACCAGTATCAAACCCCCTTCTCTGCAGTCCCCCATCACCAGTATCAAACCCCCTTCTCTGCAGTCCCCCATCACCAGTATCAAACCCCCTTCTCTGCAGCCCCCCTCACCAGTATCAAACCCCCATCACCAGTATCAAACCCCCTTCTCTGCAGTCCCCCTCACCAGTATCAAACCCCCTTCTCTGCAGCACCACCCCCCCTCCCCCCATTCTATAACCCCTCCCTGCTTTTGCTGCTCTTTTCATCACTGAGTGAAGTGACACATGCTTTCCTTCTGGGACACAGGCTTTCATTGCTCTTTACCAGAATGAACAGTCTCTAAGTCTCTCAGCTTAGAAAGGGCTGGGGGTGGGGTGGGGGGCTGGGGCTGGGGCTGGGGGGGGGGGGTTCTGGGACTCTCTTGCCCCCATGTCCCACATTCATTATGAACAGCAGGTTTACATCAGCCCTGAGCCCTGTTTTTTGCCCCCAAGCAGCCTCTTATTTACTGTTAACTGCACCTGTGCAAACCGCTGTGTGATAATGGCCTGTCTTCACACAGCCCTGTGAAGCTCATCCATCATACTGACTGCGCTGCGGCAGAGTGGATTTTAAAACTGCGTGTGCATGGCTGTGTCCCTTGCTCTTCTGTGTGCTGTGCTCCAGCGCACGGCCGCATGAGCCGTCCCTGCCTCGTGTCCTTCTCACAGGAGCATGTTTATTGTGTCATCATTCAGGATGTGCTTGCAGTTGAAGTTCCTTCCCTCAATGAATGACAGGCAACCAGTGGTTATATAATCACACACACACACACACACACACACACTCAGTATGCACACGCAAACACCCTTATGTGCACACAGACGCACTTTTTTTTACACTTTAAACAATGAAATTGTACCAGTTAGAAACAAATATTTAAATATCGTATGTCTGAACGCTGAGACCTTGTGTCCCCTTGTGTCTGTTTGCATTTGAAGCAGCTAGAGTCCAGGATATGGTATCCCTTGACATCCACTGCATTAATGACAACATTTATGAAGGGCAACTACAGTGATTGTTAAATAGCTTGTATTGCCATGGAAGTGACAGGTTCCATATCTGCCACTATCTTGTACAAACATGGCTACACACACACACACACACACTCATGCATAGTAATAATAATAATACATTTTTATTTGTATAGCGCTTTTCCAAGTGCTCAAAGACGCTTTACAACAAAAACAGATGGATACATATAAAATACAAATACAAAGACATACGAATGCAAAGAAAGCCATATTGTGTATAGCAATAAAATCAAGCAAATATATCCATATACATACACACAGAAACGCAGAAGCACATACCCAAAACAATTGTGCTTTTTTTATTTTCATGTATCATTATTGCAACATGTCTAAGAAAAGGAAACTATAGCTTGCATTCACTTATAAAACAAGTAGTGAAACTTTTAGGCTGTGCAAAGCATATTTTTCAAATGCAGGCACATGAAAAATGTCCTGCCTCTTCATTAGTTTACCCTCGAAATCAACTTTGCGTGGTGTTTTACCATAAACTGCAAACGAACATCGATCTAAATAAATCACTGTCTTACTGAAAAGGTTTAATCTCATCAAGCTTTCTTGTGTTTTAAATGTATTGTTTCACACACAGAAGTATTTAGATGAGCTTTAGTGAAATTAGTGAAATTACAGGTGCAGCTGTCCCATACTAGGCCATAGTATACAATGTATTCATTCAATGCAAACTTTACACACACACACACACGCACGCACACACACACACGCACACACACACACACACACACACACAATTACAGGTGCAGCTGTCCCATACTAGGCCATAGTATACAATGTATTCATTCAATGCAAACTTTACACACACACACCCACTCACACACGCAAACACGCACACACGCACACACACACACACACACACACACACACACACACACACACACACACACACACACGATTACAGGTGCAACTGTCCCATACTAGGCCATAGTATACAATGTATTAATTCAATGCGAACACAGAGGAGGAGGAGGAGGAGGAGGAGTTTCTTCAAATATTTATTTTCTTGTATCTTTGTTCATCCATCAGTGCCCGTGCCCTGCTGTGCTTGTCCATGTGGTTCGGAACTGCGCGCTGTTCATCCCCATAATTTAATTTTCTGCGGGTATGATCCTCAGAGAATTCAGGCCTCGGGCCTGTTCCATCCCCTAATTCGTTTCCTCGCAGAGTAACTGAGAATACGATTGTGCCTCCCTCCTGATGTAATCACGGGTGAAAGCGAGGCCTTTATTTCCCCCCCCCCCCCCTGCAGCCTTGTGTGTTTAGTACACAGTGAAATCCATGTTGACAGGAAGTGCAGATGCAGCCGCGGACGCGCAAACCTGCTGAGTCATGACCTCATGCTGAAATAATGGCTTGTGCATTAAAACGGATGACGTGTCATGACCGGTGGCCACATGTTGACCCCGCCGTGACCCTAGTGTTGCCAACACACGATGTTCAGGGTATGCCAATCCTCTGCAGTGAACGTGATTATTTGGTTCTGGTCTAGTATCGGTTGTGTTATTGGAGAGGGATCAGCTGTACCTTCATTGAGCTTCCCTATATTTGGGATCAGTACCAGCGCTCTATGAGGCCAATTTTTAAACAAACTTACAAAATACATGAGGATCTGTACTCTAAAATGGGTTTTCGCTTTTAGAGCCCAAGAAGTATTTTTTTTAGAAAAACAATATATTTCTTGTTGAAATCATTATTAAATGATACTGTATTTTTTCCAGATACAAAAAAAGTATTTCAGTATTATGATGTACTAAAATTCTGACATAATTGTCTCACATTTTTTATATTCCCATGATCTTGAGGTAATGAAATACATAACTCAAACCTTTGGCTGAATTTACATCACTTGTATCTCCAAATCTTGACTAATGTGTCTCAGCCTGTCAGGCTGCAGGAGCCACTTTGGTAAAATATTGAAAGCTTTAGTTATGTGTCCCATGATGTCAATATAATGAACTGTCGAGATACTATTTCTCAGTATTGTTCATTGGGTTGGACATAACCAGCACACCGCAAGGGGCTTTGATAAATGGTCATTAGGCCTTTGTACTATGAAGCACTTTTTTCTTTAGTTAATTATTTTTCAAATGATCATTCAAGCTGCTTTTTGAACACACTCTACCTGCACCAACCTAACGCAACAACCTAATTTAAAACCTAATCTGTCAGGAGTCCTATTATAAGTAACATTACACTTTTTTTCATATTTTTCCCCATTTTATCTTTATTTAATCAGGTAGGTCAACTGAGAACTCGATTCTCTTCTGCACCTAGGCAATGTATGGAGACTAGAGAGCTGCACGGGAATGGGGCCAGCGGTAATGTAACTTGCGGGTATGGGGACAAAATAAAAAATAAAAAATATTCCTACGGTGACAGCGGGAATGGAAATGGCCTTTACGGTTTTCCCGCGGGAACGGTGATGAAATATATGCTAACGCCGAGGTAACAGTAATGAAATTTTATGGTTCTTATTATCACATTTATACATCAGTTAGCCATGTGAAGTAACCTGTAAGGGTGCTGCACTAACACATCAATCTCCATTGCCTAGTTCACTGTTTTTCATTCATTCAACAGATCGACAGACAAACCTCAAAACTCCATAAAAGCATTGATGAGAGTGACAAAATCATTCTCTACCATTAATAACAGACATGCAAAAGGCTGACGCACAATTACTTTTTTGTCTGAAAAGTGACTGCCTCAAGTTTGAGTGGAACAACAGAACCAAAGGCGATGTATGGAAAGAGTTCGCTGTGATTAACGTTGACGGGCATATTGGCCCAATTGTCAAATGCAAAGAATGCCATGCGGCTTTAAGATGGAGGTCTTGTGATAAAACCAGTGGTCTATGGGCTCACATCAGTGCATGCTCTCCAATCGGGACATCCAGTAATGCTACAGATCTTCAGGATTTCAGTTTTCCTAAGCAAGAGCTGCCAGCTAGTGCCACGTAATCATTCACATGTGAAGTTCTAATGAGAAGTTAAATTACTGATAATGCAAATAATACCATTATACTTTGTTTTTCCCCTCATCACTCTGGGAGGGGGTCAGTTGGGCCCATGCATTTATGATTTTTAGGGGGCCAATTGGGCGGCACCGGGAATGGGGTGGGGACACGATCGGATATGCGAGGAAGGTGTGGGGATGCTATTGGGGCTTGCGGGGAAGGGGTGGGGACGGTGTTTTAGGAATGCGGAGACTAGGTGGGAATGGTGTTTGGGATTCCGGGTACGGTCGGGGACAAAATTTCATCCCCATGCAGCTCCAAGCACAACGTTTAGAGTTAGAGAGCAGTGGCACGGCGAAAGTGACCGCGTGCACATACAGTAACGTACGCACGTAACCTGAACTGAATCCGCGCTCGTTTGCACGTAGGGCATGACGCGACGGCATCGGCGGAGGCTCCGCCGATGGGCTGCGCGCGGTGCGAAAGCCGATCCTTCTCATTATCTCGCTGTGAATCGCTGAAGAGCTTGTTGACACAAAGTTAGTCGTGGCGCGGGAGGACACTGCTTTTCTCAGCGCGGTTGGGTATTTCGAAGTTACGCCTCAGAATCGGCGTGCGCGAAAGAGCTCACGGCTTTCATCTTGACCGCTTTGTCAGGGGAGCCGTGGCGGTGACACTTTGAGCCTGAGCAGTCGCCCCTCGTTCTGGAGCCGCGTTCTTCGTCCCCTCCCCTCGCCGCGGCTTGGTTTTGAGCGCTCTGACGGACGGGAAGTCTTCCATCTGCAGGGTGACGGCCAGCCGTTGTCACGCAGTTTACACCCATTGTGCCTGTGCAGAGGCAGCACATTGCTTTCTGGCAGTTACTCCAGAGCAGGTGTCTAATCTGTCATCTTGGAGTTACCCTGCTCTATTATAGCCGTTTTCTATTTTGGGCTCTGGGATGAATTGCTGCGCTATGGTGAATCCGTGTCCTATGGGCGGGCTTAACGCACTCTTCCCCAGGCTCCCTGTTTGTTAGGTTTTATTGCCCCGTGGACTTTGCTCTGGGCAGCGTGAGATGATAAAGATTCTCTGATAGTACATGGCAGTGGATTCGAGGAGAAGGGCCTCCCTGGTACACTGTGTTGATCTAAGGTTTGTCTCTTGTCAAATTCTCACAATTTTTACAAGGCATTGTCCTTGGGAGTGCCCTATATAAATATGACCTGCAGTGATAGAGTAAAGTAATTTACAAAGGCAGAAAATCAATGCATACTATGTTGCCTGGAAATATGTACAATGAATCATTTTGCCTGTGATTAAGTGTACAGTTAATCTAATTATGGGACTCTGGAATTTGGATTTTGGACTCTGCGGACAGATTATGTTCGTAAGCGCTGCGGAAGCTTTTACTCGTCTTTTATTTTCGGGCAAAAGCATTTTCTCCAAAACACGGCGGAAGCTCTTTGTAGCAGGCAGGCCACCCCAGTCTGTGGTGGATTGAGGTGACAGCCAGCATGAAGTCATCTGTGACTTTCTCAGAGGGAGCTAATTTTAGGTCCCCGCCCGTCCGGCCCTGTTACCCGTCACACGTCTCGTCGTTTGTGACGTGGCGCGGAGAATGAGGCGGGGAGATTTGCTGTTTACACGCTCCAGGGCCTCTGTCTCCTGGGATCAGGACTTTAGAAAGCCGTGTCAAAAGACGGATACATCTTACCGCCCTGCGCGCACACAGGCTGATTGGCTGTGATCACTTCAAGTGCCTAAGTCCCTTAAGGATGTCCATGTAATGCCATTAGCTTGGGTCAGCAGTTGGCTTGTTTTAATCTGTCTGGTTATGACGGAATCCATTCACAAACCTAGCTCGCACGGGAAACTCTGAAAACAGCTTGCCATCAAAGCTGCCATGTTCAGCATTTCATTCCTGGACTGGCTTTGGGCCAGTTCTATATATGAAGCCAATTCTGTGGAAGTGATCAGGTCAGTGGGCTGTAGTCACTGGGTAGTCTAGCATGCCATCAAGATATGCTGTAACCTGTGAAAGTAAGACTCTGCTGTCAAGTTCAGCTATTACAATTAGGCCATCATAGCTGCATCAACCTTTTTATTTTTTATGTATTTTTTTTTTTGACTGGAAATGTATCCTCATTTTCATGTGGGGATGCACTGAACAGTTTTGTTCACCCTTACCATGCAAGTTGAATTCACTGCTTCAGACGTTGTTAATTGTAAAAATATAAGGCAGCTTCATGTCTTTGCACATACAGGGATAGCTCACTTTATCAATTATGACATATAGGAAGTATTATATCCTTGTGGGTTTGCCAGACTAGTGGAAATAAAGGCGTGAACAGAATTGACTTTCTGAATTGACTCAGAATTGATTCACTCAGAAGCCTTTTATAGCCCTCTCTTGCTAGTTGGAGGTCCATGTTGACATGGACTATGCTGCAATGCCACAGATAACAATAGGCTAGCACCACTAGCAAGGAGGAAACTCACACACTCACTCTCTCAGGTGTATAACTCCGCACATAGAATGCTGCATGTTTTTTAACTCCGTATAACTCCGCACATAGAATGCTGCATGTTTTTGAGTGCAGTGGTGTTCTGTTGGTGGCAACAGAAGCTCTTGTAGCATTATTTCAAGCCTTACAGCAGCTCCTGCCCATTTTGTACTGTAAACAGAAAGCACTGTACCTTAATTGCCACCTTGGCTAGTCATGGGATTGATACATTAGTCATGGGAATGATTTGGATATCAGCTTTTAAAGCTTGGCATGAAAAATAAATATTTATTACTTAGTCGGCTTACCTTATTAACAGATATTTAAGTTTGGTTATTCATAAACATCCACAGACCTTGTTGTGCGCGGCTTTTTCGAAAACTACTTTCTACCGAAGTACGCCAACTGTGTACATCCGTGCAAGGTCTCAACCAAATCAATCAAAGTTGGCCAGGTACTGCCACAGACGAGTCAGACTGTGTGTTACAACTGTCCTGGGGGCTCAGAGTTTTCCACTTCTTTCTAAAAATTAGAATTTATGGGGTCGGGGGTGAGTAAAGTGACTCATCCATCACCTGTACTGCCACAGCTCTCGGCCCAATTAGCCTGCCCTGATTATGTTTGCATGAACGGGTCATACGTTACAGCGGGAAGATAAATAACATCAGGAGTTAGGTAAATCATTAGGTCAGCGACCACCGTAAAGCATATGAGGAAGCGCCAAATCGACATTAACACCTGTTTGTTTCCCCCTGTGGGTTTTCACTAGACACATGTATTTGCAGTACTGATACGGAGTGCACTTTGGTTTAGTTATATTCACTTTAAGCCAGCCCAAGCATATTTAGTGTGAGTGACCACAAGCGAATGCAATATGAGGTGTTATCTCTTGTTCAACTGGCTCATAAACTTCAGCAGCTAAAACTTTTTAAAGCTACATAATGCAAAAAAAAGCCAGAAATTCTGAGAAAATTAACTGCCAAATCTGTCATGTTAATGATTTTCCAGGTTCTCATTTTTGCGTGTGGTTCAACACGCTGCAGATAACCCAGATTTACAGGTTACATCTTTCTCTCGCATTCCAAGTCGAAATGTCATCCCGCTTTTTATTTTTCCGGAGCTAAAGGAGGTAGGATCTCTGAGTATAATTACAACAGCTCCCTGCCAGGCTGAAACTAGGCCAGTTTCTAAAACAACCCTGTGCTGCTGACAGCAATGCTGTTAAATGTCTGTTAGTGTGGGCTTGAGAAGGCTGTTTTTTCCCCCCTCTCTCTTTGCTTAGTTGGGTGGTTCTGATAGGTCAAGACCCTCTGAAAATGTCAGAGCCGGAATGCGCGGAGAGACACTGAGGCCTTTGTGCCGAGTCGAACCAAAACGCGTTACTCAACAATGGTTTTTACATAGCTGCATTCCTCCTTATGGGAGAGGAGCGACTACTCCCTCCTGCCCCCCGCCCCGACCCTTCCTTCTGCACACACAGGGCCTCCTGTCAGAGGAGCCTGCGGTGGCACTTGCGACGAACGCTCTGCGTGCTTGGCTTTCGCAAGGGCGCTGGCCCGGCCCTGGCGCCGTACGACTCTGATAATCGCCGGGTATAAATAGCCTCTGAAGTCATGCTTTCGCCGTCGCTCTGACACCCCACCAAGACGCCCGTCATCGCCGTCGTCCTGCAGGCGGACAAAGCCGCACCACGGATGCAGCAGAAGAAGCTCCCAGCGTCTCTTTGGAAATTTGCCTCCCTCCTCACAGTGTGTCAGAATATAGACTGCTATTTCCAGTGATAACGTTGACAGACAGTTATTTCCATTCTCAGTTCAATTCAGTTTTATTTGTATAGCCCTTTTTACGGAGACACTGTCAGAAAGATGCTTTGCGGAAAAGAAAATTGGGCAAAAGCCAGGCCTCAACCCCCCAAAAAGCAAGCAATTGAGGTAAAAAAAAATAAAAAATAAAATACTCTGCCAAGCTGACTGGATTTTATTTTTGTTTGTTGTGAGAAAGGTGGTCGTCTGACAAATATGAAGGCACAAGCTTCCTATTCTCACCATGAAGTGTGTCAGTCACTAGCCCGCGCAACTGCAAATGCCTCCTATGTATAAGTGTAAGATTTTTTACTTACACTTCCAGTTTAAAAAAGTAATGTATTCCATTCTGTTGTCACCAAGAAGCCAAACAATTGTAAGGGATTATGGCCAAGTTATATTTTAGGTAGGCTGTCATGATATCGCACTGCTCTTGGCTGGCAGCTGCAGGAAAATAAATGTAAAAGGACGTTTAAAAGTTGAAACTGTTCAAGGTTAGTGTATCTGGAGTTGAAAATGAGAGTTTCTGTACTGATGCATAGACAGGTAGATTGTAAGCAACACTGAAATGATGGAGACAAATCAGGCATATTTGTGTCACAATTCCATTCTGGCGGTAGGGGCAGCCGTAGTTAACAGATCCCTGCATAAGTATTTGCTTGGAAATTACAGTGTGTAATCTGTAGTAGAATGAACTATAGAATGAACTAAGGACGCGAATAGGCCCTCGTCGTATTAAGAACCTGTTTGTCCACACTTACGGAGCTGCTGAAACAAGGGACCCGCGCACGTTTGTGTAGCTCTGTGTGAGCATGTGTGCGGTGAGTGGGTGGGTGGATGTCGGCGTGTGGGTTGGTGTTTGTTTGCGAGAGTAGGTGGGGATTGTTTGCATTTTTCCAGGAGAGGCGGCTCTCTTTAGCTCTGGATGGATAAGGCTCCAGTGGCCACATGTATAAAACTCTGAGTAAAAGAGCGCGTAAAAGAACGCTCAGGGAGAAAGTCAGAAATATGCTTTCGCAAAGTTTTTCATTTTGTCCCTCTGCCTTTCTATCACGGTGTCGCCACATCGGACTGTCTGCAGACATTGCGTACGCATGGTGTCCAGCGCGTCCAGAGGTACGCGTGTTCTCTTATGCCATACATCTGAATTTCTGCGTGGAAACTCGCTTACGCGGCTTTCCGAGGGCATTTTGCTGCTCAGCACTGTTTATACATGGGGCCCCTGGCCTCTATGCTCTTCTGCAGGGTGGAAATTGCCGATGAAATCACGTCAAACGGGATTGCGGGCATTAAGACGAATGCCTCTCATTAAGGTCACCTTAACGACCCCGGGCGCTGGCCCTATTGCGCTCCCGTTGGTTGGAGGAATGCGCGCGTGTGTGCACGCCTCCTGGACAGCGTCCCTTCTCAGCTCACACTCACTCACCTGAGAGGAACAAGATTATGCCATTCTATTTAAATCAAGCTGTCTCCATATTTGCAAATAAGCTGCACATTTAACTGCAGGGGAACTTTTACCTTTTTATTGAGACGTGGCTGCCTGCAGCTTATTACCATACCTGTGGTTATTTTTTCCCTGGGTACCTGGGGGTATGTTGGGGAACCTCTTTAACATTGGCAATACAAAAATGTCATTGCAGTTATGGCAATGAGTAGGTAACTGTGGTTGTAGGTTCGATCTTTTCTATCTGGGATGTTTCCGTTGTACCCTTAAGCATTTTCTTCAGATAAACCATGCAGCTGTACAAATGGGTTGTAAAAAAAAAAAATGTTATCTCAGTACATTGCTCAGGATAGGAGTGTCTGCTAAATGCTGAAATATAGTGTAAATATAATGTAAAATGTGGACATTCAAAGTCCTTTTCATATTGCATTTACCTTTCTTCATATCGGCCATGGCACCAACACAAAGTAGCACCATGGAAACATGTGGCCAAACAGCCTGTGGAGAAAATTCTGGCAACTCGAATCATTAATCTTCCAACGTCTATGTTTTCACCCCGCTGGAAACCCCTTGGGAAACAATGAAAAGAGAAAAGATTAAACTGATTATGTAAGAGTGGTTTAAATATGCTCTCTCTCTGTTGGAGTTGTGCACCTAGTGTTTTTCATTATTTATTTTTTTTTTTACATCCAAAACAGTAGTGGAAGGGCCTGTTGTTTTCTGTGTGTTTTCAAACCCCCCTTGGCATGCACTGTCCCCCCCCTGGGATTTCACTCAGGAGAAAAGAGACTGAGACAGGGAGAGTTACAGAGAGCGAGCGATGCAACACTGAATTATTCTCTTCCTCGCTTTCTCTGGCCTTGGCCCCAGAAACATCCAGTGTGGTGAGAATGGCGGTGCATTGAGTGAGGCTCCCCCTGAGCAAGACATGGAGTTCTCCACAGCCATTTTTCTTTTTGGTTTTGGCAATGTAATATTAATATGTCTTGGTCTGTTTACTGCAATATTTCACTTTTTTTCAAAAGTTTTTTTCAAAAGCTTTAACTGTTATTATAAATTATTATTATTGTTATTACTATGAAAATTATGAACTTAAATTACAGAATCCGAATATCAATTTCATTAATTTACAGTCACTTAGCAGATGCTATTATAGAGAGTGACTTACCCAAGTGGAGGACAGTGTTTCAAAGGAATACAAAAGTGTGATATCACCAAGATGGCACAGAAGGCCCATTTATAATCAATAAGTGTAAAGTTAGCTGAACAAATAAACAATCAGTATTACAAACAAAAGTAAATAGCACTGCACAGGTATAATCTACCTAGGCTATAACATTATCCCAAAAGTAAATAGCACTGCACAGGTATAGCCTACCTTGGCTATAACATTATCCCAAAAGGAAATAGCACTGCACAGGTATAGCCTACCTAGGCTATAACATTATTCCAAAAGTAAATAGCACTGCACAGGTATAGCCTACCTAGATTATAACATTATCCCAAAAGGAAATATCACTGCACAGTGATAGCCTACCTAGGCTATAACATTATCCCAAAAGGAAATATCACTGCACAGTGATAGCCTACCTAGGCTATAACATTATCCCAAAAGGAAATATCACTGCACAGTGATAGCCTACCTAGGCTATAACATTATCCCAAAAGGAAATATCACTGCACAGGTATAGCCTACCTAGGCTATAACATTATCCCAAAAGTAAATAGCACTGCACAGGTATAGCCTACCTAGGCTATAACATTATCCCAAAAGGAAATATCACTGCACAGTGATAGCCTACCTAGGCTATAACATTATCCCAAAAGGAAATATCACTGCACAGTGATAGCCTACCTAGGCTATAACATTATCCCAAAAGGAAATATCACTGCACAGGTATAGCCTACCTAGGCTATAACATTATCCCAAAAGTAAATAGCACTGCACAGGTATAGCCTACCTAGGCTATAACATTATCCCAAAAGGAAATATCACTGCACAGTGATAGCCTACCTAGGCTATAACATTATCCCAAAAGGAAATATCACTGCACAGTGATAGCCTACCTAGGCTATAACATTATCCCAAAAGGAAATATCACTGCACAGTGATAGCCTACCTAGGCTATAACATTATCCCAAAAGTAAATAGCACTGCACAGGTATAGCCTACCTAGGCTATAACATTATCCCAAAAGTAAATGTAAAATGAAGCAGATGAAGCCGGTTCACTGGGATTCAGGCTTTGCTGTGATTTTTCTGTGCAAAGTATGTACAAATAAACAAGAGGAAACAAACCCCATGTTAAGCCAGATTTTAAACGATACAGCTGCGTGTAATAAAGACAGTGATGCCGCTTTAAAGACTCTTGCCTTGGGATTCATTAGCTGACTTAAGTCTTGAATACTGTTGCCAGGCTACAAAAAGAGCTTGATCAATGGATGCAGTCTCCTTTAGCCAGTTAAAACTGCTGTATAGGAGGTTGGTAACTTGGACCTGGATGGCTGGGGAACACTGCCTCCCAGGCCAGTGCCCATATGTGGACAGATCCAGATCCCCCCCCCGCACCCCCCCCCCCCCCCCCCCCGCCCCCCCATCACCCTGTCAGTGATGACCTGTACAGTCCACTCTCCGCTTTCATTTTTGTTGTGCAGAAATCCAAAATATTACTGTGCACACACACAATTTCATAATAGTCCAAACTATACTCAAACTATGTTCAAACTGTACTCAGCTTAGTGATAACGCCAAGGTCTTTCTCTCCCAGCTTGGGAGACTGTTTACGGATAAGAAATCGTTGGGAGGTGGGTGTTTTATGCAGTTGAGGTAATGGCCAGATTCAGTCAATTTAATATTATTAACCACATATTTTGCAGCAGTCATTTATTTAACTGTTCTGTCAGCCACACTGTGCCAGAAAGTAAGTAGATCTTAGATTGATGTGTGGATTTCTGGCAAGATTTGCAGTCCAGTCAGACCAGATGAATCAAACCATGACAAAGTACATGCAGTTCACGGACGGCTTGGATGGATTTAACTTTAAGCCAATGAATGGACAGATCTAACTCACTTTATCTCCACCCTCCCCCCCGTTCTGCCAATGTGCCAGTATTCCAGCCTGTCTGCCATATTGCCAACAGCATAGATCTCGACACTGTACTGAGGAGGAAAAGAAAGCATGCTTTACATCATAAGATGGCTTACTCATATAGCACTACTGTAGTCAACCGTGTGTGTGTGTGTGTGTGTGTGTGTGTGTTAGTTACGTCATGCAGAGCTATTTTTATTGTCATCAAATGTTGCCGCTTTATTTGCCGTTATTAACCTAGTGGGGAAGGCATGTCAGTTGGAGGTGGGCTTCTTTTGTTAAGCCATAGAAGCCCCCGGATCCACACTGCTTTCTGAGTGCTGTCCTCCAGTGCACCCACGGTAGGAGCCCGGTGGTGATGTCACTTTAGGATGGTCTGCAACAGAGGGCTCGTGGAGGGTACTCCCATTTCGGTCGACATCAATTGCGCAAAAGGCTGTTATTAAAACAAAATAGTGAGCACGGGAATAGTTATTACTCAGCCTGAAAAAATACGGCGTCTGGATCACAGCTTTCTGTCACTCTCATTCCATATATAAGCCCGGCTGCCTTTCCGTTGAATAGAGGACACAAAAACGTGTTTATTCCTATGATATAGTTTAATTAGTCACTTTTCTTAGTAGAATACCCATTCTTGGGGTGAGTCACTGAACTGTATATAATTCTACATTGTATTTTTTACATTTACTTCAATGGTTTTGTTATGTGTCTGAAGAGCTACAGTGCTTATGGCAAATGCTATTTGGGGAGCAAACTGCTGCTCAGTTCTTGGCGGTCTTTTTTATTGGCTGGTTCAAGGCTATATACAAGGAGCAGGGCATACACGGCACAGGTGGCTGTGTGCAGAATGTATGGGTGCACTGACGGATTATTCAAAGGGGCGATGGGCCAAGCAGTTAGCGGGAACAATGGCATTAACAAAGGCTGTGAGATGCACAGAAGTGTGTCTTTTTCAGGAACTGAATGGGATGTTTGTAAGAATTAAGAAATTGCGATTCCTTGAAATGAGCGGAAGCCAGTCTGAAGCTGTAATGGGTTGCACGCTGATTTAGGTTTGAGAATGGCTAGTTACAAACCTGCTGTGTAACACTTCAGAAGGTGTGAATTACAGGTAAAATGGATATTTTCTTGGCACTTGCTTGTCATGAACATATGCTTTTAATTCTGCCCATTCCTATTCCTCCTTCCTCCTCAATCCTATAGAAAATTCTCCTTCAATACAAAGCTTTTTATTGGAACATCTATGCAGTCAAAGAAATCTCAAAGAAAAATGGTCTGATTTTTATAATGGGAATAAGAGCTGATGTACTCTGTATTTCTCTGATTAGGAAAATAATCAGCTCTGATTACTTTCATTAAAACTCTATTTTTCTTGGTAACGGTTCAGGTCCTTGACTCATTGGTCCTTGGTGGGACCAATGAGTATTGTGCATACGTTGTACTGTTAGCTGTCACTGTATTCTACTGTGACTCTCAGAAGGTCAAGGTAAATTTTAATTGCTCACCGTGGCAGACAGGCTGTGTCCTTGCTCTTCTGTGTGCTGTGCTCCAGCAAATGGCTGCATGAACTGTTCCTGCCTCGTGTCCTTCTCATAGGTGCATGTTTATTGTCAATCAGGATGTGTTCCTTCACTCAATGAATCACACACACACACACACACACACACACACACACACACACACACACACACACGCGCGCACGCATACACACACATACACACACAGACAAACGATTAAGCACAGATCAGCTCACCTGGGATTTGAACCTTCTCTATACGAGCTCATGGCTAACAACCATAGAGTGTATGTTGTGTTTAGGGAGAGAGAGCCCTGGATTCCAATGTCAGATTTATATGAATATCAACATATAACGGTGACATTGCATGTTGTGTTTGCCATGAAATTGCAGAATGCTGTAGCTAAAGATGTTGCTTACATCATACCCATGGTCCTCAAGAACATAATTGCAGGTTCAAATTTACAGGGGGAAAATGCATTGAGGCCCTATTTTGTGTGTCAAACTATTGTGCAGTACAGGACAGAATGTGCGCACTAAACTTGTAGACAGGTGCAGGGTAGATGAGTAGAAGCATAAGAAAAATGAATTACCTGCACACGGTTGAAGAATGCTCCCGATAAGTGTTTAATGGAAGCACAAACACAACGTTTCAGAAAGTCTCCGTCAGGCATCATACCTGGTCAAAACGTTGCGTTTGTGTCTCCGTTAACACTGATCGGGAGCATTCTTCAACAGTGTGTGGGTAATTCATTTTTCTTAAACTATTGTGCAGTGCAATGATTATTGCTGTACTACAGGAATATTGCTTCTCTCACAAAAGCAGCAAAAATTTTTTTTTTAGAAATGCAGTGCAGTTCAGGAAGTGTGACAGAAAAATGCATAGCCCAAATCTCTTCTTAATTTTATTCTACTCAGACAATTAATTCAGTCTGTACTCTGTAGCTCTCGGAGTTTGTTCACAATCCTGGGAAACTGGTTTCTCAGAGGCAACTTTGACTAGCTTGAGGCGTACAATAATGTAGACTAAACACTCTTGGCGCATGCAATGTCATATGGAGAAGCCAAGGACATCTGGCTGAATTTAAGCCACCCTGCCCTACCGTTACCAACTCTAAGTCATTGTTGGATAATTACATACCCTTAACTGGAACCAATTCTATGGCTGATTATTGATTACGTTGTTCAAACTTGGTCACGTCATGACTGCCGCTGTCAAGCCATGGTGTGTAATAAAGGCCTTTAGTTCATCTCTGTGACAGGAGATGGTGGTCCAGGCAGGTGAGGGAGGTGGATGGTGGTTCAATAAAAACAATTTTTCATGCCTCAGTTGTCTGCACAGCTATTTCTCTATAGGGTGGACCTTCTGGCCATAAGACTGGGCTCTCGCAGATGGAGCCAGTAATGATACAGGCGAAAGCCTGCAGCATTAGGGGCTGAGCGGCTCTCTGCCCTCACCGTTGCCTAATGAGCCCACTGGTAGTGGTTAGCCACCCTGGGCTGCAGTCCCCTCACACTGACCTCTCCGTGTGGCTGTAGAGGCATTTGGCGATGAGTATGTAGCTGTGGCAAAAGCCCCTCTTAATTGGAGGAGCCAGAGGGCCGGGGCGTAAATTGGACAGTCTACAATTGTGCAGCTGACAGCGAGTCCTCAGCTTCACGGAGAACGAAATCCATGCCCTCGTCTCTCTGGGCACAAATCAAAACTTCAACATCATTTAAGAAACAACAAAGAAATAAAGTGATAAAGCATAACATGCGTCCGGGCAGGTAGAATGAGAGCGGTCACAGCACAGTGACTTCACTGCCTCCTGTTGCTGTACCATGCAAGTGGAGCAACAATGGCAGGAATGGCCAGTGCTCCTGCAGTTGACACAGCATATTTAATTTAGTCCCTTGCAGGCCACTGTAGAGCAGAGGTCACCGGGCACTTACTGTGTATCCTGTCGCTTGTGTATGAGGCAGAGGAGACCTTTCGTGTCAGTAATAGCCATAGAAATAGCTGTGTACCAGCATTATAGTATGTTGGAAATAAAAATCATCTGTTTACAACTGATCTTTAAATGCGTATTATGCTTTATAAAATGGCAGGCAGTAACCAACTCTTCAATGTGCCATGTATCGTTATATATATCGGGCACGTACTAAGAAGATGTCATTGTAGCAGAAGTCTATATAAATCCATAATTTTAACTGCAAATGAAAATATCTTGGCCCCTGTCATCTGCGGTGTCTGTTTCCAGGGAAGGGAGGAGGTTATGGGAGTTGTTTATGGATTAGGAACATCTTAACACAATCCCATTAAGTCAACACGGTGTATAGCCTATCTATCCCAGACTAGTGAGGGCAGAACTTTACATTGCAGTGCTTTTCAAGTCTTTTGTTTGGAACAGGAATCCAAACGGCCGATTCTGAACCTATAGGGCCTGATTTGCTAAGAACTTTAGCGGGTGCAAAACCAATTAGCACACGCAAAACCAATAACACGACCAATGGTTGGTCATGGAATTTGTTTTGCACCAATCATTGGTCATGTTATTGGTTTTGCGTGTGCTAAATGGTTTTGCACCCGCTAAAGGTCTTAGTAAATCAGGCCCTTAGTGTTTCTAAACAATGACAATGGTGCACTCTCTCTCTCTCTCTCTCCCTCTGCATAAGCACCTATGAGTTTTTTGGGGCCAGGCCCTTTTTAAGAGTCAGGAGGGAAGAATATCCTCGTAGCGGGGTCCCTGCGGAGGTGTTCTCATAACCAGCCCAGTATTCTCATTGTGCCTATGCAGAGCAACACAGCTATCTAATTAACTAGCAGCTGTTCTTGCAGTGCTAAAGGAATGCTAACTAAACAGGAAGGCTTCCCCTCCTCCATGCATCTGTGGAGTAGGTAACAGCAGTGACCCACTAGGACAAGAATTCCCTTCTTCTATCTGTGTTTAACAGAGTATGAAAATGCTCTTGGGTTTAATTACTTGATCGTTTGCTGTTCAAGGTTCATGTTGCTGACATAGGTCATGGGAAGTGTGCATACATGCTTGTGTGTGTGTGTGTGTGTGTGTGCGTGTGCGTGCGTGCGTGGCTGTGCGTATGCGGCTGTGCATGTGCGTGTGTGTGTGTGTGTGTGTGCATGCGTGCGCGTGCATGTGTGTGCGTGGCTGTGCGTATGCGGCTGTGCATGCGTGTGTGTGTGTGTGTGCGTGTGTGTGCGTGGCTGTGCATGGCTGTGCGTATGCGGCTGTGCATGTGCGTGTGTGCGTGTGTGTGCGTGGCTGTGCATGGCTGTGCGTATGCGGCTGTGCATGTGCGTGTGTGTGTGTGTGTGTGTGTGTGTGTGTGTGTGTGTGTGTGTGCGTGCGTGCGTGTGCGTGGCTGTGCGTATGCGGCTGTGTATGTGCGTGTGTGCGTGTGTGTGCGTGGCTGTGTGTATGCGGCTGTGCATGTGCGTGTGTGTGTGTGTGCGTGGCTGTGCGTATGCGGCTGTGCATGTGCGTGTGTGTGTGTGCGTGCGTGTGCGTGGCTGTGCGTATGCGGCTGTGCATGTGCGTGTGTGTGTGTGCGTGCGTGTGCGTGGCTGTGCATGTGCGTGTGTGTGTGTGCGTACGTGTGCGTGGCTGTGCGTATGCGGCTGTGCATGTGCGTGTATGTGTGTGGCTGTGCGTATGCGGCTGTGCATGTGCGTGTATGTGTGTGGCTGTGCGTATGCGGCTGCGCGTGTGTGTGTGTGTGCATACATGTGCCTGGCTGTGCGTATGCGGCTGTGCATGTGCGTGTGTGTGTGTGTGCATACATGTGCGTGGCTGTGCGTATGCGGCTGTGCATGTGCGTGTGTGTGTGTGTGTGTGCGTGTGTGTGTGTGTGTGTGTGTGTGTGTGTGTGTGTGTGCGTGTGTGCGTGTGTGTGCGTGGCTGTGCGTATGCGGCTGTGCATGTGCGTGTGTGTGCGTGGCTGTGCGTATGCGGCTGTGCATGTGCGTGTGTGTGTGTGTGTGTGCATGCGTGCGCGTGCGTGTGTGTGCGTGGCTGTGCGTATGCAGCTGTGCATGTGCGTGTGTGTGCGTGGCTGTGCGTATGCGGCTGTGCGTGTGTGTGTGTGTGTGTGTGTGCCGCTTTGATGATCAGAGGCCGCACCAACTCAGCTCTGTGGGTTTCCTGGTCAAAACCCCACTGCACACTCAAGGCCACTAAACCACAGCACCTCTGTCTCACTCCCTCGTAGAGAGTTCCCTGAGTCTGTAAGCTAGTGTGCAATCACCCAGAGAAAGGCACTTACGCCAGTCTCACAGCATGTAAACATTTCAGTGCTGTAACATCACTGAGACTCAAAACTAACCTGAGACTAATCTTGAGAGATCTGGAAATCACAATGAGTCCACACTGCAAAAACAGCACATAAACAAGAAAGGTTTCTCACAGTTCCAGATGTTAGAAACCCATAGAAAGTACACAGCGTTTTACCGTTTAATTCAAACAGTCGAAATGTCAGCCTGGTAAGTCAAGTGAAGCCTCCACTGTGTTTAAGGTTGTTATGGACGTTTGCACACAGGCACTTACCATGGTATTTCCGCAGTTGGCTCGGAAAAAACAGGCAGAAGTTTTGTTTTCTAACTCCCCACTGAAGCCCTCTCCTCCACAGTGCTTGCAGTCAGGACAAGAGATTTTATAACATAATTTTCCTCATATAATGTCACATTACTATGATATACACTGTAGGATAGTCGTAATAGATGTCCAACATTTCCAGGAAATCCAAATCAACTCCATGAAGTGATAGTTCAACAGTGGATATTTGTTCAGTACTGTGTTATTTATTCTCTCATAAAGTAACTAACCAGGTCAATTTCTATAAATGGAGGTTCCATCAGTTCCTCTGTAATGGCCCTGGGTGATTAATTTTTATGTGATATAGCTTTTGACCCCATGCTCCTGCTGTAAACAAGCTCTTAAAATCGTTACGGTGTCATGATTTACATCTTACCTCTCCTACCTTAAATAAAAATGGTCTTAACAGTGGCTGTGCTTCTTTCATACTCAATACACAATGCCAAAACTATTGTAACTGCAACTTCATGTGGGAAAAGAAAAATCATGTGGAAGTAATTCAGATACAGATCAAATAAACAGAAGCTGACCCTGTAGAATGTGTTAAAAGTGTTCTAAAATGGATTGCTCTCTATGCAAAATATAGAGAGCATATGAAATAAACAGTGTTAATTTCAGTGACATACTGAAGTGTTTGATCTTGGCAGTTGGAATCAGTAATGGTCGGTAATGGACTTTCTACTGAACCAGAACAATATGTCAGGATGAATGGCTCTGCGTCATCCTTCCTGTGCATGTCCACAGATGCCCCCCCCCTCCACCCCACCCCAGTCATCTCTCCAGTGCTCTTTTCCATATACCAATGACTTGAAGTGCTCTGACAGTGAATATATTGCATGGTATATGCAGATGACACAACACTCGTTGACCACTTTGATGGAATTATATGGTTGGTGTATGACTGGTGTGAAATAAAAATATAAAAAATAAATTATATATATATATATACATGTATATAATTATCGACAGCTATCTTTTTCTTTTGATCAGAACACACAATACATAAACCAAAGGTGTCAGTGATTAATATATGTCCTGCAAAGGCTGATAACATTAATGTAGTATCCTCCGTAGTTAGTTTGCACTTTAAAACTATTAATTTTGGCGAGGTCCCGGAAATGAATGGGAGTGAATTTGGGAGCCTGACAACCGGGAGGAACGGCGATGCTGTTAGTGGTCAGCAGGGACGGCTCATGTTGCTAGCATCCACGCTATGCAAATACAATGGGGTTGGCTCCACAAAATGACTTACGCTGTGCCAAAGTGAAATATCCATTTAACACCTAGTAAATGCGCTACACAGACAGTGTGCTGACTGTCTCATTCCTGGCTTGTCACAGCAGGCTGCCACAGGGCAACAGGAACAAGCTCAGGGAGATAGTGAGCCTGGGTTCCCTGTGGTTTGCAGTGGAACGGGCTCTAGAGTCTGTATACAAATCATGCATTAATGCCGAACACATTGTGCATGTGCATGTTCGGTGGTGCTAAATCTATATAGAAAATATACCATGTATATGCGCGACGTGTATGTCGATGTGTGCACCTACTGAGTGTGTTGTGCGCTGACCTTTGGTTGCAAAATGAATACACGTGAGTGTGGATAATCAAGGTATCGCATTGAATCCTATCATATGGGCTGGGAAGAGAAACAGCAGGCAGGCAGGCTGGCTCGCCTTCCTCTTCCAGGTGGCTGTGTCTTAACGGTACGTGGAGCCGGCTGATTACCCGATGCGTTCCTGCCTCGTGTCTTCATCGTATGATGAATAACCAGCTAAGTGAAAAATGAACGCAATTTTTTTCCTTTATAAATAACTCAGATGAGAGTTGCTTTCCTCGCCTTTGCTTTGCAGTCCCGTCCCCTTCCCAATCCCCGTGGGGGAAATAAAGTGTCAGGTTTGTGTCACGCTGAATGTGTTTGGCCTATATGTGTGCGTGTGTAAATCTGTGGGTGAGAGCGCCGGTGCGGGATCCCGTGTCTGAGCAAGCTCGTTATGGGACGTCCTTTTGAGGCCGATCAGCTGCGGTCAGCTGCCAGCAGCCAGTGAAAATGCCCCCGGCGCCAACCCAAACAGTAACCTAAGCCTCACTGTGTGGGCTCGCTAACCATGGCTCACTGTGGGTGTGATATAGGCTGATTCAGGGGCGTACACAGTGAGTGCATAATTTAGCATTTAGCACTGATTCTTCCCTCACTTTCTTTACTTAGTGGATTTTCAGAACCCACGCAGTAAAATGTCCAATGTTAATTCAACTCTTAACAGTTTATGTAATGTAATGTAATGTAATTATTTATGCGAGTCCACTCTGGTCATAGTGGACTCGTATAAACTCTGTAAGAGCTGATTTAACACTGAAGATTTTACTGTTGTGTTCCAACTCAAAACTCCAAACAATTGCAGCCCAATCCATGCGGCTATCTAAACATTAGTGGTGCCATTGTATAAATGTGTTGATCATGATTGATTATGCAAATCCTTGAAGAGAAAGTAATAACTGAAACTGGCACACTTACAGAACCGTGAAGAAACGTGTTCGCAGCTTTTTATAGCTGCGTATTCCAGACAATGAATTACACTCAGGAAGTGTTGCATTTGATTGGAATTAAAACAAAACTGTGCAATGTGGCTTCTGCTGTACATTGCTTTTCCATTGATCGTAAGATCAATTCTTTATTTTCTCTCTCAACATTTTAATTTTCGCAACAGTGGTCAGGTGATTAAAACCAGTAACTTAAGTCAAAGTTCTTTCTGGGTTTCAGCTACAGCTCTGTCCTCTGCTGCCCTGGCGATATTATTCATGTTTGTATGTGTACTGAAGTTGATTGGTAAAAATACTGACTATCCGGTTCTTTTTTTCCATACTCAGTCAGGATGGGTCAACAAGGCAGTGGAAAAAGTCATGGTAGTTTTGCAGTTTTGTGGGTGCGTTAACAGGGTGTTGCTGTAAAAGGGCATGTGTGCTCACTGCTCAGTCAACCTACCCTGTATAAATAAAGGTTAACAAATAGTTATCTGTGTCTTTATTAGGGTTTTGTTAGCCTCCTGTTGTGCATTTTGTCTTAACGGTTGCGCTAGGTCACATGTCACCCGTTGTTCCGTTCTTATTAATATGGTTTTGGACAAGGGAGAAAAAAAGCTACATGCAAGACTGGACTTGAGCGATTTATGATAATTCATATGGTATTTATATACTGTATATAATGTTCCACTTTTTCTATAGTTCTGAACTTGTTTTCTGTAATGAATGAATTACTGAATGATATACATTTAAACCTCAGAGATACAAACCTTATGCACTGACTGGTCAACCGAACAGGATATGAACCTATAGTGGCATACGTGATTAGCCTTTTCAAGCACCTTATGCAATAAATTGATTCTCTATTATTAAAGCTGATGCAAAAAACATGAGTATAAAATAGAAGTGAGTCACACTTTCCATTGATAAGACCAGGGAAACACACCTCTCCCTCCATAACTGTGTGTTGGGTCCATCTATCAGCGGGTTTGGTACAAGGCTAGAGTAATGCAAGTACTATTACTTGCAATTTTAATTAAAAATGGCCCTTTTTGATTTACTTTTCAACGTTACTAACACTCCAAAGCCTGAGGGGTTCATATCCGAGGTTCTAATGTGCTATGCCGATGAGTCCTTGATTGAGAAGTAGCCGAGTAGAATAGATAAGTGCAATTTGAATAATAATATGCTATTTTAATGAATTTGTAAAACGTTCCAAAGAAATTTCAGTTATACAAATTATTCAGAAAAATTATCCAATTTTAGGTCCTGCACTCCTAAAAATACTCATATGACATGAAGAATGGCCTTAAGTCGCTTATTAAACCTGCTGATGATTTAGTGAATTATACTCATTAAGTTTGGGAGTATGTAGACTTTGGGAGTATGTAGGGGATGTGATTCTCTGTGATTCTCCCTAAAGTATGGCTGGGCTGAGGAAGTGGGTGTGAGGGGGCGGTCAGGGAATGAACCTGCATGGATGAGTCTGAGTGGTCAGTCCTTCGTTTGTGCCGGAGCTGTTGAGTCATAACCGCGGTCGTCTCACCTCCTCACCACCGCCTGTCTTTGTGTCCGCTCCTGGGGACCTGATTGCTTCTGCTTGCCAGTCCAGCACAACAAATGTCCGCACCTCCTCGTTTGGGAGCGTTCACATCTCCCCGTTCTCGGTTAACTCCACTGTCCTCTGCCCGCTTGTTGGAGAAATGTGCTTTGAATTGACTGCAAACAAGATTAATTCGACCTCCCTGGAAAATGGGAGGTCATGTTGCATGTAGGAATGAAACGGTATTGCCCTGATAATTAAATGGGCGGCGGTGTAGTATAACGGTTAAGGACCGTTAACCAAAAAGTTTAATTCCCGGGTAGAACACCGCTGTTGTTCTCTTGAGCAAGGTGCTTAACCTGTATTGATTCAGTGTACCGTATAGCTGTATAAAAGGATACCATGTAACAATGTAAAAAAAAATTTTTTTAAAAAGCTGTATGTCTAATGGCAAATGCTAAATGGCCGTAATGTAATGTAATAATTGGCCGTAATGTAATAATTGTAAAATCAAGGACCTTTTCATGTCCAGAACTTTCTTCAGACGAGAAACCCTCATGCCTTTGCATGGAACCAGCTTGTGTCGATCTTGGATCAGCTCCAGATCCTACAATTGTGTGTTAAATACTGGAGTCGCTGTGCATTCGGGAGAGGGGGGTTACCAATAAAAGTCTCTTAGTATCTGAATGACAATTGCTTTCTTTTGCGTTACCTTTTCCCGCCACTTTAAGTTACATTTGCCAAACTCCCTACTCATGATTTTACAACTTTTAATGATAACACTATTATAATGATTACAAAATGCAGATTCCTAAGACTATGCTAAGATGTAGATGTGGTCCACAGGAAGCAGGGGTGTGTTTCCATGTGACAATTATTTCATGCATGCATAATTTATCGACATGTTATTCATATCATATCATATACTATGCTTGGGTCATGAAGGGTCATGTAGGGTTTGGAAAATGGAGACTTTGAAAGCAACTGTCCATTCATCATTTAGAACTGGGGTCACTTTCTGTGCAATGTTCTTGTGGGCAAGTGAAAAAAAAGAACAAAAAAAAAGATTTTCCTGCAATATTCATGCATACATATAGGATCAATACTATACAATATTTTTGAACATATTGCACGCTAGATTTTTTGGTGAAGTTACTTTTTAGACTGCTGGACTTATTTTAGTAGAACCCAGGGGTCTTTACTGACATCATACATGTTTATCTGATCTATTAAAGATCAATGAAGTCATGTCTCTTTGCCGCTGAGTGTACATAGTCACTTCAGTGCATCCTATCCAGTAGCGATGAATAATAGAAGTATCTTTTTAAATATATGTAAAAAAAAAATAAAATAAAAAAAGTCTGAAGAGTGGATAGTCATTGTCTAGAAAATATGACCTCAATGTTTTTGTGGGTTGTACTTGTCTCATCCATGGCAGACGGCCTGTGCAGAAACAGACCGGTCTAACGGGAGGCGTGAGCTGTTATTTGAGCAGCGGGTTTCACTGTAGCTCATCTTCATACCCTTTGTTTTCCTGCTTCATGCTTGTGGCATGAAGGGAGGGAAACCGTATTTAACACCGTTAATTACACTCGGCGCTGGGAAATCCCTAACGCATTAAAGAGGCTCAGTAATCCTCATTTCGAAGTGTACACTTCGGCTCACGGTAAGGGTGGACAGTGAGAGAGGTGTAAACGCGCTTGCTGTCGACGCCTCTGTCCGAGTCGAGACGTGTATCCAGTTCCGGTCGGGTCCGCGAGCAGCTTTAATCGCTTCAACCAATTTGTCGGCTCCCAAGCGCTGTTTGGTTGAATCAGTGGAGGGTAATTAAAGAAAAACACAGTGAATAATAGCTTGTGGAAATTGGATCATCCCGTTATCTCATTACACTACCAAAAAAGAAGCTCCACACCTGTGAGAAATGCATTATGCTACATTATTGGATTTACAGCACATTGATCTGAGTTCACTCATGAACAATGGAAGACCACATTGCATTAATTACCACTCTCAGGGAGAACGGTTGAAGTACCTTTTTGAAATGCTTATGGAAAGATATACATTATAAAACTGTATCATATCTAAATACACCAGTGAAATATTGGAGTACTTCAGTGAAATAATAATACAAACCCTCAGGTGCTTGCCCTCGGTTGTTTCCGTGTAACTATATGAAATGTGTTGACTATCCTGTGGAAACATATTTAATATTATTATTTTTTTATGTGCGTGTTTGTCACCTGAAAAAAGGAAAAAAAAACTAACAAAAACGTTTTGTTGTCACTGTTGTCAAAATATGCTTTTGGAAGCTTGTGGCAGTATTCTCCATTATCCGGTCGGAATAGGCAAGGATTGGACACGCAAACTTAGGTGAAGCCGGTGACACAGCACGCTGTCAAGGTCTGCCAGTGACCTCTTTGGTCTAAAAACACTGTTAAACTACGTCATTTGGAGTCTTTGATCCAAGCCCTCTGCGCTCGCTGCAGTTTCACTCGGAATACCCCAGGGTCTGCTCTCTCTCCTGTTTTGTTTCCCCCCGTGTTGTTCCAGCTTATTTAAAGAAATTATTGTTTATTTGCCCTTTTCCCATCATCGATTTATCTTCAAATACAGACACTGATATGAGTGCTTGATAGATACCGTCCTCCACAGCCGTGCTCAATAGCCGTCTGATTGTTCTACTCAAGCACTCATAGCTAAACATGTGTTGGCACTGCGGAGAATATCTCTGATGCCTGCGATGTGCCAGCATAGCGAAGATCCTAATTATCCGTCCCTCCAGGGCCTCAGGTAATAGGCAGTGGATGATAACTGCCACTTTAAATGGAGAACCTTCAACCGAACAATTGCCTGCATCAGGGGAGTATGATTGTTAAAAACGGGTCTGACGTGCCTGGTTACCTTTGCGCATGTGAATCCTTTTTTCCCCCTGTGAATAAAATGCTAATTATGAGCCGTCTCAGGCGTGGGAGGTCAGAGAAATAATTTGTGTCCCTCAATAAGATGGTCGCCCTCTAGAGAAACCAAAGTAAGCAATCTGACGTCCTCCTGACTGACAGTGAGTCATCTTGTTTTTGTTTGCTGCCAATGGCTCTGATGGATTTTCTTACGCGCGGCAGAGAGCCCTCAGCACTGGCTGGCATTAAACGGACTGAGCGGTTTATACGACTGCCCCCTCCTCACATGAGATTATGCACACGCTCCTCTTCGGTTGGCTCTTGTTTTGAAGTAGTCTTTAGGGAGGGGGGGGGGGGGGCATTTCTGCTTGGGGAGAACACGAGCATGCTTTTAACATGCGCTGCTCGCAAACAAACCGACTGTGTGGTTGTCCCTAGGAACGGCTGACATCTGTGCGGCATGCGCTATAGGAATAAATCATTCTGAAGGAGCCTCTCAAAGGGGTAGATAAAAATCATAATATTCAAATGTTGGAAAATGCTGTTCATAGTGTAATAATGGAATAGTATCTCACAAAGTTATTATGCATTTCATTCAGGCATGCGGTTTTCCATGCAAAAAGAATGCTGTTACAGATTGTCACACAGTGAACAAGTCTCCAGAGACTGTGAGAGACTCCATGGAACTGCGAAGTGACAGACTCCTAATGTCTCTGCCGTGTGCGTAAATGCCGTGGTGGGGAGGCGTTGACCAGCCTCTCCCATCCCCTTTCACACTCTGATCTGGCTGCAAGATACGCTGTTTAATTTATTGCGATTGTATCATTACGGCCCTCCGCTTGTTCCCTTGGAAACAGGCTACCTTCTCCTCCAGACACTTCTCTCCCTCCCCCCTCTGAATTTAAGCGGAATTTAGGAAAAACGATGTCAGCAGGGCGGGGACCATGATCCAGCCCGGTCTGCTTTTCCAAACTGGGAATGCCGCCTGACGGAGAATCGGGAGTTCTGATAGTCCAACGACCAGCAGTAATGAATAGTTGAACAGGCCCTGTAGAGGCTTGCGTGCGTGTGTGTGTGTGTGTGTGTGTGTGTGTGTGTGTGTGTGTGTGTGTGTGTGTGTGTGTGTGTGTGTGTGTGTGTGTGTGTGTGTGTGTGTGTGTGTGTGTGTGTGTGTGTGTGTGTGTGTGTGTGTGTGTGTGTGTGTGTGTGTGTGCCTGTGTGCCTGTGTGCCTGTGAGCGCCACTCGATATGAAAAACAGGATGTGTCCTCTGGGGACTGACATCGCTGCGACTGTGTCTCTGTGTGTGGGTGGCTGTGGTTAAGGGGTGACGTTCCCAACTCCAGCTTACCTAAGTGTGACTAACCCTCTGCAAGCTGCAGTCACAACCTTGGAATCATATTAAACTTGATAGACACTTCTCAGAAACACTTGTCGCAGAAGAATTCCCAGGGGAGATGGATTTACTTGGGGTTATAAAGCAATTACATTTTTGAAAAAAAGTACGATATGATTTCCCACCTTGCCCCTCCCTTGCCTCCCAAGTCCCTAATGTCCCGTTTGTCATTGGTATCACAAATGGAGTATAGAATAGAGATATACAAGTAGGTTAAGCATCTTACCATCGTTGTGAATGTGCCTGAAGTGCCGTTTCAAATCCTGGGGAAAAGAGAGGGCTGTATTGTCAAGATGTTATAAACGTGTGCCAACCTCAAAAGTGCTCCGGAACAATTTTGATTCACCATCTGTGTAGTCAAGAATTACATCTTGAATCTATTCTGGTGTTGAATTAAAATAATAATAATAATAATAAGCCTCAACAGGGTGAGGCCATGTGGTACGGTCCATAGGGCAGCCAACTTCTTTCAGCCTACGTATAAATCCACCCGTGCAGCTGGGGACTCCATTCCTAGCCATGGCACTTGTGTGATCCCATTTCTATCTGTACCCTTTCTCTCCATCTTAATAAGTGGGGGAAAAATACATAAGGAAGGTACACTGTCTGTTCTTCCTTTATTTGAAAAATGAAAATGGCTTGATATACTTTTGTCTGTTTTATTGACCTTTTTTTGTATCTACGGACAGTATACAAGTGATATTCTAATCTCCAGACTGCTGACATCTGTAACTCCACTCAATTTGTAATTTACATCACCCGTAGACCAGAGACCTGTGGTGTGGCTGATCAGAACTGAATCATGGTTTTGTGTCTAACTTTTGTGCATGTGTGAAATTGAAAGGATTGATGACAGACTTGCTATGATTGCGAAGTACACTTGTATCCATTAGCCTTTTTTTTGGTGCTCTGAAAGAAAACATCAAGAGTATTATGTTTCTAAAAAATGGAAAGAAATGTGCTTATGTACAGATACAAGTAGAATATTTTCTAAGAACACTTCAATCTTTGCGACAAGGCTTAATACATGTTACAATGGTTTGCATCTTACAATCCCTGCTCCTAAAGCACTGAGGTTTGTTCATCGTCGCCATCGTCACCACGTGTACTCACATGACTCAGAGATGGATACTCATATCTGCTTCAGTATCTTGTCTTGTAACCAGAAAGCTGTGAATTTAATCCCCAACTAATTCACACAAAATATTTGAATAATAGCGCCTATTGTCACTCTAAGTGGCGTTCATTTCTTGTGAGGTTTAATAAAACAATCCCTCCGAACATATACAAATTTAATTAGAATTCATACAGTCCATAGAGCTCAATGTAATGAAATGACATTGGTGTGACAAGGATTTAAATAATGGTAAAACAATCGATTGAATAATAATGTGTATAAATGATACTTGGAAGTAATCAATGAACTGTGTCGTGAATAAATGATGGAGAACAATATATTGACTGAGTAAGAGTAACTTAAGACAAATAAAAATTAACTAATCAAATAAATGATGAATGATCTAATGATCTAAATGTTGGTTTCATGACCATTAATGGATAAAAGTTGGGGGGGTGGTTATGAATTGAGGGGGTGAGGGGGAATTGGCGTAGTCTACAACAGTGCCTGGGATACTGGGTTGAGTAGGTGGTGAGCTGGGTTGAGTAGGTGGTGAGGGCAAGGCAGATTTTGTTAAGGAAGAAGCTGCACACCCACAATACTGCCATGAGATTCACAGAGAGGGGACAGTTTGCTATCTGGTACCTCTCCGGGATTCCTAGCAGATGAAGAGGTCACTGTGGTGCCATCCAGGTTGAGCGGAAAGTTAAGCAGGGGAAGGACTTGGCTCGGAGGTATAGCATCTCAGTTTTAGCCAAGTTCTTCAGGCAATGGTTTTCAATCTAATTCGAGATATCTTGTAGACAAGCTGAGATGCAGGAGTTCAGTGTCTCAGAGGGAGGGAAGGAGAAAAATAGTTGTGTGTCATCAGTGTAGCAGTAATAATACAGACCATGGGAGGAGATCACAGAACGAAGAGACTTAATATAGAGAGAAGAAAACCAAGGACTGAACCCCAAGGGGGACACCTGTAGGTTATGAGATCTCAAAATTGCACCCCCCACCATGAAACCTGAAAGGAACTTCTATCAAGGTTGGCAGGAACCCAGCCGAGAGCTGATGCACAAGTAGTCAGGGAAGACAGCAGGAGATGAAAGTAAACTGTGACAAATTCTGTAGAGAGGTCAAGGAGGATTAGAATGGTTCACTTACCTGGACCACCAAAACAGTATGATGCATTTCATTATAGTGAGTCTGTTGTTCACTATTATTTATATCACAGGAAAAAAATGGCTGTGATTGTTAAAGGGATAGTTCACCCATTATGAAAAAATGTATATTGTTTTACTTACCTCCAAAATAGTATGTATAGGCTGTAGTGATGCGGTCCTGGTCTCACCGTTGTAGCAAAAACATGAATTGGCACAATGCTAACGATCTTAGCATCTTACCATTGGATTTAATCGCCCCCCCCCCCCCCACCCCCCGCTAAATTTTGTTTAAATAACCGTCCACTGAAATTGTTAAATAAACAAACGTTTAGTTTGATGGTATGTAGTAAACATTTTACATGCTGAAATAGCGTTTGGAGAAGTTGCCAGTTGTCCTTTAAGATCGATATACTGATCTTTACAGGAAAACATACAGGACATTACAGGAAAACACAGCGGTACGTTGGTGTCATACTTGTTGTGGAGCGGCCGGGGTTTCAGAGCGTGGTGACTGTGCAGAGGAAGGCTTGCGAGACCAGTGGTGTGGCGCTGGCTGATATAGACCTGCTGCACAAGAGATAGTTGTGGGTGGCAGGGGAGATGCATTCGTATGCCAGCATTAAAAGCTCAGATAACATCTCTGATATTGTTCCAAAGCACTCCCACCATGCTATCTGCAGGAGTTTTTGGGAGGGTTGAGCCCACCTTGAGCATTTAGCATCACGCGGCTAAGCTGTGCAGTAAAGCGTTGAACACTACGCGTGTTGGAGTGGGGAGCTCAGCGGAGTAACAGATCATTGGAGAAATGATAATGTGACTCGACACAATGACTAACTGCCATTAAGTCCTCCAGTCTGACACAAACAACTGTACAGTACTCCCATGCTGCCAAATTTGATACTGCAGAATGATGCATTGAATTATTAATCTGCCATTCTGGTGAGGTTTGTCTGAGTTCCAAATACATCTACATTCCCATGATGAAGACATGCAAAAATATATTTGATAGAAACAAAATGAAGGAAATGCATGTGTGGCTGATTTCTTTTTTTTTTTACATTTTGAGATTATAAAAAGCAGAAAAAACGGTTTTGATTATTTAATTAACAGAAGCTTTACCATAATGTGTGACTTCACCTGATGGTTAAGAGATTAATTGCAGAAACAACATATTCACCATGCAAACGGGATAGCTTCTCTTCTGTTGTCATGAACAGGATCTGCAGACATCGTGAGCGTCATCCATTGTGATGGTTGCTAAGGTTGCCGACACTTCAGCATTAGGCAAGCGTTTCGTGGGTATCATTGCTTTGTTTAGTAACATTGTGCAGTGTGCCGTGCCGAGTGTCAAAGCAATCATCACAACCAACAGGTCTGAACGTTGGTGGAGGAAGGCTTTATGTCAGAGCCGGGTTATTGATTTAGCTCTTTTCTCAGAGGGGTCACTGCTAAAAGCATGGAGGCGCCTCCGCAGGTGCGCTGTTTGCATGCTGTTGCTTGCTTTAACGAGAGCTCCTTGAATATGTCTGGCAGTTAATTCTGTAATTCAGTCTAACCTAAGCTCTCTGTCTTCATCCCAAGTATCTCTGGCCGTATTGATGTGACGAAGGTTTCGGTTTAAATTGCATCCATTGTCCCGGTTGCTTGGGACATTGTAATGGAGGGGGATTTAGAAATGTATTATTGCCCAGATAAAGCACCTTGGGGTGGGGATGGGGGGAGGGCTCCTTATTCCACACTGGAGGGATCTTGGGATTTAATAGATATTGATTGGAAAATCCACATTTCATCGTCACCACTACATAATTTATTCTGCTCTGAAAGTGAAATAATGATAAGGTCACACAGCGTCATCCCTCTCATCTTAGCCATTTAAAAGTCACCATGACATTTGTGTTCTTTTTTTTTAACGTGGCTAATGCTGCGGGCGCATTAAGAGTTGTATTAAGCAAGCAAGCAAGCCCTGGGTGTCTTTGTATGCACACTTTCTCAGTCAGTGTTCCGAAGTGCCACTGCTGGTCTCGAGCTTAACACATAGACCGTATGTATACTGCATGTATGTGAATATCGTGAGGGGGGTGGGTGAGCAGGTCGAGGGCAAATCGAGGGCGTTACGTTGAGACTCCACTGGGTGGATCTGTGCAGCATGTCACTCAGAGACGTTGCCTGAAGACGACATGAAACGCGGCGGAGTGACTGGCCGCAGGCCTGATGGAGGGAGGGGGGGAAAAACCCCTCAGCAGGCCTCCATTGCTGGGCCTGTCTAATGAAGACACCGGGGTCCTTCTGCACGGACAGACTGAGGCTCCTTCCGCATTAATTCCCTGCCCTTGCTCCGGCCCCCGTCTCGTCCCCTGCCGTCTAAACAAAGGAGGCGAGAGCATTGTGCTCATAAATCAAAGCACAAATGGCTGATGTCGGATCCCTTTGAAGGTTTCGTTGTGAAGGGCCCCAAATGCACGGGTCACGCCCAGGGGACGGGAGGTTACGGCCAGTATGCGCCCGGCGTATTTCTCACTGGGATATTGCCGCGAATCTTCTGCAGTGTATGGATCGCTGCGTTTTGATCTATGTAATTGTAACAGATCTCAGTAATGGCACTCAGTTTAATTGCTCCCTGTAGCCCAATTAGGGTGCAGGTATATGCCAAAGGGGCAAATTATCAAGCACAAAGGGATTCTGATACAAATGATTCATGAGATTGGGAATGGACCATGACACAACATTAGACGCTGTGCTATCGGCCTTCTCAAAGACTCCTTTCAATCTCTCTTCTGGAATAGACTTCATAAGACTCAATGCAAGGACTCTGCGCCTCAGCCTTTGTATTGTATTGCAAACTCAGCCACCCTGCATAACTGCTAGAATTCAAAAATACCGCTGACCTCACACTTTTTACCCAAGGAAATGGTCCCGTTCTCACAGCACTGTTCTCTGTGTATACGTCTGTATGCCCACGCAGGCAGGAGGAACCAAGTAAAGTCAACCTGTGACCGGTTTCAAAAATAGCTCTGATAGTGAGTCTAGCCAAATATGCATCCTTCTCCCCATTCCCTTTCCATTGCTGGTAAAATTGCATTTTTAACTCTGGTAATGGACCGATTTATCCATCAGGAAACCTTTAGTAAGGCCCTTACATTGATCTTGCATGGGAATTAATCTCTTATTTGACGTCTCCTGGCAAGAATTCCGATAGAATGAGACCAATAACTGTCGTCGCGGTTGTGCATTAATTTTTTTGCGGTGACAGCACATCTCTTTATAGCTGCAATCTGATGGAGTCTGTGTCTGCTGGCAGGAGTCATGGGACATTTATCACAGAGGAAACGAAAGCCAAGCTCATGGGGCTAAATGTTGCCCACTTTATATTTCCCGTTATTTATGAAGCATTATTATTTACAGCTCCGATTTTTCCAGTGTGGGCGGCTGCATTGGTGAGTTACAGGCCCTTGTCACAGTGAGGTCTTGATGTGGCCGGCAGGGGGGATCAGGGACGATTTGGGATGATTTGCGCGCTTGACAACGAGGCTTCTGCGGAAATCAATTTACAAAAGCACGGCTTTGGCTGCTCTCTTGCGTCTGGAAGGGCAGACGTTAGCATTTACCCCTTAATTACATAAACACGCTGATTTTGGAAGGAAAAAGAGACGTGGTCGCTGTGGCTTTCCGTCCAATTGGATTTTTAGCTTTTAGGCTGAATTTATGGACAATGTCATGGTTACGGATCTATAGGCCGGTCTCTCGTCTGTCTGACAGCATGAGGCCTGGCATCCTACTTGTAGCATGGCGGTCCCTTCATTGCAGTTGAATAAAGGAAAGAGTCTGGCAGCTTCACCCTGATGTGAGAGCTGCTTAGGGAGCCGTGCAGCACGGAGCCATCAGCTACAGCACACACAGATTGAGAAAATGATACCCTCAGTGTATCTATTATTAAAACAATGATGTAGTGCTCGCCGATGAGAGTGTCGGAGCTCTACATGATTCAGTCCGCTGCCATGTAAGTGCTTCTACAAGACTATAAAGCAAAGCAAGTGACAACTGTTAGGCTGTGGGGAGAGAGAAGAGGGAGAGAGAGAGAGAGAATGTGTTAGTATGTGTGCCTACATCCATTTCTGCATGTGTATGTTTGTGTATGTGAGGACGTGCTTGTATTTATGTGTGTGTATGTGCACATGTTTACTTGTGTGTCAGTGTGTGTGTGCGTACGCTTATGTGTGTGTGTGTGTGTGTGTGTGCGCTTATGTGAGTGTGTGTGTGCGTGCGCTTATGTGAGTGTGTGTGTGTGTGTGTGTGCGCGCTTATGTGAGTGTGTGTGTGTGTGCGTGTGCGCGCTTATGTGAGTGTGTGTGTGTGTGTGTGTGCGCGCTTATGTGAGTGTGTGTGTGTGTGTGTGTGCGCTTATGTGAGTGTGTGTGTGCGTGCGCTTATGTGTGTGTGTGTGTGTGTGTGTGTGTGCGTGCGCTTATGTGAGTGAGTGTGTGTGTGTGTGCGAGTCTGTGCGGGCGTGCTTATGTGAGTGTGTTTCTGTGTGTTTGTGTGGCTGGGGTCTGATGGGAGCTGGCATGTGGGAGAGCTGCAGGCTGCACAGGCCATCTGGAGACATGGTGTGTGACTGAGACAGACATGCTCTCCAGCTTTCTCTCAGTGGTGAGACAGTTTGTTTGAGTGGTCATGTGTGCGAGCACACCAGTGTAATTGTCTGTGCCTTCCTGAGTTAGCGCTGTTGCGCTAAAGACAGGCTAACTTACTGCATCCTCCTCTCCTGCAGTTTGCTGCTTCGTGGTCCACAAGAGGTGCCATGAGTTTGTCACTTTCTCCTGTCCCGGAGCTGATAAGGGTCCTGACACAGACGTGAGTAACATTCCCGCTTCCTCTCAGTCTAGCACCCACACACATCCTGCCATTTCTACAGGTTAAGTTCAGTGTCACTCTCAGCATATAATTTTCCTCTGCAGATATGTGATATTTTACTGGTCAAGGACACCAGAAGGTGAAACGACACAAAGAAGGATGGACCTACTTGAGTTTTGGATTGTATATTTTGACTTTAGTGCGCGGTCTGGAGGGCGGGGTCGGTTGCCGGGAGCTGTTTGTTCTGCTCACCTCCTGGAGTAACACCTACAGCACCTCAGGGCGGAATTTCATTTGGAGATTCAATATTTATCGTACTGCATATGCTCTTAGTCCAGCCCTGCTCAGATATGCCGCTCCTTGGCTTCCCCCAGTCCTTTTTGGAAAGTCGAAAGAGGAGTGCAGCCTTGAGCCAATACCTTGAAATGAAATAATTTTTTGGCCGTTAGATGGATTGCAAAACATGGTTTTATTTTCATTAGACGGATGATTGTTGAGTTGATGCCTAAGCATCTGCCCTCTGTGATCCGGCCTTCCTGCGGAGTAAATTCCACTGAGCTCAGACAGGAATGCGCTGGTGGAGACAGGAGCTTCCTTGTGTGGCTTCTGGCCAGGAAGCTTCCATCCTGTTTCACGGTACACACCCACACAGCTGGTCTCATCATCCAAGATGACCGAGACCATCACCTGGGAGCGCTGCAGTGTTGTCCTTTGTGATGTCATTTGACACAGATGTGAATTTACTGGGAACTTTTTCAGGATAGGGCAGGCAGCCTTTCGTGAACTCTCGATTATCTGTTTTCCTTTTTTCTCAGAAAAAGCCACAATGCCTGCAGGCTTCACGCGGGTGAATCATGCAAGCGGGTGGCCAGGTGACTGTGCTCTGCTTTCCCCCCAAGCCACCCTTGACCGGCCATATCACTGCCATAATACCTAGGTCCTCATCTGAACCAGCGACCAGCCGAGCGACCCGCTCTCCCTGTATGCTATGATTTCAAAGATTATTCAAACTGTACAATAATCACTCAGGGATTTGATGCAGAGCAACGACAGATCAAAGTAGCAGAACATCTGTTCTGGATTGGCGGAGTTATCCGACAGCTGCTGTCTTTGCTGTTTGCTCCGGAGATGGTTTATATGGTCAGCAATTCCCCACACCTGGACTGAGCACTGAGCTGGGAGACAAATCTCTCCATGGGGCCATGCTATAGTGGCTCTCTCTCTGTCTTAGAATTGCACAATAGCAGACATACATTAAAACACGCACGCCATAACACAAACGGGCCCTCTTTCTGTCAATTGGTCTCCTTCACTCACTCGCACACATACACACACAATAAGCGAGAGAAATACATGCGGACACATACACACACAATAAGGGAGAGACATACATGCAGACACACACACACACTAGGGCTTTGCCGGTGATCGTATAATCAGGCGATCGCATTTATATGAACTGAGGACAATTAATTTATATAATCGTTTGTTTCCATGAACTGTCCCATAGTTTGTGTGTTTTAACTTCTTTTCTTTTTCTCAAATTTTCAAAATAAACCCAAATGTCTACCTGTCTTCCATTGTTTCGCTACTTTGATAGATTTAGGTCAACTCGTTTATTTAAACTGCACTGCGTCGAGATACGAAATGTTATTAACGTGAGTACACGCACCGCACGCTCTGACATTTAGTGACACCAAATAGCCTACCCTTATAACGGCAATAGGCGTAGTGAAAAACTGATTGCAAAAAAAAAATGGATCTCGTTGCAAAGCCCCACACAACTTCGCCAATCTGGTCAAATTTTGAACTCAAGCCAAATGACAGAGTCAAAGACACTAACATGACAAATCTAAGAAACCAGCAGCTCGGGATAAGCACTGTTGCAAAAGCATCCCCTAGCTCAGTAGGCTCATCTCGGCAGCGACTTTTGGCCGTGTTACCAAATATAGTCCAGACAGCAAAAAGTGGCGGACACTAACAGACAGGTCTGTTTGTCAATGGAGCAATAACAATTAGGCTTATACTGTAACGTTAGTTTAAAAAATACATTTAAATAGTTAATGACAATTATTTGTGTGACAAATAATTGTCAGTGAAAATTTTTATAATCACCACAGCCCTAGCATACACACGCACAAACACTCGCGTGCACACACACACACACACACACACACAGTGAGTAATAGAGTAATAGAACAGAAGAGGGACCGCTCTTTTTCCGTCATTGAGCAGTGAGTTCAGGCCACCCCCAGCCAGCCCGCATCAGTGAACGCTCGTCGGCTCCAGATGGCAAACGACTTGGAGCGCCGAGCTCTGACTCACCAGCTCTGACCACCACTGCTTGACTCAGTAGAGAATCCTGATGGCGGTTTTCACAGATGGACGAGCTTGGTGGTGTCCTGTTGCGTTCAGCGTTGGGTCAGAGAGCTCCGAGCAGGGCTGGCTGCTGCAGCTCTGCCACCTCATTGTACGCGTTCCCAGGACCCACCCGGCACTTCCATCCTCACAGACACTTGCCAAACCAGTGGTTGCCATTTTTGCCATTTTTGCCATTTTTGGATACACTTAACGACACTTGTTCCTCTTAAAGGGGGTGGACAGATTAAGTGTCGGACTCAACTGCTGTACAAGTTGTGTAACCCTTAACAGTAGCCTACATGAAGCCAAATTGAGCGATTAATGACTGGACTGAGAGGATTGATTGCACTTTGTGGAATGGCAGCTTGACAGTGCCACCTTTGTAAGCCTTGCTTCCTGAAAAGGGTCTTGATGTTTTCGTAACAGCCACCATTCCATTTGCGAGACTACTATTAAAACCAGCAACCTTTCTTGAGGAGGATTTTCCACTATTTCAGGGGGATTTGCAAAAGAAAAAGGAAGCCGTAAACATTGTAAACATTTTACTGCATTTATATCTTAACATCTCTCAAACCCTCTTAAGCAGCAAACGCCAAACACAGTCATTGTAAAGCTTTGATCTTTTCCAAGCCGTTGTGTCATGTATCCTTTTCTGAATACACATATATGCTGTAACTTGTTACACTGCCTGGCCAAAAAAAAAGTCGCCGTTGCACCCGTCATGCATAGTGCCCACTGTACAAGCCATTGGAGGCAGTGTTATGATCTGGGGTTGCTTCAATTGGGGTCTAGGCTCAGCAACGTTATGCAGCAATAAAATGAAGTCAGCTGAGTACCTGAATGTACTGAATGACCAGGTTATCCCATCAATGGGCATATTCCAGGACGACAATGCCAAGATTCATCGGGCTCAAATTGTGAAAGAGTGGTTCAGGGAGCATGAGGAATCATTTTCACACATGCATTGGCCACCAGAGTCCTGACCTTAACCCCATTGAAAGTCTTTGGGATGTGCTGGAGAAGACTTCACGGAGTGGTTCGACTCTCCCGTCGTCAATACAAGATCTCGGCCAAAAATTCATGTAACTCTGGATGGAAATAAATGTTGTGGCGTTGCATAAGATTGTCGAAACAATGCCACGACGAATGCGCGCCGTAATCAAAGCTAAAGGCAGTCAAACAAAATATTAGTGTGCAACTTTTTTTTTGGCCAGGCAGTGTATATTCCTTCCAATTGTCATTTGATTTTCAGGTTTGTAATGCCAATGAAGGCAATGAGGATAAATGTCCTGTCACCTTACAGTACAATGACTTTATAATCAATTTATTACTCTCCACAATTTCATTAATTCATCATTCATTACCATGTGCTGCACCTTGCCGCTTGGGCGAGATTTGAAACTAACAAGCACTTGCACTGTGCAAACAAATACATACTTCTGAACAATAATCTCCATTGAATTGCTACTTTTGTTAGCTGTATTTTGTCATCATTATTTGGCATAAATGTTGTAAATGTTTCTGTAAATGTTTCTTCTTCTCCTCTTTCCATATTATTATTATTATTCCTTTAGTAGAGTAGTAGTAGTAGTAGTAGTAGCAGCAGCAATAGTGTTAGTAATAATGGTAGTAGTGGTAGCATTTGAAATGACATCCTGTGTCATTGTGTATTCATGCACGTACGTGCAGAATAATGGTAAACAAATAACTGGTCTTAATGTGAGTGCTCCTGAAGAAAGTTTTCTTTACTGGAACTGACATATTGTGGTATGGTATGGTGACATTATTATTATTATTATTATTATTATTATTATTATTATTATTATTAATAATAATAATAATAATAATAATAATAATAATAATAATAATAATAATAATAATAATATCCTTGCTGAGATATATGCTGCTCAAACTTATTCAGACTCATCCACAGCCCAACGGATCTCATTAATAAAAGTTGTGTATTGGAATGTCAGAGGGAGTTGCTGTGTGTGAGGTATTCCTCCCTCATGGTACGACGTGTGTCCCTGTAACTGGAGATATGTCAGTGTGTCATTTCAAGCTCTGCAGCCAGCAGCCTTTTAATAGAACTCCCTGTAGAATGACACAGAAGTCTTCGCTAACTCAGATACACTGGGTTCTCAAACCGAATTAGCCTGTTAGCATTGTGCAGGCTGTAGCAAAGATGTAGCCTCAAAAAGCTTTAATCTTTTGCATAGATCTGACGCAGTATGTATTGTCTCTTGCTTCTAAAAATACAGTCAGTCAGCTGTATGGTATAGTTTTATATAAATTTTTTTTGTTCTTAAATTTGAATTCTAAACTAACCTGCTAATGTCCTTTTGAATGTGCTTATATTGCCAGAATTGTTATAATCACCAAGTAATTGAACAGCAGTAAAAATGCATTTTAGCAAATATTTACAACAGTCATCCCCCCTGTATTTTATTTGAGTAGTTTCAGCAGTTGTTTGAGTAGTTGTCCTGAAATAGTTGCCAATGCGTGGTTGTGCAGATCAAGTCAGCTGGCATGAATATTATTATTAGATTTTTTTTTTATTGCCTTCGAAATAACTACGAATAAGTGAAAAAGAGACAGCAGAAGACACGTTTAGTCCTTGATCAATGTATAATTGTTCCAGATAGCCTTGAGCGCGGCCTTATGCTGTACTATGCAATTCCACCAGGCACTGAGTTGTATACGCATTTCCCAGCTGGGATTTGCTGACATTAATTGGATGATTAGGATAATAAAGTGAACAAGCGTTTTCATTTGTTCACTTTGCCTGTAAACAGAGACAAAAGACTGGATCTTTACAGAACAAGCAGCGTAAATAATTTATCTTATCCCGTCCCCTATAGGCAGACATGTTGAAACTGATAGTTCGGGCATTTGTTGATTAATCATTAATGGCCACTTTCACCACGTCAGAAGAAGCCCTCCTTATATAGATGCTCCTTTGATGAAAATTGCTCCTTCAGAGCCCCAAAGCCCCTCTCTACCAGTTGATGGTTTGAGGTGAATATGGCAGCATAACGCTGGTAGCTGCCTTGTTTAGAGACAGAGAGGGACTATAAGAGGGTTTGAACTTGTGGGTTTTTAGCTAATTCTTGGCTGCCTCCCCGTGCTGTCTCTGCTGTCTGCCTTACACCGCAGGGGACTCGCTCATCGGTTGTGATGTAATCCTATTACTTGCTGCTTGACTCCTCCCTCCCGTCCGAGTGTAGAACGCTAACACATGCTCTTAACCTCTGCTGCCAGCATTCCAAAGTGACATCAATTACAGGAAATCTGACACTGAATATTTTGCGCTTACCACGCTGTTTTTTATTTTGGTTTTAGTGTTGACATGTTGTGCAGAGAGGAATGCCGCTCCAGCTAAAAGCGTCTGTAGTCATTCATTGTAATTAGCGTCAGCGGTTTTAGAAAAATAAATATATTAAATACATGAAGTTAGAAAGAAGAAGTGCATCTTATCGCATTGTTGCGTTGCGTTATGTTATCCTAATTGATTGTCCTACTGAACGCTATATTTAAAGGTATGACGACGACTATGGTGTGGTATACTTTTGAATCCTGGCGTTTGACAGAGCCGGCTGCTCTTCGGTACTCCCCTGAAGCAACGAGTGCGCAGCTCAAGTTGGCTGTCAGCGCGTGCTGTTCTGCCGTTTGCAGAATTGTGGGAGGACACTGCAGTGATCGCACAGGCCCATACATTTGGCATTCAATGGAGAACACTAAGAATACGTGTTACATGTTCTAAGAAGATATGATCAATGACGATGGTTTGTAAACTTTTTAAGATTAATCTTCATCTGAAATGAATAAGGCTGGATTTCTGGATGAGTGTGTGAGTGAATGGTGTGTGTGCCCCGTGATGGATTGGCAACCTGTCCAGTGTGTATTCCTGCCTCTTGCCCAATGCATGCTGGGATAGGCTCCAGCACCCCCCCCCCCCCCCCCCCCCCCCCCCCCCACCCCACCCTGACCAGGAATAAGCGGGTTAGGTGGTAATGGATGGATGGATGGATTTCTGGACATTAAGGGGCTGGACAGATTAATATTTAACTTTGTTTTGGAATTGCAGCAGTGTTTTAAGGCATTCACTGTATATTTTCTATACACAAATGCATTTAGTTATCCTGAGCATCACAAAATAACACAAATAAAATATTTGTCACAATTAGAATATTAATATGAGCCCCCACTTAAACAACTCTTACACATGAGGTAGGTGTTTTTATTACTGTAATGTCTGACATAGCTGAGTAGGTTTCTGCAAAGTAGGCCCAGAGCTCAGAACCTTGTCAGAGGGAAGCAACAGAAATATTGGGCGTAACCTCTGTGCAGCACTGTTGATGTCATTACACGGCTATTTGCTCGGCAGTAGGGACTCTGCTTGTATTTCCTCCACGCTCATCATCCATGCTGGTTTCCTGCACCGTAAAAGTTCGGATCCCCACGGATCCCGGTAATGACTCCAGTACATTTCATTTTTTACTGCCTGTTAGCGGAGTCCTCCTTGTAACCAGACTCACCATTCACAGTTCCCAGTGCAGAGAGCTCATATTTTATTAATATTTAGATCAGCTCCCTTGGACATGTCTATTGATATGTCTGCAGAAGTCTGAAAATTAAACTTCTACCTAAAGCAGGGAATGTAGTCATCCATCCTGCAGTACTTTGTATCACCTGTTATTCTATGTATGAACATTATACTTTTCCCAAGGGTTTTTGCTTAATTTTTTGCTTTTGTTTCTCAGATTTTTTTTTCTGTATGGGCAGAGCACCTTCAAGATTGTAGGCTATATAAGAATAGCCTACAGCTGCTTAGTTTAGTTAATCAACTCAATTGAGAAACGCAAGAAGAGTACGCCATCTGGCCACTGAAACTGGCCACAATGCTAATGTCCACCTGGTCACTAAACCTGCCTAAAAGGAACGCTGGCCAGGCAGCTTTTGAATACCATTCACTGAGTTCCTGTGGCTGCCTACATTAATTTCAAATCTCTCACCCTCGCATACCAAGCTGCAAGTGGTAAATTCTCATTCCAGTGGTCAAGGCCTTATGAGAAGAGCACAAATCAATCCCGACACATACCCAGTTAGCAAAGAATGTCTTTAGCCATGCATTTCATATGGATTTGATATGGCTCCAATTTATTCTCTGTGCAATGACCTTAGCTGGAAACATTCCTCTTTTCAGAGGCTAGATGAAGCCATTCTTTCTTCTTTGTGGAGATTCATCATTCCAACATTTGATTACTGAAGCAAAACAAAGACATTGGCGTGAAACAACAGCAGGATATGAAAGAGTGACAGATTGAGTCTGTACGGGCTGGATAAACTGCCTGCGTTTTCTCTGTAATATTGTGTTTATGTGTAACAAACTTTTAAACCACAACTCCTATGTTACTGCATACCTTGGAAAGGTTATAGTTAAACTGCATCCTCAGTAAAAATCAGGAAGAAATCAGGGACTGGGACTGGAGAGAATGTTGTTGAGTAGACTAAAATGAGTCATGTGCAGTAAATGTCAGGAGTAACCCCTCAAGATGTTTTGTTTTAAATGACCTATACTAATTTTGTTCCCATCAACGGTGAAGGGAACTAAGCCAGCCTATGCATATGTCACTGTAATTATATTGCATTAAAAATGTTTTGTGATTTGTTGGACAGAGACAAGTATGGATGTTCTCCCTTTGTGAAATATGTGCACAGAACAGACTCTTCCCCATTGGACTCAGACCTCTGTGCTATTCTTAGGCCTGAGCACCCATTAGTTGGTCAATCAGAACCCATGTCCTGTGGCTGGACGGCTGTATTCCTCTCACCACCTAAAATACACCGAGGAGTAACAATCCTACCATAGCAAACATTCTGCCAGCATTCAAGTGTTATATTGTACGACACACCATTCATTACCCAGCCAAAACATTTTCCTATTTAAAATTTGAGTTTGCCTTCAAACCTTCTGAAACACAAAAACAATTCTAATAGTCCAGTATTTTAATGGAACAGTATTTTTCTCTTCTATATGGGCAGTTCTGTGTTGAACACCAGTGACGTGGAGAGTCTTACGAGAAGGAAATTAGAATGGACTCTCCCATAGATCTGGAAAGCATTTCTGTTGTTTTTTTATTTTTGTAATGAAAACCCGATAAACTTGACTCCAATTATATTGGAATGGTTTCCAATTATATCTCATTGAAACACATGGTATCAGACGCAACCTCCGGGGATCAAAAGCGCCGACCCCATCTTTTGTTCTCATGGAAGTAACTACAAGTACTGTGTGAAAGAGAAACTCAGTGTGCCTCCTTTTTTCATATTGATTGAGGACAATTGGAGTCACACTGTGACACAACTCCTCACCTGTTCCTTCCGGTTCTTTCTGAAGCCCCAGAGTGACGGACTGATGAGACTTCATCTCTGTGTCATGCCATGCTCTTCCTCTCCTCATCACGTACTTCTCTGGCTTGTTGAGTTTATTAAAGCCCCATTATCTCATCAGCCTTGCTTTGCTGGATCTTAAAGATGTTGCTAATGTGGGCTGCGACCTGACCCAGTCCCTCCAAATCACTGTGGGCAGGCTTTCATTGGTAATGCATCAGATTAGATCCTCTTGTGGCACATCTTAAAAGCACATCCAGATACACATGGGACCACATGGCAAATCCTACTTTATAGCCCCATATCTCCCCTGAGAGCAGAGAGCAGCATATTGTGCAGAGTATTTGGTAGTGGAAGGTAGGACTCTGAAGGGCCCTGGTCTAAGACACTATATTCATATTTTAGTGGCAGTTTTCCCCACCATTAAGCAAACCAGGGGCAGGTACTCGGGCAAGGCTGGAGGTAAGTTGGACTCTCTCTAGAATAGATCCCATCTCTCATTTTGCTGATTATCCCCAACAAAATGTTTTGTGGAGAGCTGAGAGTCTTTATAGGTCATAATTAGAGATGCACCGATACTAGTATCAGATATCGGGGTCCGATACCGTGCTCACATACACGCACACTCATAACAATGCTCAGATACCACGACCCGATACTGACAAATAAATGTCTCGAAGCGTTGAGTTGAAGCCAAAGAAATAAAAAGAAAATAGAGAGAAAAAATGTCACTGGTTTGGACATTTTTGGATAAAGGAAGACTATAAAACCACGGCAGTATTAATCACTATTCGCATCACTGCACACTACCTGATGATGCAGGTTTTTTGTGTATCCTTGCTCATAAACCAGAGACATGCTGGATGTAGACTTATGGCATCGTCGCTGCACTGATGGACAGAACAAACTTTACGCGCCGTTCTGCCTGTGGTTTTTAACAAATTCATCCTTTCCTGAGGCATGAGCATTTGGTTTATAAGGTAACTGATAGTCTGTCAATATCTCGAGTTGACGATAAAGACAACAAGAAGGTCGAGTGTGAGTTACATTTGTGAACAAGATTCACAAAGTGACTTCTGAAGCTTAAACTATTTTTGTAATTTAGTTAGTTAAATGTCTTAAAATTGATTAACATTATTTAGTTCACCTAAAATAAATGCCACCGAAGTCAATCTAGCTAGTCTAGCTAACGTTGCATAGCCCAAAGTTTGGGTTGCGAGACATATTTTTGATTGAGTTTGTTTCACATGTCATCTGTGAAATCAGGGACTGAAATGACTCTCATGCTCCATTATAGACTGAATTACTTCTTCCCCTGTAAAATCCTGTCCAGATAAGGCTTAACACCAAAATGTTCATTGTGTAATCATACTTGTAGTGTATCAGTGTTAAACGGCGCTTGTGTCTCACGTTAGGCAAACCTATTAACCTCCACCGCTGCTGGAAAGAATCCTAGGAGAAATACTGGTGTGCGTGCATGTGCAATACCAAGTTGACTATAGGCCTAGGCAATATTTTATTGAAAATTGAGAGTTTAATAATCTATTCTACAGACACTTGTTCACAGCTTCATAGACTGTTTTACTGAAACTTGGTTGGAAGTCCATATTATGTTTTAATTGAACCGAATGATAGTTCCATGTTTTATTGGAACTCGATGGCAGTTTGATGTTGTTATGTTTAATTGGAACTCAGTGTGAGTTTTGAGTTCTTTTTTATAAAGGAATGAACTCAAAAATCTATGAAAAATAATAAGCACTCCACATGGGTCTTCAAAATCAGCAGTCTCACTTTTATGGTAACAGAAAAATGCAATAGTATTAAAAGTACTCGCATCGGTACTCTGTATCGGCGAGTTCCCAAACTGCACTCGTACTCAGTCTGAAAAAAAATGGTTTTGGCGCATCCCTAATCATAATAATCGTAATGATCATAATAACAATTGATTGCTTTTGTATGGTGCTTGCCATGATCTCAAAGTAATTAGCAGTGAAGGGGGAATCTCACCCCAGCCATTACCAATGTCTACTGTCCACGGCAGCCATTTTGCACCAGAATGCAAATAAGTGTGATGGAGGTAATTATAGTCAAATGAACTGGGGGACAATTGGGTGGAAAGTTACAAGAGCCAGGGTAGGAATTTTGCCAGGACACTTGGGAACCCCCTTCAGTTTGCGATAGGTGCCATGGGGTATTTAATAACCAGTAAGCCCTGCGGCATTGGGGTTTATTTGGTCCAGAGAGAATGCTGCCCCCTACTGGCCCACCACCATATTGTAACTTCTGGCAGCTGATTAGTTTACACAGGTCTCCCATCCCATACGCCCATACTAAGCCCAAACCTGATTAACTTGAGCCATCAAGTAGGAATGGGCAACATGACGATAAGACTACTGGCACAAACAGATGGAGCACTGCCCTGCAGAAACTGTGGTGTTCACCCTCTTGGCACCATGCACATCTCTTGCCAGAAGAAAATTCAGCAGTATTTTATCACACAGGCAATAGATTTCTGTCCGTTCTAATGATGGATATCAATGGCTCTGGGATTGGTTGAAACAATGGCTCTGGGATTGGTTGAAACAATGGCTCTGGGATTGGTTGAAATGAATGCCTTTCAGGAAGTGAGGACTAGTCTCAGGTGCATCTTAGGAACTCGGTTATACTGCTGTCTAAGAATCACAGACCAGGTACATTTTTAATGCAGTTTTGTTCTATAAAGGTGTGCTTTTTCATAAATGTTACATGCTGTCTGCATTGTTTTGGGCAACAGAAGAAAATTATTTAGAAGATGGATAACTGGATTTTTCATAAACTGGCCCAGGGAGCTTTCTCTACCTGTAACAGCAACATACATACAGAAACTGGCACAAGGGCCTTTTACAGTGCTGCCAACGGGCCTGTTTATTCTCCACACAAACCGAAGCTCGAGGAGCTGCGCTGCTAGAGGCCCTTTTAGTCTCTGAAACACCATGGAGGTGATGCCTGCAGAAGGACTCCAGACAAACTCTCCATGTTCATCGGCGTTTGCGTGTCCCGGCCAGTAGCTACGTGTCACAGCACAGTCCTCATTTGTTTCAGAGAGTGATCCTTCAGTGGGTTTTGGTAGGGTTGGGCGGTTGGGGGGTGGTGTTTGAGTGTTGTTCGCGAACACCTGACTCTCGATGGGCCTTTATTGTGTTGCCACAATTGATTTTGGCAGCGTGACCGTAAATTGGCACCTGCTGTCAACCGCACTCTCCGCACGGTGAGTGTTAGGAAGTGAGATTGGCAGGGGTGCCGGAGTGGGCAGTGATTGGCTCCCAGCTGGAGGCGGGGCAGGAGTCTGAAGGTGTTCTGGCAGGAAGTGCGCCGCCACAGTCTCTCCTTTCTTGTGGCCTCCCAGAGCCGTCCTTTCTTCTTCTTCTGCTTCTTCTTTAGGTGACCTTTTGCGGGACGCGCGGGCTGCCGCTCGTTGCTGCAGCAGGACGGCACGGCTCACGCACCGCTTCACAGAGCTTCACGTGTACGTTCACTCACGTGCATTTCACACAAACGCACACTCCCACACACACACACGCATGAATGTAAATACAGTATATACAAATTTTAAAGCACACACTGCAGTTGTATTTTATACACATGCGTTTGTGTTTGTGCGTGTGTTTGTGTGTGTGTTTGCATGCTTACATGAGATAGAGGGTCAAATGATTCAAATGAATCTGCATTTTATTTACCAGAACTGAAATATAGCCCTGATCCATGATGCTAATGGGTGGGCTTGCTATGCAGAAATCTAAGGAATGGAGCCAAATCCGGGGCTGGTTTTTGCCTTTAGGATTCCTTCATCTGCACCGGGGATCTTGCGGGAGATTAACCTCTCTGGAATTCAGATGGCGGGGTGAGGAAATGGAGCTGTAATTGGTGACGTCACCCATGCCCTGGAGCAGCCTTGCGCGCGGCCAAAGGGCAGTGTGGCGCCTTGACAACGAGATCACATGCTGCGTCCACATGGCGGTGAGGTGCCCAGCGGGACCTCGCCATCTTGTGCCAGCATTACATCGCCACAGACGCCTGCGTCGGTCCTGCGGTCTGCGGATCTGTTCTCATTAATGTCACTTCTGAGGACCTTTGCCATAGCCCTGTGGAGTCGCACTGTCATCCGCCAAGCCTAAACCCCCAGTCTGTTTTGTTTTACCCCCGCACTTCAAAGCTGTCAGCACCAGGCAGCCATTGGTGTAGCTTTAAATGTGGCTGTTTTCTTGTCTGAAATAATACTCTTCTAGGAATGAACAGGAAGTTCTCCTTTCATTTCCGCAGGGCGTGTATCTGGCACGCAGGGCCCGCTGATGTTATTTGAGCTCTCGTGCCCTATTCCCATCTCAGCCCCCCAACCTCTGCTAGACTGTGGAAGCCAGAGAGCAATTGCGACAGATGTGAACGCCCTGCCTTGGGAAGCTGGTTACACTGTGCAGTGCACAGCCCCACTCACCAGATGGGGAAAACTGACAGTCTGGCACACACACACAATTTGCAGCCCCTTGAGGTGGAATTAGTCCCCCTGCTGCTTCTACATTTCAAGGAAAGCTAATCGTGTGTGCGTGCGTGCGAGCGACTGAGTGAAAGAGTGAAAGAGTGAAAGAGTGAAAGAGCGAGAGAGCGAGAGAGCGAGAGAGCGAGAGAGCGAGAGAGTGAGAGAGTGAGAGAGCGAGAGAGCGACATTTTGCGGGAGCGAGCCATGACGGTAATGCGCACAGGCAAATCCAGGCCCAACCTTTTCACTGCCGTTGACAAGCCATGGTGGAATTAGTCATGGACGGTGAAAATAAGCTTAACCATGTGTGTACTGTGAGAGGATGTACTTTGCTTATACCATGCCTGTGGCTACAGGGTTCATCTACCATGACCATTCTGGGAGCACATACCCCCCCACCCCCCTCAATGCTATCTCTGACCTGGTATATCAACAGAATATTAAGGAAACCTTTCCACATAAAAACACATACCATGTTTCTTATCATATTTGTGATGGTTTTATTTTGTAAGCATCCCTGCACAAATCAGAGAAAGGTTTTTCATTGTGTGTGTAGTTGGAGGGATGAAGGGTAAGTGCATATGATGTGGGGCTAACCACTATGGGGTTCTATGTGAATCTGAACAGTAAAACATTTTCTAATCACAATCCTAATAGTGGGCCCTGTTTTTCTTTTTGATCAGAGCTACTGGTTCACTGATTCACTTAACCAATGACGTGGATTCAGTTGATGGTTTGGAGTTGCTACGGGTATTCCGGGTATTTAAGAAAGGACGGACATGAGAAATGATCTCACTGGCTTCTCAGGCAGTAGGGCTTGCATTTCTGGCCTGGCAGTTCCAGTTGTGTTTATCTGAGCACTTTGGCACAGCTACAGGCTTGGAGCTGTTTAACTCTGAGGTCAACGGAGGAGCTTGCACCATCCAGATATTTTCCCCCATAAAGCAGAAATTCCACAGTCCCTTCCAGGAGCTTGTTTATGAATGTACATTGGGACTTTGGCAGCACGCTCACAGGGTATCAAAACCCAACTAAATACTTAGAGAGGCTAGCCACTGCCTCTTGACCCAGGTGGTGACTTGAAGTAAATATGGTAAATTGAGGCTGCCTCAGAAATGCTACCCATTCAAATGAGAGGGATTTGGGGGGAAAAAAACAAGAACATCATTGGCTTGGCGTTTTTAAGAATCAAGTGTTATCGTTCTTCAAAATATATATGTTTTCATGGCTCGGCATAAAAAAGTGCTCGTGGACGCAAAGTGAACGCAGTGCAGTGAGGAATCTAGCAGACGAGAAATCGTGCAGTCTGAGAGATCTTTCGGCTCATTGAACAGCGAGGCTGTGGAGAGACAGTTTGTCGTGATGCGTGAGCTGCGCATTCGGGTCCCTGTGGGACCACGCTTTGGCAGGGCCACGTTGCGGACGGAGGCGGGGGGACAGCCCCGGGCCGTTTCTCGTCCCCGGCTGCCCACCCGGGTCAATGTGGGGCGCCGTCTGGGCTCAGGCTGCGTGTGGGCGGCGGGGTGTCGGGGGGGCAGGACGCAGTGGTGTCCTCACGCCGAAGAGCCAGGATCTCGCCGTCTCACGGCAACAACGTTTCCCTGTGAATGTCCTGCGCCCTGCGCCCTGCGCATCGAGCTCCCCATTACCGAGGATCTGAACCTGTGAATGACCTGCGCCCTGCGCCCTGCGCCCTGTGCGTCGAGCTCCCCATTACCGAGGATCTGAACCTGTGAATGTCCTGCGCATCGAGCTCCCCATTACCGAGGACCTGAACCTGTGAATGTCCTGCGCATCGAGCTTCCCATTACCGAGGATCTGAACCTGTGAATGTCCTGCACATCGAGCTCCCCATTACCGAGGACCTGAACCTGTGAATGTCCTGCGCCCTGCGCCCAGCGCATCGAGCTCCCCATTACCGAGGACCTGAACCTGTGAATGTCCTGCGCATCGAGCTTCCCATTACCGAGGATCTGAACCTGTGAATGTCCTGCGCATCGAGCTCCCCATTACCGAGGACCTGAACCTGTGAATGTCCTGCGCCCTGCGCCCAGCGCATCGAGCTCCCCATTACCGAGGACCTGAACCTGTGAATGTCCTGCGCATCGAGCTTCCCATTACCGAGGATCTGAACCTGTGAATGTCCTGCGCATCGAGCTCCCCATTACCGAGGACCTGAACCTGTGAATGTCTTGCGCCCTGCGCCCAGCGCATCGAGCTCCCCATTACCGAGGACCTGAACCTGTGAATGTCCTGCGCATCGAGCTCCCCATTACCGAGGACCTGAACCTGTGAATGTCCTGCGCATCGAGCTCCCCATTACCGAGGACCTGAACCTGTGAATGTCCTGCGCATCGAGCTCCCCATTACCGAGGACCTGAACCTGTGAATGTCCTGCGCATCGAGCTCCCCACTACCGAGGACCTGAACCGCGAGTTGGGGAAGACCCCGGAGGGTTTCGCGCTTGAGAGAGAGTGCAATTCTCCAACCAAATCATTGTGATAAATCCAGTTTTAATGCTCCACACCTTTCATTAGGGCAATACTTAAATGAGAGGTTATTCTGCAGACCTGGCTTGTGTTTACTTACTAAATATCATTTGCACAGCCATATTTACTTCCCTTGGAAAGTGCTAAAACTCCTTAAAAAAAACAAAAAACTGAAGAACATGTTTTTTTCTTGTCATAGCCATTTTCTTCGGTTGGGTTTGAATTTCCAGCGTAAACTTGCTGATTTCCCATAGACAAAGAGCAGAGACTGCTGTGGGATCCAATTACATGCCAAAAATCCTTTAAATAAAAAGGGAATTTAAGCAAGTGTTCAATTAATTTCATGGTTAAACGCTTGAACGTAAAACCCAGAGCAGGTTTGGCCTTTTCTCAAAGCGAGTTATTTCCTGTTTGGTTTTATTGCTCCGCTTCAGGCTTGCTGCATGTCTGTATGGCACCGGACAAATAGGCTATCTTTTAAACTCATTGTGGTTGGAATTATTACCATAAAACAATAACATGTTAAATTTTAATCAGTTGCCTTGGGTGGTTCTCATTAACTCAAGATTGAGGAAACCACACCTCTATTTATTACATTTTGGGATAACTTCAGGTTGGAAATATTTTGATGTCTGGGTGGTATAGATATATAGGGATGGACTGGATCATTATGCCTGTTTTATGTTGGCACTTAGGAGTGCCCATGCCTTCTGTTACACCGCATGTGCTCTGGGTCTGTTCTTGTAGGCAGCCTACAGATCTGGTCTCAGCTACATCTGTTCGTCCGGCTCGATTTTCAACCATTTTGCAACATCGACAGAAGAACACGCTTGCTTAAAGCTTTAATCCCGGGTGAACTTAATTAGTTCCCATTGCAATGTTTTTGAAGACAAGTGCAACTTCTAAAAAGTAATAAGTGGACTGCTGTGTTTGTGCCACTAAAGGGAAAGATTAATGATTGTGCCGTAACACTGTGCCTTATTAATTACTTTACAAAAACAAGAAGACTGGAATCGTTCAGACTTTGAAAAGTCACAGACCCACAGTGGGCTGTTAAACACCCGAACTCTGTATATTGTATTTGTTCAATTTTTGGCATGTTGCCTGACTGCAAATTAATCTCCTGCACAGCTCATGTTTCTTAATTACAGAACCTCAGCAGCAATACAAAGAAACTAATAAATGTGCCGTAAATTATGCTCTCACCATTCGACATTGGGACTCCTCATAACCCTCCTCATAACCCCTCCTCATAACCCCTCCTCATAACCCCTCCTCATAACCCTCCTCATAACCCTCCTCATAACCCCTCCTCATAACCCCTCCTCATAACCCTCCTCATAACCCTCCTCATAACCCTCCTCATAACCCCTCCTCATAACCCCTCCTCATAACCCCTCCTCATAACCCTCCTCATAACCCCTCCTCATAACCCCTGAAACATCAAACTAGGGCTTGTGTTTATCATCCCGATTAAACAAAATGTCCAATATTGTGCCCTTTCCTTATTTTAGCCTCCTTTGATTTAATACCTTTTACACTTATATCCAAAATGAAGACTTACGATGTTTTAATCCATAATGTGCTTGCAAAATGGCGAAATAAAGTTTTGTGGCACTTTAGAATACATTGTCTGCAAACTGTCATGATACAGTTTGTATTGAATCACTGAGGACTGCAGCAGAGGTGAGGACCGTGATGGTTTTTTTCCCTCACAAGGCTTTCGGTTTTACTTCCCTTGCAAAAACACAGTTATGCAGAGTGTCTCATTTACACATATCCTATCCTTTTGTATAGCACATTTTCCCCTCTTTTGTTTCCTTTTTGTCAATGCCAGCTACTCGTGTGACGACTGTTTTTACTGCCTGAATCTTCGGGACATGTCGTCCTGCTGGAGTGCCAAACTCAGTTTCTGCTATTCCTTAGTTTAATATCCTTCTTTCATCCTCCGCAAGACTATACCTTTGTACCTTGTACGCTGTACCATCTGTGGAAGTCATGGGATATGCATTACTCTTCCTCTCAGATGGGATAATTGCTTGTGTTGCGAAGGTAAGCATGAGGTTTATGTGGTTGAGTCGTGCTTGCCTTCTGGACGTGAGCGAAAGAGGAGCGGAGGAGTGAGAGTTTAACAGGAGGAACTGGGTCAGTGAAACCGCAGTGAAACCGGGTGCTCTTTCCGCTGTTGTAAACCGAGGCAAAAGTGCCATTTTCGTCCAGATTAAAGATACTGAGCTTGAGAGGTCGGTATTTAATTTTCTGTTTCTCAGTCCATGTTTTGACATGCTGAATACTGAGTTGTGGAGCACCCACAGTGGTGTAGTAGTGCCTGGAGAAGTGGGTGTACTCTACAGAAGTGGGTACACTCTAATTTAGCGAATCCATGACTACTAATTGATACGTGCACCAGTGGGGATTAAGAAGTGTGTATACTCTATGCCCACTAAGAAAGAAGAGGGTATACGGCGTATACCTGCGTATACCCTCCACTACACTACTGAGCACCCAGTAAGAGTCTTATAACCCCTTACAGAGCTCTTATATCTGAGCACTAATTGATTTATTAATGAGTCAGGGCAGCTCCTGTACTGTAGGCCTGGTTCTCCACTTTGGTCTGTGAGTCTGTAACAACGGCATCCTTTTGCCAGGATCATGGTGAGTATTTGCGATTCTCAGGATATGCTGGGAGAGACGTGGCCTAACCGTGCTGCCCAGAACTACAGTTCCACCATATATAATGGAGTGACTGTTTACAGAGGAAGCTGCCTACAACTCCACCTCTCATTTGGAGAACCTCCAAGCGGATTTGTTTGATGTAGCTACCGTTCAGGAGGCCTTACTTATTGATGCAGTTATCTGCTCATTTAAATCAAGTAAACTAATGGCTCTGGCTCTGGTCACAAATCACCTGGAACCTCTTAGGAACATAAGCAGCCTGGTTGATATAAATTGGGCTGTTAGTATAATTGAGGAATGTTGAGGTGCCCAAGGAGAGAGACGGCTGGAAGATGGTCCACCTTGAGGAATTGAGTCTGACATTATTTAGGGTCTCATATTCAGTCCAGGTGTTCATTACTTGAACACTTCACACTCTCTGCCAACATACTGTTGGTACAGGTTTTCCACACTGGGATTTGTGTTCTAATTCCCGGGTTCAACTGCTTGTCAGTTGTTCTAAATGTTTGTGGACGTTTTAGTTCCTGTACCTGCCTTTTTCTAACGGCTCAGTAGAAGCTGCTTTGGCCAAATGGCGACATGCAGTGCAACACAAATAATGTGGTATGGCTTTGACATAATGTGTGTTGTTCACATGTGCGTGTGCCTTCCGGGTCCAGCGTTTGACAGTGACAAAAAGGGGAGCTGAAGGGAACGCTGCGATTTGACTAAAAATAGGATTGGCCTAAGGGCCTGCAGTGGTGCCGCTTTACTCCCCTCTCGTTCCTGTGCATGGCCCAGGTTGGATCAGGGCCTCCATGAGAGGAGGGGAGGGGAGGGGAGGGGAGGGGAGGGGAGGGGAGGGGAGGGGGAGGGGAGGGGAGGGGGGGGGGGGTGGTTGGAACAGAGGAAGTAGTGCTCTGCCCCCAGTTAGCTGATAAACATGACAAAACCTGGTAGCAGCGTCTGCATGAGTCTTGTTGAGTAACTGGCGTGGGACTTGTCCGGTCCCATGTCAGACAGCAGTGCCTGTCCTGCACAGGAAGTAAGGAGAGATGAAGCATGCATGCGCTATATGCCTCATGCGTCGTCGTAGTGTGGGTGAATGGTAGGCCCTTTCCATTCCTGGCCTCTTAATGCCAAGGCGGGAAAAAAACGGAGGAAAGTTTCAGTCATGAAACTTTCTGTTCCGCATACTTATGGTTTTGCTCCCCAGAATTCTCTGTAAGGCCATCTACAATTGCGACAATGATTTGAATGTTGTTAGAACGTGATTTTAGAATGTTATTAGTACGGTTATAAAGTGTGTCGTATAATATGGACATAAATTAACTGACTGGGATTATGATGTAATTTGAAAATTTATAGTATAATATGGTTATAATGATGATGTCACATTCAGAATGTCTGTCAGGGGAGGATGAACATATGTGTAATGATAACAATACTACTACTGCTACTAATTACCATCATAATCACTATCATAACCATTATCACATTCATAATAATTGCAAGAGGTGATTATGGGGATCAGGCCAAAGCAAGGAGCAGAAATGTCTACAAAATATTATTGCAGGCATATTTATGTTGTTGTATGCGAAATTGAATGACTACGCCACATTAAAACATTAACATTAAATTTCAAAATGTTCCATGGCTGGTTTTGAATCTGGGACAGTGGATTTACAAGGACAACATTGCACATGTAGTTGCACACAATTACAGTAGGATCCGTTACAAGTGAATGTTAAGGATTTAATTTCCTAGGATTTTCTGCATATTATAGTTGAAAGTCAAAGTCAATATTTATATAATATAATAAGTATAAATATATGATATATAAGTAAGGGCAAGATGATGGCAAAGTATTCAGTTTTGTCCTTCTTTGTCATACATAGAATTAATTTACCACTGATTCAGCCTCATAAAACACTAGCATTACAATACAAATTATATTTACATCCATCTGTTGAGCCCCCCCCCCCCCCCCCAAATACAAGTCACCATGGTTATTCTGCAACAAGAATGATTTTTTGTTCATCCTGTCAGTGCGATTTTCCAGGCTGTTCTGCACAGATACGGACGTAATTACCCCTGTGAGGAAGTGACATTTTTTAAAAATAATTATTTATTTATTTTTCAACTCTGTGACACTGCAGGAGTGAGGTGGCTCTCGCCCTCGGCAGTCCCGCTGGAGGAAGTGACTTATTCATCAGGTTGGGGGTGCAGATCCCCGCTTGTGAAATGTCACCTCCCGGTGAGGGGGGAGGGAGAATTTGGAGGAGACGCTGCGATCGATACTCCTGGGCTCCACGCTGACAAGCTCTCCCGCAGCCCAGGAGAGGGATAGAGGCGGTGGGGGAGATGGCGGGGAGGGGCGGGGCGGTGTGGGGGGGTGCTGGCTGCTCACACGGGAATCCTGCTGCTGTCACATGCATCTTACCTCAAAGTCTTCTGGGACCGAAGGGCTGATTGCTTTTCCCCCCAAAACTGTCGCCTCGCAGAAAAGTTATTCACTGCACGGAAGTGCTGGCCCTTATGGGCTTCAATACCAGTTTATAAAGGGCGGCATGAAGATTGATTCACTACTGTGCTTGCTGAAGTAAATGTACTGTTCACTAGGAAGTGGGGGTATTTGATTCTGTGCTGTGGTGAGCAGGAAGGAACTCCAAATGCAGTAGTTCTCTCCTACAGTTTCCTCGCAATGCCCTAAGAGTGGACAACATGGGAGAGACTCTTAGATTAACGGATTTAGTGTGAGGATTTTTTTTTTTCAGATTCCACTGCTGCTGGCCTGTAAATTAAAGCATTGTGTTACTGTTCCCTAGGGAAGAAAGAGACGTGTAAGTACACTCAGCATGGGAGGAATGAACTGAATTTTCTGTCCTAAACTAATTATGAGGAGAATGTGGAATGCGGTATGTTAAAATAAACCAGTATGTGCAAGGCACGCACAGCATGCTAGTTTTGTATCTATTTTCTTCTCCCCAAAAAAAGGTCACTCTTGAATTTAATGCACAAGGCACGTAACTCCTGAATTTGATTCATCATCCGTTTGACTTTTTTTGAGCACGAGAAAAGTCTGCCCTGTTTTTGGACTGCTTTGCATCGAAGCCGTGACTGTCGCAGGCAGTGACGCGACCCATTTTCACAGCTCTTCCAGTGAAACGTACAATTTGATCTATTTTGGAGCTTTTGTGCCGCGGGACTGTTTTGGCCCCATTGTTCACACTGTCAGGGTTTAGGGAAGACCTGTCTCGGAGGAAAAAAAACAAAACAAAAAAACAATGAAAGATTTTTTAAAAATTTCTTTCCGTCCAACTACATTAAAAAAGGCTTTATTTTCATAAGCCTTGTCACCTCCTTTTTTTCCTCTGATCATTTATGCTTTTGAGACTTGTTTTGCCATTTCCCCATACTGGGAAGACAAATCTCTTGATGGTGCCGAGATGTGATTATATTTTTAGGGCAAAGGAAAGGGGCCTCAGCGCCTCTGCCGTTCCTCGGAGCCCTGCCCCCTCCTCCTCTCTTTATCCCCCTGGAGAACTGTGGAGCCGTGCCTCATCCTTTCCCCAAAAATAAAACACAGGCACCATCGGAGAGGTGTGTGTAGCATCACACCTCTGGTATGACTTTAGCATTAGAGCAGACACAGGTTTTACTTCACTGTTCTAAAATGTGTTCATATCTGCTTTAGTGAGTTGCCACGGCAGCACACATATGCTGAAATGTCTTGGTTCCTGAGAGCTTGGAGCAGAACACACCTCTTCAGCCCATACTTGTTATGTTTCAAAAAGGGGCCACAGTTCACTCGAGTGCCACGAGAGTTTTTGATTGTAATCTCACCTTAAAGCGTTTAATGACATGCTTTGAGTCCCTGATCTCAGAAGTGCTTGTATCACTGGTCACTACCAGTGAAGGTCAGCTTCTGATGGACGGGCATTTGAAAGTCTGCAGTGAATCGGCTCTGTGGGACATTTGTATTTGCATGTGCGCTGGAGCGTGCCTGGAGCTACTCGTGACGTACATCTCCTGCCAAGGGAAACCAGGCAAAATAGAGCACGTGTGAATGCAGAAACCGTTCTGTTCTCTCTCACCCGGTCACAATCCAAACCTGGGCTTAATTTCTCATTGCTTAGTGTCACTTATTGCTGGACACGGCTGGGTGGGCGTGGCAGCCTCGGGGGGGACGAGGGTGTGCCTGTTCCTAAAACGATTGCCGTTACATTCAAGCTAGTTTTGTCTTTGGGAAGCAGGAGGAATAAACATGCTTGGACCCCTCCTCTTTGAGCTGCTTGGCTGCATGATGCACAATGATTAAGCCGTCATGGAAATCCTGCTGCGATGAACAGTGTACTTAGCGGTATTTCCAATGCTAATGTTTAATCCCTTAATAAGAAGGGAATTAATAGTTTTCTCTTTTATGGTTATTGCATGCTGCATCCAAGCCCTCTTTGTGACCTTAAATCCATATAGTCAAATCCTCATATTGTATTTCTCCCTTGTATCAAAGAAATAGTTCTATGTGCTCATTATACTGCGTTTGAACATCCTACAGAAATCTATTGGGGTCTTGAGGTTAACAAGAATGGCGTCAATACCACAATACTACTAGACCTGCAGCTATAGCTCCTACTGCTCTGTAACTTGTCACTGCCAGCTCTCGTTATACACTGTTATAACTATAAAGCCCCAGAGTTGACGCTTCCTCATTTACTCTTAGATGCGGCTCCTGTGCAAACGCTGGAGTCTACACCTTTTCCCACTTTCAGCGGCAGCCTCTCACTGGCAGCGATGAAGCCAAACGCGGGCGGCTAAGTGCTTGTGGCTTGGCAGACCGTTAGCTCTGCCCCATGAGCTCACTCGGCGCTGGTTTTGGGATAAGGCAGCTGTTATGTTTGCATAACTGGGAAAAGTTATGCAAACATAACATAACCCGGCCAAGCTTCAGCTGAGGTATCAGGCTTCAGCGCCTCTTACATCAGCCAATACCAATACAATACCGCAAAGACCAGAGCGACTCATAATGCCAGTCTGATGGCCTTAGGCCCATAACGTCCTGGTGAGGCTGGGGCTGGCTATTCTCAGGGGAGTTGGAAGTCGTTTCAGTACAAATGCTACATGCAGGAGTGAGAAAGGGGGACAGAAAGGGGATTGACGGCATTATCTGATCTAATGGGGAAATAAGAGCATCCGCTGAGTCCTGTGTGGTTAATGGTGACCATGAGATCTTAGCGATAGGCTGCTGTGAGCTGAAGGTTACGGGCTTAAATGTCACTCAACCAGATAAACGGCTGAGTGCATATTACGATGTTGTAGTGCTGGCTAGTAGCTTTGCATCCTATCACTAAATACAGTACATGTTCTAAATGCAATGTGTGTTTAAAAACAAGATGCCGAAGAGACACTCTCGGCATGATCCCTGTCAAGTGAGTAACTACGGCAACTAGAGGGGGGGGGGGGGGGGCGGTGCGGCGAGTGTGAAATCCAGGACACTATATGCAGGTTTTAACTGTGGACAGGCTCCATTTGCTATACAAACCAGCAGCTGGGCTAAAATATATATCAGGTCAGTTTATTGGCAGCACATTTTCCTGGTGGCTATAGATCATTCCAGCAATAACCAACACATAAAAAATACAGCATATACTTATGCAGATTAAAATACATATAAGATTAAAAAGCACACGCATTGCTTGAAATTGCTCTCCGTTTTATGTTATCCCTTTAGACAGCAGTTCACCTTATTGTACGTCGCTTTGGATAAAAGCGCCTGCCAAATGATTGTAATGTAATGTAATGTAATCTATTGGAGTAATGCAAATGAAATGCTGGAAAATATACTGGCTCTGTCCCACCTTGTTCCACTTTCTAATTACTCAGAAATTATACTCACTGCTGTCCAAACACAAAATAATAAAGCACTAATAAAAAATGTATTGAAGGCGATATAACTACGCAACAGTAAGTGCTTATGCTAACAGTAACGTTTTTTGCCTTGGATATTCAAATCTGGACCTCAAATCCAAACCCGGTCCTGGTTTTCTTTTTCCAAAGGTAATTAACTGAACAATTAGTGCCACTGATTGGCCATACTGTCTTCACGCCTGACTCCCAGGTAAAGGGAGTGTGGAAAACCAGCCGTTTTCAGACGTAGAGGACCGTGATTTGAATACCAGGGGTATCTGCTGTTGGCAAAACAGCAGTGATTTATGTAAGGGGCAGAGTGAAGAATTTGTTTTTTAATCAGTGCCAGAGACTACTCAGGTGTGCAGACACTATCATCATAACAGCACAGTACCCAAAATATTTACCTAAAAGTACCCTGTCAGACATTCCATCTCTTCATCTGTGACCTTGTTAAGGCTCTGTTTGATTTCACAGGCCCCCTTCATTGTTTTATTGGGCAGCTATCCCACTGTAGATTCCTCATGGCAACGGGACTGTGGAATTGCCCAAAACCAGCACACTGTGCTTTATTTGGTTAAATCGTTATTATACTTTCATAATTTTTTTTACTTGGGGGGCATAGTAATGAGAAAGAGATTCTGAAAATGGGAAAAAAATCACCTCAAGGCACTAGGAAGAGAAATGTAATTCCGGTGGTACATGATAGCATTGCGGTAATGAGCTAACCTGCTCAAGACCATATCTCATTATATCTCACTCTGTCCATTCATTTACTGTTCCCTGAAAAATTTGTGTGGAGAACAGGACAGATCTTGTGCTTTTATTGGTATTGGGAATGTGGTGAGTAGTGAGAACAACAAATAATGTGTGACCACAGATATCAATGTAAGGGCTTACACCCTGGTCTACCTTGTTCATTGTAAGATAGCCGCAGTATGTTTCGGTACACATCCAAGTCTGCCCTTTTGGGACTAAGCATTTTTATAGGGTTTCATTCAACAATAAGCTTGTGAGCTCTTTGCTCAAAGAGACCAGAAGAGAGCTCCTCAATTAATCCAGGTGTTTGAACTCGAATCTGGGGATCCATTCTATAGTCCATTCCAGTCTATAAGCCCACAGAGGAGTCACATCTCACAGACTGTAAGAGAGAGAAATATCGATAGGGACTTGTTTTATTTTTTTTGTGATGACTAAGGATCACAGTAGCTCAGGATGGCTTGAGGAACTAATAAGAGAAGTTGTTTGAGTGCTAAGAAGTGTGTATCGATTGGAAAGGGTTTTCGGAATAATTAAGTTTTTCTGGCAGTCATCGGGACCTAACAAATCCTGACCTGATTAATAAGGAATTTTAAATGTGAAGCCTTGCCCAAAAAAAGTAACTCTAGCAGATAATAAAAGAAGGGAGTTCTGTGCATTGTCTCTGAGCTGGGTGTGCTCATTAGCTCCTGCCCCCCTGGCATTGAATGGTTTTTAGAGTGGGTGTATCTCCAGTCCCCTCTTTCAGCTCTCTGTCCCATGTTAGTGGCATCAAACCAGCGTCTGTGAATAGGAACGATCTCCAATACAGTTTTTACGCCATCGGTATTCTGAACATATACGATAGCATTATTAAAACTAGACTCACTATGAACATATACGATAGCATTATTAAAACTAGACTCACTATGAACATGCTGGCCCAGTCACTGACACCTTAATATTAACTAGGTGAACTTCAGCAGCCGTTCTCTGCCTAGGTGATAAAGTGCCCCCAGTATGGTCAATGATGCAAAAGGTTCTCTCCCTGCCATATCATTGCCACATCAAGCCAGCTCTGTTTTTAAAGACATTCTCAAGCACAAACAGCAAGATTACTCTTAATTTTATATTTAATTGCATTGATAGTTCATTTTTAGAAGTGTTTGACGCTTAATAGTTTCATATATAATACTACCACAAACCTAACATTTATTTCCCTTTTTAACAAATGCATAAAGTAACCTTATACTTATTCTTTCACGTCTTCTATGAAAGACATGATTATACTGGGAGTACTATTATATGAAAAAAAGAGTGGATCAGTCCATTTCTTCAGTTTTTTTTCTCAGGGAGAAATTAGCTTTACCTTGCATTAATTACGCTTTGCTTAAAAAAAAGAAATTTCTAATGTAGCTGACAAATTACTGAGGTCCCATTAGGAAACTTTAGAAACAATTCAATGTGGGTGTTGATGCTTGATAACTGATGGGTACAAGTTGTTTATGTCCTTAATACTAAAATACAGATGATCTGATTTATTTATTCATTCATTTGGCAGGCACTCATATGTAGAGAAATATACAAGGCCAATATAGCAAGATATAGCAGATTCATATCACAGGACCAATAGGAAAGTAGGCACAGAACAGTCTGTAAGCACAGAATGAGTGACAGGTTGTAATCAGTGAATGAAATTTGAGCTGAAAAACATTGATATATTACAAGCATTATATGCAATGTTTGCAACGGTAAAAAGCAACAGTCATTTATTTTAGCACACACATTGTGACTAGCAATTATCTTTAATATTCATACTACCAACATCATGCTCATCAATATGCATGTAGAGCATAACAATGATCTATACGGGCAACATTGTCTTAATATATAGGGTACAAAGCAATGACTCATAAGAGCAATTACATTATATCACTTACATTATATGATATATGTTATATATAATAACGCAGAAAGTGTGTGGGCACAATACCCCAGCCGTAAATGCGCTGGGTTATTCTATAGTGCCGATTTCTTTAGAGTAGCTCATTCTGCTATTCACCATTCAAACTCCAGGAATGAAAGGAAATGCATCAATGTCACTGGCACTCTAGGACAAGGGTTTTCTACTCCCGGCCTAGATCATGAGTTGGGAAGAGTAGGCAGGTGAGCGACCGATTAATTCTCCAGTGTGTCACCGTGGGAGGATGTGCAGTACATGGACACTTATGTGAAATATACTGCTCAGGAGTATTTTTCATACAGAGTAGCACAGAGAGGCTGTGGCCCAATACTCGAAAGATGCACCCCCCTTTCCTCCACTACCACCTCCTCTACTCCGTGCCCCGGAAACGGATCTTTACGTTTTACTCTAATGTCGCTGATTACATCTTAATTACATATTAATGGTTACATATTCATTAATGTCTCGATGCAAACCGCACTGTCAGGTGCATTGTATACTGTACATGAAAATATTTGTACTCAAAACGTTCAGGCAGTTTTGCATATTTCCAGGTAGGAGAGGAGTGGTAGTGGGGGAGTGGAGGAAAGGAGGTGGGGAGTGAAGAATATTGGGACGCAGCCAGAGTGAGGAACAGTGTTGAACCATTCACCGTTAATGAGAGGTCGCGGAGAGGTCAAAGAGACTGCGTTTAAGGAGATGGATCAAGATGGGGATGAGGTGTATGCTGAAAAACAAGACTCTAGGGGTTCATTCCAATCGCTTATTTTCACTCCTTGCACCCTTTCCTCGTGTCCTTTCCTTGCTCCTTAGCTCCGCCCAACAGAGGACACGAGGAGAGGATCATATACGAGGATGGAGGAAACGAGGCAACATGCATTAGGCAAATGGAACGTCCTTGCTCAATCAAGCGTTGGCGTCATATTATGCTCACGTGCTTAACTACAATGCTTTTTCTTATTCTTATTCTTTCATGAATAAACGGTGCTTTTGTTAGTTATAAAGAATGAGTGTAATTATGGATTAGCGCTTTATAATAAATGGAAAGGAACGGTAAAATTGCATTGTTGGAGGGGTGTGCCTGCGACATGGCAGATGTGAAGAGTGGTGAATAATTTACACACGACACGCGTTCCGAGAAAAGGCTTCCGCAGAGGCTACACTTGTGCTTCCTCACTGAAGCATCCTCCGGGAGCCTCCTCATTCCCCACTCCTCGCTCCTCCGCGGAGCATTTAGCGGTTTGGATTGTCCTTAAAGATGGCGAATCTCGATCGATTTCCGGGTCAGGCGAGGACAGAGGAGAAGCGATTGGGATCCACCCTAGGTTGCTTCGTAGGTGATGCATCGCACTAAACTGCTAGCCGTTGGTATGGTGATGTGCCCTGCAGTCTAGACCACGCCAGGAAAGAGGCCAGGGGATCTGTGGGGGAACAGATAAATAGCCATAACTTTGCCCAGGGAGAGAGGGTTTTAGTCAGCAGGGGGTTCCCTACCCTCTCCCAAATTTACTGAAAAGAGCCGCCAATATGAGCCAACAGATACAGTCAGGTATTCCTGATTAGGAGAAAGGTAAATAAAGGTGATAAAGATGTTTTTTGTTTGATTTTGTTTTGTTGTAAGCCTATCAGATTTATTTGTATTTAATATTTAATATGTATTTAATATGCGCAGAGGACTGAATTCAGACATTACATCACTCTTAGTTCTGAGTGTGGTTTTCCTTGTTTTCATTGACTCCACATACCTATCATAACTACTGTACTCCTTTCATTCTTTCTGTGTTGGGTTGTTTACAGTTGCTCTCAGCTTGTCTGAAGAAGAACTTCCAGGTTGTGAACTCTGCCAAGCGTCTGTTGATGCTCACGCCGTAGTCAGAGAGAGGAAAACGACGGAGCAAAAGAAAACCGTTTCCAGCTCTATTGTTGTGACACGCCGTCAGCGTTGTGTTGATTGGCCTGAAGGAGGTTTACTGGACCTGCTACACAAAGCGATAGTGTGAGTGCTATGCTGTTGCTGTGACTGTGCACCCTGCCGGCAGCTCGCAGCGCTCTCCTAGTGGCGGCCTGCCTCTGTGCGCGGCGCTAGGGCCTGCTGCCGCCATCTTTATCCCTCACGCCCGTCTCCCTGTGGCTGTGCCTGACCGCGGTGACCACCTGCAGCTTGACAATCACATCTATCACCAGACACATTTAGATGCCAGTGCTTAGGAGGGACAGCCAAGGTAAGCTTGGGGGAGATGTTTGTGTGAGTGTGCGTGTGCGTGTGTAAGTAACATTGATTACTTCTCCCCCGAGCCACATGAAATGAGGTGGCCTATCTGTATTGATATTTGAACTATGTTGATGTCTTGACGCGGTCGCACGGCGTTGCACGGTTGTATAGTACCTCACACAGCAATCTTTCCTCTCATCAGATGCCGGATAAAGCCCTCATACCAGTTCAGTATTCCAAATCCCCATGTGACATACGGTACATCCAAGAATACCCGTCTCTTTCATCATTACCGGCAGTCACATGCATAACAGTGTGCTCACGCTGTGTGTGGATACATCTGTTGAATTTCATATATCAAGTTTATACCAATAACTGTATTGATTGCAAATTATTATTCCTGTTACTCGTGTTATTGTTGGTTTGTGATTGGAGTGTACTTCAGCACTCAGCCTGCGCTACATATATGCAGGAAAATCATGTGGCAGTAATAATTGGATTCTAACAGTGTGCTGTAAGTGCTTTGCTGGGTTAGTCGCCGGCAGAGAGTGCGCTGTAATTACCCGAGATTGCGGGGGTCACCCTGTCCTCTCAATTATCAGGCTTGGGATTGGGTGTCCCAGTTGCCCCATTTGAAGGCAGTTTTTCCATTAACAGCCTGGGACAGCGCTCACGGTGCCTCCTGATTACAGCGAGAGCACTTGTGGGGAAATAACCACCATCATATACTGACCCCTCCCTCCTCCCTTCCCAAACCACCGCCCGTGCTACACATCCATGTTCAAGGGCCTCCGTCTGTTCCGTGTGCATTTTCGTGGCGTGCTGCTGGGTGTAATTGGGGTTACCATCTCAAGGGTACGGGCCACAGACCTGGGGTCAGCCGTCATCAAAATGACTGTCACTGCAAAGGGGGCTGGAGTGTCTGTCACGCCACCATTACGCTCAGTTGCGTCGAATCGGATGCGAATGGCGCAATGAAACCCTGGCCACAGTGCAAGTGAGTGTGTGCGTCGTAATTGACTTTTCTGGTTAGCGCAGTAATCCTCCAGCTGCTATCATATTCTCACTGAATGACGAGCAGCCAAGCAGGTCTGCAGTTTAGTCCAGCGGTCTGATTGCCACTGTTAAGGAGATGTTTTCGTTTCTACTCCCGGGCAAGCTGTTTCCTAAATCAGAGACATTTCTGTAAGTAATAAGAGCATGAAAGGTGTTTTGCGTGTCTGTTGGTTAAATATGAAAAAAACACAGGCCATGAATGACTATAGAGGGGCCTATGGCTGCAGACTAGTACAGAAGACGAGGCTGGGTCCTTCCTGGAAAGGTTCCAGAACAAAATGTTGAGAAGAAATCAAGGAAACTGTTTTGCTTTCTCCCAGTGTTCAGAAAACTTTTGTTCGTGTTGTTATATACAGTGCCGTCCACAATTATTGGCACCCCTGGTAAAGATGAGTAAAAAGGGTTATAAAACATTCACCTTTTGGTGAATTAGCTTAATCTCACACTGAAAAAAAGAGAAAAATCCAACCTTTAATTGAAGTAAATTTATTCTGAGAAAAAAAAGTCCCTCATCAAGAAATAATTATTTATAACTAAACCAAATGTGCCACAATTATTGGCACCCCTAGAAATGCTTATGAACAAAATGTAACTGAAGCATTTATTTCATTTATATTTTACATTTTAAAGTTGATTAACGTTTTTAGGAACTTTAAAGCAGTAATCCATGACTTTCTGTTTTACTGGGGTATAAATATGAGGTGACACAGAGGCCATATTCCCTTATTCATACATCAACATGGGAAAGCTAAGAGAACACGCAAATGAAATTAGGGAAAAGTGTGTTGAGCTTCATAAGTCAGGGAATGGCTATAAAAAAAATAGCCACTCACCTGAAAATGCCCATATCTACCATTAGGGCAATGCTTAAAAAGTTCAAAGCAACTGGAACTGTTACAAACTTACCTGGAAGAGGACCCAAGTTTATTTTGCCCCCACGCACAGTGAGGAGGATGGTAAGAGAGGCAAAAAAATCTCCAAGGATCACTGTTGGAAAATTACAGAGGAAAGTAGCATCTTGGCATCATCAAGTCTTCAAAACTACCATTAGACGTCACCTCCTTCTCAGTACGAACCCAGTCTTGAAACTTTTAATAAGTGATGCTGCAATTGATCAAGTCCAGGAGACTAAACTCCTAGGAGTAACATTAGACAGTAAATTGTCATGGTCACAACACATAAACAATCTAGTAGTGAAAATGGGAAGAGGTATTTCTGTTGTTAAAAGATGTGCTCATTTGTTACCACTAAATACTATCAAACAGGTGATTCAAGCGTTAATCTTATCGAAGCTTGACTATTGTCCTGTAGTATGGTCTAATGTAACGACAAATAAACTGAAAAAATTACAAATGGTACAAAACAAAGCAGCACGTATAGCGCTGCATTGTGAGTACAGAACTAATGTCGCAACGATGCACAACTGTTTAACTTGGTTACTTGTCAAAAATAGGTTACTCTATTCACTCCTTGTATTTACTTGGAAAGTTCTTGTTACAAAAACTCCCACAATTCTGTATAATAATTTATCTCTAAGTCTTGACAGACATGACTATTCCACCAGACATGCTTCTGCACGAGGTTTTACACTTCCAAAAGTAAGGTCTAACGCAGTAAAGCGAACTATCATGTTCCGAGGTATGCAGGAATGGAACTCTCTTCCCAGACATGTTACACAGGAGAATAGTAAAGGTCGTTTCAAAATCTTGGTAAAAAAATATCTTTTCCAACTAGAGAAATTAACATTCCCTATGCATATTAAAGGTGTGAACATAAATAAAAATGCATGTTTAATCAAGAGATAAGGATATACGTGGTAAAAATGTGTGTGTCTGATATGGATATTAGAAGATTGAGAATTGGTTGAGATAAACATAGATAATGTATGAAAAAGCTAAATTGTATATTATACTGTATATGAATTGACTACGATCATGTCTTGTTGTTTTTAATTTGCCTGTATGTCATGTGAATGTCTAAGTGTATAATGTAAGTCTGTAACTGTATTTTATGTGTATGGACCCCAGGAAGAATAGCCACAGCATTGCTGTGGCTAATGGGGATCCAAATAAACATAAACATAAACCTCCATGCCAACAAATTATTTGGAAGGCATGCCAGAAAAAAAGCTTTTCCTGTCATTTCACCACAAACGTAAGCGCCTGGAGTTTGCTAAACGCTACTGGAACTTTGACTGGAACTGTGTTCTATGGTCAGATGAAATGAAAATTGAGCTTTTCGGCAACCAACACTCAAGGTGGGTTTGGCGTAAAAAGAAGGATGGCTATACTGAAAATAACCTGATCCCCACTGTTAAGTATGGTGGAGGTTCAGTGATGTTGTGGGGCTGTTTTTCTTCCAAAGGCCCTGGGAACCTTGTTAGGGTACATGGCATCATGAACTCCATGAAATACCAGGAAATTTTTAATCTGAATCTGGCTGCCTCTGCCAAGAAATTAAAACTGGGTCGTTGTTGGATCTTCCAGCAGGACAATGATCCAAAACATACGTCCAAATCAACACAAAAATGGTTAACTGAACACAAAATCAAGCTTCTGCCATGGCCATCTCAGTCCCCTGACCTAAACCCCATTGAAAACCTGTGGGCTGAGCTGAGGAGGAGAGTGCACAAGAGAGGACCTAGGACTCTGGATGATCTGGAGAGATCCTGTAAAGAGGAATGGTCTCAGATTCCTTGCTCTGTATTCTCCAACCTTATTAGATGTTACGGGAGAAGACTCAGCGCTGTTTTATTGGCAAAGGGAGGTTGTACAAAGTATTAAATGCAGGGGTGCCAATAATTGTGGCACACATGGTTTTGTTAAAAATAATTATTTCTTGATGAGGGATTTTCTTTTCTCAGAATAAATTTACTTCAATTAAGGGTTGGATTTTTCAAATTTTTTCAGTGTGAGATTAAGCTAATTCACAAACAGTGAATTTTTTATAACCCTTTTTGTTCATCTTTACCAGGGGTGCCAATAATTGTGGAGGGCACTGTATACTGTGTGTGTGTGTGTGTACGTGTATGTATATATGTATATATACATATAATTTTTCCCCCCGCATACATTGGCTTCTGCTGGAGATAATTTGAGTGTAGATAATCCATCTTTCACTATTACACAGGCTGGCAGGGGCCTTGGCCCACTGCCTCCGTTTCAGGTTTGCACAGCTGTTTCCAGCAATTTACCCGCAATGCCAACTATCTCCGTCAGCGTATTTTCATCTCAAGGGTGGAAATGTGTCAGTGTTTTTGTTTGATGACAGCACTGATGAGAGAATGATCCTGCTGACAGGCAAGCTCTGTTCAAAGAGGACTTAGTGGATGGGTCACAGTATTTGTGCGTGACTGGGGGGGACAGTGGAGGGGGGTTTGACAAAGTCTTACCTGTCCAGACGGTCTGTGGGGGTTACTGAGGCCAAGGTGCGGACATGGGAGTTTAAGGGTGAATAAAGCTCACAATATTTCAGAGTCCTGAGATTGTGTTCTTACAGTGACAGCCATTTTGAGATTGTATGTAATGCCTGAGGTCACCCTCTCTCTGGCCAGTATCTCTGATTGGTGCGAGCTACCGGTGCTTAGCTGCCAAGCTGATGTTTATCAACACACGCTGAGGCAAGAGCACGCCCATAAACCTGACATCACGTCTCTGTGTCTTTTTTTTGAGGGGATCCCCCTGTTTTTTTCACGCCCGCTCCGTCGGCTGCGACTCCTCCGCGTTCGCGGTGCATTAATTATGGAGTGCTGGCGGAAGTGCACAAGCCCCACTAATTAGAGTCCCCAGTTGGGCTCGGGCGAGAGTCCATTTGCATCAGAGCTCAGCCTGTGAGGTGTTTGATTTGCTAATACCCTTCACTTTGATGTTTAATTCAAACTCTGACACAGGCGGAGCGACCGGGGCGACAGAGCCATAAACAGAGAGGAATGCGCAACATACATGACAAACACCATCTCTGTTGTCATGGCTACAGACACCAGAAGCACCTGCTCTCTGCTTTCTTTGCAATACAGAGGGAGTGGATAAGTGTGTGTACCTGTTTGTTTCTCTGCTTCAGTGCTAAAGCTTCCCTGTGTGCGACTGTATTACGTCGCTTTTGCACCCATGACAACTGGAGCTGGCAGAGGGGTGAATAGCGGCCTCCCATAAAATTTATGGGGGAGAAGTGGACCGAGATTAAAGGGAAGTACAGTGTACAGTATTTGAAAAGGACATTTTTAAATGTGTATTGATCTAAAGCAATTAGTGTGTTTCCATTCTCCAGAAATGACTAACTGTTTGATATTTACTGCCACATTGGAGAAACTGACCCGCAAAGCAATAATGTGCTTTCCGTCAAAGGTCATATACCCTACTAGCTGTGTGTCGCTCACATTCCAGGTGCATTCATTATATTTAATTTTGGAAAAGATGTAGATTCCAAGATGTAAATTTGTAATTGCAACAGATATAGAATAACACGTCTATTTATTTATTTTTTGCCTCTGGAGACACCTAATGCACAAATTATCCCTGCGGTCTTGTGCATGCAGGATTTAAAGCAAGCAAAATCAATCCAAGGGCTCGTTCTACACATACTGTATTTATATTCAAACTGCTGAAAACATGGAATTGCTAGGAATTGGACAGGTAACAGAATGTTCTGCTGCCACTAATCAACTGCACTCATGTCTACATTTATTAAAGAGTTTTCTTCCTGTTATTAAAAATAATTTTCAAGATAAAATCAGTAAAACTCCGTTTTCTGAGCAGGAGCCTACATCACGGTGCTAGGTGGCATAGCGGAATACTTTGTAAACCTTGGGAGAGGAGAACAGAGAGTCATGATATCCATAGATGGTATCCTGCTATGTGAAGTGATTTGCCTCTTGGCGACAGGCTAATTAAGAGCCATCAGATGCAAGCGGGTGTGAGGATGTCTCATTATCCGTGCTGTGAGTATCACCCTGTCCCCATGTTGTCCGCATATGCGCGCCTCGGCGGCCTTCCGTGAAGGCAGCCGCCTGTCTTTCGGCTCAGTGGGCTGGAAGCACCTGAGCAATCGCCAAGCCCCTGTAGGCTTTCAATCAGTTTCGATCAATCAGTATTTCGGTTGTGATAAACCGTACCCTTCTCCATTGTGATCTACGTCAACCGAGAAAAAACGGTCAGCCCGGCACCCCCTGTGAGGCTGGACTGGTCCAAGGCCTGTCGCAGCAATGTGTTCATCAACATGACAAACATCTACAAATCCATCAACCAGCACAGTTGACAGGGTCCATTGATTCCTCTCCCCCATCACCGGACCCCATAGGCCAGTGGGTGTGTTAGTCATTGGGGCTGATTGCCACCTGATGATGAAATCAGCCCTCCACTCCCAACACATACGTCATTGGCAAACAGGGCTCACACACAAAGCCTAGGTCACATGACTCATTGTGACCGATTGGATGGATTGCGCAGGCCATGAGGTGATTTGTCTTTTCACAAAATCCATTCAGAACAAGCAAAGCAGCGCCTGGCAGAAGCAGAGAGAGAGAGAGCGAGAGAGAGAGAGAGAGAGAGAGAGAGAGAGGCCATATGAATCTCTGCATCTTCGTTGATTTTGGTTGAGAGTCATACAAGTTGTCGACTTTAGTAGATCAAGTGATTTAATTAACTCTGAAATATTGTATCTTATTTTAAAGTTGAATGTTCAAAGATTACATTTGTGTGAGTTTTATGTGGATGTATGTTGTCTTAAGGGTACAATTGCTGTTATAGTAAGGGTACAACAATCCTACTATCATATCTTACTATGCAACCTGCTATATAATCCATACAGATTATACAACACGATATAATAACATCACTTACACTTGTTTGGCCTGTTTCATTATTGAGATGAGTGGGATGTTTTATAAGTAGTTTATTCAACTAATGCCAAAAAAGTGAAATGATTAATTAGAAGAAGTACAATAATTGAATACCTGTCTCGTAGTTGAAGCTGAGATGTATAAAGTCTAGATGCCTGCAGCAATGCTCTCTGGAGTTGCCTGCAGACATTTCCATCTGTAAACAACAAAGACAATGAAGGCTATGAAGAATAATTTGTTGAAATCTCATTTTCTCAAGAATGTTTTCCGTTAATGTCTCATCGGGTGATCTTTGCAAACATAAATTGTTGTTTTTCTTTAATGTGTTGTGCAATAGGGCCCTTTCTATTCTTGCTCACATTGCTGAATGGCCGTGGGGATGCAATCATGCTACTTGGTCAAGCACGTGTGATATTCGCTCACAATATTATTTTCTCTGCCAAATACATTTGTGATCATTGCCTAATGTGTAACTTCTCTCCGTTTATGACTTGTAATGTGGGGTAAGCATCGGATGGGTCTTGGTTAACCATTCTCTCCTAATGAGAGGCAGCGACAGCGGAGCACATCTTTGAGCAGCAGAGTGGTTTAATCAATAATTCACATTGCACCAGCACTCGGACCTGTAAACTCATTTAGAGGTAATGTGATTGGTCTCACATTAAGTGTGTTTCCCAAATAGTGGTCTTTTCAAAGGAAGAAATATAGTGTATTGTACAAATTATTATTATTATTTTTCAAAAACGGGACGTGGCAAGTGTATCCCTCTTAGACCCAAGTTGGTTTTTACAATAATTAATAAGAATTAATAATATTTATAATATCTCTCTTAACCAATGAGACAATAGGCACACTTCATTGCCGCATACAACAGTAAAGATAGATCATGAGAAATATTATTGTATTAATTCAATATTTTACAGGAAACTGATCATTATATGTATTTTTATGGCAATCTTTGTGCATTATCTAGAATTGTCTAGACCATCTGTCATAGTATCTCTTCGTGAACTAATAATCACATTTTCAGGAATACATTGTATGTTATTTTTTGGAACCATGTTATTTTTGTGCATATACACATTGAAACCGTGTTATTTTTGTGTATATACACATTGGAACTGTGTTATTTTTGTGTATATACAGTTGGAACCGTGTTATTTTTGTGTATATACACATTGGAACCGTGTTATTTTTGTGTATATACAGTTGGAACCGTGTTATTTTTGTGTATATACACATCGGAACCGTGTTATTTTTGTGTATATACACATTGGAACCGTGTTATTTTTGTGTATATACACATTGGAACCGTGTTATTTTTGTGTATATACAGTTGGAACCGTGTTATTTTTGTGTATATACACATTGGAACCGTGTTATTTTTGTGTATATACAGTTGGAACCGTGTTATTTTTGTGTATATACACATTGGAACCGTGTTATTTTTGTGTATATACAGTTGGAACCGTGTTATTTTTGTGTATATACACATTGGAACCGTGTTATTTTTGTGTATATACATGCCCTGGTTTTTGGGAATCAGGCATGATGTCATAAATCATAACCAAAAACGCATCTGTGCCATCTTAATACTGCACATGTGGTGGGTGCTCAGGGTCTCATAGCTGTCTGATCTGCAGTAATTGAACTAATTAATCAGATCATACTTTGGGAATGCTTCGGCTCCAGCAATCCCTAACTGAAAGTTTGACTGTGGCATGAGGTAATTGTCTTTGTGCTTTGATCATTTTAATATTTCACAGTAGTCCCACTGTTCCCTATCGTTTTCATGTTGTTATCATTTGATTTTTTTCTCCTGAGGTTTTGCTCTGAATGTAATTAGAACTGATGTAAGATGACTCTTTCTTATTAGCAACTTGTAGGTTTGTGAGGAGAAGGAGAGGAAAACAATGGGCGAATCCTTCAGGATCAGCTGTGCGTGGGCGGACATGACTAACTGCAGCTGGCTCTCTCTCTCTCTCTCTCCCTCCCACCCCCCCCTTAACTAGTATAGTCTCAGACACACAGAGAGCATCCAGCTAATTAGGGGGGTCTTCAGCGAAAGACGCAGAAGACGACGCAATTAAGACACAAACAATGAGACCCTTTCTTTCGGGGCTGAATTTAGAACCGAAGTGCAGAGGGAGATCGAGCAAGCTGCAACAAGGGCCATGTCACAGCGGTCGCTGTGGTCGTCCTGACTGAGGTGCAAAGTGAGAAATCCTCCCACCTGTACACCAATAACCTGCCATTCAACCACACTACCATGTGGCCACCAGTGACTAAGCAAGAACTCCATTTTCCATACCTCCCTGTGAATCTCCACAATGGCTCCTGTGATTAGGTCCTTTGTGCTTCATGGTACCATTTGGTGTTAATGTCTTGCAAGCGTTTCTACATCGATACATGCATTCTCGTACCCTTCCTGTTCCTCCAGCCACCTTCAGAGTGCGCCATTTTCTTTTGTCACAGTGATTTTTTGCACAGCGGTAAAGGCGGCGGAGAAATAGCTGATGACGGTGGGACAGATTGCGCTGCCTGGCTCGTGCCAGCTCCCTGGCCGTGCGCGCCCAGCCCCGTCCGGCTCCTCTGCCAAGGCTGAGCCGTCTGAGTGGGAGGGCTGCTGAATATCCCCATGTTCCCGAGACAGGAAAGTCTAAAACAAGCTGAGAAAAGTGTTCTATTTTGAAGGCTGACAAGGGTGCGCAAGAGATATTTCCTTTCAGAAATGCCCGGTGGAAAGCACGGCACTTGAGCATTCACAGACTTTGTCTTTGGCCCACAGAGGCTGTTGTTGAGGCCTAATTCCGTGTAGTCCCATTAGTAAACTACCTTCACCCATCTGCTTCAAGTATAACTGTGAACTGCAGGCAACATAAACTGTATGTAGCACCATCAAACACTGAGGAAACACAATCAATCAATAATTCATAGACATGATCCATACATTTTGAACACTAAGATGTGATAGTGGCACATCACCAGTTTGTGTTCAGCTGGTAGTTTGACCATTGGTCGGTTTTACATATAATGCACAGCTGTGGTCAGTTTGTGTATGTATTAGTGCACAGCTGTGGTCAGTTTGTGTATGTATTAGTGCACAGCTCTGGTCAGTTTGTGTATGTATTAGTGCACAGCTCTGGTCAGTTTGTGTATGTATTAGTGCACAGCTCTGGTCAGTTTGTGCATGTATTAGTGCACAGCTCTGGTCAGTTTGTGCATGTATTAGTGCACAGCTCTGGTCAGTTTGTGTATGTATTAGTGCACAGCTCTGGTCAGTTTGTGTATGTATTAGTGCACAGCTCTGGTCAGTTTGTGCATGTATTAGTGCACAGCTCTGGTCAGTTTGTGCATGTATTAGTGCACAGCTCTGGTCAGTTTGTGCATGTATTAGTGCACAGCTCTGGTCAGTTTGTGTATGTATTAGTGCACAGCTCTGGTCAGTTTGTGCATGTATTAGTGCACAGCTCTGGTCAGTTTGTGCATGTATTAGTGCACAGCTCTGGTCAGTTTGTGCATGTATTAGTGCACAGCTCTGGTCAGTTTGTGTATGTATTAGTGCACAGCTCTGGTCAGTTTGTGCATGTATTAGTGCACAGCTCTGGTCAGTTTGTGCATGTATTAGTGCACAGCTCTGGTCAGTTTGTGTATGTATTAGTGCACAGCTCTGGTCAGTTTGTGCATGTATTAGTGCACAGCTCTGGTCAGTTTGTGTATGTATTAATGCACAGCTCTGGTCAGTTTGTGCATGTATTAGTGCACAGCTCTGGTCAGTTTGTGTATGTATTAGTGCACAGCTCTGGTCAGTTTGTGTATGTATTAGTGCACAGCTCTGGTCAGTTTGTGCATGTATTAGTGCACAGCTCTGGTCAGTTTGTGTATGTATTAATGCACAGCTCTGGTCAGTTTGTGCATGTATTAGTGCACAGCTCTGGTCAGTTTGTGCATGTTTTAGTGCACAGCTCTGGTCAGTTTGTGTATGTATTAGTGCACAGTTCTGGTCAGTTTGTGTATGTACAGTGCCTTGCGAAAGTATTCACCCCCTTTGGCGTTTTTCCTATTTTGTTGCATTACAACCTGTAATTGAAATGGATATTTATTTGGATTTTATGTAATGGACCTACACAAAATAGTCCAAATTGGTGAAGTGAAATTTAAAAAAAACTTGTTTTAAAAAAAAAAAAAAAAAAAATGGAAAAGTGGTGCGTACATATGTATTCACCCCCTTTGCTTTAATGTATTTTTGAAGTATCATATTTAATATTTGGTGGCATATCCTTTGCATGCTGCTACTTCCTGAAGTCTGTGACCCATCAATATCAAAAGACTCTTGATATATTATTTTCTGGTACTCTTACAAACGATACTATAACGTCTTTGCATTTGAATGGATCTCTATGGGAATTTAGGGGGTGGGACTAGATTTAGCTGTAAATAACACTTGAACTGTATAGAACACATGGTTGGCTAAATGGCTCTAAGTCATCAAGGGTCTATCCTATCAAACAAGCCTTAAACCATCACTCTGCTGCCAGAAATACAGTAGATATGGATGGATAACTTGAAGGGTTTCTTCTCCTGACTTATTTTTCCATAGAGTTCAATAGGAAAATTTGTCAGGAGAAACAACCCTTAAAGTGATCCATCCATATCTACTGCATATCTGGCAGCAGTGTGATGGTTTGAGGCCCGTTTGATACCTCAGACCCTTGATGACTTACAGCCATTTTACCAACCATGTATTCTATACAGTTCAAGTGTTATTTACAGCTAAATCTAGTCCCACCCCCTAATTCCCATAGAGATCCATTCAAATGCAAAGACGTTATAGTATCGCTTGTAAGAGTACCAGAAAATAATATATCAAGAGTCTTTTGATATTGATGGGTCACAGACTTCAGGAAGTAGCAGCATGCAAAGGATATGCCACCAAATATTAAATATGATACTTTAAAAATACATTAAAGCAAAGGGGGTGAATACATACGAACCACTTTTCCGTTTTTTTTTTTTTTTTTAGAATTTTTTAAAACAAGTTTTTTTTTTTATTTCACTTCACCAATTTGGACTATTTTGTGTAGGTCCATTACATAAAATCCAAATAAATATCCATTTCAATTACAGGTTGTAATGCAACAAAATAGGAAAAACGCCAAGGGGATGAATACTTTCGCAAGGCACTGTATTAGTGCACAGCTCTGGTCAGTTTGTGCATGTCCAGATGTATTAGTGCACAGTTCTCCTTGTCATATTAAAACTTGTCCATCCCTGCCTATAATTGGTGCAATTGCTTCCCCTAAAAAGCACTCTTAGCCTTTTTTCTACAAATTTAAATTCACCTTTTTCCCCATTTACTCCCCAGCCCCTACCCACTGTAAACAAAGACATCATTGTATTGGATTCCATTTACTCATTTGTTTAATCATTTTCGATTAGGCCATGATTTGTTAAGCTAATGAGATGAAACGTGTGACAGCATCTCCTGAATATAAATAGCCGGGATCACAAAGGGTACAGGCAGCCTCTGCGTAATGAGGCACGTTGCTCTCACAGCCTAAAGACCACATGCACCTGTCGCCCCCTGTCTCCCACAGGAGGGAATTGAAATAGAATGGTGCGTGTATGGTTGTAGCGTGATTTCTGTTTTGTCTTTCTTTCTTTTTTTTGAAAAAGATCATAAGCAGTGTTCTTGAGACATAATTTCCAATGAAAAAAGTTGGAGCCTGGAGTCACAATACCGTGGTTTATACAATGTTGACTGAGGGACTTGAAAGCAATTTGTTGGGAGAAACTTGCTAGTGATGCAATTATTTGGTTTTCCACAGGATCAAAACATCCTCTTGAAATGTCACTAACCCGAGGGCTACATCAAACCAAACATCTTTTAAATAATGCAAACAGAATAAGTACCCTAATTGTTATTCATTTCTAACCGTTGTTCGTTGTTAAGGGCCTTTAAAAAAGGGGCTGTAGTTCTGAGTGATTCTCAAGTGTTTTGTTTTCTCCAGGGTAGAGGCACATACTGTACTGTTCTTATAAAATAAGTGCAACAAAAGCATGTTATATTGTGCGCCTCTGGATTTGGAAACTATGGGGGGGAGGAGACTAGACTCCCAAAGGGCCGCACCTTTATCTTCGCAATGGTTGTTTGGTCATTCCTCTGTATTTCATATTGAATGGCCCTACCATTCAACATGAAATGCATGAAAAAAATGTCGCTAAAGAAGATAAAGAGTCCCATTTCCATCAGTCAACCCTTAATCTTCAAATATAACGGAAATATTACTTTCTGAGAAATGTAGATGATTGCTCTGTTGTTATGTTTAATGACTTGTTTAAGCAACTCCGCACTTGGCCAATGTTAACAAATACTCCTCAAAATGATTATGATTGTATTTTCCCAATGACCATTACTATTGTGCTTTAGAAACCACTTTGATTATCATACTAGCTTCCTGAAATTATTGGCCGTGAAGCATGAATAGAATTTGTCTGCTTAGGAAAACCATAATTTCAGGGACCTTTTTTTGCAGTGTTATGTCAACAGTACTTTATTTGAACAGGTACTTCCTGTTGTGACAGAAGAATTTACAGAGTACACACACTACTGAGACCACACCATGGGGAGTGACTTATCACATGATGACATCCTGTTGATGACATCGTCTGTCTTTAACGTTGACCTTTACTGGATTCAATTTGTGTTAATGATGTGAAATTCAGAACCTTATGTATTGGCATTGAAGATTAATAATCGTCTTTCCTTTTTTCGATCCGGAAAACAACGAAAAAAAGCTGTTTCTATTCATAATACTGGAATATTTGCATATGAACTTAAAAAGTATGCATTTCGGATATTTTTCTTTGTCAATTACTCACTGACTCTGACCGACTGACTGACCGACTGTAGCAGCTTTGAACAGTAGCTTTTCAGTTCAGTTTGTTGATAATGCTTTTATCCCAATGAGAGCCTTACATTATGGTCTCCTTGGAGCGTAATCACTCCACAACAGTGCTTCTCGTGCTTATTTCCACAGACCTCTGAAACAATTAGTGAAACCTGGGAGGGCCTCAGGTTTAAGATCAATATCAAAACAGAAGCAAACAAGGCAGCTACATATTTTCTATTATTTTCATAGAATCATAACATTGCCCATTGACCACCGGGGGATTCTTGCAGACCACTATTCGAGCACCACTGGATTCTAGAATTGTGTTTTTCCAATTGAAGTGTTATTGAGAGTATTTTGGAAATTATATCAGATACATAGATTTAGATTTATTTTCCTCATTGTGAGTAGTAGGTAACGTTACCCAGACCCTTCTCTTGGCAACTAGCCATTCATTACAGATGACTTTGCCTAAGGGACTGGCTTGTAAAACTAATTATTACAATTATTATTACAAATTATTATTAATAAGGATTGATTTGGGGCGGCACGGTGGTGCTGTGGTTAGCACTGTCGCCTCACAGCAAGAAGGTACCGAGTTCGAATCCCGGCCGAGGGCCTTTCTGTGTGGAGTTTGCATGTTCTCCCCGTGTCCGCATGGGTTTCCTCCGGGTACTCCGGTTTCCTCCCACAGTCCAAAGACATGCAGGTTAGGCTAATTGGAGACTCAAAATTGCCCATAGGTATGAGTGTTTGAGTGAATGGTGTGTGTGCCCTGTGATGGATTGGCGGCCTGTCCAGGGTGTATTCCTGCCTCGCGCCCGATGCATGCTGGGATAGGCTCCAGCACCCCCCGTGACCCTGACCAGGAATGAGCGGGTTAATGGATAATGGATGGATGGATGGAAGGACTGATTTGGCTATTCAAACTTAACTGGGAACATGATGCAAATGTAACCCGCAATGCAAACATGTGGTAATGATTAGACCAGTTAAACTTTACAACACTGTGTATACTTGATTAAGTGTAGTATAGTTTTAATACTCAATGTATGGCTGCAAAAATGACTGTGAGTCCAGAAGAGCTTTGGAAAAGACAAAAGAAAGTGGAAAAATAAATAATTGCTCGTCTTTGCCTCGTATGGTGGAATTGATGGATGTCGCAAGTCACTGGCAAGGAGACAAGGTTTTATTTTTTATTTTTAATTGGACAGATCGCCTCCAGAGAAAATTGCGACCAGCAGTGGGTCCTGCACCCACAGTAACTCCTAGTAATGACTGTGACAGCACCCCTGGTGCTCTGTGAACGCAAGAGCAAAGCATGGTTCCTAACTGGAAGCTGTTTGTCACTTACAAGGACTCCATGCCACATACCTCCCCCTCTGGTCCCTGATGCCCAGTTCTGTGCTGAGGCAGCATGTGCTCCGTTCACTGGAGACCACGGCTCGTTCAACGTGACGCTCTGGCCGCCAGTATGGCAGAGCGGTAATCACAGTGAGGAGAATGGAGGGGCGGAGGATGTGCTGTGGGGATGGAGGAGGCTGAATGATGCTGTGCGTTCCAAGCTGGCGTGTCATGCGTTCTGTGCGAACAGAGGAGGGAGCCACTCAACATGCGAACACGCACACGCAGACCCGGGTTGAGTGGTGGAACCTGGCTGCTCGCCAAACTGGGGCCGTTTTCCCAGTGTCAACACGGATCCAGCCTGTTTTTCCCAGGAGAGCACCTGTGTCCTCCCAGTCAGAGCGTACCTTTAGACTCTGAGTAGAGCTCCATCTCCCAGTCAGAGCGTACCTTTAGACTCTGAGTAGAGCTCCATCTCCCAGTCAGAGCGTACCCCTAGACTCTGAGTAGAGCTCCATCTCCCAGTCAGAGCGTACCCCTAGACTCTGAGTAGAGCTCCATCTCCCAGTCAGAGCGTACCCCTAGACTCTGAGTAGAGCTCCATCTCCCAGTCAGAGCGTACCTTTAGACTCTGAGTAGAGCTCCATCTCCCAGTCAGAGCGTACCCCTAGATTCTGAGTAGAGCTCCATCTCCCAGTCAGAGCGTACCCCTAGACTCTGAGTGGAGCTCCGTCTCTGAGTAGAGCTTCGTCTCCCAGTCAGAGCGTACCCCTAGACTCTGAGTGGAGCTCCATCTCCCAGTCAGAGCGTACCCCTAGACTCTGAGTGGAGCTCCATCTCCCAGTCAGAGCGTACCCCTCGACTCTGAGTAGAGCTTCATCTCCCAGTCAGAGCGTACCCCTAGACTCTGAGTGGAGCTCCATCTCCCAGTCAGAGCGTACCCCTCGACTCTGAGTGGAGCTCCATCTCCCAGTCAGAGCGTACCCCTAGACTCTGAGTGGAGCTTCGTCTCCTCGTTGGAGCGGCTTCCCTGTCTGAGTCTGGGGAGGGGGAATAAAGTATAGCACAGCGCATTGAAATTCGAGGCTTTGTGGACAAAACGCACAGTAACTAGAATTAGCTTAAAACAGTCAAACTTTGGTCACAGTTTGTAAAGCCTGAACGCTGTAAATCTGTGACGAAAATACAAATATTTATTTTGGACTTTAGTGTTTCTTTGTACCGTACTTTGCGTGTTCTAGTCCTAATCTCTTCCCAATCGAACTGCCTTAAAGCACCCGGGAAGTGGAAGTGTTTTGATTTTATGTCTGGTAGCATTTGCTGTAATGTGAAACGCTCCGTGCTGTCCTTGGTGATCCATTGTTTTAAGGGAATTAAACCATAATATTAGAATATCCTGGCTTCTGACCAAGGTACTGTTTTTCAAAGACTCATTACACCAAACCAGTGGAGCAAGGCCTGCTGTGTTTTTTTTGGGAGTAGTAATACATGCCAGAGTAAACAGGACCAATGAGTCCTGAATCCAGCTTGTGTCTGTACTGGGAGAAAAACAATACCCTGGAAGGCAGGGAATCAGCTTTTTCCCCAAACTGCAACATCTGCAAGTAACAGGATGTGATCTAAGTAACAGATGTGAATGAAGTAACAGGAAAGACAGACTCACATTTACTATAAAAATGTCCTTTTATGAATTTGCTATGGATTGAGTACATTGATATTTAAACACTGAGAGTAACTAAGAAAATAACTATTTCCAAATGCAAAATGTGTAGTTGCTTTGATTAATATTTCCCTGCGAAGCAGATACGGCCGTAAACTCCCGCTCATGCTCTTTTGACTGCCGCTGTGATTAAAGGCTTCTTTCCGACAGCCGACCGAGTTTTTTCATGACGAATCGAGGGAGACGGTTCCAGACTACATTCAATTACAACAAGCAGGCTTTTCCCCTGTCTGGCCCCTGTAGTCAGGCCTGTCTGTACCAGCCTGTCCGACGCTCGGGAAGTACTGTAGTTTCACAGTGTTGCTACTGTACATGTGTGCTGTAATGAGCACAGAGGAGGCAGGTGGCTCTGGAGGGATCTCCAGCAGGCCTTTCAGCGGGGCTCCTTTTGATCTGACAGATGAGTGACAGATCACCCGGGCCCAGGTGGAACACGACACCAGCAGAAAGACAGGCCGTGAACTCAAGCCCCCAAGATGCCCTGCTCTGCTCTGCTGACACATCTGTGGAACAAAAGCAGAGGAAGAAGAGCTTTGTCTGCATCTCTTTGTGTTGCCTCGGCAAAGACTTGCGGGATGGAAGGTGCCGGAACCTCAAAGGTCATTTAAAATGGCACCATGCTAATTCCATATTTTCATATTCCTCTAGCCATGACTCATGCTGTGCGGGGCACAAAACAGAGGGACACAGCGTCTGTTCTTTTCCCGGATTTAAAGTCACGGGTCATTTCAGTAAACTAACACCCCCACTATCTAATTTGTTGATGATCCTGGTGCTTTGATGTACGATGATAGACGATATCAGTCTTGGCGTTGGTATGTGTTTATCGTTCTCTGACTTCTCACCATTGTGTAATTGGGACAAAATACATAGTGTACTGACTGACCTGAAGGGGAAGTGGAGCAAGGTTAACTCAGAGTAGATAAAGACACAAGCTTCATTTTTTTTTTTCCCTCACCCACGTGTTTTCATGACAATGTTGGGGCCCTGGGGAATACCTACAGTGCAGTTTGTAGTAGTTTACAGCAGGTCCATTACTAGTATTTATTTAAATGCAATGTTCCTCATGAATAATTCACCCCATTCATTAAATATGTACCATGAAGAGCTTAGTGGAAGGGGCAGAACATTAGCCAGGTAATGAGCCATGAAGGCTTCAGGTCTGAAACATGCTTACTCACGAGTGTCGATTACAGATGGTGGTACGTTACCGTACCAACAGCTCTCTCTGCGACACGCACACATGAATTTAGGCCGGCAAGACTTGGAGCAAATGTAAACGTCGATTTATTCAAACATAATTGCCATAATTTGCAGGTGTTTTGAGTCCAGGAGTGGACTCACTCTGAGGGTGAGAGGGATCGGCGATTAATATCCACTTGCTTGTCCTCCTGTCAGCGTTACTGACACAGATTAATATTGTGCTCTATTCAGACTCTTCACATTGATTAGAAATGAAATCCTTAGTTCAGCAGTTTCAGCATGCTGCCCTATAGTGACTTTTATTTGTTTTTCTTTGTTTGCGGAGCGCACCATCTCACCCCGAGCTGACTATGACCGAGCGAGCGGCCATTGCCTTTACCAGCACTTCTATCAGCTGCAATACAGTGTGTCTTGACTCATGAGTACTGCTTTCTTATTCTGCTGAACTGTGCAATTGGTTGAGGTTGCCGCGGGGAAAGTGCTTTCTTTATGGATATAAAAACCCTCAGTATCCCCCTCTTTCTGTGACCATGAGTACGAACAGCTGGGTTATCTGCTTGCAGAAATGGCTCGCCTTAAAGATGAGAACTGAACCCATGAATCAATGACAAGCCTGCTGTATGCACAAATTAAGGTTACCTGCCTCATAATATCAGCAACACAATTTTCACAGACTACAGTGTATGCAGCAGATTATGCAGTGTATTATAACTAAACGTAAATAATTAAATACATTTAATAAATAAGAAATATCCAAGATCCTCTACTGTCCTATACTTCCTGTTGTTAATCATCTGTCATCATCCTGGACAGTAACTACGTGAATAGCGACCAGTCCGAGTACAGCACAACCAAAAATGGAGATAAATTATGTGGGGGATTTTTTTTCAATTTTATTCTACATTAGCTGTAAGGATCATTTAGATATCCTGCATCACTATTGGTGTAATTTATTTGATTTGTGGGCTCAGTGTTCCCACTGTCATAGTATAATAAGAGCCTATGATGTGTGCGTGTTTGCCACATGTCCTTGGAGGCAACAGCATCATCAATGGCCCCAACCACTAGATTTTTTCTTACTCGTAGCAGCTGACTACTGCAGTGCTAATCCAATAAATATTGTATCTTCATTGTTTCTGCTATGCAAATAATTGTATGTGAGCTGCTTAGTCCTATTGATTTCAACTGAATGCCCTTGCTCATTTCTGTATTCTCTATGTTCAACCCAGGCACTGTGTGCACACAAGCAGTAGCTTCTGAGTAGTCCATCACTTATTGAACACACCAAGATCTATAACTATATCTGTGTGCTGGTCTGACACATGGATGAAGGCCACATTGAATCCCAGCCATTCAATCATTACTGCAGCTGTAAATCCTGAGTCTAACCTGTAGTCATAGATTAGAAAATCACCAGAACTATATATTAAAGGAACTGACAAGAAAAAAACTGAATTGCACTCAACATTATGCGAACATCGGAAAGGCAGACCGTCTACTCTGGAGAGACACATACTTGACGGGAATGGGTTTTTGTTGCTGAACAGAAACGGTTGTTTTGAGTTTGGATCGGGCAGGACAGACAAGGGAACTCCAGTACGGGGCCTGGTCCAGGATCCACAGACCTCCTCCATCACATAGTGACTCAGTCATCCTGAGACACGGATCACAGCGCGCTCCGGTTCCTGTTTGCATTGCACCGCCCCATGCCGGCGCACAATGTGCTCTCAGAGAATAATTGTCCTTGTGCCAGAATTAGCGTCTAATACAAATACACAGAACATCTGTAGCAGCGAATATGGAGCACAGCCAGAGAAAGCAGCGTTGGTTACGGTTTCCGTTGTTTGAGTTGATTTTCTCATAAATAACCCCCCCCCCCCCATGAAATAAGGCCAGAGTCACCTAAGACAGTGAGCAATAAAACATAAGAACCAATCTGCCACATATTTATACTCTCCCCTGAAGTAATTTAGAGGCGGGTGCATACCCTGATGGGTTCTATTGAAAAGGTGGGGATTTGCAGGTAGATGAGGCCCGGTGCTGTTTTCACTCTTTAGCCTCCGGCATCACCTCTCACTTCCTGAAATATGCAAGTGCCTCGGCTCCGCCCGGTCCAGCTACCGTATTTGTATTGGCAATTGTTCTAAATGCAAATGCTGTGGACTCTTCCTGGTTGAGTATAAGATGGATGGAGATTGTATGAGTCGCAATGAAGGATGCCTGGATATCTGGGAAAGACCCACGTAGGGTTAATATGTTTATGTGCTTTAATAAATCAGAATTGTGTTGGGAGCAAACGGAAAGTGTGGTAATTTATTTAATTTCTATTTAATTGAACCCATGTATTGCTCAGAAATGTATTCCAGACTAGTCTCCCTGGCAGGACTTGATATTGAGATGGGAAATACGCTCACTCGTCCGTCGTCATTAATCTCTGGCCAAACTTAAATGCTCCTGTTCCTCTGAGGCTTGTGACTTTGAAGCCTCGATTGACATCCATGCCAAAGCCTTCTTTATAAGGCAAAATCCGCCCCAGGACAAACCTTCCCACCTGGATCGTGTTACAGATATACGATCACACGGTCAGAAATAAAAGATATGTCAAAGACACAGAACAATCTTGGCAGCCGTGTAGATCAGGGATAGAGAAATAGACTGAATCTCAGTTGGGATATTGTTGTAGTTCTTTTTAGGTACTCTTTTTAGGTAATGTTGCCTAACCCCAATTGTTTCAGTATATATCCAGATGATGCGTGTAAATGGATCACGTTAACTATGAGTTGACAAATATAAGCCATGGAAAAGGGTCCCCACCATACAATAAAATGTATCCTGCGTATATCTTGTAAAAGGAAACCACACAGGAACATTGGATGGTGGATGAAGTGACCTCTGCTCTGATTTTTGGCAGCTTTGTGACGTTTTTTCAACTCTCTTTCCCTCTATTTGTCTTTGCAGGACCCCAGAAGCAAACACAAGTTCAAGATCCACACCTATGGAAGTCCTACCTTTTGTGACCACTGCGGGTCTCTTCTCTATGGACTCATCCACCAGGGGATGAAATGTGACAGTAAGTGACAGGGAGAGAAGGGAGTAGCCAACACACTTTTCTTCATACACTGATCTTACCTTGGCTCCATTCAATTAATTTATCAATCACAATGTATTTGTTGCAATACCTTGCTGCAATTCAATTGTCACAAACTACTAAATGATTATCAACAAATGTGTTGTGGGAATCGAAGACAGTTACAAGACAGTTGAGGTAAATCGGAACGATTGTTCCCTGACCCCACACTTCTGGAAAATAGTGCCAAAAGCTACTATTAGACGGCCAAAGGAGTGGCCTTCAAGACAGCCTATTCCGTCCATCAGTGGGTCAGTAGAAGGATGTTGGGCTCCTTCTATCTTTTTCTTGTAATGTTTATATATAACTAACCCACAAATTGCTTGGCATTGTACTGTACTGTAGATATGTGTATACATGAATGTATTGACATATATTCTCTATCTAGAACTGTGAAATTCTGCTTCTTTCTCTCAGAGTACTGTGTATGGGGAAATTATGTTAATTAACTTGTGAAAACAGCTCAGGCTCCATATCAGTGCACTCATTTAAACATAATTATGGCCATATAGGCCTATGTATGTAGAAATTACATGATTCAGCTTACTGGAAATAGGCAATGATTTTTAGGAATATTTGTTTAACTGTATTTCTATACCTATGCACATACTGAATGGCATTAAAACACAACTCATGATTGTCGCTTATTAATGAAAAAAATAACAAAAAGGGAGTTTTTTTCCATTGCCGTTCTAGGGCACTACGGCACTTTGATATTTAAATCCATTAACCGAAATTGTCCAATCAATGGAGACCAACTACCAAGAGGCCATTTTTTCAGTTCCATGTAGTATGTCTTCCCTATGCTTTTATCATGTGGCGCCGAGATCATATCTCTCTTTTCCACTCTTTGAGAGATACTGCACACATCCCAGAGAGCACGCTTAGTCACGGATCCTGAGGACATATATAGAAGTTTAAGGGCCAAGGGATTAATTTCAGATGAGTAAGCTAAATTAGTCCAGCATATGTACACTGGTCCTTGCCAGCGAGGAAACGGAATAGTTTTGGACGAGGGCTGTGCATTTTCATCCAGAAATGTGAGGAATAACTTTTACCCTGAGTCAAATGTCAGGTTTCCACATTGTCTATACAGTATTTCACTGTCTAGACCTTTCACTAGGCATTCAATTAGGTTAATTTATGTCTGTATTTACATGTCACCAGTGACATGTGATCCAAAGACTCTCATGCCCTTATCCTGTAACTTCTGTCTCTCTGTATAAAATAGGAACTAATTTGACCAGAGAACGTACTGGTGTCTCTGTAGCAGCGTGGGATATGGGAGGATGTCAGTCACTAAGATGATTCAGTCAGATATTCTGGTTACACTTGGCTGCCCTGGCCTGGGCATTGTCAGTTATAACTTGCATCTATCTGTCTGAATGTACTGTGACTTTAGACATAACATTGTTATTCAGCGATCTCCAAAGTGTCTGAGAACCCTGGGGATTAACATTCCTGCCCTCAGCATCCCCAATGGCCTCTCTCCTTCAACCTTGTGGCATTTTTAGCAGTCACAATTAGTGCAACTTTTCCTCAGCTCACTGTACACTATCAAGAGTACAGAAAAGTTCAAAATAAGGATCACTGCACATTAAAAGTCTGCATACAGCCCTGCTTTAAATGGATGGTGTGTTGCAAATACAATTAGCCGAGATGAGGTCCTTGTTAACTGATTGCATTTTTAGGATAATTTACAAATACATAATTCATTTGAAATATTGGAGGCAAAACCATATTTTGAATATTTTGCACTCAGGGCCAGGTCTAGGTTTGTTGGGCCCTGGGGCTAATTTGATTTTTGAGGCCCCTTCTATACAAATATAGACCTATACTGTATATAAATGTACATATTCTGTATATATATAATGTATATTCAAAATCAATGTTTTTTAACAGCCGACGGGAGCGTGGCAAATGCATTACTAAGTGTTCAAGCTAATACGAATGACAGCTGTCATTTATTTGGCTATTAATGCAGTAAAATAACCTATGTTAACTGTTTTCTATTTGCAATGGCAACTTATAAAATTTGATAGAATAGAGTACACATACGAATCCACAAAATATGAATATACAACTCAACAAAAAAGTCCTCAAATTCTCCAAAGCATTTCAAAGTAGCAATGGTGGGCGCTATTAAATCGGTAGATGGTGCTACTCCAGAGCATTAAATCACAGTTGTCTCGCCTTAAAAAATCAGAACTGCCGTTTCCTGGCTTTCAGTCTTGAGAAATGCTTAATTATTTCATTAACATTAACGACTTTTGCAGCCGATTAATTCTGAGATTAAGATCTCCCGTCTCCTTCCGTGGTTAATTGTTTGCTTACTGCTTGACTAAAATATGTTGTGAGTTTGGGTGTTTTTCTTTTCAGCTTGTCTTTAGCTATTTTTATTGTCTGTAACTTTCTCTTTTGAGCACCGCTGTCCTGTTTTCATGGCGCTGACATTTCGCTAGCTACTGTAACTTACATCTCTTACACAGCAGACTCAGTGGCATACGGATCAGTTTTTTCGCGGCGACATGCCGCTACTACGGTGCGCCAAAACAACAACAAAAAAACGCAAAAGAGAAACCATGGTAATGCATGCAATGCCATATCACTGAGTCTGTCTTTAAACATTTTTTATTTTTTTATATTTTTTAAATAGTACTTTTGGGGCCAGTTTATGCCCCCTAAAGTGTGAGGCAGCAGCCCTTTTAGCCCATTGGGATAATGTAGCCCTGGCTGCACTATCTATGTCTCTCACTATGTTTATGTACTAGATGTATTTATGTTTGTCAGACAAGGAACAAACTATAGTGTGAAATTCATTAAATGTAAATACTTCAAGAGAAAATTAACGCGGATTTTAATTTTGTATCCATTCATCCATCCTAGATGTGCTTCTGATCCAAAATTTTCATTGTCTAAATTGGCAGTTTTCCAGTCAGACAAAATCCTTCTCTTGTCTCTCAACTCAGAGGCTGCAGCTAAGTTAAGCATTAACCTTTATTCTCAGTCAGGATATATCCCCTATGGTCACCATTGTTAGAAAGGAACTCTATTGTCTGAGTTTTCCCATTGTAAGCTGTTAGAAGCGTAATTGCACCTTGCATACATGTATGTCTGTTTCCTCCTCGCCGATTTTTGGAGCACTTTTGTTTCCAGTAATATTGCACTTGGTCGCCAGCTTAGTTTAGTTTCTGTTTAGCTGTCATGGTGGTATTCACTTTGCATTGCAGCAATCCTTTATAATGAGATCCAGGGGGAGTAGGAATTAGATAGATAAATATATGTATTATTATATTTTAATCAAGTGGATAGAGCACATACAAATCCGTGGCTTAAGGACAGAACAAATAAGCATTCTTGTTGTTAATTACAAGCCTGCAGCTCGGTGTCTGTACATTAAGCCACAGCAGCAAATGCGAAGCCTTCCAGAAAATATGCTGGGGGAGTGGTCACATGGAGTTTTTTTCTGTGTGCCCGTGCGTGGGTGTGTGCCTGTGTGTCTGCGGATAATAGGTGGAAATTAGGCTCACTCAGTGACTGTGAGCTGTGCATCATAGGGGAAGTGAACTCCGGGTGAGGTCGTAAGGGGACAGAGCTGTTTTATACCCATGCTCCCTCTGTTGTTTTTTTAATTATTTCCCATTCATTTATTCCACTATCCCCTCCTCTCCAATGGGAATGTCATGAAGCTCGTTGCACTTGAGGATTAACTTTTTTTTCGACTAATTGACTGTCCTGTTAGGAACAGGAAGCACACCAGCAACACTCCTCTTAATTGAATGAAAGTGTGTAAATGCACATTGTGTTCCACCCCCCCCCCCCCCCCCCCAGTTCAGGGATTACAGAGGCAGAAGAACAGAGATTAAAGAGACATTACCAAGGCAAACGGAGGAGCAACTTGCATGCAACCCTGTGTGCTTTTATTAATCCGTTAATGTTTTAAGCACGGTATCAGACATTCATTTATCTGTCTGTCCGTCTGTCTGTCTGTCTCCGCAGCGTGCGACATGAACGTGCACAAGCAGTGCGTGATGAATGTGCCCAGCCTGTGTGGGACTGACCACACCGAGCGCAGGGGACGCCTCTTCCTCAAGATCGAAGTCAGCGGAGAATCGATGCATGTGACGGGTGAGTTGAGTCTGGCATGCATCACTGCCAGGACATGGCACAGCCCAGGACTGTTTAAATTTACAGTACACACGCCCTGGGGCCTGTGTGAGTTCATCTGAAACAATTCAAATAATTTCACAAGAGCAAAAAGTAAACAAAGCCTCAGTAGATGAGTTATCAAGCCTATATTGTAACATGCACAGGTGGAACAAGGAAGTTTATGAACTGAATATGTAATATAATAATATAAAGTAGTGCATAAATAGTCCTCCACATTAAAGAATGTACACCTATATAGTATATCAGAAGTCCATACATAGTATGTACAGGGGTGTTACAGTTGTCTTTTTTGTTTTACACCAAGATTCCAGTTTACCATAACTTTAGTGGTACCAGTTTATCTTTAGTGGTAGGAAAATGGTGAGCATTTTTTGGGCTGAATGGCCTGTTCTCATTGTGGTACGTAATGTTATGTCATGTTTATAATGTGCTTTTATCAAAAGCTCACAGCTCTTAAACCAGTTTTCTGAAGATACACGGTGTAAATGCAACGTAGCTTTTCTCTGTAATTGCATAATGAGCTTGGCCTCAGGAATTTATCTATATAATCTTTCAACACAAATTATTAGCAACTGTCGCTGTTGTGTTCATACATTTTCTATACTATTCTAATTTCCCCCGTCAATCTCACTGTGAGTACTGTTCATTTCTGGTCTGAGGATCTCTCTGTAAGAAAGACTTCAGAAGGTGAAGCTGCATTCACAGAAGGTCGAGAGGCTTCAAGAGGCCAGAATAACAAGTGGCAAAAATCACACGTTGCTCTAGGACAGAAAGAGGATGAGCCTCACAACGCTGCTAGGGTTTATCGCAAAATGTGTTACCCCAATTCTCACAGATCGTCTCAGAAAGAGCTGATTACAGGTCACCCAGCGAAAGAGCATAGTGACCTTCCAGCCTCCGCTCATGCATAGTTTAGCCACTTCAATGTTGAAACAAAACTACCACACCACAGACCTCATAAATCTGGGATTCATGGATGTAAGCTATAAGTACTAATTTTCCCAAATCCCACTGGCCATGTTCAGCCAAGCCCCCCCCCCCCCATTTCTTTTTATGCAGCGCAACAATACCATTAATGTGAATAGCATGCAGAGAATCTCTACAGCGGCGTGCACTGAAAGGCATGGCTCATTAATTTCTACTTCTTTTCCATGGCCCTGTCCATTTCAAATATAGGGTGCTGAGGTGTAAACAAGCTTTGACATAACTGAGTTGTGTCCATTTTATTTTTTTAAACACATTTTTGTGTTATATAGTTGCGCACAATGCAGGAAGCTGTAAATTTCTGTTGTAATGGCATATGGGAAATTATGTTTTAATTATTCAGTGACCAGAGGTATTGAATATTTTGCCTATGCATGAATACTATAGATTTTACATCAGGCACGTACATCACTGTTGTCCCTTCTCTGCTGGAGGCCACACATTAATCCGATTGTTTCAACAGTCGAACACTGTCAGAAAAAAATTATCTTTACTTCCTCTCCCTATAGAAGGTGTATTGAACTTTTGTTGAACCCATTATATCACACAAGGGTAAATGCTTGTATCTGGCCCTTGCTGATATGTGGAACGAATACTTTTATAGTTCATGGCATGTATTCATTCAATATGTGTCCTTACCTTACAAGTAAATGTGTTACACTTTAAACCCGATGCGTTGCACCCAACTCATTTTCTCATGTATAAATAATTTATTCTGTTATATAACACTGAATGGAGATTAGCGATGCACTATATAAGCTAACTCAACTAAAAGTTGTGCGTGGAGAGACCCTGATCAGCCATTTCTCTGAAGGCCCGGCAGCAATAACTTACATTTAATGCATTTAGCTGACGCTCTTATCCAGTGCGACTTAAAATGAGTGCACCAAGAAAAAGGCCCAAGTTCATAAATCACCAACGTATTCCAAGTAGCAATTAATGAGAGTGTAATGGGCCGGACATAACACACCCGCAATAGGTAATCCTTTGTCATAAGAATTAATATGCAACTTTACGTAATTAGTCATTAATTAATTAATGTCATATTTAATTAATAAATAAATAAATAAATAATTAATTAATATGTCAGTCATTGGGCGGTGTGTGGATCGTAATCCACACTTTCATAATAATAAAATAATAATTAAAAAAATAGTTTTTAATTGTTAATCAAAGTTAAGTGTTATTGAATCCTAGCCAATGATTTCTCTATTTTGGCTACAATCCACCGATGCCTAGCACCAATAATATAGATCATGTTAAGTCTGAAATAAGTCCCGTGTTGCACAGCATTTCTGTAAGGACGAAGCACTTTAAATTTTAAAGTGTGGATTAAGATCTGATTTCATTTTCACATCCCAAGGCCTTGTGTTTTTTCTGCCGGATCTACAGTGAAGTGGCTGTTCAGGGTCTCATTTGCAGAAGTTTCAGTTGAGTTTTCTTACAAACCGCACTATGAATCTCCATTTAGTGCTTGATAAACTTTGCTGTTTTTTCCACCAGAGTAAATTATTTATACGTGAACAAATGAGTTGGGTTTTGAAAATAAATTGAATCCCAGGCGTCCGTATTAGCATGCTGGACCATGGCTGTCATCACTGGGGAAAGTTCAGCTGGAGCCGGCAGCGTAAAGGTGATTGATTCTAGAGCATTGTGAGAGTGGGAACGCACAAAAGATTCCCTCCCAATAGTACCCCCCCTCCAAAAAAAGAAAGAAAAGAGGAGCTCTAGAGGAGTTCTGCCAACACCCGCCAAAGCACAGAGGACATCTCTTGGATTGCCTTGGTTTTTAATTAGATTCAGCTCTACAATGGCGTTACTTAGGCTGCAATTCATAGGTCATTCTTCCACACACTGTTGCACACGTATCCCACGTAGCACTGTGTGCCGGGGCTCAGAACTGTGGCCCAATGTTTTTTTTCTCTCCATCTACCAGGTCGGTTCTTAAGGGTCCTCAGAAAGGGATCATCGGCGGCCTGGCGCTCTGTCACGGTGCCAGCTTTGCGCTCACGGTGCCAGCTTTGCGCTCACGGTTTGGGGTCTACAAATGTTGGGAATGAAGCGGATTAAAAGCTCGGGGAAAGGAATTAAACGTTGAAAGTGCATCATTCGGAACTTTAAGAATGGTTCTGACACGGGGACAAACGGGCCGGAATTCGCTTTCGGTGGCTGAGACACTGAGCGCGGCGAAGCCGCATTCGAGGAAGACGGAATGTATCAACCCAAAAAGGACGTGTTTATAAAGCTGCAGCGTCTTGCTGGCTTCTTTTCCTGTAAACATTCTCGTTCAAGTGGCCGTTTGGAGAGGCAGACTAACTGGCTCCAGTGCAAGAAGCTGTCTGACATTGAGCTCAGCTGTGAACCTCCCATCCGCTGCACTGGCCATTCCGCCCCGATGACCAACCTTCATTTAAACTTTGATTCGACTTCCAGCTAAATAAAAGTGTGTACAATACAAACTACCCATGAGGCAAAAAACCTCAATAAGATCTTTTCCCTAATGTCTGAAAAGGTGGCCAGATAATTAACTCTGATGAGGAAAAACCGCTGACGTAGCGCAAACACACCTGTTTTTAAGGGGTGTGTTTAAGCGTGTTTAGCCTCGTGGTGACTCTGGCCCTGGATGTCGTGCTGCACTGTTGTTTTTTTTCTCGCCGGCCCCAGGGCCGGTGAGAAATATGCGACGTGGCTGTCTGCTTCTTGCTCTCCCTCCGCTCCAAATGAGCCTGCCAGTCAGCCACAGTGCCCCGGGTAGCACACCCGTCACTGCAAATTGCCAAGAGTCCCAAAATTGCTGTCGTTGCACTCCTTCTCCCTGTCATCCTGAGGACGGAATGAGGAAATATTGCAATCAGGCATAGATCTTACACAGTGCATTTAAAATGGACTCAGCTTTCATCAATATTTACAGGCAGTAATGCCTACTGCCCGGCATGCGGCCGCACTGAGAATGCTGTCATCTAGCCAGCTAGTTTATTTGGAATGATGCTTTTGTATGGAAGCAGAAAGTGCCATTACAATAATGTCAAGAATGCCATAAAATAGCATAAACTAGCATATTAGAAGAATCTAAAGTTTGTGCATTATTTCCCTTGCACCTCCTCTCATTGCCAACTGCCCCTCTCACCGCAAAATGGTCAAAGATAATTGTAAACATGCATGACTTTGGGGACTTTTTTTTACCATTTCTGCATTGTGGCCTGGGGGGGAAAAATCTATGTGTTGATACAGTGACCACCACAATTATTGGCACCCCTGGTAAAGATGAGTAGAAAGGGTTATAAAAAATTCACCTTTTGGTGAATCTCACACTGAAAAAATGAGAAAAATCCAACCTTTAATTGAAGTAAATTCATTACATTACATTACATTACATTCATTTAGCAGACGCTTTTATCCAAAGCGACGTACAGTAAGTGCGTACAGAGACATCATCAAGATCACTACAGAACAGACAAGACAAAGCACATCCTTCGCATAATGTAGCAGCTATCCCTAGCAATGAACGTCGACTGTAGTTCACAGTAAGCTGTGGGCAAATCAGCAACACCACACTTCCATTCCAAATACTATTATAAACTATAATAAACAGACAGGAAAACACCGGGAACTAGTAAACAGGGAACTGATATTCCTAGGTGAGGATGTCAGTCAAGGTGGAGTCTGAAGAGGTGTGTCTTCAGGCCTCGACGGAATGCAGGCAGGGTTGGAGTAGAACGTAGGGGAATGGGAAGTTCATTCCACCACTGAGGAGCTAATGTGGAAAAACTCTGCAGTCGGGACAAGCAAGAGCCTTTGACACGGAGGGGGGGAAGTGCCAGTCGCCCTGCTGTAGAAGAGCGAAGTGGTCGAGCAGGAACATAGTTCTGGATTAAGTCCTGCAGGTAGGCGGGGCCTGTCCTATTGGCTGCAGTGTAGGCCAGGGTGAGAACTTTGAACCTGATCCTGGCTGCAACTGGCAGCCAGTGGAGAGACCTCTGCAGGGGGGTTACATGGGAAAATTTCGGGAGGTTGAACACAAGCCGGGCAGCTGCATTCTGGATCAGTTGAAGAGGCAGAATGGTGCAGGCCGGTAGGCTTGCGAGCAGGGAGTTGCAGTAGTCCAGGCGTGAGGTGACCATGGTCTGGACAAGAAGCTGGGTGGAGTAGGTGGTCAGGTACGGTCGAATCCTCCTGATGTTGTACAGGAGGAACCTGCAGGACCGTGCCGTCGCCCTGATGTGCTCTTTGAAGTCCAGCCGGTCGTCCAGGACCACCCCCAGGTTCCTTGCAGAGCGGGAGGCAGCCACCACGGTCCCATCAACGGTGATGGAGAGGTCATGTAGTGGGGCGGTCTTGTACGGCATGAAGAGGAGCTCTGTCTTGTCAAGGTTGAGCTTCAGGTGATGGGTAGCCATCCACTCAGAGAAGTCAGACAAGCAGATATCCTCTCCTTAACCTGTGGGGTAGAGGGAGGGAAAGAGAGGAAGAGTTGAGTATCGTCAGCATAGCTATGGTATGAGAAGCCATGTGAATGAATTACTGAGCCAAGAGACTTAGTATACATAGAGAACAGCAGAGGACCCAGTACAGATCCCTGCGGGACTCCTGTAGTCAGGGGATGGGGAGCAGAGAAAAAAAAATCCCTCATCAAGAAATAATTATTTTTAACAAAACCACGTGTACCATAATTATTGGCACCCCTAGAAATTCTTATGAAGAAAATGTAACTGAAGCATTTTTTCCATTTATATTTTACTTTTTAAAGTTGATCAGAGTGTTTAGGAACTTTCAAGCAGTAATCCATGACTTCCTGTTTCACTGGGGTATAAATATGAGGTGACACAGAGGCCATATTCCCTTATTCATATATCAACATGGGAAAGATAAGAGAACACACAAATCAAATGAGGGAAAAGTGTGTTGAGCTTCATAGGTCAGGGAATGGCTATAAAAAAAATAGCTGCTCACCTGAAATCTACCATTAGGGCAATACTTAAAACTGGAACTGTTACAAACTTGCCTGGAAGAGGACCCAAGTTTATTTTGTCCCCATGCACAGTGAGGAAGATGGTAAGAGAGGCAAAAAAATCCCCAAGGATCACTGTTGGAGAATTACAGAGGAAAGTAGCATCTTGTGGTCATCAAGTTTCCAAAACTACCATTAGACGTCACCTCCATGCCACCAAATTATTTGGAAGGCATGCCAGAAAAAAGCCTTTCCTGTCATTTCACCACAAACGTAAGTGCCTGGAGTTTGCTAAACGCTACTGGAACTTTGACTGGAACTGTGTTCTATGGTCAGATGAAACAAAAATTTTGCTTTTCGGCAACCAACACTCAAGGTGGGTTTGGCATTAAAAGAAGGATGGCTATACTGAAAATAACCTGATCCCCACTGTTAAGTATGGTGGAGGTTCTGTGATGTTGTGGGGCTGTTTTTCTTCCAAAGGCCCTGGGAACCTTGTTAGGGTCCATGGCATCATGAACTCATGGCATCATAAGGTGTCTCTCCATGAAATTTTAAATCTGAATCTGGCTGCCTCTGCCAGGAAAAAAAACCTGGGTCATTGTTGATCTTCCAGCAGGACAATGATCCAAAACATACGTCCAAATCAACACAAAAATGGTTAACTGAACACAAAATCAAGCTTCTTCCATGGCCATCTCAGTCCCCTGACCGAAACCCCATTGAAAACCTGTGGGCTGAGCTGAAGAGGAGAGTGCACAAGAGAGGACCTAGGACTGTGGATGATCTGGAGAGATCTGTATTCTCCAACCTTATTGGATGTTATGGGAGAAGACTCAGTGCTGTTTTATTGGCAAAGGGAGGTTGTACAAAGTATTAAATGCAAGGGTGCCAATAATTGTGGCACACGTGGTTTTATTAAAAAAAATTATTTCTGGTGAGGGATTTTTTTTTTTCTCAGAATAAATTTACTTCAATTAAAGGTTGGATTTTTCTCATTTTTTCAGTGTGAGATTAAGCTAATTATAACCCTTTTTACTCATCTTTACCAGGGGTGGCAATAATTGTGGAGGGCACTGTATATGTTGCAAAATAAAATTATAAGATAAATACACATTTTGTTTAGTATATGCACTCTCAGAAATAATGGTACAGTGGAGCTGCATTTTTGTTCTTTAAGGAACAAATTTCCCAAATGTATCCCGAAAGTTTGTACAATAATGTTCTATTTGGGTACTAATAAGTACCTTTTCAAGGCAAAAAAACTAATTAATTATGTATTGCTGGCTAGGGGTATAATTTTATATACCTATAGGGTACCACCCCAGTGTCAAGCATTTGTACCTTTTTAGGTACTTTTTGTTTCTTTTTTCCTGAGACTGTATTGTAATAAACCGTTATGCAACACTTTGGATCACTGCAACACAGTACATCAGTGAGCACAGATACTCCAGAAATGTGGCTTGATGAAATGAATTAGATGGTGCTTTGGACCAGAACAGATGGTGATTATTAGGATGTTATTTTTATCCTTGTTTTTTTTAGCGCTTATTCTGAAAGGATGTGAAAGGGGCTGGGCTTTGGCTGGAGCTTGACACCAGCACAGGAGCACAGGGTGCAGTTGTATTTGTGGTCTCAAAGTGGTCTGGCGGGGTGAATATTATTATATTAACAAACACAAGGTGCATCTGTAATACTACAGTGAAAACCCTTGAAGGGGGGAGAGGGCTTTGGAGAAAAATATTTTTAACAAGTTGGGGAGACATCCACATAGATATGGTGATATATGAAATATATTAAAAATAAGATGAAATTGTTGACCGCCACTCAAATTAATTATTTTTCTGAGTAGCGAGTAGAGGGTGGAAATAAATGAAGATAAGCCTGACGAGTACTGTACACCCCTGTTCCTGTTAATTGCATTGTTAAACTTAACCGCCTTTAGCAAATTAGCCAATTATCGCTGGGTACTATAGCGTTTCCTTTTTAGACAAATACAATGGATGCTGCTACCATTTACACAGTATCTGAGCTCTGGTACCACCCACAGGGATTTTGATTGGTAGTTCTCATTAGCATTTAATTTAATGACAATGCGTAGATTAGGGTGCAATTAATTAATTAATGAAATTTAATGCTGTTATTTGCAAATCTGTCTTGTTATTTTTTCCTTTGAGAATTTGCAATTACAAATTGTATATGTGGTGCATTTGTACATTAGTTCCTTCAATATTTGCAAGTTGCCCGCCTGTACTAAATGAGTACAGTACAAATTGTGGGTCCATTGATATACATGACACACATATTTATTTGGTATATACATACATATGTAGATATATGTTTATACACTACAAGTTATTTTTATTTAAAGAGGTCTGCTTGTTTCCACATTGTGTGTGTCGCCCAGTGGCTGTGTGTTCTGCAGATTTCTAAGCAGCATTTCACAATTCAGATACGGAGTTCATTGTGTGTTCTGCGGGGAGAATTAACCGAAAGCCATCACTGAGGCGCCTGCCGTATCCCTGAGCCTTCAAGACTAAATATTTGAAGACAAATATTATTTTTGATTATTTGATTTCAGGGTCAATAAGAAGGGTCTGAGGTTTGAGAGCATTGGCAAAGGTTGCTGCTGTCATGCCCCCCCCCCCCCCCCCCACTCCATAATCACCCCATCCCACCAAACCTCCCCAGATCATGGCCATTGGTTCTGTTCATGCCATCAAACCGACTTTGCGCAGGAAATTAAATCTCCGACATTGAAGGTTGGGGTTCTGTCCTCAGGGACAATGATAGAAATGAGGCCGTTTAGACTGTAGAGCGAGAGCGATGGACATTCCAATAGCGTCCCACAGCGGGGGAGAACTGACCGGCGCGTGTGTTCTTAGGAAATCGGTCTGGTGGGTGCGATTAAAAGGTCGAGGCATTAAAGAAAAAAAAAAAATCAGGACAATCTTGTTTTTGAGTCTTGTTTTTCAACAGAAAACAAATGCGTGCCTTGTGACTGTCTTTGCCATACGTCTGATCATGTGCCTCCAACTGAACACAACGGCTTTCTATTCTCTTTCTGTGCCTTTGTTCCACGCTAGTCCAAACAATCTTGCCCGTTGTTTGCCGTCTTTGTGGAATGCTTCTAAGCCCATTGTCAGAGAGCGTTCTGAACAGCAGCAAAGGCCAATTGCCAATCAGAAGGTCTCATTGAGGATCCTGTTGACCAATCAATGTGGCCTGAGGTGATGGGGAGGGATCCAGAGCGATGGAAGGAACACACAAATCGAATTTGACTTCTTCAAGCTGCGTTTGTGGGTAATAGATTGAGTGAACTGCACACGGAGAAGGCTTGTCATAGGCGGTATGATTTTTGTAATGCTGTCTAGAAAGGCAAAGCTTTGCTTGTTGCTGCACAGTCCAGGAGAAGATAATTGAAAAGATAAGTCAGAGTACATTTGTACAGCTACACACTTCAGTGTTTATTGCCCCTATTTTTTGAGTCCTACAGCGGGTTTTTTTTATTGTTTTTTTTTTACTAGTGAACATCAGGATTGATCTATTTGGTTTCAGGGGGGAGGGGGGGTCACTGGCGGCACTCGATATGTATGCGCATCATTTGTGCAGAAATCGTTTCCTGTTTGTGTTATTGCTGCTTTACAGGAATTTAATTGGATCTATCGGAGACAGTTTAGGGTGCGCTTCTTGTAACTGTCAATCACACGGCAAGGTTAATGGCCTTTATTGCATCAGCTAGCAGTTTACACACCTCTAGCTTCATAGGTGGGATTGGCAGAGTTGAGCCCGAGGGGGGGTGAGGTGAGATTGCGTTGGGGTGCATATTAATTCAGAGCAGATGGATGTGACATTTGCAATCCGGTGAGATCCAGCTCCGGCCAGTGCAGGAACCAGAATGCTGCGTTGTGTTAATCCTCCCGTTTCGCTGCGCGGCCTGCATCCGCAGTGCTGACCCCAAGAAGGAGAACGTGTGCGGGTGGCGGGGCAGTGGGCAGTGGCAGTCCTGCACTAAAATCTCCTGAGGATGAAGGGAGCTGAGGGCCAAGGATCAGCAAGGATGTTCAGCAATGCCTGTCTCTATGCAAGAGTATTACCCGACTGTTCAGCAAGGGCAAACGGCAGACATGTGCAGTGACCCAATGGGGTATTTCAGGGTATCAAAACTTTAGGGTAACACTATAAAAGATCCTTCATACGAGCTATATAACTCCATCATATGCACGGCGTAATGCCATCACAAGCATTACAAAAAGCCTTATGAATGCTTATGCCGTAACTACAACTAGATACGTATATGGTGTGTTAAATCATCACTGGTGCATCAAGTGACAGACACGATATGCCTAGTTAGCTATAGCTCTTCTGAAGGACCATTCAAAGTAAGTGTTCCCGAGTCTAGCATATGTACCATAGACATGATCATTTATTTTTCTTTTCTCAAGCAGTAATATGTAGCATCACTCAGGGGAGAGACAAAAACAAGTGAGCCCTGCCCCCCCCTTCCCCCAGCCTCCTCTCTCAGACAAGGCTGCACACCCCTCCCCTTCTCTCAGTTAAGGTGTCTCTCCAGAGAGGGCCAGTCAGACAGTCACTTTTAATTGCTGCCTGCTAGTCCAGTGTGAGCCTGAGGGAGATGGCCGTATAATTAAAGCGAAAAAACTTTTTGGTCTCCCCTGCTGCTCCACTCCTGGCTCCCAAGCAGAAAGGGAATTGAGCGCACGTCTTTGTTCTTTGTCGTTGGTTTACTTTTTATCCGCCGCTTGTTTCAGCGTGTGTTAACAATTGCTGAACGCGATTGAGAACAGATAAGAATATATTATGTTTTTGGTTGGTTGGTTGGTTGGTTGGTTGGTACAGGATGTCGTGCTGCCGCACTCTACTATATCTAGAGGAAATGCAGTGTGCTCGAGACCGTGCTGTTGGCATGCATCACAGTTAGCTGTGATGCAATAATTTCAAGTTCTTTTGGGCACAAAGTGGTGAAGATAGTTATCTCGTATAATAAAAGAATTGCCATAATCTTTCCTTGAAATTAGTCTTAGTTAGTGCACGAGTCCCGGAATTCTTAAAGGAGATGTTCAAAATGCAGAATTGTATAAAAAAAAATTTTAATTGTATAATAATACTTGCATACTTAGTCTATACTGTATTGTATCTGTGCTAAAAACATTAGCACATGCTCAGTGCTCAGTGCTTAGGTTGAGGCACATGCTCAGTGGTTGTAGTCACTGATCTGTTGTCCATATCATGTGTATGTATAATTGTACACAATGCTATACTATGCTATGCACAGAATAGCAAATAACTCCTACAAGAGCCAATATCCCATCCATCCATTATCTAACCCGCTTATTCCTGGTCAGGGTCACAGGGGGGCTGGACCTATCCCAGCATGCATCGGGCAAGAGGCAGGAATACACCCTGGACAGGTCGCCAATCCATTACAGGGCACACACACCATTCACTCATACATTTATACCTATGAGCAATTTAGAGTCTCCAATTAGCCTAATTGCCATGTCTTTGGACTGGGAGGAAACCGGAGTACCCGGAGGAAACCCACGCAGACACGGGGAGAACATGCAAACTCCACGCAGAAAGGCCCTCAGCCGGGATTCAAACTCGGTACCTTCTTGCCGTGAGGCGTCAGTGCTAACCACTGCACCACCGCCATACAGGGAGTAAGAACTGGGGAAGATGTGTAAAATCTTTCTGGAGCTTGATGCAAATTCAAAACGTCAGCTTGTGTTCTTTCACTGTTATTCCTCCTTCCACAAGTTAAGCCTTTACGATTATCCAAAGTACTGATAGATTATGATCTGTCTCAGAGCAAGCACCAGTGACAGGCCGCAGAATGAGAGGTCTCTGGGGAATGGAAGGAGAAAGAGAGAACTGCGTGCCAATGTCTACGGTGTTAAATCACGCTATGCCTTCAATTTACTCCCCCTCAGAGTGTGTTTCTAAGGCCAGGCGCACAGTTTCAAATGCTTTCTTATGATTATTTATTGGCTGTCAGACGAGTCTTTTGTTGTTCGTAATGGCCTGACATTGCAGATGACTCGGCAGAGCCTTCGCTCTGAAATAACCGGCCTTGTACGAAATAAACGATGATTGAGCACTCTCAATCAGCATGAAGCAGAGTGGCTTCTCCTGGGACTGATTCAAAAGAACCTTTACCTGCCTAGCAAATGGACAACTAGACTACAGTAAGCAGCATGCTGATGATGATTGTGGGAAATCTGGAATTTCTGACAGGCTGCACTTTACAACTGAATGCCTGATTGTTTCCTGGTGAAATTATGGGTGATTTGTCTTCTGCCAAAGTTTGCATGACTCCCTGAACTGTCCTCAGAATATTCTGACAGAAAGCCTTGCAGACAGCAGACGATTGCAAGATAGGGAAGGACACAAGAGGTGATGCGACTACATCCCATTTGAAAAGCTTTTCCCAGGCAAGCTCAGGCGTTTTCTGGGGACACGAATCGCAGGCTTCGCGATGATAGCTTGCGTAAAGCATGCGGGGCTGTGACTCAGGCCTCCCGCCTGCCATCTGCAGTGTGTCACCTGTCCCACTGTCTGTGACAAATCTCCTCCAGCTCGAACGGTTTAGCGCTGGGCGCGGGCTCTGCCAACATAGGGCAGGAGGCATCTATGGTGTTTGCCAGAAATTTGCCTCTCCCCCTCAGCGCACAGTGACCAGAATGGGTTCTTTAAAAGGAAATGAATGACGCTTTGTTATCTAACGCTTCCCATAAAGAAGACCTCCTCAGTGTATTAAAAAGTCGCAGGAGGCAGAATTGAGGCAAAGGGCCAGTGCCCACAGAGGAGGTATTGTCAATACCTCCGCCCTCCCACCCACCACACACTCTTACACAAACACACACACACACACACACGTAAAGACACACACACACTCTTACACAAACACACACACACACACACGTAAAGACACACATAGCCAGTGCTGCACATGAATCTTTGATGCAGACCTTTTCTTTTTGGCTCTTTGATGGTGGGTGGAGGGGTCTTCCAATTGACCTCTCTCAAGATTTATTAAATATTTACCAAGGGGATGATATACTCCAGGTCTGATAGAGCTGGGCTTTGGCTGATGAGGGCTCCTTGTCTGTGTGAGGGTCCTTTTTCAGGGCACGTTGCGTTTCTGTGTGTAGTATTCGTCTGATAGATGCAAGTCACCTGGCGCCTCCACCCTTTGCATTCATGAGTAGGTGTTCATTTTTGAGCTCCGCTCTGTTGCTTTTGGGTTAAGCGGTCCCTGTTGTGTTTTGGACCGTAGAGGCCTGACGTTGCCCTGTCATTTTCCCGGCCGGTATGGAAAACTCATTCATATTCCTGTGACATCCCCCGGCTTCCTCGGATTGCACACGACTCTTACTCTCGTCGGAGCTGTGATTCCGCACGACTCTGTCTGCTCTCTGCCTGTCACACTGAGCTGCTAGCGGCACATGCACAGAGCTTTCACCCCCCCCCCCCCCCCCCCCCCCTTCTCTCCGCCTGCATCCACAAGCTACAGTGGGATAATTATCATGTAACCCAAAGTTGCAGGAACATTTAGCATTAGAGCCTAACCTCTGTAGGACTGACTCATAACGGCCTTGAGGTTATGTGTGTATCGCTTACCCCGTGCAGTTTGCGTCGTATTGGGGCCATCGTACAGTATCATGTGGTTCAGTGAAGGTCAGAGGATCATGAAGGCCTAACTTTAAAGGCTGGCTTCGTGGCGGTTGAATGTCAGTAGTGATTCCCAAACAAAGACGGGAGCAGCGTTTCAGTGGAGCAGCGTTTGTAGGGTGTCTGTGCTCCCAAGAGCATACAGACAGTCAGATAAGGTAAAAGCTAGAAGGGCGTGGGAGAACACATATGGTGTCTCTGGGTTTTTGGGACTCTTCTTCTTTTATCTCATGTATTGCTAGCTACCTTTGTGTCTCTGACATTTGGCACAAGCAGACTGGTTTATTTTATTTTAAGACGTTGTATTGATGCTGCAGTTGCGAAAACGATTTCATCCTTTTTTTAATCCAAGGCAGTGAAAAGGAGGCTGTAGCTCTCCTGGAGGCTGGATGCCGTATCCAGGCAACGGTGGCAGAGAAAACCCTCGCTTACGGTTGTGCGCGGAGCCGCGGACGGACAGTGGGAACTATGAATTGCAGTTTTAATTTGCCCTCACATGACAATATGAATGACCCTACTGTGTGCAACAAAACACGAATCTGACACTGGTTCTGTTCAAGACCAGGGATGCATGCATTATTGATTTCCTGCCAACAAACCAGCGTTGAATTATTATGACCATTTCTCCTGGTGCTACCCTGCATTTGTACATGTCGACTGGTCCAAAGTATTTTAGACCTACCTATAAAATTGAACATAAATAAATAATCAATATGGTGGCTTGGGTATGTGAATCTACACATGAATGTTCTGAAAAGAGCAGGTTGATACATGGTAACACTGTAGAAAGACTAATGGCAGGAGATGGAAGCAGAGTCAACTCGGTGTCAGAGAGAGAAAGACCTTGTTGCTGGAGAGAACGGACTTGAAATTGAATTGAATGTCTAGGGTTCCCTCTACTGGCCAAAGCTCCATTTGTAAAATCACAATATGTCTCAGGCACAGAGTTCAGTTCATTCTTTAGTGAGCACTTGCAGTACTTCACAGGCAGCTTTTGGAAGCAAGGTGCTCCCAGTCTCTATAATGGTCCAGATTGGGCACTAATGGGGGATTAGCATGTCTGCTATAGGCAAGGAGCCTATACCCCCTTCTAAGCAGTGCTTGTTATGACACATCCACAAAGCCTACAGCTCTCAATAAGCAGTGCCACTCACAGAAAGCTACTAGCACTCTCTGCATCTATGTATTCCCCCGAACTTAGTCAGTTTGGTTTAAGTTCCCTCTTTTAAAGTTGACCTTTATTTTACAAATTAATATGTGTGCGCTTGTGTGTGTGTGTGTGTGTGTGTATGTGTGTGTCTATTTGTGCGCACATATCAAGCTGTTAGCAAAGATCACAGGGAAAGGACAGCTTTGCATAAATCATTTGACTGGTGTTTTAAATATTCTAAACTTAACCTTTATCATTGTTTCTGTTTTTCAAGTCAGTATGGAATGCATCTGCAGCTGTGTACTTTACCATGGTATTCATTCATTCAGGAGTCCGTCAGGATTGTAGTAGAATTTTGTACAGTAAAGCCACCAACTTCTCACTTCTTCACTACAGTATGGCAAGGAAGCAGCAGGGTTGGGGCGGCAGTGTGGTATAATGGTTAAGGAACTGGCCTTGTAACCGAAAAGTTGCAGGTTCGATTCCCAGGTAGGACACTGCCGTTGTACCCTTGAGCAAGGTACTTAACCTGAATTGCTTCAGTATATATCCAGCTGTATAAATGGATAATATGTAAAACATGGTAAAAAAAAAGTTGTGTAAGTCGCTCTGGATAAGAGCGTCTGCTAAATGCCTATAATGTAATGTAATTCCGTTTTCAATTCAGTCAATTCGCAAAATGAGTTGTGAATTCATGAATTAAAATTCACTTCTTTTGTGAATGGACTGAATTGAAAATGGAATTGACCCCCAAACTTGAAAGGCCCTGTCTTCATTTTCTACTGATTCTAATCAGACGTAAACAGTCCAGGTCGTCAGAAAGTAAAAGTCCTGCCATGTGTTTCCTCCACCCATAAACTCAGCAAGGTGATTATACCAATTCGTTGTATAATAGTTCTCCTGGCTGAATAATTGTGCTAATTAGCAAATCAATGTGATTGGAACAAAATACTGGGGCGGACTTTTACTTTCTGACGACCTGGACTGTATACGTCTTTTTCTAATGGTAATTTACTCCCTGTTTCTTAATTCAATTTCAGCCACAGATAGATATCAAGGGTTCCCTCCCTGCTTGCCATTTCTTTCATTTGAAAGGCTGGTGAGGAAAGTGATTGTTAAGAAGCAGTGCAGAGCAGATGTGTACGAGGTGTACGGCCTTGGTTAGGGGTGTGCTGCTTCTTGCACCAGAGGGAGGGGGGGGGGGTTGTTTTCTGCTCTGCAAGGAGGTGAACTTTCATCTGCCTGAGGCCACCTCTCACTGCTCGTCTCTCCACAGGAAAGCAGACAGCTGCTGGAGGGGGGCTGGGGGGGGGGGGAGATGGGGGGGGGGCAAGGGGGGGGGCACCGTGTCTTCTGCACTCACCCTTTCCCCCACGGTGGTTAGTTTTGCGCACAACACTTATACGGAAAAATAGTACGAACAAGTGCCGTGAGGGTCATTTCAAATGTCACCAGAACGTCCATATGTATTTTTTCAGGCTAAATTTTAGTATTTTATTTTTTTATCCTTTTAATATCTGAGAAACGCAAGTGTGTGCCAAACTCGTGATTTTTTTTTTTTTTTTTTTGTCACCTTTTCGCTTTCTCGCCAACTTTTCATTACTCTGGTGAGCCAGCGGAAGCTCCGGTGCGGCCCTATTTTTAACCGACGTGAATGCGCAGTCTCCGAGGAAGGAGGAGTGTGTTAATGGCCGTTTGCGTATGATCGGTTGCAATTTGCTGATCAAACATTATTTCGTAAATTGATTTGCTAGAGTTCAAGAACCGTGAGGCCGCTTCCCTGTATCCCGGTGTATGGCAGGCAGGAAGAGGCTAAAGCAACGTGAAGCAGTTCAGTCTGTGTGTACGGGTTTTGTATGGAGGCAGTGTGTTCTATTTACGATCACTCCTTGTATAGGTGTTACAGGTCTGCTCCTGCGGGAATCACTCACTCACTCACTCACTCACTCACTCACTCTCTCTCTCTCTCTCTCTCTCTCTCTCAATGGATAGCTGTTTGTTGATGTGTTAAAAACGCATCAGTAGCAAGTGGGATTACTGTAATTTTGATTACTGTAGTTTGCCTGGTATGTAGCCTAAGTGGTTGGTGGCTGCCCCACCAATTTTTTACATATAAAAACGCCACTGGGGACTCATGATTACTACCTGAGAATGAGCGTCTACTCTCAGCCACAGGGATATTAACTGGTCGATAGGTGGGGGGAGGGCGATGCTTTGGTGACGCAACGCACGTCTGGCTGCAAGTTCACAAAGGGGCTAGCTAAGTAGCTCGCAGTCCTACGTTGCTGGGGTTTTTGAGAGAGCTGTAGTTGCGCAAGGTCCGACTCTGCCCTACAGCCAGAGAGATGGGCCAGTACACTGCTCTGAGACCACTAGTGGTGTAATGGGGTACTAATGTTCCTTGAAGTGGCCCTAAAGAGGACCCACTCAGGAAAAGCCATCTTTCCACAGGGAGCCTCTAACCCTGAAACATTAAACATGGCTTCCTTGTCACCTGCGGTTTTTCCCCTTATATAGTTGCACACTCTCAGGGACCACTTAGTGATCATATGACAACAAATGCGTATGCGTGTGCGTGCGTGCTCGTGCGTTTGTGTGCTTGCATGCGTTTGTGTGTGTGTGTGTGTGTGTGTGTGTGTGTGTGTGTGTGTGTGTGTGTGTGTGTGTGTGTGTGTGTGCTTGCATGCGTTTTTGTGTGTGTGTGCGTTTGTGTGCTAGATATTTTTTGTGCTCCACTCAGTGAACACTAATGTCGCTCATTGCTGCTTTTGATGAATCTTAGTAGCACCGGGAAATTACAGTGAATAAATCATCTCTATTTTTTTCGCTTAATAAAAGAAGCTAAATGAAGCATCTGGCTTCTGCTGACTGTGTTTGGCGTTAATAAGGAAATATTTCATCAGCAGCGGTAACATAACCCCACACCTGCAATTACTGCGAAGAAAAAGCCCGGTTGCCGAGGAAGTTATGGCTAGGGACGTTATCCAGCAGTGCGCAGCACAGAATATGTGCATGTTCATAGGAGATGTACGGCTTGTCATCTCTCTGACTCCTAAAACAAGCCGTGGTCTGACCTCTTAACCTCTTCTACATTCATGTGCTACGCTGATTCTCCATCGGCTGCCATGCTAAATTAGAGTTATTTCCTGGGCACTGTGAATTACCTCAGTCAGATACTGCATCTCCAGTGTCAAAGCAGCTCTGTTGTGCTAATTTGGCACGGTTATTTGGGAAGAAGACGCTGTATAAGAGCCAGCTTTTGGAGCTGTAGTCAATGCAGTGAATAGAATGAATAGTACAGTGCACTACACAGCTGCTGATGTATACTGATCTGAAAAAACTGAAATTAACTTGAATGAAAAACTCTGTGTCAGAGAAGCAAAACATTGCATTGAGCAAATGTTTATACCTGCGTATATGCAAAACGTGAACCATAACATGCTCTACATAGAAGAGATTATGAGACATGCAAAACAGCTGTTACAAGTCAACTTACTTATGCTTGCATCTAAACAATATGTCAGAATTGCTACAAGCTTTTTATTTTAGAGTTACATTACAAGCATTCCGTCGACACTTGTATCCAGAGCGACTTATTCAACTTTTTAACATTTTTTTTTTTTTGCATGTTATCCATTTATACATATGGATATATACTGAAGAAATGTACGTGAAGTACCTTGCTCAAGGGCAGTGTCCTACTTGGGAATTGAACCTGCAACCTTTCGGTTACAAGCCCAGTTCCTTAACCATTATACTACACTGCCACCCTAGAGTTTATTCCGCTGTAGACTTTTGCACATATTATTTAAATTTTTATCACAATATCATTTTTATTCTAGTTTTATGTTTGTAATTGACTACCTTCTTGACTGGAATGTGCTATCTTGGACGGTTCTCTCGATATATACTGTGCACAAAATTAGATGTTTTTTTGTCAACATTCTATGATCAGAATGACTGTTTCATTCTCCTATTATGCCGTCTACTACTGTGAAAACGGTGACGTTGTTGTCCTGGCATTTCACAGTGGGAAACGGATCACACAAAGAACATCACACAACCCTGCAAATGTATTCCCATGTATTCTACTACGGTATTGCATTGCTCAACATTAATTATATATTTTTATTTCTTATGCAGGCACGCCTGCAAAGTTATTTATCTGTGATTACAAGACATTATGTTTAAGTGACTCATTCAGAGGCGTGATATCATTTTATACAAATTATTTTTAGTGGGTTACACATGGAGCTTGTCTGCTCATGTAAAGACATAAGAGTATATCACCACGATGTTCATTTTATGATATTTATAACTATGTCTGAAACTACGAGTGCGGCATAAATGTCTTGTAGGCAGAGGTAAATGTCTGCACAGCTTCTAAAAAGGTAATAATTAACCATTAGCATAAAGGGCAACTGGATGCGATGAGTACTACTATAAACCTGGATTCCCTCCATTCACTCACCTAGGGTAATCCCAGCACATTTAAAAATGTAATGTAGTCTTTCCACATCAGTCAGTGCTTTCATGAAGTGAAAATAATATGTATTGAAGCAGACAATGTGTATGTATGCTTGTGTATGTGCTTCCACTTTATGTGTACATTTAAACTTTTTACAGATCACATGTTAAAATTCTCCTGTCTACTTCCCAACAAAAAACACTGTAGCTTCATCAATAGAAAGAACTGAATTTTGTAAACTGGAAGTACATGCCTAAAAATGTGAAAAATCCCTGCTGTTAGTTCTAGAGTCTTCTCATTTCTTCCATGCAGTGGGTGAGGGTAGAAATATGATCCCGATGGACCCCAATGGACTGTCAGACCCTTATGTCAAGCTGAAGCTCATTCCCGACCCCAAGAATGAGACCAAGCAGAAGACCAGAACCATCCGCTCCTCCCTGAACCCCACCTGGAACGAGTCTTTCAATTTGTGAGTGACGGTTAGAGTTACAGTGTCTGACCTACACAAGTCTTTCATCTTGTTGAGTGATAGTTATAGTTAGTGTCTCACCTGGAACGAGTCTTTCAATTTGTGAGTGACGGTTAGAGTTACAGTGTCTGACCTACACGAGTCTTTCATCTTGTTGAGTGATAGTTAGATTTACAGTGTTTCACCTACATGAGTCTTTCGCTTTGTGAGTGATAGTTAGAGTTACAGTGTCTGACCTACACGAGTCTTTCATCTTGTTGAGTGATAGTTAGATTTACAGTGTTTCACCTACATGAGTCTTTCGCTTTGTGAGTGATAGTTAGAGTTACAGTGTCTCACCTACACGAGTCTTTCACCTTGTGAGTGACAGTTAGAGTTACAGTGTCTCACCTGGAACGAGTCTTTCCCCTTGTGAGTGACAGTTAGAGTTACAGTGTCTGACCTACACGAGTCTTTCACCTTGTTGAGTGATAGTTAGATTTACAGTGTTTCACCTACATGAGTCTTTCGCTTTGTGAGTGATAGTTAGAGTTACAGTGTCTCACCTACACGAGTCTTTCACCTTGTGAGTGACAGTTAGAGTTACAGTGTTTCACCTACACAAGTCTTTCACCTTGTGAGTGACAGTTAGAGTTACAGTGTTTCACCTACACAAGTCTTTCACCTTGTGAGTGACAGTTAGAGTCACATTGTCTCACCTACATGCACTGTTCATACTGTAGGCCAAACTGGTTCTCTCCCAGAATTTAATTTCAAATTAATGTTGTTTGTTGGCAGAAAACATATTTGTAGATATTGCCTTATGTATACGCCGATTGATTAATCTCTCACCCTCCCTCCCTCTCTCTCTCCCTCTCTTTCTCTTTCTCTTTCTCTATCTGTAGCAAGCTGAAACCCACAGATAAGGACCGCAGGCTGTCTGTGGAGGTTTGGGACTGGGACCGGACCACCAGGAACGACTTCATGGGCTCCCTGTCCTTCGGCGTGTCGGAACTGATTAAGTCGCCCGTGTGTGGCTGGTGAGAACCAAACGCTCACGCCTGCACTTAGCACTGCCCCCAGTCCTGCTGGTCTGTTCAAGCACACTGATCTTTTCAAGTGCTGGACTGCACATGTAGTTTGTGAAGCCGATTCCAAAGGTGAGAATAGATCAATTGAGTGGGTTGCAGGTTACACGGTCTGAGTGTCTTACTTAGGCCCGTTTCACAGGCACCTTGTAAGTGCAGAGTACGTTCCTTGGAATGTAGACGCACATTTTTACTGGAAGGCGGAAGTTTGATGCCGAGAGAGACAGATGCCAAAACCTTTAGCCCATTATATGAAATGAGCTCGTACTGTAGTTTGTTTCTTTGCGGGGATGCGGTTTTGATGACCATCGGCAGCTGCAGTAGGCCACGGGTGTAAATCAGGCCTGAATTAAATGTGTGCACTCTCGGTTGCAGAGCTTCGCCTGGCACACCCGCGCACTGTGCCATTTGAAAGTGGTGGATTGCAGACATCCATTGTAAAAAAGCAATTCATCCTGCGGTTGGTGCCAGTGTGAGAATTACTGCTGGGCACAGTGATTTATAATGGGGCCTGGTGGATATAAATAAGGCTTCGGTGAGTGTGGGGGGGGGGAGGGGGTCTGGGGGTAGAGCGCGGTGTCCCGCCGCGCCAGCGAGCGGCCGGGCGGGAGCGCCGTCTCCAGGATGAATGTGCTGTTCCGCTTTCCCCTTTTATTTCGTCTGCCACAGCGAGCCCTCTGTGCTCGTCTAATTCCCAGGTGAAGAAGCTGTTAGCATTGATTTCTTGGCTCTTTTACATTACATGGGAAACTAGCGGTGTCATAAAGGGACGTGTGATCGATCGCAATTAAGTGCACCTTTTCCATTGGTCAGAATGGCTATAAACCAACTCAGCATTACCCACCACGCCCATGGAGGGGGAGGGATGCTGTACTTCTCCCAGGCACACAGACTCGTAAAATGATCACTTAACATAACATTTCATTCCAGCCAGGTAAACAATCATCATGTACAATGTGCAAATCACATTAGGTGTGCAGCAGTGTTCTGAGTGAGCTACAGATGTCCATTGGTCTTATATTATTGTTATATAACAATAATAATAATAAGAAGAAGAAGATTTTCTTTTTGTTTTTAATTCAAGAGTAGATTTCAGTGTATTCTGAAATCTATGTAAGTGTTTTTTTTTTATTAGTATGAAATGTGATTCATCTTTGCATATGTACATATTGTGAACTTGGCCATTACCGAGCATTGCTGTGCACTTGTATTGCACTCTCCCTGAGGATATGTGCGTTCCGCCTCTCTGCGTCTCAGGTACAAGATGCTGAACCAGGAGGAGGGCGAGTACTACAACGTGCCCATCCCTGAAGAGGACGATGGCAACCTGGAGCTCCGGCAGAAGTTTGAGGTGAGGAAGAGCACAGAGGCCGTGGCTTAACCTGCAGTACCTGCGCAGGCTCTAGGGGCAGTCTAGAGCCACTGTGCTTCACTTCCCCATTTCCTTTACACTTTCAGATAGAAGAACGCTCTTCTGCTTGAACCTTGACAAAATGGCTTGCATATGTTGAGCAGGGGTCCCAGCTAGGATTTGCATTCTATGGTTGTCACTAAAATGATTCTGTTTATTCCCGTTAGGAGTAAGTATTCCTTATTCTGGATTCCTTTCAATAGGCTTTTGATTGAAGTGAATATTATTGTAATGAGGAACGTCATTATGGCCTGTTTGTCTGTATGAGTGCATACGATTGACTTATATTGATTTTATTCATTTGCATTTATTTGTCTATTTTATGATCTAATGAATTTTTTATCATTGTATCAAAATCCTCTTATGAGTATTCAGGGAGCCATTCGGGCCTTGTTATCCTCTCTTAAACAAACTGTCGGGCATGGGCAATTGAATATCCCCACTCTAACAGATCAAGTCATTTGCATTTGTGTGGCGGATTGCCACCTGCCAATTCAAAGCACTGCATCTGGAGCATCTAGGGATAAAGCGGTCACCACTTCTCCATGGAAACGGTGCCATTGATTACTCTTCTTTCCCTCAGCCATGCCTCTGCTGCCGCGGCTGAGGCCGTTAAAACTCTCCAGCAGGGCGCCGGCCGGCTCCTCTCCAGCGAGCCCTGAGAATTCCTGTGGTGCACTACAATAGCTCGGGTTTCACAAAAGGGTACCGTAGGGAATGGGACGTTTCCCTCTTTCGACCTCACTCTGTTCCCAAGATCACCGCAATTCCAGCACGGCGCCTGTCACTAGTTTACCAGGGAGGGACAGAGAAATGCACAGATTAGGCTTTCTATTTTTACGCGGATTCTTTCAGTCTTCCAACAGACTGTCAACACTGAGGGGGAAAAAATTGATTGAAAAAATGGCGCCGATACCCTCGTCTGGGCTTGCTTTGACAACGTTATAGAGATATCTCTGTGCTTAATCTACCTGTCAGGCGCAGTGCCATTCTCGGGGGGGGGGGGGGGGTGATTATCCAGCCGCTATCCTCGTGGACTCCGGGGATCTGAGCTATAAAGAGGCTGCGAGGTGTCTCAAAACAGGCAGAAACCTGTGAACACCAGAGGGCGCTCTCTCAGCTAGCAGTTGCCCTGAGCTGACCCGGTTTGTCTCCTCTGGGAAATATGGGTGATTGAATATGAGCTTCCTGAACTCCCCAAGGCATCGACGTGTTACAGGGAAACGCTATGTACAGACAGCCGTGCGCCGTTCTGCTCGTTCCTCTTATATTGACGTTAGTTGTGACAGCGGGTCAACTGGGCACGGTTTTAAGCAGGCTCCCCCTGTTCAGTCTGTCCCACCTCTTGCCTGATGCGATGGCGTTGTTCCACTGTCTGCTGAATACATTAACGCTGGTGTACTTGGGAGCCCGCCCTCTCGGCGAGAGCAGAACTGACCGGAGGCCACGTGTGCCGTGTCACCATGACTACGCGCCAGCCGCACTGACCTGTGTGCCGGCAGGGGGCTGGTTGTCATGGTTTTCTTTGCACGCCATCCCTGAAAACATCGACCCTCCCTCAACCCCTTCCAGACCCCCGCCCCCTCCATCACACACTCCAGCCAACTGCGGTGACCTCATAACTTCATCAGAACTCTCACTTGACTCTACGTTGCTGTCACTGTTGCCACCACCAGGGGGAGCCACATGGCTCGCTGGTTTTCATCTCCCAAAATCAATATTTAGTCCTGGCGAGGGCAATATTCAGAGCCTGATGATGCAGAACTGTTGTAATCATAATCCTGGTCATTTTGGCTTTATTTATTTTTTCATTTTACAAGACCTTTATTTAAACAGGAAGTCTCATTGAGATTAAAACATGGTAAACATTTTGCAATTCATGATGCTAGTAAACTATGAAGTTGCTGACTGTGTACCCAGTACAGTAGTGTAATGGTTGGTGGATTGTTTCCTGCCATTATTAAGGGGAAATATCCTGAGGGCGACTACTACACTAGTATGGTTCCATGGTGTTTACCTTAATTGGATGGGAGGAACCTCCAATACAGAACAGCTAATGAAGGATGGACAGAAGCTGCTCCAACCTTGTAGCATTTAATTATCTTTACTCCTCCATTCTGTTGGGCTTCGCTGTCCCGCCTGTTACCATGGCAAAACGGCGGGGGTCAGCACTCAGCATCTCCTTCTCTACTCTCCAACCTCTGCCTGTTTTAACCCAGGGTGGAGGTGTACAATTGATGCACTGAAGTTGCTTTCACTAAGTGTGCCCTGATCAAACGCTATGCTACAAAGTGGAGTTTGAAAGTTACGGTTAGTTATTGAAATTTGTTATTTGCTGCTCTGTCAATTAGAACTGACAGAAACCAAAAGGATGACTTATTGAGTTAGTTTAATATAGATGAAGTGTGTGCGTGTGTGTGTGTGTGTGGGTGTGTGCATTCCCTGTGGATTGTCACATGAATGTATTTGCTTTACAAAAGTTCATACCAAGTGGCCTTGCATAGCTTACATTTAAAATACTATCCGTGTACTGTACGCAGTTGGACAATACCTTTCTCACGGACACACATGATGCAAACCCATGACCTGCTGATTGTATAGCTGGCTTTCTGACCACTTTGCAGTGCTAGTGCCCGTTTCACATGAACAGCCTTCTTGATGAGAGTTTACACTCGGATTTAGCTTTAACTAAACAGTAAGAGGTGCAGAGGGCAGTTGCACTACTTTTTATCGTATCCCTGTTCCCCTTAGGCCAGGGGTGTCCAATTTTACCCGAAAAGGGCCGGTGTGGGTGCAGGTTTTTGTTTTAGCCCAGCACTACAACACCTGATTCAACTAATTAACTAACCGTGCTCTTCAATCAAGACCTTGATAAGTAGAATCAGGTGTCGTAGTGCTGGGCTAGAACAAAAGCCTGCACCCACACCGGCCCTTTTCGGGTAAAATTGGACACCCCTGCCTTAGGCCATTTTTTCTGTGAAGTGATGAGCAGTTCTGCCAAAACACTGCTAAACAACTGCATCTCTGCCGACATCGCCATCATCGATGTGTTTCTAACCAGATGAGAGTGACTCGGATGATTGATGATGGATGTGTTTTCGTATGTGGCTTCCCATTGTTATTGTCCTTGCCTACTCATTTACTATGTGTGTGTGTGTGTGTGTGTGTGTGCGTGTTTGTCTGTGTCTGTGTACATATGTATATGTCTGTGTTTGTGTGTGCGTGTGCGTGTGTCTGTGTGTGTATATGTCTGTGTTTGTGTGTGCGTGTGTGCATGTGTCTGTGTGTGTATATGTATGTGTGTGTGCGTGTGTCTGTGTCTGTGTGTGCGTGTGTTTGTGTCTGTATGTGTATATGTGTGTCTGTGTTTGTGTGTTACAAGATGAGATGAAATGATTAGAAGAGAGTGATGCTTCTCTTTCACCGTGCTATCCTTCGAGACAGACTGTTATGCTTTCATTTTGCTGGCGTAGAGCGAGCGTCCTTGAGCTCCCTTGGTATTGGGCCTTGCCGGGAATGCGTGGGTTACCATGGACACCGAGCCAGAGATGTCAGGCATTGTGAAATTATCAGCCGTGCCCACGCAGGAATTCTCTGTGATTATAAAAGGACAGCGTCTTTTGAAACACTTCAAATAGAATTGACAATAATATCCTCCCCCTGATTATTTTGGTGAGATCAATGTAACATCTGATGTCTGACTTATTCAATCACCATTATGCCAGACTCTTGTTTCACTCCACCCACTGACGTTCTGTAATGTAATTTAGGCTTTTTACTGCATTGCCATGTTGTGTGCTGTCTTTAACTAATGATCACCTTTGTGTTTCTATCAGAGCGGACATGTTTCAGCATTGGTTTTGACGATGTGCTGTTGCTTACTGTTGTTTACTGTCAGTGTTGCGGGCTGTGGGTTTCTCTAGGCTGCTCTCAGTCCGTGAGCATGCCTCAGCTTCCTCTCTGGGACCTGTGGGTTGGCCTGTCTCCCCTCCTCTTCCTCTCTGGGACCTGTGGGTTGGCCTGTCTCCCCTCACCTTCCTGTTCACAACTAACGCTTCAGTTTTCTCTCCTGTCTTTTTCAGGACTGCCAAATTAATTTCCACTTCCTCAAGGTATCTCTCTCACCCCTGTCTCTCTCTCTCTCTGTCTCTCTCTCTCTCTCTCTCTCTCTCTCTCTCTCTCTCTCTCTCTCTCTCTCTCTCTCTCTCTCTCTCTGCCCCTCCTCCCTTTCTTTCTCCCCTGTGCCTCTTGCTCTTTACCTCTCCTCTTGGTGTTCAGTCACTCATCCTCTGTGCTCCATACACTCTATTCTTGATTGTTTGTATGTAGTTTTGGCTACTGCAAATATATCCAATTTACTAACAATGAACAGCCAAGCAAGAGTGGGTAAGGGTTTACTGCGGAGTGGGCAGACACTCCAATAGAAGCAACTCATTCGGAATCACTATTAAAATAATCCTCATTATACTGCTTATTGAGTATGATCAGCCTAATGCTCTTATTTCTGATGTGGGAGGTATGAAAATATGGAATAAAGAATAGCAGAGTGATTATTTATAGCGAGTGTAAAACCAGGTCTACGTGGTGAAATGGGCGCTCGGGAGAGTTTTCCAGAGAGGCCTTTCCCTTCCAGGCCCAGGGAAAGCAGAGGCCCGTTCGCCCGCTTCCACATCTGCTAATTATCTGTACAGATCACTGGGAGATCAATGTGGGTTTCCATTGGCATCCATCACATGGAGGATGATTCGATCAAAGCTCCCTCATCCCCTCCCCCTCCTCCTGCCCCCCCCCCCCCCCCCCCTCCTCCCTCCTCCCTCCTTCCTCCTCCCTCCTCCTCCTTCCCTCCATCCTGTTACTCCCTCCCTCCCTGATTAATGTAAGCTAGCATCCCTTCTGCACCTCACAGCCAGCGCTAGCCCTCCCCAGCAGACACGCGGTCGGCCTGTAGGGTCTGACGAGGTTTCCCTCCCGGAGAGCTGAGATGTGAGGATTGTGTTGTTAGTAAATTAGCAGACCTGGATGGGGGTTATCCATCCTCATTGTGCTCCGTTCATCTCCACCTCCTCCATGAGCGCCCCACCCCCTCTGTTGTGCATCCGCCCACCGCATCGTCTCTCCTGGGGCCGGCTCCTGAGAGCTGGGCCCAGTCCGTGCCTCGGTGGGAGTACAGCTCTGGTACTCTGGCCTCTACCAGTGGCATCACAAGCCCAGACTGTAGAGGGCCAAAACTTGTTTGAGTGTGGGTGGGTGTGTGTGTGTGTGTCTCCAGTCCAGGCATGCTTCTGTATGCATCTGATTCACTGGGGTTCAACCAGCCCCTGCACCGGGACGCATCCTGTCTGTGTTATCATGTGATCGTGGTGAAGGCAAGAAATCACTCTCGCCCGTCAGCCCATTCTCAAGTCACGTCAGCTTAATTTATCTTTTCTTTTTTTTTTTTTTTGTTTATTTGTTTTTTTGTTTTTTGTTCCGTCGAAGCACGCAAGGGTGTGCAAGAGAAAAGACCCCCCCTCAATCGCTCACTGACTTGACGGACTGACTGATTGAGCAGCTTTCCCGAAGTTATGACAGTACCTTCATCCCGCCACTAGGTGGTGGAAAGGCATTAATGAGGCAATCCTCCAAAGTGGCGTCCCTTGAACATTGCCTGCTTCTGTTACGCTGTAAATGCGCTGAATGAAGTGTGTATCTTCCTGAGGCTGATAGTAACTGTGTTGAAGGTGTATTCGCGGCTGCTTATTTTCTTGAATTGTACAGACGAACCAAGACAAGTGGCTTTGAAAGACCCCTTTAAGAGGCAATTAAATGCAGTGCTAACACGGTGTTAAAGGTTGTATCAGCGATTTTGGGTGGAAACATAAATGATCACATTCATCTGATTTTTCCTAACGATCCGCTAGCTGCCCGCCCCATAAGCAGGCCGTCAAAAAACCGCGTCTCTGTAGGCAGCCTATGCTCCGAGATCGTACACAAAAACAATGGTACTACCAACTACTCAAAACCAAAATAAACAGTATTCCAACCAATCACAATGATCTGCACAAACGTGACGTCACTTCTGAAGCGAAATCCCAAACAAACATACTTATGAATAATTATGTTATGTTTTAAAAAATAGTGTTCAAGCATCCAGAATTATAACCACGTTAATAACGTTTGTAAGAAACCAAACCGTTTGTAAATCCGTCAAGATTTCAGCGAGATAAGAGTATTAGCGTTTGTGCAGATCATTGTGATTGGTTGGAATACTATTTATTTTGGTTTTGAGTGGTTGGTAGTACCATTTGTTTTTGTGTACGATCTCGGAGCATAGGCTGCCTACAGAGACGCGGTTTTTTGACGGCCTGCTTATGGGGCGGGCAGCTAGCGGATCGTGAGGAAAAATCAGATGAATGTGATCATTTATGTTTCCACCCAAAATCGCTGATACAACCTTTAAGTTTGTATGCATGTAAATATAAACTCTTGCACTAGCCGTGCGTGCTCTGTGAGTGTGAGTTGATTATTTATCCACTAGGTGGCAGCACAGAACTGAGATTTATTGGGAAAACGTGTACAGCTGCAGTTAGCGGGTTTCACTCTCACTGCCTGATCAGATCTGTGTGGATGTTGTATCTCATTTTTTAAAAGTCAGTACTTATTTATGGTTACTCTGTGAGGTCTGACATTATACAGTTATACAGTGCCTATATTTTTGAGTGCTTATATGAATGTAATATAAATTAATCGGTATTTCTGAGTTTCATATTTCACAGGTTTTATGAGATATCCTCAATAATAGGCTTTTTTAAAAACTGCCTTTGGCTCCATTCCACAAAAGGCACATAGGGCCTGCCAGAGTTATTAAAATAGGGTTAATACCTATTTCATTTGTGACACAGTATGACACCGTATATATTGGTTCAAAATTGAGTAAAATGATAGCTTAATGTAAGTAATTTTATAGCTACTTACTTCTGGTTTCACACCAGTCCATAAGTACATAACAGCCTGTCTTAATCCACCTTTATGATTTTGTATGAATTTATTTATATGTCTATGAGCAGTAGGCGCTAATGATTTGTCGTTTAAGAAGATGACTCCTTTTTTTTCATATTACATGACATTAATTTGTCTTTTATCCAAGGCAACATATAAAAAGTGCATGCTGAAGGTCACTGGAACAAATACAGGCACTGGTCAGATAAAGTACAATTCTAACAAAAAGTACAGCTATCCAAAGCCATGAACCTCAAGTCTAATTCACACAGTAGACCTATGGCTAAGTCTTAAGGCTAAGTCAGTAAAGCTACGGCTAAGTCAAGATTGAAGTGAGGCATGATTACAAGAGACACACAAAAAAAGAACACCAGGATCAAGCACAGAGTTGTAGTTGTGAAGGTCAGTCAAGGTAGAGTCTGAAGAGATGTGTTTTCAGACTACGACGGGAAATAGGCATTGACCGAGCGGTTCGCTGAGTCAATGGGGAGTTCATTCCCACCACTGGAACAAATTGCAAGTATGGCTATGCTGATGTTTACCTTAACAGCACTTGGAGCTTCAGGGTAGGAAGCAGAGTCATTAAGGCTGGTTAAATACATGTGTGTTGTTCTCATGTCGAACCAGAACCAGTTGGAAAAATCCACGTATTTTGATACCTTTTTCCAATCAATGGTGGAAAATGGTATTAAAGGTCGCTTGTTCCCTCTGTTCTTTCCTCAGACTTACAGTATACAAAGTGTGCCAGCTGCTTTTGCTCTCAGCTCTAATTACTAGCGCTGCCTGTCCCCTTTCATCTCTTCAGTGAACTTTGATTAGACCTTGTTTACACTCGACTCTGACAGAAGTGACAAATCAGATTCTTCTGAGATCCAGTCGCAGAACTGCCCACTGGCATTTCAGAGTGCGCCGCGCTAATTGATTCTGAACTGAGCTCGTGTTCCGTACGGAGCTGTCGTGAGCGGAGGAGCTCAGGTCAGAGTCCGGACGTCAGCTTCACTCTGCGTACGGTCCGTATTCCTGGAAAATCTGGAAGATTCTAGAAAACCCAGACTTGGGAAAGGGGGCCATCTGCAAGAGGAATCCAGGAGGGAAGCTGTTGTTTTGGGGCTTTTTACCCCAACTGCAGCTCTCGGTGTGACTCCGGTATATGTTATGGCTGCTATTTGCCTATGGGAAACCAATGTGATCCTAGCCGAATCTGATGGAAAGTTTTTATTTTCTTTCATCCATGCGTCTGTGCGGCATTGATGGATTTTAAAGCAAAACGTATTAAATAGGAAGGCTTTAGTGCATCAACCTGGCTCGTCCTGATAGAGGGGCCATCATATACTGACCTGTCACTGCAATAGGGTAGTTCAAAATGAAGGGGAAATGACAGACGTCTTGCCTTTTTGCCCTTTAACCCACATTAGAATAATAAGAAATGCACCAATAAGATGTGTTTGGTCCGATCCATGAAGTAAACATAAGCAGGACATGCAAATGCACTATAGCTATGTAGGCACTATAGTTATGTAGGCACTATAGCTATGTAGGCACTTCAAGTCCTAAATTTCAATACTAGAAGACCTCCATGTGAAGCCAGGAAATATTGCTGCTTCGAATTCATCCAACAGAATTGCAAAATGCTAATTTATATGATTGTTTATGATTAGAGAGTGAAGAATTCCATTGACTCAGTGGTACATGTTCACAACTTCGCTGCATCCTTTTTGGCACAAAAGGACACCCTTAATTACGATGATTTCTGCAAATCCGCTGCATGGGTTTTTTTTTTTCTTGTTTGTTTTGAAATAGCGCATCACAGTTCATCACATTCAGCTGCCTTCAATCATTTGAATCTTTGTTCAGCCTTAAATTTTATTGTCATAGAAACACCATAGAAAAAGCCTTGTTTTAAGCAGTGGATAAAAATGTATTTTCTTCCCAGATAGGTGGATGTTATACCCAGTGTAACCACTAGGTGTCTCTCCAGGATATCCATGGAGAGGTAGGGAACATATCCACATTTTTTATAGATTGTAGAAATATACTGTTATTTTTTTTTTTTTAATGATGAACAGTGCACCTCAGGACTTTAAAAAGTGGATGTCATCCGCATTGCATTGCACACCTACCTTACAAACAGCTGTATAATGTTCTCATAATTAGTTTCAAACAAAAACACATTTGTTGTGATCACAACCAATCAGATTTTTAGTACACCAAACAAATTAGGTTAAAGAATTAAATCAAGTGGGATTTCTTAAGAGTAAACATTTACACAAGAGCCCGTGTCTGCAGTTGTGAGTACAACCCCCCGAAGTATTTCTTTGCAAGCAAAACTAAGCCAGTGTGTTATGGCTATAAGGCTCTTTCAACAAATGTTAGCGCGCCGCGTAGTGCAATGTTTTACACAGCATGAAGTTAATGTCCCCTCTGGTGTCCCTCACAGAAATTAGTCAAAATGCCTGACACAGTCCCTACAAGCAGACAGCTGAGGGGTAATTGGTAAATCTCGCACTGTAAGCTCTCCGAAGTGTTCCACAAACGCAATTATCGTCCTCTGACGCTCTCTGTTGCCTCATGCCTGAAATGAGAAAGATCTCGGTGTGAGAATTACTCTGCTGGGAAATAACGTGCGAGTTTGAGGTGGGGGGGGGATCGGAATCATAACCGGTGTATCTTTCAAGTGCTTTCGATTTCCCCCCAGCCCGGCTCTCTGCCGAGCCGCTCTTGTCTCGACAGTTTAGCCCGGTGCGCAGCTGGGGCGACCCAAGTCACATTTGATTTCTAATATCCTGTCCGTCCCCATTGCGTGTGATTTGAGCATGAGGCAGCCAGTCGTTTCCAGTCCATCAGACCGCAGCCAGAGCCGTCTTCACGCCGACTGTAAAGACGTACTTCCAGGTCTGGATCTTTAGCACCCAGCACTGTGTGTCCCCAAATCCACTCCACGTTAACTGTCCCCCCGACACCCCTTTGCTTCAAAAGATGCTTGACACTTTTTTCAACTGAAAACTGCAATTAGCACCTTCTGTAGCACAGAAAACCTGCCGGGGTTACCGTCACATTTAAGAGAGCACCCGGTGTTGGCTACCAGCTTTGTGCTCTTGCAAAGAAACACATTTATTGTGTTATGAAATATCAGTTGCTGCAAGTGGGAGCGACCTCCTCAACTGCAGGCACCAATACTGGATTAATAAATTAATAACTATAATTACACTACAGAACAGAGGGATTGCTTTTTTAAATTAGTTTATGGTTGCGTGGCTTTCTTTTGTGTAATCACTGCTAATTCTAAGGCATTCTTCCTCTTACAAAGGATTGGATTTAGTCATTCTGTACACATAAAAATAACACAATAATATATTTTTATAGGGGTTTTCCTTAGTCTATGCATGCATCTTCCTCCTACATTTCTACAAAAAGAAATCTACATTTCTTTTTCATTTTCTAACAAAAAGGTTAACCTCCCATTCTCTTCCAACTGCTCGATTACATTAACCTTTAAGGCCCCAGTGACCCCTGAATTGTGTGTTAATGACTTGGTGTAATAGAGGCATAAGACCTTCTTATGGAGTACTCTCCGTCCCGTCCATAGATCTGGGAAGAGCTGCAAAACCCAACTCAAACCCAAAGACATACTTAATACATGGGTGGCTAAAGAAATCACATTCATATTTAACAATATCACAATAAACAGCTGCACTTTAAGGTGTAGAAAATGGGTTCTTAAGCTGTGCGTGTGCATGCTTGCGTGCGGGTTTGCTACGTGTTTGTCTGATAGGGCTCGACTAAACCATTCCCCTCTCCCATGTGATTGCAGGATCACAGTCTGGAAGACTCTGATAAGGTGCGTCTGGCAGGAAGTAAGATTTGTTTGCAAGCCTTTTCTTTTTGGACTGGTTTGGCTTGGTTTGGTTTGGTTTGGTTTGGTCAGTATCTCCGGGGCGTGCTAGCCTGCGGCGTGGGTGCATAATTAACACGTTCTCACCCTGCTCTTTTACCTGGGACTCTACTAACTGCTCTGTTCTGCCAGAGAGAAAACATCTGAACCCTGTGAAGGCTCCGGCCTAGCTCCACAGATCAGAACCCTGTGAAGGCTCCGGCCTAGCTCCACAGATCAGAACCCTGTGAAGGCTCCGGCCTAGCTCCACAGATCAGAACCCTGTGAAGGCTCCGGCCTAGCTCCACAGATCAGAACCCTGTGAAGGCTCCGGCCTAGCTCCACAGATCAGAACCCTGTGAAGGCTCCGGCCTAGCTCCACAGATCAGAACCCTGTGAAGGCTCCGGCCTAGCTCCACAGATCAGAACCCTGTGAAGGCTCCGGCCTAGCTCCACAGATCAGAACCCTGTGAAGGCTCCGGCCTAGCTCCACAGATCAGAACCCTGTGAAGGCTCCGGCCTAGCTGCACAGATCAGAACCCTGTGAAGGCTCCGGCCTAGCTCCACAGATCAGAACCCTGTGAAGGCTCCGGCCTAGCTCCACAGATCAGAACCCTGTGAAGGCTCCGGCCAACTCCACAGATGCTGTTAGTGACGGCGCTCCAGAGGCTCTGTGAATGCTGGTTTATCAGGGTTACAGCCAGCTCAGTCTGATGAGTGTCTGTGTGGCCAGGTGAAATAACGCTTGTGGCTTGGGGGGAGGAGTCGGCATGCATTTTGTCTGTCCCGGTTGCTCCTGCCTGGCCCAGCTCAGCCGTCCGTGTGACCTGAGAGAGCACTGCTTTGACACAGTAGTGCCCAGGAGGTAGGCTTGAGTCAATTCTGGCTTCCTGTGTCCCAGTGGAAGTATAACAATGTCACAGACTTTGTAGAACAGAATGACTTGGAGTATCAAGATCCATTTAATTCTTTTAATTTTTTCGACATTTTCTGATAATTTTCAACGTGAAAACACCTAGGCTTCCCCTTTTCAGATTTAATTTTGTTTCTTCCACTCCTGGCCACTGCAATGACTACAATAATGCCAATACAATAAATCACAGGGCTACTGTGGTCATAGCTCTAGAGACAATTTATTTTGGGCACAACAGGGAGTACAACTGCATTCACAACCATAACTTAAATTACACACAGACACACACACATGTACACGTACGTACACACACACACACACACACACACACAGTTAAACATATGATTCCAATGCAGTTACAGTAGCCTTAGATTCTACATATTAGTTATTTGATTTCACTGTTCCCTTGGGGATGTCAACGCTGATGAATCAATTGACAATGTTATTATTAATTTCTTTTTAATTAGCTAGATTGCCTCAGGGATAAACAAGTTTCCTTCTGTTTTGATTGCATCAAGGGCAGCATAAATGTACGTGAAATCCCGGAGCGCTTCAGAAGCACGTCCAAGCTGCCGTGTCCAGTGCAGAGGACAGGACCTGGGCTTTAGGGACCTTCCGCTCTCGTGAAGCAGCAGCAGGTCCTCCTCCTCCCACTCTGTTCTGACACACCCCTAGTCATGACTCGTCATCTCGTTCCTCAAGCGCCCCGTCCAGCTGCCTGTCTCTGGCCGTCTGTTACGGAAGCCGTGTTTACAGCAGGGAGAGAACCAGCCGGCTCTCACACAGGTCCCCAGGCCAGTCTGAACCACAGGGTCACTGACCACGCAAAGCTCCATGACCGCGTAACACGGAAGCGCAGCTGTCTGGAAACACAATATTCCAGCAGCTAAGAGAGCAGTTGGTCCTTCCGCTAACGTGCTTCATGAAGTTGTTCATAAAGACAGAGCCAGAGCTTGTTAAACTGGATCCGTATGCAAAGTGCTGTATAAGCCCATGTGAATAAATAGTATACTTGGGCTATACTTGAAATATAATTATATGAACTTTAATTAGGCTTCATCTATGCTGGATTACTCCATAGTATACTATTTTGTTCACATGGGACTGTTGCTGGAATGATGCTGTCATTTTAACAGAGCGCTGAATGCTTTTGTGCAGGAGGAAGGATCCAATTTGTCCTCTCTGCCAGGGGTTATGATGGCGGTGGTTCCATTAGCATATTTAATCAGAGTGAGATGTGCGTACTTCACACTGCTGAGTAAGAAGAACGTGAAGAGATGACTTGGCATTGGGGGATTGGGGGGGCTGTGAGAATGGGTGGGGGGTGTGAGGTCACACTTTAAATCGCGGCTGAGATAAAGTTATCTTGGGGAACTTGGTGTCGAGGTGCGGGTGACGGCCTCGCTGCAGCGGCTCCGTTTCTCGACTGGACAGAACCCCGTTCGTCAGCAGAAAAGACGGATCTCGCAGCTACGGTCGCGTTTCCTGCTGTTCGCCCGCAGTGCGTCGTGTCCCGACGACAAAGCGACGCGTCCGGTTCACGCGGCTTTGCGTTGCTGCCCATGCCGATTTCCCCACACGTGAAGAAGGGTTACTCTCAAAGCCCTCCCGTTCTTCTGCGGAGAGTCTGTAGGTTAAACGCTAAAACACGCTTTGTTTTTGCACATTAGGTAGTGCTGTCTCAGGTTTTCACTCCATCTGACTGAATTTTAAGTGGCTCAAGTTTTTTGCAGAAACATTAATATAGCTGTTTGTTTCAAATGCATTGTGGCGCATAGGTTACAATGGGCACATATTTAGTGGGTTTCCTCTGTTGCGGGGAAAATGTGATTCTGCTTTTGCCCTAGCTGATGGGGAGGTGATAGGGCAGTCTGTGTTGCATAAGAAAAGCTTCACACCGTAATTACTTTCCTGTGATATTTTCCCGTATGCATCTAGCTCTTCTTGAAGATATACGCAAGACCATAAACCATGTTTCCCCTAACAATGAACTCTCCTGCAAGCGGGCTTATAAAAAAAACTGCATGTTGTGTTATTCATGTCTTGATGTCGCTTTTGCAAAAATGGCCAAACCCGGCGACGCGGAGAGCGCGAAACGGGAAACGCGGACGAGCCCAGCCTCCGAGGACGAGCTGAGACGCCCTGGCCCCGTGCCTTTTAGGAGCAGCTCCCCGCCCGTGGTGGCAGAGGAGATGAATCATTGAGAGGGGCCTCGGCTCCACCGCTGCTCATTTGAACTGCATCTGACTTCAATCAGACTCTCGCCCCCACCAGCTCTGTGCACATGACGTAGAGTTACAGGACCTCAAACTGCAGATGCACACCCGGCAACTCATTTTACCTCTGTATCTACGTGTATACACTTTTTTTTTTTTGTCGCGGATATATTTTACCATCTGTTACTAAATTGTTGCATTTTTTGTTGTTGTTTTGTTTAGTTTTGTTTTGCGGTTTCTGTTTTCATGAGTTTTCGGGATCTTTCGAGAGGCGCGGTCTGTATTGCACTGTAAAGCCAGATCCTTCTACCCTTGTTGTCGCAGAAAGCCAAGCTTGGGCCCGGGAAGAAAGTGATCACGCCTTCAGACGATGGCAGGAGCCTACCCTCCAGCAACCTGGACATGGTCAAACTCACTGACTTCAACTTCCTGGCTGTGCTGGGCAAAGGCAGTTTCGGCAAGGTGGGTGGGGCGGGGCGGGGCGGGACGAGAGAGCCGCCCACAGAAACTTATGGACCCACCGATTACCCCTTTTCATCAATAAGAGTGAATGTGCACCTTCATGTGACATTTTAACCCTGAGAATGACACCCCCCAATGAACGTTTATATATTATGCATAACAACAATGAACATGGCGCAATCTATGTATTCAAAATGAACATGCACTATGAAAGGGCTATTGCTTTTCAAATGTGTATTTTTTAATTTAACCTTTATTTAACCAGGAAGTCTCTTGAAATATTACATCTCTTTTACAAGAGAGATCTGACCAAGATAGCAGCAACAATAAGTAAACATTAAAATTAATAAAACACAGAATATAAATAAGACAATAACAAAGGGCAACATTAAAACAATTGGGACATAAAATACAATCACTTTACAGTATATCACACAAGGAAAGACAGCGTTGTCTATTAAAAGCAATTACCGTACATTCTTCCCTAAACGTTTCTTGGATGATATGTTTAAAATGCAGAAATGTGGGCAATGGGTTCAGGGAAAATGTTATATTCTGATGGCTGGGACATTTTCATTGAAATCTGACCCCAGCTGCCCTCAGGTTGAATTCCTGAGATCCCTGGAGGTCAGGGGGTCAGCAGTGGCAGGTTCTCAGTTCCCCTGGTCGCCCTTTGCACAGGTGATGCTGGCGGAGATGAAGTCGACAGAAAAGCTGTACGCCATTAAGATCCTGAAGAAGGACGTGGTGATCCAGGATGACGACGTGGAGTGCACCATGGTGGAGAAGAGGGTCCTGGCCCAGACGGACAAGCCGCCATTCCTCACCCAGCTGCACTCCTGCTTCCAGACCGTGGTAAGGCCCAGCGCCGTGCCTCCAGTCGGGCGCGCTTCCACACAGCAATGCATGCTGGTTTGAGAGTAAGCGCTGAGCCTAATTACTGTTGAGCAGGAAGGACCCCTGCAGACACTGGCTGAGTCAGACAGGACATCATTACATTCAAATGCCGGGGGCTGTGTTAAGGGAAAGGTTGCATTTGGCTTTTTAAAGATCCTCAATGAAACGGTGTGTAAATATGAAGCAAATGGCATTCTGAACTCTGTAAAGCTCCTTACTCTCATTTCAGCAAATGAGGAAGCACATTATGTTTTCAACAACATGGTAACTGCAAAGCTGTGCGTGTGTGTGCGTGTGCGTGTGTGTGCGCGTGTGTGCGCGTGTGTGCGCGCGTGTGCGTGTGTGCGTGTGTGTGCGTATGTGTGCGTATGTGTGCGTATGTGTGTTTCTGCATCCAGTTGACATTCAGATGGAAAAAATGGAGCAACTGTGCTGTATTTGTGAAACAGCAGGAAGTGTGTGTTTTTTGTTTTTAGGCTTTTGGATTGCCAGCCCCTTTCCGGTATCCCAGATTGCCTTTAATCTTTAATCCCTCAATCTCCAGTCTGCTGGTTTGTGATCATGGGCCACAGCACATCTGCCAGGCCTCGTTCACAGATATCAGCAAATTGGAAATGAAATTTTAATTTTGTTTTAAGTGGAGGATAAAGCCCACAGTCTCCTGCATTAATACAGTATTCAGGCTTTTTGTTTCTTAAGTGGATTTTGATTATATGAAAGTATTCAAATGACAATCAATTTTGATGGAATTAAAAGTTTTCAATTTGTCACTTGCTGATCTTATTGTATTTAGTCGCAAGTAACTATACTGCTATTGCTACTATCTTGTACTTTTGTAAACCTGGTTGCTTTAAAGGGCAAAAGTACGGCTCCTCTGTTAGCACTCTGTTCACAGTGCACAGAGCCTGCCAGAGATTCTTCCAGTATAAATAATTGAAAATGCTACAGTGTAAGTCATTTCAGGAAGCTCACATCACTGGCAGTTTGTTTTTGTTTTGGTTTAGTTTTACATTGTCGGATTCACACTGAAGTGTTTGTGGCTTTCGAGGCCGGTATAGTCGGCCCTCAGTATTCTGGCCAGTGTCGTAACACGTCTGGGCTCAGTCGCCCGTGTCATTATCCATGGAAGTAATATCGTCCTTGGCTACTCTCAAGATGGCTTCATGACACAGGAACCATGGTTTAGTACAGATGGGTTCAGAGTGGCAGAATGAGCAGAATGAGAGAAATGACTGTGGCTAAAGGGAGCGTGAGGTCCTGTTTTATCTGCTCTGAGAACAGCACTGAGATGGTTACCACACGTTTGGTTTTCACTTGGACAGTCTGGTTTTCAGCCTCTTTGTCCGGGTGGCAGAAATAAAAAAATAAAAACGTAATCAAATTTCTTGAGCATGTGTCAACATCTAGCAAATTATACAACCACTCCTGCCCCCTCTAGTTGTTTCCAGCTGTAATTGGGGTTCTCCAACATAAAATATAGTCAATATATCACATTCTTTCTGGCTGTCACAACAACAACCAGTAATCACAGCCAATAATATTCGGCCTTCTCTCAGAGATGAATCAAGGTCTGCGCAGGCTACCTAGCATTATACCTTATGTGAAGGTCTTTTACTTGTGTGGGTCTTTTACTTGCACGCTTTTTGCCTTTTGAAACATCTCGTCGCTGACGGGAAGCAAAGCATCGTAGGCACAAGACCAGCCGAGTGGAAATCGCGGTTTGCGGTCCGATCTCCAGCTGATAAATTTGGCAAACGAGAGAGCGCCTATTAAAAATATTCACGGAGCGCAGCTTTGGTGAGGACCTGTGTGCAAACTTTTACTCGTCTCCTGTCATACAGCGTCATTAAGTGCTCACAGCGTCCATGACAACTGTGACAGGGCAGGGTAATTACCTTGATTAAGTTAAGTGTTATTGAGCTCACAGCAGCCTTTTTCCTGTCTTGCACTGGGTAGACACGTGAAGCGCTACCTCCCAGCGCAGCCGCAGGCTAACCTAGGAAAATAGGAAAAAACACTTTTGCCTGTAAGCACAGACGGGGGGGGTCCTGTTGTCAGTGTGTATGTGTGTTTATTGTCCTTGCGTAACACATATGTCGTTCTTTTTATCTTCTAACTGAATGCTGTGTTTAATGAAGTTATAAAGTTTAATAAACTGTATCTGTTTTGTTAATGGATTCGTAATGCTGTCTTTGTGCCTTGTTTCTTTTGTGTCTTCTACAGAAGCCTGTTAACCTTCAGCTCTCTGGCCATAATGGTCTTTCAGTTGAACATTTCAAAGACATTTATTCTTTATTAAATTCTAAATGTCCTATTTTGCCACAATGTATGTACCTCCGTCAAAAGAGAGAATCACAAAATGCTTTTTGACTGAGGAAAACACTTATAAAATGAAAAAGTACTGAACTGATCCAGCTTTGTGTGAAGAAAGAGAACAAATCTGTCTGACTTTTTCCACCCAATAATAGATAACTAATAACTAATTGTAATTCGAACATTAAAAACCAAAAGGTATAACAATGTAATACAATTCTAAAGAGCTCTTAGGCTGTTGGACCGAAGTGATTATTAATATCCTGCTGTAACATCCAGTAGTTTGTCTTTATTTAAACAGGTACGTGAGCAGATCTCATTTGTGGTGATGAGCTGCAGAAACAAACTGTCTAGGCGGTTCATGGGATTAAATGAATGAGCACTGTTGGTGACCACTGTCCTCTCTTCTCTGACCTCCTCATAGGACCGCCTCTACTTTGTCATGGAGTATGTAAATGGCGGTGATCTCATGTACCACATCCAGCAAGTTGGAAAATTCAAGGAGCCCCAGGCAGTGTAAGCAATTTGTGTTTGGTTTCCCAGCATCCTCTTGAGCAGTCAAAGGTCACCGCTACTTTATTTGGCGGCAGTGAGCTGGCGTAGTACAGCCTTGAACGAATGAAGATTACTTTTTGTTACTTTTTGTTTTTTTTACCTGCTTTGCCATTCAAAAAGTGTATTCACTTCGTCATTTGTTCTCAATCACAGCTCACTAGTAAGATGTGTAAGATAGTTCTTTACCAGCAATCAGTAAGCTTGTCCTCACTAAAGGTGATGCATTTAATTAATACCCAAATCTGTTTATAACGTCCAATGTTTTATAATACATAGAGAATATCATAGGCATGCATTGTGTATATATGGTGTAAGCTGCTATACTGCGTACACACATGTGCACGCAGTATAGTAGCTTATACGTAGATAGATATACTTAGATTAATATACTGTAGGCATCATATATTTCAATATTGTTATATTGCATCAACGCAGAGCAGTGCATATGTAACAGTACATTAACATACAGGGAAGAGTGAATTGACGCACACTGTTGTATGTGCAGAGATCAGTGTATCGATCGGCTGCCCTGCATGCAGCAGGTTTCTGCTGGGCTTAGATGGAGGGTTCTTGCTGTGGTCTGTGGGGTACAGTTATTGCCGGGCCCTTGGTTTTCCACTGCCGGTCGGAGAGCAGACTGGATTTCTCTCGGCCTGTGACCCCATCGACCGGCGACGGGGTGCCTTCCCGTCGCTCTTTCTGCCGACAGACGCTGTTTACCGGGCGCTCTGTGTTCCCAATGCCGCCGTCTGCCCGGCCTGATTACAGGCACGCGGAGAGCGAGGGGTGCAGAACGGGGCTCAGCGGGGCGGAAACACAGAGGAGCCTCGCCTCCCGTCAAAAAAAAACGACGGCAGCAAGGGGGAGGGCCAGGGCAAGAGCGGCCCGGGGACGAGACCCTCTGTCGTCGCAGTGACCTTTTCAGAATGAGAAAGAGCCTCGTGACTGCAGGGGAAAACGGCGTAAAGAGGCTTTAAAAGAGCGGAGCTCGAAGCAAGCTTTTTGGGTTTGAGCGACCCCTGCGCACGCTCACAACGGGACTTCACAAAAGGTCTTCTAATCTACCCCTGCAGGCGCTAAATCCAGGTTAATTGCCTACAGGTTTGAAGGGGCTCGTTTTATGTGATTGACAGCGGGCCTGGCTAATTCGCTGCCTGTCGTTGCAGGTTCTACGCAGCAGAGATCGCTGCTGGGCTGTTCTTCCTGCACAAGAAGGGGGTTATTTACAGGTGGGTGTTAGCCTGGCAACGAATCGCAGAGGCAGCCGTCCACACCACTCTCCGACTGCACCTGTTGTGCTATCCGCTGACACATTCAGGTCATAATTGATAGAGCAATGAAATTCTACCATTTAAATTGTATTGAAATGTTTGCTATGGGCATATTAATCTAGATGTGCAATTAGTACTGGTGCCAGCGGGAACATGTATTGTATTGTGCACTGTTTTTATGCAGCGTTTTTCATTGGTGTGTTATTGTTGGGTTTATTCTGAAGTCTAAAGCTTTTTTTTCTTTTTATGTTCTGTTCTGTTTTGAAATTATAAAGTCAAATTGGCTTAATTCAAAGGGCAGTGAAGTGCCAGAATGTAAAGGATTCTGATGTAAAGGCAAAATACTGCTCATAATCAATCAGCTGGCGCATGCATGGTTATTTCTAACTTGCTTATTGATCTTTTGTGTTTGGCAAAGGTCCTATATATGTATACTTTAATATAGTACTAATTTGTTGTTGTATAGTGGTATTTTGTTGTTGAGTTCCCTTAGCTTGCTTCAGCAGGAGACTTGTTTAAACCAGAACAACTGCTTGTTAAGTCATAAGTGAGTGACAGATATTATTCCTCATTGTAAATATATGCATAGCAGAGTAAGACCAAATGCCTTTATGATCAACGTTTTCACTTCAGTATATTTTAGTCCTATCTCAGCTTTATTTTGATCTCATAATGAAATACATAGAAGTCCATTGGCTGTCAGTGCATTGGCCTGTTGAAACAGTAGAGCCAGTTTAACTTTGATACCCACGATAAAGGTGTAGACTTTCTACCTCATCAAAGAGAAGGGAAATTAGGGAAAAAAAGGACAGATCTTTTCAAAGTAGGATTATTAAATATTTACGTTGACATTAAAAACCATCAGGGCCTTTTTGATGTTGCTTTTAGGCTGTCATATAATATAAATGTAAATTACGCTACAAGAAATTTCTGAAATGACAGAGAATGAGAGCAGAGAGCAGGGGAAAGGTACAGGCTGAGACAAGCGGAATGGCTCCTTCATTTTCACCTCAGCCCGAGCGTCTCCACTGTGAGCCTGAGTCCTGAGTCCCTCCTCTCGCTCTGACTGTTCCTAGGGATCTGAAGCTGGACAACGTCATGCTGGATTCCGAAGGCCACATCAAGATCGCCGACTTCGGGATGTGCAAGGAGAACATATACGAGAACGTGACCACGCGCACTTTCTGCGGGACCCCAGATTACATCGCCCCTGAGGTGAGAGCAGGAGGATGGGGGGGGGGGGGGTGGATTTGCCCTGAAGTGGGCTGAGGGTGGGGGAAGGACAGGCGGTGGGGGAATGGCAGGGGGTTGGGGGATTGGCAGAATGGCAAGGGGGGGGGGGGGGGGGGGGGGTTGGGGGATTGGCAGAATGGCAGGGGGTTGGGGGATTGGCAGAATGGCAAGGGGAGGGGGGGGGGTTGGCAGAATGGCAAGGGGGGGGTTGGTGGATTGGCAGAATGGCAGGGGGTTGGGGGATTGGCAGAATGGCAAGGGGGGGGGTTGGGGGATTGGCGGAATGGCAGGGGGTTGGGGGATTGGCGGAATGGCGAGGGGGGTGGGTTCAGTCAGATCCCTTTCTCAGGTCAGTGTCACATCGATCTGCTAGACCTTTGTCACCATCTGGTCCGAGCGGCAGTCGCACCGTTGCCCCGTATCCACGCCGACAGCTCCGGGCAGCAGGAGCTCGCTCCACACAGAGCTCCCGCCCTCTGACGCTGAGCCAGGCTGACGGTTCAGGAGAGGAGGGCTCCTCTGGCCCTCTGTGTGCTGGAGCCCAGAGCCTCAATACCCCAACACAACATGGCAGCGCTATAAACATGCCCCTGCTGTGCCAGTGCTGGCCCGGTGACAGGGACCGTCTCAACGTCTGCATCGGTTCAAACCTACATGTCATCGTTATGAGTCTTTATATCGTCTACGACTAATTCTACTGCCAAAGGCGTACAGGATAGCATATATCAACAGTTAGCTTACAATGGTATGATTTTAGCCCCAAAAATAGCCCCTAATAACAGCCCTATGTTTGCCACGCGTATTGTTGACGCCTGGCATGTGCATGCTGAAATTATACTGTACGTCATCTGTACGTCATTTGTACGGCAAAGATTGTGCAGTGTGGCACATGCTTATGAAGTATGATAATTGGTCTTGTGAGCATCTACAAGCTAAAATTTATTTTCTGAATTCATAATTTTTCCAGAACTGTTCTCAGTCATCAGCCAAGCTTAGAAGGACTCCCAAAAATCTCTTTGCCCACAGCTGTTTCCAGGCAGCTATTTTCTGTAGATTCAAAACAACAAGGGGCGACAAGGCTGCCGTGGGAGAATATGGCCAAGGTACAACGGCAGAACAACGGGAGAGTGGAGATTAACACTTACGGGGCGATACAGAGCTTATGATGGTATGAGCACACAAGGGCTAACATGATCTAATGCACAGGCAAACAACTAAAACAATAAAAGGGGAGAGATGTACTGTATATAGACAGCTGTACAGAAATGGTGTGTCCCTCAGTCCCCCAAGAAACGTCCCGCAGAAAATGTCTTGCTTGCTAATGTTCATAGTGGTAAATGTAGCATGCATCCTAAGATAGTGGCACACACTTGGATTTCATGATTTCCCAGGAAATCCACGGCAGCCATCTTGAATAATGTGATTCATTTTTTGAAGCTTCCAGCCACAACTGATCATACTTTCACAACTGCAGTTTGGTAGTGAGGTTCGGAGACTATAATAGCACGACTGAAATGTGTGATGTATATTTGCATTAGTTCAGAGCGCAGGGATACAGTGAGTCACCAAGTTACCTGAGTGCCACGATATCTTTGGGGTAAAAAAAAGAGAGAATGAACTGCCTGCTGTGCTGTGTGTGGTGTGAGTCGCCAGCCAGCCTGGAACATTGATTTCCCATAAAGCAGTCTTTTAGGTTGATTAGTGGCTTGGGTTCCATGAGGGTGTTAATAATCGATGACCCTGAGACAGATCACCGCACAGTGTGGATCACAGAGGTCCAGAGGTGGACCTGTCTCACCAGCTTGTAAACGTCAGTCATCTCACACTCTTCTTTGGTGGTGGCTGTCTTGCCCCCTTTCACTGTTTAAACCACTTATAATGTGTTTTGTTTAGTTGAATCAGACTGGGATTTGGAGTCATTTTAGCCTTTGACCGCCCTTCCCCTGCCAAAGCAGAACTCCACTGGCTTAAGCTCAATGGCATTGTTCCAGAACAGCTCTTATATAAACCCCTTCTGATACTTTGCTGTCTCATGTCATATTTAGTTTTCATTCACTCTCCCCCGAAACACACAGAAGCTTAGTGGCCTGAACATATTCTTTTCTTGGAAGATTTAGTTTAGTTTTAGTTTGAACCTTTGACTATAAGGAATTCACAATAGTTCAATAATTCTGTGCAACAAATAATATATGTAAACAACGCAGTGCATGCAACTGTACGCACTGTAATAGGACGGCTTTACTATTCCTTCATCTGTTGTCAAAATAGATAGTTATATATCCCTTATGTGTGTTTTTTTGTCTGCCTGACTGATATTAGAGCTGTTTGAATCTGTTAACCACAGATCCTGTGTGTCAATCCTGCTGTTGAGACGGCTGACTCCTCTCCAGCGCTCCTGTTTTTTCCCCCTCCGTAATTTTTTTGACCTATTTAGCAATTCATTAGAACGTTATCTGGGGGAAACATGTTGCTACGTTAAACGTGCATTTGCGAAGCATCTGGGTACGGGGCGCAGAGCGAGCGGGGCTGTCACGTTTAGCCACGCGTAAAAGGCGCGGGGGGCGGAGGAAGTCCACGGCAGATGCGCGGCTGCCTTTCTGCCCCAGTTCCACCGCGGGAGCGAACGGGTAGACTCCTCTCTCTCTCCGCCTGAGGGATCCTCAGTGCCAGCAGCTGCTGGGGGGGCGGTGTGCAGCGGTGTGGTGGGTGTCGTCATCGTCGAGGCGGACTTTGTATGAGCGCGTTTGATTTTCGCAGGCCCTGTTTCGAATGCATGAGGGAACGCAACAGTCTCCGTTTGTCAAAAAAAAAAGTTTTTCTCCTTTTTGTTTTCTCTTTTATTTGCTTTTATTGTCTGTCCTTTATGGGGGAATTCAGTAGATCCTCATGTATGTCTGGAGAATGTAGTATTGTGCAGATTTCATGGACAGCTGCAGGAATTCTGATGTGGAGATCGCACTGTGATAATTTTAGCTCACAGTTTCATCTTGCTTAACTCCAGGACTTATTTATAGGCTTTTTAGCATTTTGGAAAACTGGCAACAGCTGTGCGCAATTTGTTCCTGCGTTAATTCTTAAGTCTCTGTCGTAGCTGAGGGTTGGGCCTATGAGCCTGCCATACAGTAGGGTTGTCGAGTGGGAGGAGACAGTCAGCGCTTGGGCTCTGTCACCGTTTGTCATTTCCTATGTTAAATGGTGCTCTGCCCTGACCAGCTGCTCGTACAGTAAGCCCGCAGACTCTGCCGGGCTCTGAGTGCCCAGCAATCGGTCAGGAACATCAAAGCGGGGTCCACTCTTACCACAGGCCCAAATGGAGGGGCCCTTTTCTGTCCTCCCCAGAGACAAACGAGCGTCCTGAAGTGTCCCTCAGGTCGTGAGTGTGAAAGTTTGTTTGGGCGCACGCTGCAGTCAGATTCCAAGTTTTATTTGCGCTCTCAGACTCGCGCTAAAAGGGTAGGCTCTTGAGTTTCCTCATTACATTACGCCGCCATTACGGTGCATCTCGGAGTCGCAAATGACCCCTCGTAAAGCAGCCCATCTTAAATCACCCCGGCCAGCGTGGCAAGCAAGAAATTACATTCTATTTTTATTTACCGGGTCTCAGCCCATCAAGAATTTGCTCTCTGCTAAGAGGCTGCCCTGTTACGGCAGAGTTATGTGTTTGTGTTTCCATCATAATTCCTCTTTATTTATGTTCTTAACAGACTCTTGCAGCCAAGATATCATTCATAGCTTTTACCAGTAGCAGGCAACCTTAAAGGGGACACGAAGCACTCGGTAGAGTGGGTCTGGTTCGTTTACATTGAATGAGATAGGGGCGTGCTTTCAGATCTCAAATCGACCCATATTTGCTGGAATAAAAGTTGCTGTTTTTCCACTAGGGTGTTTTTCCACTACTATGGGTAGCACCAGACAAAACTAGATAGTTATTAAGCTTTTTATACAGGCATTGTGAAATTGCCTTATTACATCATAAGAGGTCAAAAGTCAAGTTATATTGATCTCAGGGTACCAATCATAACACTGTTGGATAGATGCTATTGTAAGCTTTCTATACATATATGACTTCATCATATTCTGCGTCGGTTAACTGTTTTTCTATGAGTTTTAATAGAAAGATTATGAAAAACCATGAAAAACAATTAATGAGTGAGGGATGAAAAAACGAGTGGCAGCACATAGGAAGCTACCATTGCCGCAATGTTGTCATACATTTTCTAATACTAGGGACATATACCATCCAAAAAATCACTATGAGACATTTTCCCTCCAAGTAGGCATGATGGCCAAAATTTTAGGGTCTAGCTCATGCACTATATCTCATTTAATGTAGAAAGCTAACGAACCAGACCCACTTTAGCGAGCGCTTCATGTCTCCTTTAAGCCCTGGCGCCCAGTGTATACAGCCAGTGACATTCGACATATTTTTAGCAGGAGAAAACAATGCAGCCAAACAAAACTCTGAAAAAGCAATCAGCTGCAATCAATGGAGCAATCAGTAAACCCTTCAGAAAACATATAAAAATATGAAACAATGGACTTTTTATTTATGTGTATGATTTTATTTTAGGTTAGCATGTTTTACTGGTTTTCTATCTCGATTTTAATAACCCATATATTGTTCATGCAGATGCAGATGCACTCAAGCATTCAGGCACTTTGAGCCAAATTCATCGTGACTAGAAGACTAGGTTTCCCCCCACTGGTTTATGGCATCATATACATTAATGCAGCAGCATGTTTACTCAAGCAAGCCAGGTTAAGTATTTAATGGAAGGGTAAAATGTCCATACCCCACCTGAGAATGAGACCTGCAGTTGTACGGTTACATCCCTGGATCATTTAGAGCTGTTATACAGTGCTATGCCCCTCCCACCCCCCACATAGCCTGCTGTTTCGCTCATTCATTTAGTTATTAACCATGTACTTATTCCCGGAGTATAGCTACTGAATGCTACTCATTTACTCCTCGCTACAGGAGTCTATATTAAGAGGCACAGGGGGAGCCTTGAGTAGCTGAGAGGCTGATCCAGAACTGTCATGTAGCATTAGCCTGACGATAGACGTCCGCCACTGCGAACGTGTACGCGCTGGGAACACGCGCTGCCCCGCGTCGGACAAGGAAGCTGACTCCTGGCCATTTCCCCTCGTTTTTTTTTTTCGTTTTTTTTTGGTGGTGTTTAATGGGATTCTGGGCAATGAAGGAAAACAGACGAGAAAAACGGTGGGTCAGAGGCCGCGCGGCGTCCGTCTTCATCAGCCTCACCGCGATGACAAACGAGGGAGACGTCCTGGAGACGGGGCCCCCGCGCCACTCTCGGCGGTCTGAGGTGAAGGTCGCGGCGGCGGGAGTCACGCGTCGCCTCGGAAACGCCGCGGGAGAGGACGCGCGAGCAGCGTTTATCGTCTCCCCGGAGCGGCGCGCCGTGCGATAAGCGCGCTCCGGCTTCTGCCTTCCGTTCACTCTTTTCCTCTCTTCCTGGTGAAAGGATAATGCTCCCTCGCCGAGCTGTGATGCGGCTGGCTGTGGGTCTGCACTCACTGTGGGCGCTGACATGGATCTCTTATTAAAATATTCTGAACAAAAAGCTCTACAATGACAGATGAAAAGAGAGGGATGGGAGCTTGAAGAGAAGGAAAGGTTAGCGAGTAGAGTGCGGAGGGGGGAAGGAATGGAAATGTAATTGATTTAGTTTTCCCCTCAGTGCTGTGCCATTGGACCCAGTGAGCAGGTTGCAATAGAGCACAGAGAGTGGGCAGCGCTGCAGTATGGGCTCTCTCCAGCGTGCGAGTTATGCACTGGGCCAAAAGAACAGCACCGGGGCGGGGGGCGGGGTAATACTTTGCTGTTACGGATTTGAATGGAATGTCACTCAGCCAGGCCTTTATGCCAGCAGTGTGAAAATAGGCAAGGAAGTCATGCCACGCATTTCACATATTTCACATTGCACTTGTGTCGTGCATAATACATATTCAGGATTTATGCTATAAAAGCAGTCTGTATTTATATCTTTATATTATAAACCATCTTCCTTTGATCATTTTCAGTAACAGTATGTCCCCTGGTTTTAAGTGCCCTGACCAGTGCTGAGTCTCTCTTGTTATGCAGCTGCTTTGCTGATCTTGAGATCTCAGCTTTGCTGTATTTGTTCAATTAATCAATTAATAAAAATCAATTTCATAAATTCTACATTTTTCAATATTTAAAGATAAAAATGAATTCCAGTAGACTTGAATATTAAATGTGAACTGTGAAATGTGTTCCCGCAATTCTTCATTTGCATTTTGCTTGCACATAAACAGGAGATAATTTGGTCAAAACAATGCAATAATTTCCATTATTTTCCCAGGCAGTCTGAAACACAATTTCCAATTACTTCTAAAGGGTGTGATAAAGATATGAATAGTCTAGGTGTATCTCCAGATTTCAGCTGAAAAGAGAGACAAAGGTTGTGTTGTTTATTCTGCCCTGTTCTAAACTGTTCATGATGTCACAGCAGACATGTCATTAATCCAGAGCACTGTGCATTATGATATTAAGGCTTATTGTTCACCTTGTTACGGGTGGAGAACACGTGCCTTATTGATGTGGTTCATTAGGATGAACATGGAGGTCAGTCGTTTTTGACCCAGAAAGCACCCTCAAGAAACTTCAAGGACTATTCGGCCGCCTCCCGCAGCATGAGGCCGATGTGCCCGGAAGCCCTCTGCAAATTGAATGGCCCTGGCAAGATCAGGGCTTATTACCACTGACATAATCCTCTCCCATCCTGACTGCCGTTCACAAACATGCCACCATTATGCCCAGATTAAAAAAGCTTTTCATCTGATCAGAGGGAGGACTCGGGCGAACTCGGGCAGGGAGCGACGGGCGCGCTAGGAAAGCTACAGCTTGACGCGTTGCCTCGCTAATTGTTTCCCATCTGGTGGGCACCGGAGGCCCAGCAGGCAGCGGCAGCTTTGTTGTGATTTAGCATGCAGCGCGTTCACATCTAATGCGTGCAGGAAGCAGGCCAGAGCCTTTTCTTACAGTATCAGCGAGAGAGATTTGTGTCAGCAAACACGAGTACTCAGGTACCCACCCGTCCCGGGGTGGAATAAATCCTTAACAAAGAGATTACATAGCCTGCTGTTATTAATATGCTAAACTGTTTTTTGTTTTTTTTTCTCCTCAAAACAGATTGCATTATTTATAGTGTGTTCGCTTTTCAATTAATCGCAGAATGCAAATATGTTCAGAGCCGCGCGATTTAAAAGGCGTGCCAAAATAAGACGTCTCTCAGTCTGTGCGTATAAATGCATGATAAAATTAGCTTTAGAATCTGAAATTAAACTGTTTGGTTGAGAAGGCGCATACCTGTATATGGTTCAGTTTTCCCCATATTTTTAGTAGCAGATGGGAGGAAAGGCTATATTTTTGGAGAGGAGCCACAGGTGGTACTCCACGATAACCTGCAACTCATAGAACATAAATGTTTAGCATTATACTCTTCAGAGAAATAAAGTATACATAGGTATAGAACACACTTTAATAGGGAAGGTGCCGTGTTCATTGAATAATATTTGGATTAAACGTGGGAGCAAACTCAATATGTTGATATGTATGCTAAAATGAAATTGTGTTTATACGGGTGCACCTTATGTTTACTTTGCTGCAGTGCTGATTTTTAAACTCAGCGAGGCATGGGCCAGTGTTTATCGTGGGGTTACCCTGATGGAAATGCAGGGATCGCTGTGTGTTGTTCAGCATTGCATAAAAGTGTTTACACCAAGTGGTTTTATGGCTGCCTTGACCATTACCATCGAAGATATAAAGGCAGAACAAAAGGCTTCTTGTCCTCATTTGCATCTTTATTGCCATTAAAATGACCCTGGCCAGACTCAGACTGGGATTCAATCAGCATTTGTCCTAACCTTTGATTATCAATTAAAAGTAGGAATTGGTTTTTTTCTTCTTCGCAAACTCATCCAGGCCTCAGTGTTGTATAGTAAATGGGAAGGTTATTTCAGTTGATGGAACTGAAACAATGTCAGCTCGCCCAAACCCCCCCTCTTTGTTTAGCTTCGCTCACTCAACGGAAGTGTCATTTTGAAATGAAATTCCAGGGAGGCTGGCGGGTTATTTGAAAGGAAAACAAATTGAGTGATCGAATTTTAGGCACAAAGTGGCATAGTTATCAATCTGGGACTGTGAACTATTATGGGATAGTGCTCATAACATTGCTATATCAAAAATAAGTGTGAGTAAACTGTCCAAAAAACTGTCCAAAAAATCCTCTTCTCTTTCTCAATAAACTCTAATAAAGTTGTCAAAATTGTCTAGAATCTACAATTACACTGTTCCACTGATAAACAGATTATAGGAGTCCAAAGCTATCATGGGGCATTTTATACAAGGTTCAGCCTCAGTAGGGCCAGTCCCTCTATAACCCCCTCCATTCTGGCAGTGCCCCTATACTGCAGTATGGTAGAGCCTGAGGAAGTGATATCCATGTCCCATCTGACAGTGTGTGATGACGCTAGCACGAATAGAAGGTAGTGTGCAGCGCTGTCTCCACTATTATCTTCTGATTAGCTGTTTGTGTTTTGTTGCCATTTCGTTGTGATAAGTAAAGTGGTGTTTTATGGGCAAGGTCTGTGTGGGGGAAATTACGCGCAGTAGTGAAACTATAGTGACCTCGTAACATGGGCGACCTATTTTCATAGGTCATCAGGGTGCCTAGAGAGTAAAAATGTGCTGTGACCCTCCTGGACCGGCTCTTCTGGGCGTACAAGCTGCTGTGGTATCTTTTAACCAGACGGCACACAGACTGACGCACGGTGGAAAGAGGCTTTATGTAAGACTGTACATGACTGTAAACCGCTCGGCTATTTGTTCCTTCCTTTCATATGTGTTGATTTGTGTGAAACAATATGTATGGTCATACCCAAGATTGCTTGAATATTGCTGTACATAGATGCATGCTTTAGAGTGCTGATAGAGGTGTTTCCTTCAGGGAAACCTTTCAGTTTTTTTTCTTTTTTTTAAGTCATGTTTAGTTACAGAAAGTTTTTTTATGCACTGAAAAAATGTGGTCTCATGGCCAAATTGTAGCCATCCTACCAGGGTTTTCTCAGGAGCTGAATATGTGTGCATATATTACCAAGGAAGCACTTCTGTGTGCTTTCTGAATTTTAAATAAAGGGTTAAATCCACCACAGCTGGTCTCATGGGATAGTTTATGAAAGCACAGTGTACATACTTAATGTAATCTAATATAGGATAAATTTATGACCTATGCCTTTGAGAGACTGTTTTCATATAAGCTACTGTGGCAGGTTAGGGTTTTTGTGCTGAATAGCTAATTTTCTGGGTCTCTTAAGCAAAAAGGAATGTACTGCTACCAAGTTCTTCCTAGTGACATCATCTTGTCCGTCAGGCATCAATATTGCACAACATTTCCCACGATGCATTCCAACACGTGGCCCACCATTCTGAAGATATCTACAAAGCAGTCGCGAGAGTAGGTTGCCAAAGCTCATGAGTCTTTGGTCATGGGTAAACACCTGGCGTACTGCTGTTGTATTTTAAAATAGTGGAGATATTTTCCCCTCCAATGAGCATGGCCCATGACTGGGTCTGGGAAAATGACCTAGCTGCTGAAGAGCGACGGGAGGACACAGCTCTATTCTGACATTAATAATGCAGCCCTGGAGCGGCGCGCAGGATCAGCCCTCTCTCACTCTTTCACTCGTGTCCTGTGCTATTGCCATTGTTAGTAGTAACAGGCATGGAAACTACCAGATAACCACTACCAGGAGACACGTCTAAACCCGAGAACGGGGGGGTTTGATCAAAGCTCGGACTACATCACATTCAGTCCCTCAAGGAGATTTTTAACGTTTGCTCACTTATGCTGTGATTATACCGCTCAAGTCTTTCAGAGCAGGGAGGGTAAAAGTGCTGTGATCCCCCTGGTTATGCTTTGCTGGCAGAGTTAAGCTGTGGGGGTTTTCAGACTTGTCATGTGCAACATAATGTATTGAGATGTGACTGTATAAATATTTTATTTGTTTAATTTAAATTGGCGACTCCCAAATGGATGGTGACCATGGGAAGGTGATAATGGTGATTTTTACTAAAAAATAAAAAGATTTCTGTGCAGGATGGTGGATATTTTCAAAATGGCACAGGAATATACAGCATTCACTTAAGGCAACATGTGAAGGACATGTTTCTTCTACAATAACAGCAGTTCTTGGATATAGAGATAGATTAAACTGGCTTTTATCTTTACGATATAAAGTTTTGCGCTGACACATTAAGTAAACGGATTAATTACAGTTATAACTTTCCCTCTTTTAATGGCTAAATCCTGAAAGGTCATTTTGAGAATTAACGCATAAAAATCTTTCTCTTTGCATAAAATAATCCTTATATTATTTCCCACATGCAGAACTTTTCATTTAGCGATATTGAATTTCATCTGCCAGATTTTCACTGGGTTCTGTTGAATCTTCTTGGATTAACTTAGTAGAACCTGCAAATATAACTATTTCTACTAATGATCTAGCTATTTATGTTTCAATAAGTAAATGCAGAGGTCCCAACACTGATTCTTTGAAATAACACTTCCCACAGCACCTTGCTCAGATATTCATGTACAATTGCGCTTAGTGTTCTACCTCGTGTTCGATTGCAAACCCAACCCAAAATTACTGTAATTCTGACTAGTTTCATGGTACAGTGAATCGCTCAACAGGTACACTATCAAGAGCTTTTTCATGTCCAGATATGTAATCAGAGGTGTAAAGTACAGGTTCAGAAAGTAAAAGTCCTCCCCAGTATTTTGTTCCAATCACCTGGATTTGCTAATTAGCACAATTATTCGGCCAGGAGGTAGAACTACTCAGTGAAATCAGCTGGGCTGAGTTTGTGGGTGGACGAAACACATGGCAGGACATTTACTTTCTGACACCTGGATTTTACACCTCTATATGTAATATCAGAAGCCTGGTTTGAGTGAAACATTTGTCAGTTTCCTTAAAGAAGTCCAGAACGTTTTTAGGCATGACCTCCCCCAGCAATGTTGGCTATCCCCTCAGATGCTGTTTTTCAAAAACTGTCCCTAGTTATGTATTCCAGTACTTTGCATGAGATATGACCTGCTTGCCATTTCATGGCTCAGTACAGTCCCCTTTCATGCACATGTCTTATGCTACCTTGCTTCCGGTCATTTGGTACTCCTCCAGTTTTTAGAGATAGCATAAAATACCTGTCAGTGGTTTATAAATGATTTTCCTCATTATCTTGGCTGTATGCCAATGTCTTTTTACCTTAACCTTTTTTAATGCTTATGCATCCCTTTTCTTGATATTCAAAAAGCATTCAGTGTAGTTGATTAACCTGCAGGCATATTAGTGGCCTCTTCTAAAGATGCTGAAATGGGTACATGGGGAAAAATGGGTACATGCCTTCACATAGGAGAGTAGAATCATTTTAAATGCAGCAGAATTCCCATCATGTGCGTATGTCATAAATACTTTGCCTTAGTTATGGATTGTGGCTAATGCATGCTGAAAGGGTATGAGGAGCTGTGCTGCATTATTTAGTATCGGCTTTCCTTTCAGATGCTACGTGGAACAAAGCAGGCAAAGCTGTCTTTTTCAGCAGCTTAATTTAAATTGCATTCCTGAAAATCTTTCTCACATAGCTTCGCAAAGAATACTATGTCGTTTGCATTGCGTTTTCTATTTGGACACTATTTAGTGTAGTCACAGGCATCACAAATCAAATGGTCACAGACATCACAAGCCAACATCCATTACAGTATTTTTGAAATAACTTGTGCGCAGTTTGGGGCTTGTGGGGCCACATGCCTAAACATGTAAATAGTTGAATTCTAATAAAGTTAACCTCCAAAGCTAGGGGGAATGGGGTGAGAGAGGGTTAAATAAGCTTGCAATAAAACAATAAAATGCATGCCACAGTGAGCACAGTGCGTATGGCATACTTCAGATGTGCATTTCATGCTCACTACAGTGTAAGAAGGAGGTAGTCCACGGGGGAAATCTGCAGGATGACTGTAGCTGGAGCCTCTTGTTCTTGGGTGGGGCAGACAGGAGATCGTACTGTGAAGCGTGTGGGCGGACGGCACCTGTGGCTCCACGGCACCTCCCCTTATGGCCTGTGTGACACATGTCTGGCTCTGTTCCTGCCGCCCAGATCCAGTTCTGTTAGGGGTCTGCCTGGGCCACGTTCAGTTGTGCTTTAACATGGTTTTTCCTTACTGATGTGTTTCCCAGCAATTTGGTTTCAGATCCAGAACAAACTGTGGGTTTGTTCTTGGGAGATAAGTGTGTGTGTGTGTGTGTGTGTGTGTGTGTGTGTGTGTGTGTGTGTGTGTGTGTCTGTGTGTCTGTGTGTCTGTGTGCGTGTGTGTGTCTGTGTGTCTATGTGTCTTGGGTGACTGTGTCTCTATGTAGCCTGTTGAACTCGTCCAAGGGGAGGTTTCATTTGCAGGGCAGGGACTGATTGCGTTTTGATGAGAAAACTGTTCTAACTCCTGCCCCTTAATTACAAATGTCGGGTAAGAAACTGGCTCTTTGTTACAGCAGATGGTAAAAATAGTGCACAAAGCCCTAGTTTTTCCTGTAATTAGTGATGGACTGGGTCAAACACAAAAGGATTCTAATTGCATATCAGAACTGATTGACTGTCTTTGTGAGTGTGGAAGGCATGTGTCTTAATGTCTCAAGGAACCGCCATTCAGCAATGAATTGGTAACACCATATAATGATAACCTTTATTCATGTGTGAATTAAATTATGCATCTTCTACTGGAGTATCTAGGCTCCCTTTGATATATTGTGCGGCAGTGTTTCTAATCATGTCACCTTGATGTCTCTCTCTTTGCAGATTATTGCATATCAGCCGTATGGTCGGTCAGTGGACTGGTGGGCGTATGGAGTTCTACTGTATGAAATGCTGGCTGGACAGGTAATGTGCTTCACTTCCGTGTGTGCAAAGCTCTTGAAGGGTTCTCCAGAAAGGCTTCCTCCAACTCATGCTCTGGGTCGGTGTTAATGTCCCGCTATTGCCCAATTTACAGTGCATTTAAGATAATGTATGTGTCCAGAGGAGTGCTATTTTGGTTGGTGAATGGGCAAATATAAAAATGTAAAATTCGATGAAATATGCATTAAAACACACAAACAGACGCACGCACGCATGCATTCGAGTGCGCACGCACACACACACACGCGCACACACACGTGACCCTATTAGTGAAAACAAATCCACAACTGATTCAGCTTTTATAGAATAAGTCAGGCCCGAACGCTCCACCATGAGATGCACCCCAGCAACAGGGTATGAGTCCTGGATCAATGAACGCTCCACTTGCCAGGGTAGCTGACCTCCTGGGACGGGCAGCCTCCTGCTCGGTCGCTGTTCAGAGAGGAGTCACAAAATCCCTCTCCCTGGGAATGGGTTCAGCAAGGGCGGGGCGGGTGGCTGTCACTGAGCTCTGATTAATCCACCCCCCCCCCAATATGACCCTCCCCCCACTGAGGCAGCACATTCCAATCAACTTTGCCTGGGAGGGCTGTCCAAAAAAAACATTTTCTCCTCTTTCTGTCTGTCTCTCTCTCTCTCTATCTCTCACTGTCTTGCTCTCTGTCTCTCCCTGTCTATTTGTTTTTCTCTCTCTCCCTCCCTCACTCTCTTTCTGTCTCTCTCTCCCTCAAACGGCACAGAAGGGTCACGTGTCTCATGCCAACAGCGCTCAGGGATCTGACAGCCGTGACATCTGTGAAGGCAGTGGCTTGCATGGTGATTTTCCTTTGCCAGCAGAATGAAGAGAGGGGAGGGGTGAGACTGGCATGACAAAGTCTTTAGAAAGATGAAGAGGCAATCTCTCTGGACACTGCCAAAATGCAAGCCCCCCCACACACACATCCTGATAGCAACTAAATAGAGATAAAGTGAGATTCATGGCCTAGTCCTGTATTCAGTTTGATTCAATGCAATTCTATCTATATAGTGCTTTTTGCAGACACTGTCACAAAGACGCTTTACAGAGGAAACCAGGCCTGAACCCCCAGAACACAAGCAATTGAGGTTAAAAAAAAAAAAAAAGCTCACCAGTGGGAAGAAAAACCCTGAAACGGAGGTGAGAAAAAATTCCCCAGTGGGAAGAAATCCCGGGAGGAACCCCACTATTGCGGGGGAGCTGACCGGCCTGGGTCCAATAGTTAAAATAGAATGAATGGTAACAGAAAGGTAAGACAAACAGACCTTCCCCAGAAGGTTTGCCGATTTTCTATATAACTGCGCACAAATCCAGAGATTTAGCAATGACAATCTGCTGTAGATTTCTTTGAATAGGGTAGGGACCCCACAGCATGCAATCTGCATTTCGTACAAGCAAAATGGCCTCTAATGGCATAGGAGATATGACAAAACGTATTACACATCAGTGTACATAACAGGGACAGAGGTGGGAGTACGAGGAGAAATAAGCATGATTGCGTACGTGGAGTATTCCAGTGAGTTGCTTGTTGACTTCTTTGTGGATCCTGATGTCACTAAATTCAGCGAAGTATGAGTTATCCGCAATTGAACAAAAAGTACTTGTGCATTTAAAAATATATTATAAGAAAATTAGGAGAAACTTGTTATTTTTCGTGAAAACTACTGAACGAACGCAGCATGGCTGATTGTGCCTCCAATGACAACAGGAAATGACAGTTGAGGGTAGCAACGCAGGACAACCTACAAGGAGGACATTTCTCTTTTGTTTGTTGTGTGGGCTCTTCTCTTCTCTCAGTATTGTCTTCTCTTTCAGTCCTAATTTGGCTTTTTCCCCATATCTACAATGATATGTTAACAGGTCAGATCACCCAAGGTTAAATCACAAAACTAATTTGAACAGGTCAAATAACAGCCAAATACTAATCGCCACCCTTGTTTACACTTTTTTGCCACTATGTGCCACAAATGACACTTGAGCATGAATGCTGGGAGTTTTTCCGTTACAGCTCGCATATGATCGTTCAGTTCCCACTGCAGTAGACAGTCTGTTTCTGACCTTCCACTGGCCTCTGCGCAGGTCCTAGTTAATTATGCCTGTCTAACCGTGACACACAGCACTTGATCTGAAGTGTCAGTTGTTTTATATGCCTCCATCAATCACCTGCTGTAAACAGCATGAAGTAACGTAATTATTGTGCCTTGTGTTGTGACTGCTGTAGCCAAACGGCCTGAAAAGATTTCAGGCTCAGACCCTGAACAAGAGGCAAATCGTTGTTTGGTTTGAAAGGATCAAGTCCACAACTAGGAGAAGAAACCCTTCAAGTTATCCATCCATATCACATGTATTTCTGGCAGCAGAGTGATGGTTTAAGGCTTGTTTGATACGTCAGACCCTTGATGACTTAGAGCCATTTAGCCAACCATGTGTTCCACACTGTTCCAGTGTAATTTACCGCTAAATCTAGTCCCACCCCCCAATTCCCATAGAGATCCATTTAAATGCAGAGAGGTTATAGTATCGCTTGTAAGAGTACCTGAAAATAAGATATCAAGAGTCTTTTGATGTTGTTGGGTCACAGACATCAGGAAGTCATGGCATACAAAGGATATGCGACCAAATATTAAAAATTATTACTTTATTCTATATATAAATGCAGGGGCGCCAATAATTGTGGCACACATGGTTTTGTTAAAAATAATAATTTCTTGAAGGGGGATTTTTTTTCTCATAATAATCAATTAAAGGTTGGATTTTTCTCATTTTATCAGTGTGAGATTAAGCTAATTCACCAAACGGTTAATTTTTTATAACCCTTTTTACTCATCTTTACCAGGGGTGCCAATAATAGTGGAGGGCACTGTATGTACTGTGTGGATAAAATGTATTAATGCTTGTGAAGCTTCACGGTAGAAACCTGCTGTATTTCTTTCTTATCCGAGACACTTTGAAATTAGATTTTCAAGCCCTTGGAACATAAAAGCTGGAAATAAAGACTTCAGCTAGGTTTGCCAAAAGCTTTTTTTTAACAGAAATCAATCACACTTATTGAAATCATTTAAAACCTATGTTCTTTTCAGAATTATAGTACTTGTGGTCCTACGAGGCCAGAAATGCACCCTGCCTGTCACAGCTTACCATATACACTGTATATTTATTCTGAACTGTTGCTCCTCAAATCTCTCAATTCAAGATCTGCTGGTTTTACAGTCTTGACCCCTGGACTTCCAGCTTCCTCCAGAGCTGCATGTAGCCAAATGTTTTGAAACGTTTGTGTGTAATAGTTTAAGTAGTACTTAATTACACTGACTGCTATTGCATTGGACCATTATAGATTTTCCTGTTCACAATGCCCTGAAGCTTATGCCAGCTCCTGTGAGGAAGATGGCGGAAAGTGTGCTCATTGGGTACCGTTGTTTCCTCACAGCCTCCGTTCGATGGTGAGGATGAGGACGAGCTCTTCCAATCTATCATGGAGCACAACGTATCATACTCCAAGTCCATGACCAAAGAGGCCGTGTCCATCTGCAAAGGCGTAAGTACTTTGTGTGGAGCTCGTCCGTGGCACTGACTGCAACCCTCAGCCATTCTCAGCCAGAGCTTAGAGCTTTCCTCTCCAGTGGTGTCGGAGGGGTCACGGAAGGCACCGGGTGCTCAGGAAGGGGGCTCTGCGTCTTCACCTTGCGTACTTTAGAGATGTGAAATTTTGGGAGAAAAGTTAGCAAATGGACTGCTGCTGAACTGGCATCTAAACAGCCAATGAGAGTAGACTACAGATGTAATCTTCGGTGACGCTACCAATCAAAACGCCACACTTTATTGCACTCGGGGACTGGTCTGAGTACGAGGAAGTTTGATCCTGCGACTGGTGCTGGCTGCTGAACTATGAATCTTTCCACCATGATGTTTTCATTCTTTGCATGACTTTAGCAACAGTGGAACACCTTTAGACCACACAGTAATATCTGCAGAGGCACAATGTGTGCGCAGTGACGCGGCTTTTGAGGAGGCATCATGCACTTCTCTGTCACGGTTACAGAACCGTGCGCAGCGATAGAGACTACACGCTACTTAAACAACGCAGTGACAGACGGCCTGATATTTTACATTCCGACATTTACACCAAGGGGCATTGACCCAGGTATAAGGGCCACAGGGATCACAGACCTGCACCACCGGGCCCGCGACAGGATTCATGGCGGACCGTAGCGTTAGAAAGGTGGATGCGATGGGCATGGCAATGAAACATCACCAGGGCAACGGAACACTTGTCAGATGCGGTCCAATCTCTCCACATATGGACACATTCACGTACACACTCCTACGCACACACACACACATACACACACACACACACACATGCACATACACACAAAACTCATCACCATATGCACACACACACACACACACACACCTCACCTAATCCCTGCTGATGTTCCGCTCCACTGCCTGCCTGTACTGAGGGGAAAGCATGGGAGGAGGGTGGTTGGATAAAATGGCTTCAAATTACAATAGAAAAAAATAGATGAAAGGGAAGAAAAAAACAGTTATGAGACTGAGTTGGGTCTGCAAGGCATACAGATACAGGCATTGGAAGAGGGAGCACGCAGATTCTTCCCTTGATGTGTTCACTTACCCACTGAGCTCTTACCAAAATTCCAACGCATTGCTGGAGACAGATATTTGAGGGACAGTTGCAATGGATATTTGTGGAAGAAGGGGGATAACCAATTTGATTGAATAGGCCAGGGCTAGTTTGTTATTCCCTGCAGATAACAGGCTGCTGCTGTTACAGTTTACAGACCAGGAGATTCAATTTAGATACAACAGACATCTCTGATAAAGCATTTTAATAACAGTGGCAGCTTGATTATGTCACTGTCTTCAGCAGACACTGTAAAAAATTATTCCTGATCATGATATGGATCATTGAGGCAAATTATATTCTTTTCACAACCTCTGTCAGAAAGGTTATTTAATTTCAGCTTTTATTTATACTGAAAAAATACACTTTAATGTTCTACCAGAAGGGGCTTTGGAAGCTTTTAAATTAGTAGTTTTGTGTGGTTTTCCTAGATTTGAACTGAATGAGTGCATTTCCCTTACCTATATTTCAGATTTTTGTTTTACACATTTTTTGTGGTCTTTCCTATGAATGTCTTTGATTGAGTGCTTTTAAAATGACAAAATACAGACCGAATACTTTTTAAATGCCTTTTTTCCCCTTATACTCCCTAATTTTAGAATGCCCCGTTGAGCATTTCATCACTAGTACCTCCACCATCGATCCGAGAGACAAGCCAGTGCCTTCCTCTCAAGCACCAGTTAGATCAATTGATTATTCATGTCTGACCGAGATGCTTTAAATGTTACATATGCACTGCTTCACCTCATTAATCAGAGTGGTGATTGGTCTCAGGTGAATGTCAAGCCTGATTAAAGTCAAAAAAAAAGGAAGGAACCATTATTCATCAAGAAAATGGTACTTTTGTGCCATTGGCATTGTATGTACGAGGCCAAACAGGGTCCACACATCACTGGCCGTCAGGGATGTTCATAGTCAATTTCAGCCTGGCTGAGGTCAAATGGCATCCATCAGTGATAAGCCCCAGTCTGGGGTCAGCTGGGACAGTCTATGCGCTATCTAGGACTCAGAGACCATTGAACAGACGAACAGGGCGTCTACAGTGAGAGTTGCACGCCGGTTTGGTAGACTAATCGCAGGCTATATTCTAAAACCTTACATGCATAAATACAGGGACAAGTTCAAAAATGTTTTTATATAAAATATCCATTTGTAAGGCATGTAAACAGCATGATTTTGTGTCCCTACAGCCCATATACAGTATGTGGCAGTAATATATTAAGAAAAGTATAATCTACATCTGGCAGTGATGTTGGTTAAAGTATAATGAAAAACCAGAGTTGCACACACACACACACACACACACACACACACACCCATTGCAACAGTGCTCTCACATGACAGGGTGATTTCTTAATCTTTAATTTAAAAACCGCTCAACTGACAGTGACGGGCATGGTTTATGAGTTATATGGGTTATGGCATATCACCCCCTATGCATTTTTAGTCCATTTTTCTTTTGCTGAGATCCCTGGGAAGGTTGGGCGAGCTCTACAGCAAGTCGACGGAGGCTACGTGGGGACGCACTGAACTGGGGCGATGAGTTACTTCAGGCTAAGACGCAAAAAAAATTAAAGCACTTCCAATGATTTATGACCCAGGCGCACGCGGCAGGACCGGCGAGCTGTGCGATGACATGGTGATTATGTTGTCCTCGCTCTCCTTATTCGTCTCTCTCGCCGCCCGCCTGTCGCTCGCCCCGGCCGCGTGGAAACGAGCGAGGCCGGGTTCATACCTTTTCCTTTGTCCCGGTCAATGCAGGCCCTGCATCCTTAGAGAATCCTAGGAGCTATCACTCCTTCTTATTTCAGTGAATGTGAGTGCCAGTAAGCACGCAAGAGAGGCAGAGAGAGAGGGTGGGAGAGGGGGAGAGAGAGAGGGTGGGAGAGGGGGAGAGAGAAAGGGAGGGAGGGGGAGGGAGAGAGAGAGATTGCATTTAGAGACCTGCCCTCCTTTGTCTGAGTCTACTGCCTGTCTGTGAGTGTATGACTTTGAGACCATTAAAAGGCAAATCTCTTTGAGATAAATCTCATTGAGAATGTGGCAGTGTTGCAATGTAGAGTATACTGTATATCTGGTTGAATGTCTTGTCTGTGAGTACATACCTGGCATTCTGGACAGTTGGAAGTTGTCTCTTTGGTATTAAAATTAAGATTTTAAGTTACAGTATGTAAATTCAGTTTCTCTTGTCTCTTACCAAATGTGTGGATTTGAACTTTTAACTGTAAACATTTAACTTTTATATACTATGAAGAACAATAGTCCAGATTGAGATATCTTTTTCCAAAGGTGGAATAGACAGGATTGTAACGGTCCGGATGGGTGTTTGCCGTCTGTTTCTGTTAATAAGAACTGTTGTGCAGACGGTATTTTAATTTGAAAGTTAGAAAACTTGTTAGAAATCAATACTGCATATATACTGCATTTACTTATAAATATGCAAGCACTTTCATTCCAAACCTGATTTAGAATGGACTTCCACTTTCATATTTTGAAATGTTGTTCACACTATTTCCATATTGTTTTTTGCACAAATGTTGCAATGGACTGTACATGTAACCATATCTGCCTTATCATACCATATCTACACCTAACAGGATATGGTCTCGCTGGTTCTCAGTAGAATGTCTTTTTGTTTGTCTATACATAATTCAAAAAAAGAAGGGCCTCGAAATATTTAATGTAAGCTATTAGCCGAAACAATTGAGTAGTGATATATTACAGGCGCATATTAATTAACCCCTGTCTGGCCAAACGTCAATAAAAGAAGAAAATGAGCCCTCTGAGGTTAATAGTGCAACTGCGAGGAAATATTTAGGTCGAGAAACGTTCCCTAGGCCGGTTGTTCTCATAGCACAGGAGAATGAAAGAAATCCATAGCCTCAGGCCTGACTGCGCGTTACTTTGATCTGACAGCTCTTCCTCGGATGAGCGTCTCTTATCCCTCACGTGAACGGGTGCAGAGGAAATGGGAACGCATCGCGCCTCTGATGCGTTCGCGTGAACAAATGTGCGGGGGGGGGGGGGGTGTAGGGGCGGCCCGTCTTGTTCCCGGGCTTAGACAAGCTCCATTAGCATTTGAGCGGACCCCTCGCTCTACCTTGATGGCGGTGCTGGAAGAGTGGAGAGACTCGCAAGGCGGGCAAACTTCCCAGCTAACAAAATTTGGTCTCCGGGACGTCCCCTGAACGTCTCGAAATGTCACCAGGACGTCTCCTTGATGTCTTTTTGTAGGATTTTCTAAACGTTACGTGGATGTCACAGAGAACGTTCCCTGGACGTTCTAGTAACGTCCCCCAGACACTCGTTACATGGCGTTATATTGTAACCAGTAACAGACGTTGCAGGCACGTCCCTGAATGTCCCATGAATGTTATGAGCACAAAGTCATATCATAACCGCATAGGGACGTTACTTGAACGTCCCCGAAAAATTCTGAATAAATGTCATATTGTAACCAAACAGTGACCTTTCTAGGAATTTAATAACGTCCTAGTAATGTTTTTAGGACATCCCTAGGGAACGTCACATTATAACTTTGAGGGGACTAAAAGGGGACGTCCACTGTTTGCTGGGTTGGCCGCCCGCCTCGCGGCTTTCCCTCCGTAACACGCGAACACGGACCCCGCTGTTTGAACGCAGACATTAACGACCGGCGGTACCGTACGCGGGCGAGCAAACCTTCCCTCTCAGGTAAACCCGCGCTGCGATCAGGACTTCACCCTCTGTTTCATGAGCCGCTACGCTGTCAGCTGAAGATGCATTTTCTGTGTCCATTAGCAAAGGGTTATGCACAGAGGCAGTCAGCCCTCCTCATATCATCCATTAAGAGCTAAGGGCATGTCACGGTGTAGGCGTCAACACGCTACGTTTTGCGGCTGAACTGCGCTTCGCTGGTGGATTTTGATTTATGCAGGGTGACCGGCAGAAAGCGTGAGTCTATTTGTAACGGGATGGGGGAGGGGACTATTGCATTTCTTAGAGCAGACTAGGTGGAGGAGAAAAGGATGTGGTTTTAAAGATGCGACGGGTCCATTTCCAGCCTTGGGTTTGGAGTGAGGACACGCACGCGCAGACCTGTGAAAATAGCTGTGAATTAGTTTCAGGCTGTGACAGCTGAGGCCGCGCAGACAGGCTCGCTGATGAAATGGCGGCCCTTGTTATTTCGGGATTTCGGGATTACAAGCCCGCCGTGACATTAGCAGCCGATGTGCGTTCCCTGCTTTCGTTTCGTTGTGTTTTTTGTTCCCTCGTTAAAAACTTAAAAACACTTTTCGCAGATTTATGCTTCGCACAGAAATCTCATTACATTGCTGCTTGAGTTCTGAATCGTGACAAATGTACGCCAGCCCTCGGGGACGGTGGAGTCTGTTGTTTTATGCACTCCTGAACGCAGACCTGAAAATAGGGGATTTATTTTATTTTGTTTCCCCCCCGAGGGTATTTCGTCTTTCTCATCATCTGCTCTATTTTGAAAACCAAATGGACTGTTTGGCTACTTACAGAGTATTATTTCTTTAA